>OU461587.1:6054501-6796746 GCA_911812115.1 Pristionchus exspectatus | reverse complement strand
GACGGCCTGGAGACCATCGCTACAGCCCAGTCACGACTCCATCATGGCACTACGGCCCAAAATAAATTTCGACGGCCTGGAGACCATCGCTACAGCCCAGTCACGACTCCATCAGGGCACTACGGCCCAAAATAAATTTCGACGGCCTGGAGACCATCGCTACAGCCCAGTCACGACTCCATCAGGGCACTAACCCAAAATAAATTTCGACGGCCTGGAGACCATCGCTACAGCCCAGTCACGACTCCATCATGGCACTACGGCCCAAAATAAATTTCGACGGCCTGGAGACCATCGCTACAGCCCAGTCACGACTCCATCATGGCACTACGGCCCAAATAAATTTCGACGGCCTGGAGACCATCGCTACAGCCCAGTCACGACTCCATCAGGGCACTACGACCCAAAATAAATTTCGACGGCCTGGAGACCATCGCTACAGCCCAGTCACGACTCCATCATGGCACTACGCCCAAAATAAATTTCGACGGCCTGGAGACCATCGCTACAGCCCAGTCACGACTCCATCATGGCACTACGGCCCAAAATAAATTTCGACGGCCTGGAGACCATCGCTACAGCCCAGTCACGACTCCATCATGGCACTACGGCCCAAAATAAATTTCGACGGCCTGGAGACCATCGCTACAGCCCAGTCACGACTCCATCATGGCACTACGGCCCAAAATAAATTTCGACGGCCTGGAGACCATCGCTACAGCCCAGTCACGACTCCATCAGGGCACTACGACCCAAAATAAATTTCGACGGCCTGGAGACCATCGCTACAGCCCAGTCACGACTCCATCATGGCCTACGCCCAAAATAAATTTCGACGGCCTGGAGACCATCGCTAAGCCCAGTCACGACTCCATCAGGGCACTACGGCCCAAATAAATTTCGACGGCCTGGAGACCATCGCTACAGCCCAGTCACGACTCCATCAGGGCACTACGGCCCAAAATAAATTTCGACGGCCTGGAGACCATCGCTACAGCCCAGTCACGACTCCATCAGGCACTACGACCCAAAATAAATTTCGACGGCCTGGAGACCATCGCTACAGCCCAGTCACGACTCCATCAGGGCACTACGACCCAAAATAAATTTCGACGGCCTGGAGACCATCGCTACAGCCCAGTCACGACTCCATCATGGCACTACGCCCAAAATAAATTTCGACGGCCTGGAGACCATCGCTACAGCCCAGTCACGACTCCATCATGGCACTACGGCCCAAAATAAATTTCGACGGCCTGGAGACCATCGCTACAGCCCAGTCACGACTCCATCATGGCACTACGGCCCAAAATAAATTTCGACGGCCTGGAGACCATCGCTACAGCCCAGTCACGACTCCATCAGGGCACTACGGCCCAAAATAAATTTCGACGGCCTGGAGACCATCGCTACAGCCCAGTCACGACTCCATCATGGCACTACGGCCCAAAATAAATTTCGACGGCCTGGAGACCATCGCTACAGCCCAGTCACGACTCCATCAGGCACTACGGCCCAAAATAAATTTCGACGGCCTGGAGACCATCGCTACAGCCCAGTCACGACTCCATCATGCACTACGCCCAAAATAAATTTCGACGGCCTGGAGACCATCGCTACAGCCCAGTCACGACTCCATCATGGCACTACGACCCAAAATAATTTCGACGGCCTGGAGACCATCGCTACAGCCCAGTCACGACTCCATCATGGCACTACGGCCCAAAATAAATTTCGACGGCCTGGAGACCATCGCTACAGCCCAGTCACGACTCCATCAGGCACTACGACCCAAAATAAATTTCGACGGCCTGGAGACCATCGCTACAGCCCAGTCACGACTCCATCAGGGCACTACGACGCCCAAAATAAATTTCGACGGCCTGGAGACCATCGCTACAGCCCAGTCACGACTCCATCATGGCACTACGGCCCAAAATAAATTTCGACGGCCTGGAGACCATCGCTACAGCCCAGTCACGACTCCATCATGGCACTACGGCCCAAAATAAATTTCGACGGCCTGGAGACCATCGCTACAGCCCAGTCACGACTCCATCATGGCACTACGGCCCAAAATAAATTTCGACGGCCTGGAGACCATCGCTACAGCCCAGTCACGACTCCATCAGGGCACTACGGCCCAAAATAAATTTCGACGGCCTGGAGACCATCGCTACAGCCCAGTCACGACTCCATCATGGCACTACGGCCCAAATAAATTTCGACGGCCTGGAGACCATCGCTACAGCCCAGTCACGACTCCATCAGGCACTACGACCCAAAATAAATTTCGACGGCCTGGAGACCATCGCTACAGCCCAGTCCACGACTCCATCATGGCACTACGGCCCAAAATAAATTTCGACGGCCTGGAGACCATCGCTACAGCCCAGTCACGACTCCATCATGGCACTACGACCCAAAATAAATTTCGACGGCCTGGAGACCATCGCTACAGCCCAGTCACGACTCCATCATGGCACTACGGCCCAAAATAAATTTCGACGGCCTGGAGACCATCGCTACAGCCCAGTCACGACTCCATCAGGCACTACGGCCAAAATAAATTTCGACGGCCTGGAGACCATCGCTACAGCCCAGTCACGACTCCATCAGGCACTACGGCCCAAAAATAATTTCGACGGCCTGGAGACCATCGCTACAGCCCAGTCACGACTCCATCAGGCACTACGGCCCAAAATAAATTTCGACGGCCTGGAGACCATCGCTACAGCCCAGTCACGACTCCATCATGGCACTACGGCCCAAAATAAATTTCGACGGCCTGGAGACCATCGCTACAGCCCAGTCACGACTCCATCAGGGCACTACGACCCAAAATAAATTTCGACGGCCTGGAGACCATCGCTACAGCCCAGTCACGACTCCATCAGGCACTACGGCCCAAAATAAATTTCGACGGCCTGGAGACCATCGCTACAGCCCAGTCACGACTCCATCATGGCACTACGGCCCAAAATAAATTTCGACGGCCTGGAGACCATCGCTACAGCCCAGTCACGACTCCATCATGGCACTACGGCCCAAAATAAATTTCGACGGCCTGGAGACCATCGCTACAGCCCAGTCACGACTCCATCATGGCACTACGGCCCAAAATAAATTTCGACGGCCTGGAGACCATCGCTACAGCCCAGTCACGACTCCATCATGGCACTACGGCCCAAAATAAATTTCGACGGCCTGGAGACCATCGCTACAGCCCAGTCACGACTCCATCATGGCACTACGGCCCAAAATAAATTTCGACGGCCTGGAGACCATCGCTACAGCCCAGTCACGACTCCATCATGGCACTACGGCCCAAAATAAATTTCGACGGCCTGGAGACCATCGCTACAGCCCAGTCACGACTCCATCATGGCACTACGGCCCAAAATAAATTTCGACGGCCTGGAGACCATCGCTACAGCCCAGTCACGACTCCATCAGGGCACTACGCCCAAAATAAATTTCGAGGCCTGGAGACCATCGCTACAGCCCAGTCACGACTCCATCATGGCACTACGGCCCAAAATAAATTTCGACGGCCTGGAGACCATCGCTACAGCCCAGTCACGACTCCATCATGGCACTACGGCCCAAATAAATTTCGACGGCCTGGAGACCATCGCTACAGCCCAGTCACGACTCCATCATGGCACTACGGCCCAAAATAAATTTCGACGGCCTGGAGACCATCGCTACAGCCCAGTCACGACTCCATCAGGGCACTACGGCCCAAATAAATTTCGACGCCTGGAGACCATCGCTACAGCCCAGTCACGACTCCATCATGGCACTACGGCCCAAAATAATTTTACGGCCTGGAGACCATCGCTACAGCCCAGTCACGACTCCATCATGGCACTACGGCCCAAAATAAATTTCGACGGCCTGGAGACCATCGCTACAGCCCAGTCACGACTCCATCAGGCACTACGGCCCAAAAAAATTTCGACGGCCTGGAGACCATCGCTACAGCCCAGTCACGACTCCATCATGGCACTACGGCCCAAAATAAATTTCGACGGCCTGGAGACCATCGCTACAGCCCAGTCACGACTCCATCATGGCACTACGGCCCAAAATAAATTTCGACGGCCTGGAGACCATCGCTACAGCCCAGTCACGACTCCATCATGGCACTACGGCCCAAAATAAATTTCGACGGCCTGGAGACCATCGCTACAGCCCAGTCACGACTCCATCATGGCACTACGGCCCAAAATAAATTTCGACGGCCTGGAGACCATCGCTACAGCCAGTCACGACTCCATCATGCACTACGGCCCAAAATAAATTTCGACGGCCTGGAGACCATCGCTACAGCCCAGTCACGACTCCATCAGGGCACTACGACCCAAAATAAATTTCGACGGCCTGGAGACCATCGCTACAGCCCAGTCACGACTCCATCATGGCACTACGGCCCAAAATAAATTTCGACGGCCTGGAGACCATCGCTACAGCCCAGTCACGACTCCATCATGGCACTACGGCCCAAAATAAATTTCGACGGCCTGGAGACCATCGCTACAGCCCAGTCACGACTCCATCAGGCACTACGGCCCAAAATAAATTTCGACGGCCTGGAGACCATCGCTACAGCCCAGTCACGACTCCATCATGGCACTACGCCCAAAATAAATTTCGACGGCCTGGAGACCATCGCTACAGCCAGTCACGACTCCATCAGGGCACTACGCCCAAAATAAATTTCGACGGCCTGGAGACCATCGCTACAGCCCAGTCACGACTCCATCATGGCACTACGGCCCAAAATAAATTTCGACGGCCTGGAGACCATCGCTACAGCCCAGTCACGACTCCATCAGGGCACTACGGCCCAAAATAAATTTCGACGGCCTGGAGACCATCGCTACAGCCCAGTCACGACTCCATCAGGCACTACGGCCCAAAATAAATTTCGACGGCCTGGAGACCATCGCTACAGCCCAGTCACGACTCCATCAGGGCACTACGGCCCAAAATAAATTTCGACGGCCTGGAGACCATCGCTACAGCCCAGTCACGACTCCATCATGGCACTACGGCCCAAAATAAATTTCGACGGCCTGGAGACCATCGCTACAGCCCAGTCACGACTCCATCAGGGCACTACGGCCCAAAATAAATTTCGACGGCCTGGAGACCATCGCTACAGCCCAGTCACGACTCCATCATGGGCACTACGGCCCAAAATAAATTTCGACGGCCTGGAGACCATCGCTACAGCCCAGTCACGACTCCATCAGGCACTACGGCCCAAAAAAATTTCGACGGCCTGGAGACCATCGCTACAGCCCAGTCACGACTCCATCAGGCACTACGGCCCAAATAAATTTCGACGGCCTGGAGACCATCGCTACAGCCCAGTCACGACTCCATCATGGCACTACGGCCAAAATAAATTTCGACGGCCTGGAGACCATCGCTACAGCCCAGTCACGACTCCATCAGGGCACTACGGCCCAAAATAAATTTCGACGGCCTGGAGACCATCGCTACAGCCCAGTCACGACTCCATCATGGCACTACGACCCAAAATAAATTTCGACGGCCTGGAGACCATCGCTACAGCCCAGTCACGACTCCATCAGGCACTACGACCCAAAATAAATTTCGACGGCCTGGAGACCATCGCTACAGCCCAGTCACGACTCCATCAGGCACTACGGCCCAAAATAAATTTCGACGGCCTGGAGACCATCGCTACAGCCCAGTCACGACTCCATCAGGCACTACGGCCCAAAATAAATTTCGACGGCCTGGAGACCATCGCTACAGCCCAGTCACGACTCCATCAGGCACTACGGCCCAAAATAAATTTCGACGGCCTGGAGACCATCGCTACAGCCCAGTCACGACTCCATCAGGGCACTACGGCCCAAAATAAATTTCGACGGCCTGGAGACCATCGCTACAGCCCAGTCACGACTCCATCATGGCACTACGGCCCAAAATAAATTTCGACGGCCTGGAGACCATCGCTACAGCCCAGTCACGACTCCATCAGGGCACTACGGCCCAAAATAAATTTCGACGGCCTGGAGACCATCGCTACAGCCCAGTCACGACTCCATCAGGGCACTACGGCCAAAATAAATTTCGACGGCCTGGAGACCATCGCTACAGCCCAGTCACGACTCCATCAGGGCACTACGGCCCAAAATAAATTTCGACGGCCTGGAGACCATCGCTACAGCCCAGTCACGACTCCATCAGGCACTACGACCCAAAATAAATTTCGACGGCCTGGAGACCATCGCTACAGCCCAGTCACGACTCCATCAGGGCACTACGGCCCAAAATAATTTCGACGGCCTGGAGACCATCGCTACAGCCCAGTCACGACTCCATCAGGCACTACGGCCCAAAATAAATTTCGACGGCCTGGAGACCATCGCTACAGCCCAGTCACGACTCCATCAGGGCACTACGACCCAAAATAAATTTCGACGGCCTGGAGACCATCGCTACAGCCCAGTCACGACTCCATCAGGGCACTACGACCCAAAATAAATTTCGACGGCCTGGAGACCATCGCTACAGCCCAGTCACGACTCCATCAGGGCACTACGGCCCAAAATAAATTTCGACGGCCTGGAGACCATCGCTACAGCCCAGTCACGACTCCATCAGGGCACTACGGCCCAAAATAAATTTCGACGGCCTGGAGACCATCGCTACAGCCCAGTCACGACTCCATCAGGCACTACGCCCAAAATAAATTTCGACGGCCTGGAGACCATCGCTACAGCCCAGTCACGACTCTCAGGGCACTACGACCCAAATAAATTTCGACGGCCTGGAGACCATCGCTACAGCCCAGTCACGACTCCATCAGGCACTACGGCCCAAAATAAATTTTAAGGCCTGGAGACCATCGCTACAGCCCAGTCACGACTCCATCAGGGCACTACGACCCAAAATAAATTTTTACGGCCTGGAGACCATCGCTACAGCCCAGTCACGACTCCATCAGGGCACTACGACCCAAATAAATTTCGACGGCCTGGAGACCATCGCTACAGCCCAGTCACGACTCCATCAGGGCACTACGACCCAAAATAAATTTTAAGGCTGGAGACCATCGCTACAGCCCAGTCACGACTCCATCAGGGCACTACGACCCAAAATAAATTTCGACGGCCTGGAGACCATCGCTACAGCCCAGTCACGACTCCATCAGGGCACTACGACCCAAAATAATTTCGAAGGCCTGGAGACCATCGCTACAGCCCAGTCACGACTCCATCAGGGCACTACGACCCAAAATAAATTTCGACGGCCTGGAGACCATCGCTACAGCCCAGTCACGACTCCATCAGGGCACTACGACCCAAAATAAATTTCGACGGCTGGAGACCGCGCTACAGCCCAGTCACGACTCCATCAGGGCACTACGACCCAAAATAAATTTCGACGGCCTGGAGACCATCGCTACAGCCCAGTCACGACTCCATCAGGGCACTACGACCCAAAATAAATTTCGACGGCCTGGAGACCATCGCTACAGCCCAGTCACGACTCCATCAGGGCACTACGACCCAAAATAAATTTCGACGGCCTGGAGACCATCGCTACAGCCCAGTCACGACTCCATCAGGGCACTACGACCCAAAATAAATTTTTACGGCCTGGAGACCATCGCTACAGCCCAGTCACGACTCCATCAGGGCACTACGACCCAAAATAAATTTCGACGGCCTGGAGACCATCGCTACAGCCCAGTCACGACTCCATCAGGGCACTACGACCCAAAATAAATTTCGACGGCCTGGAGACCATCGCTACAGCCCAGTCACGACTCCATCAGGCACTACGACCCAAAATAAATTTCGACGGCCTGGAGACCATCGCTACAGCCCAGTCACGACTCCATCAGGCACTACGACCCAAATAAATTTCGACGGCTGGAGACCATCGCTACAGCCCAGTCACGACTCCATCAGGGCACTACGACCAAAATAAATTTTAACGGCCTGAGACCATCGCTACAGCCCAGTCACGACTCCATCAGGGCACTACGACCCAAAATAAATTTTTAAGGCCTGGAGACCATCGCTACAGCCCAGTCACGACTCCATCAGGGCACTACGACCCAAAATAAATTTCGACGGCTGGAGACCATCGCTACAGCCCAGTCACGACTCCATCAGGGCACTACACCCCAAATAAATTTCGAAGGCCTGGAGACCATCGCTACAGCCCAGTCACGACTCCATCAGGGCACTACGACCCAAAATAAATTTCGAGGCCTGGAGACCATCGCTACAGCCCAGTCACGACTCCATCAGGGCACTACGACCCAAAATAAATTTTTAAGGCGTGGAGACCATCGCTACAGCCCAGTCACGACTCCATCAGGGCACTACGACCCAAAATAATTTTTAAGGCCTGGAGACCATCGCTACAGCCCAGTCACGACTCCATCAGGGCACTACGGCCCAAAATAAATTTCGACGGCCTGGAGACCATCGCTACAGCCCAGTCACGACTCCATCAGGGCACTACGACCCAAATAAATTTCGACGGCCTGGAGACCATCGCTACAGCCCAGTCACGACTCCATCAGGGCACTACGACCCAAAATAAATTTCGACGGCCTGGAGACCATCGCTACAGCCCAGTCACGACTCCATCAGGGCACTACGACCCAAAATAAATTTCGACGGCCTGGAGACCATCGCTACAGCCCAGTCACGACTCCATCAGGGCACTACGACCCAAAATAAATTTCGACGGCCTGGAGACCATCGCTACAGCCCAGTCACGACTCCATCAGGGCACTACGACCCAAAATAAATTTCGACGGCCTGGAGACCATCGCTACAGCCCAGTCACGACTCCATCAGGGCACTACGACCCAAAATAAATTTCGACGGCCTGGAGACCATCGCTACAGCCCAGTCACGACTCCATCAGGGCACTACGACCCAAAATAATTTCGACGGCCTGGAGACCATCGCTACAGCCCAGTCACGACTCCATCAGGGCACTACGACCCAAAATAAATTTCGACGGCCTGGAGACCATCGCTACAGCCCAGTCACGACTCCATCAGGGCACTACGACCCAAAATAAATTTCGACGGCCTGGAGACCATCGCTACAGCCCAGTCACGACTCCATCAGGGCACTACGACCCAAAATAAATTTCGACGGCCTGGAGACCATCGCTACAGCCCAGTCACGACTCCATCAGGGCACTACGACCCAAAATAAATTTCGACGGCCTGGAGACCATCGCTACAGCCCAGTCACGACTCCATCAGGCACTACGACCCAAAATAAATTTCGACGGCCTGGAGACCATCGCTACAGCCCAGTCACGACTCCATCAGGGCACTACGACCCAAAATAAATTTCGACGGCCTGGAGACCATCGCTACAGCCCAGTCACGACTCCATCAGGGCACTACGACCCAAAATAAATTTCGACGGCCTGGAGACCATCGCTACAGCCCAGTCACGACTCCATCAGGGCACTACGACCCAAATAAATTTCGACGGCCTGGAGACCATCGCTACAGCCCAGTCACGACTCCATCAGGCACTACGACCCAAAATAAATTTCGACGGCCTGGAGACCATCGCTACAGCCCAGTCACGACTCCATCAGGCACTACGACCCAAAATAAATTTCGACGGCCTGGAGACCATCGCTACAGCCCAGTCACGACTCCATCAGGGCACTACGACCCAAAATAAATTTCGACGGCCTGGAGACCATCGCTACAGCCCAGTCACGACTCCATCAGGGCACTACGACCCAAAATAAATTTCGACGGCCTGGAGACCATCGCTACAGCCCAGTCACGACTCCATCAGGGCACTACGACCCAAAATAAATTTCGACGGCCTGGAGACCATCGCTACAGCCCAGTCACGACTCCATCAGGGCACTACGACCCAAAATAAATTTCGACGGCCTGGAGACCATCGCTACAGCCCAGTCACGACTCCATCAGGCACTACGACCCAAAATAAATTTCGACGGCCTGGAGACCATCGCTACAGCCCAGTCACGACTCCATCAGGGCACTACGACCCAAAATAAATTTCGACGGCCTGGAGACCATCGCTACAGCCCAGTCACGACTCCATCATGGCACTACGGCCCAAAATAAATTTCGACGGCCTGGAGACCATCGCTACAGCCCAGTCACGACTCCATCAGGGCACTACGACCCAAAATAAATTTCGACGGCCTGGAGACCATCGCTACAGCCCAGTCACGACTCCATCAGGGCACTACGACCCAAAATAAATTTCGACGGCCTGGAGACCATCGCTACAGCCCAGTCACGACTCCATCAGGGCACTACGACCCAAAATAAATTTCGACGGCCTGGAGACCATCGCTACAGCCCAGTCACGACTCCATCAGGGCACTACGACCCAAAATAAATTTCGACGGCCTGGAGACCATCGCTACAGCCCAGTCACGACTCCATCAGGGCACTACGACCCAAAATAAATTTCGACGGCCTGGAGACCATCGCTACAGCCCAGTCACGACTCCATCAGGGCACTACGACCCAAAATAAATTTCGACGGCCTGGAGACCATCGCTACAGCCCAGTCACGACTCCATCAGGGCACTACGACCCAAAATAAATTTTTACGGCCTGGAGACCATCGCTACAGCCCAGTCACGACTCCATCAGGGCACTACGGCCCAAAATAAATTTTTAAGGCCTGGAGACCATCGCTACAGCCCAGTCACGACTCCATCAGGGCACTACGGCCCAAAATAAATTTTTAAGGCCTGGAGACCATCGCTACAGCCCAGTCACGACTCATCAGGGCACTACGGCCCAAAATAAATTTTTACGGCCTGGAGACCATCGCTACAGCCCAGTCACGACTCCATCAGGGCACTACGGCCCAAAATAAATTTCGACGGCCTGGAGACCATCGCTACAGCCCAGTCACGACTCCATCAGGGCACTACGGCCCAAAATAAATTTTACGGCCTGGAGACCATCGCTACAGCCCAGTCACGACTCCATCAGGGCACTACGGCCCAAAATAAATTTTAAGGCGTGGAGACCATCGCTACAGCCCAGTCACGACTCCATCAGGACACTACGACCCAAAATAAATTTCGACGGCCTGGAGACCATCGCTACAGCCCAATCACGCCCCGCCCTTCCGCCGCCCCGCCCTTCCGCCCCTTTCCCCACACGCCCCTCCCTCATCCCTCCTCCCCCTCGTCTTTTGCAATCTTAGAGGAGGAGCGACGGGCGCGAGATTGGCGAGAGAGTGCGAGGCTCTACTCCGTCGCGACTAACACGCACTCTCTATAACCTCCCTACGCTCTCTCCTCTCGCCAATCGGACGGGGCACTGTACCTCTGCCCGATTGTTTGCCGCTTGTTCGGCATTTTTGGAGTGTCTCCTACGCCCTTAAAGGGGGATAGGCATCAATCAAAGTTGGTGGGTCCCACCACGAAGAGCCTGAAACGTTGCGATCCTACTGTAAACATACGCACTTATCATAGTGACTCTGGGCAAGGAGATCACCATGGCTCGTAGCCTAGCGGTTGTGCTTTTGCCTAGCTATCCAACACCCGTTGGTTCGACTCCCGCCGAGCGCAATCCTCACTATTGCCGCTATTTTCGACTTCCAATCCAATAAAATCAATACGAGAATACAGTACCCCAAATCTTGCCTGAAACATCAATGAACTTTAAAATTCTGTAGTGAGCTTCAGAGGCATTTCTAGAACTTCGGATAAAGTGATCTCTTATCGGGTAGCCATTCTCTATCATTCCACGTTGCCAGTTTATGCACGAAAATATTGATGCCTATCCCCCTTTAAAGGAGGCGTATCATGAACTTTTGAAATTCAAACATAGCGACTCTTACAACGACATGCCGAGTTTTGCAAGATTTGGAAAAATGCCAAGAAACTTTTGGAAAATTGCCAAGGAGTAGATCAGATTTTGTCGAAGGGAAGAGCCTACGGAAACAAACAAAAATCCCTCCGTAGCCAATCAATAATGTGCGAGACAACGATGACCTTTCCATCTATCTTTTTGATCTACCTCCCCTTCCTCCCCATTAGCGCTCCATAAAATATTTGAATTCTTCGCGGGCTTTTCCCTGGTTTTCCCTGATACTTTGAACGCGGATATCTCGGTCCAGAGTGGATGCACTACTTTCAAACTTTGGCTTTCTAACATCGCCATGGATTCCAATCGGATTATGATCTCAACAACATGAACTAATTTTTCATGATACGCCTCCTTTAAAGAAGGTGTCCCACGAATATCTGGCTAACTGAGTTCTCGATGTGAGGTGGTGGGTCGCTGTTACACGATATCAGTTTCGAAACTCCCAAGTCACCATTTTTCGTTTGAACTGAGTTATGATCAATTGGCTGCGTGCCAAATGACCCTGAAAAGCAGGCAATGAGCGAGAGAGCGCGCGGAATGAGGAGAGCGCTCTCTCTCATTCCTCACTTTGCATACTCGCCCGCGCGGTTCGAGGGACGCCTTCTTTAAGGGGCAAGGAGGAGGCGGGCTCCACCCCTCCCCCTTCAGGGGAAGGAGTGGAGTCAAGGGGCTGTGGCCTAGTACGGAATTAGAAAAGTCCCATAATATTGATCGACCGGATATAATATACAAGTTGATATTTTACTCTCCAAGATCATACACCATTTTTCGAAAAAAAAATCAAACAAACAAAAGATATAGCACGCTGTAAATTAAAAATTCTGCACCAGGTGCGCGGACACTTAAAATTCTCAAATCAATTTTAAAAATCAATTTTGAAAGTAAGATAAAACTATTTCTAACAAAATGTGCAATAATATGTAACATTTATTAATAATTACAATTCGATTCACGATTATTGTGTAATTAATGAATTTTGACGATTGCGGAAAGTACAAAAAATTGCATCGAAAATAATTTCCGTTAAAAAATTGCACGGCACTTTTCGACCAAATTTTCCGTGAAAAAATTGCACCTGAAATTTTTTCACGTTTTTCTCTTTTCGTTCGGAAATGGTTCGAGAATTCGAACAAAAGTTGAACGCATAGAGGGGAATCGAACCATCAACTTCGTGGTCGACAGTCAGCTGTCCTACCATTGAACTATGCCGTCTTGCGAATACCTCATTTCATTCCTTGTAATAACTGCGCAGTGCAGCCAATTTGAAAGTGCGATCCTTTTTATTTTCACTACAGTGAATGCTGTATTCTATTCTTCAATTTCTGATCATTTTTTTATATGCTTTTGATTGTTTTCAACAATTTAATAGTGTGAATTTTTATCAGTGATCCATCAATAAACCAGAGTATTTACATTTATTATTTATACATCGTCTTCCTCCTCAACCTCCAAATCATCACTATCGATAAGTATCATATTTTTAAAAGTCCCTCTGGATGAAACATGGTATCCTTTTTCCATCAACGCCCTTTCACATAGCTGTTCTAACTTAATTCGATAAAAATTTTTATCTTATTTTTCTATCATTAAAGAAGGCGTAAACTCCAAATTCGGGGAAGCACTTCCCTGTGCAATCAGGGGAAGTACTGTAAGAGGGTGAGAGTGACAGACGCGAGAGTTTTTTCGCTCCTCTCCCGTCTCTTCCCATCTCCTCTGCGTCTTGACCTAGACCCCTTCCCTTTGCACCGCGCATCTTGATTTTGCCTGTGCCCTGTAGAAACTTTGCGCGCGTGTAACTCAGATCAAAGTTGAGCTAGAGAGTTCTAATTTTCAAATTCGGAGTGTGGTTTACGGAAACTATCGACCTATGACATCAGATACCCCCCGAAAAATATTGAGTTTACTCCTTCTTTAAACAACCATAAATTATTGTCACAGTTTCATATTATTCAGCCAAGCTTGGTGAGTAACGCCGCCGATTCGGGACCTTCGATCAAAAAAGTATTCTTTTCATTCTTTCTCGTCGAAGTATGTCTGCGTAGAATGTATTTATCGTACCGAATGAAAATTTCGGTACGAATCGCGAAAAATTGCCAATTTTTGGCAATTTTTAGTTACTTTTGTTTATATCGTTCAGAACACAATTTCCTGAGCCGTCTTTAGGCTTGTTCGACGCGCCGTCGCTTACTCTTTCGGTTTTTCATATTAAAAATAAATAAATAACCTTAGAAAAGCATGAAAATAATTAAAACTTTTTCGTCATCATTACGGTGGTTAGCATTTGTAGTTTGTAGTTTGCATAAATTTGGGGTTTTCGCTAACCACCGTAATTACAACGTATCATTTAAGTGATTTTCGCACTTTTCTAAGGTTATTTATTTATTTTTAATATTAAAAACCGAAAGAGTACGCGACGACGCGTCGAACAAGCCTAAAGACGGCCCAGGAAATTGTGTTTTGAACGAAACACAAAAAAAAGTAACCAAAAATTGCCAATTTTTGCCAATTTTTCGCGATTCGTACCGAAATTTTCATTCGGTACGATAATTCTAATTATTATTTATCGATTTTTAATGTTTTTAATGTTCGCATCGATTTTTAATGTTTGAAAGATTGTCTTTCAACATTTCTTTGAAATCATAGACAACTGGCATAAAAGATTCTGAACTACCAATTTGACAAGCTACGGCAGCCAGTGCTGAAAAGCACTACATTTTTAAAGATACGAAATATAAATATACTTTGTGGAGAGTAAATTTCTTCCCTGATTAAAACTTTACGAATTTGGCCAAATGCTCCATCAATGGAGTTATGAGTGTGGCCGACTTGCGAATGAAGGCACACGATCTGCAGAAGTAATTTACATTATTTCACCGATTCCACTTCCCTTCTCACCTTATCGATTGAATCGAATTTCGCAAGTAAGAATCCCAAAGCGCCATGCATAAATTGACTTTTGTTAACAGATGCCGAGTCGAGTATTAAATATAAAATTGGTGGTATATTTTCGGTCTATAATAAATACAAAAAAAACTTAAAAAATGATCAAACTAGCCTTTACAAGTGCATGAACCATGCTTGAAATGTAGTAATTGAGTGGACTCTTGTAAGCATTAAAGGGGAAAATGTAGAAGTAATTGATAAACTCGTGTCCCAAAGACCCTAAATTATACGTTTAAAGGGACCTGGTCATGTTGGAAATGAACTTTCTAATGGTGTAAAATCACCACAGAAATCGATCAGAAAAAATAAAAATAATTAAAAATTCAATATTAATTAAATATTAATTTTTAAAAGTACGGTATTTAATAAATTGTTCCACGAGTACTGTACCCAGAACAACTCCTGCTAAACGGAGAAAGGGTGGGTACCAGGAGGGGGAGGCGAATGGGGGCGGGGCTTCAGGATTTCTCACGCTTTCAACCTCTACAGGGCACAGGCAAAATCAAGATGCGCGGTGCAAAGGGAAGGGGTCTAGGTCAAGACGCAGAGGAGATGGGAAGAGACGGGAGAGGAGCGAAAAAACTCTCGCGTCTGTCACTCTCACCCTCTTACAGTACTTCCCCTGATTGCACAGGGAAGTGCTTCCCCGAATTTGGAGTTTACGCCTTCTTTAATGATAGAAAAATAAGATAAAAATTTTTATCGAATTAAGTTAGAACAGCTATGTGAAAGGGCGTTGATGGAAAAAGGATACCATGTTTCATCCAGAGGGACTTTTAAAAATATGATACTTATCGATAGTGATGATTTGGAGGTTGAGGAGGAAGACGATGTATAAATAATAAATGTAAATACTCTGGTTTATTGATGGATCACTGATAAAAATTCACACTATTAAATTGTTGAAAACAATCAAAAGCATATAAAAAAATGATCAGAAATTGAAGAATAGAATACAGCATTCACTGTAGTGAAAATAAAAAGGATCGCACTTTCAAATTGGCTGCACTGCGCAGTTATTACAAGGAATGAAATGAGGTATTCGCAAGACGGCATAGTTCAATGGTAGGACAGCTGACTGTCGACCACGAAGTTGATGGTTCGATTCCCCTCTATGCGTTCAACTTTTGTTCGAATTCTCGAACCATTTCCGAACGAAAAGAGAAAAACGTGAAAAAATTTCAGGTGCAATTTTTTCACGGAAAATTTGGTCGAAAAAGTGCCGTGCAATTTTTTAACGGAAATTATTTTCGATGCAATTTTTTTGTACTTTCCGTAATCGTAAAAAAGTTCCACTAAATATTTTCCTCCATTACAATTGTGATAGGCTCTTTCTGGCTAAATATATCTGTTTACCCATATTTCTCCATGTTTGTTTGATTGTGAAAAATCAGTGATCAAAATAATACAGCGCACCTGGTGCAGAATTTTTGGTTTACAGCGTGTTATATCCCACAAGCAATGCTGCCACACTTCACAGTAGGCGTCGATAAGCGCTTTTTTACTATTATTTATTTTGAATTATTATTATTATTCATCCAAACATTCGATGTTTATCTTCTCCCAATTTCGCTCTTTTTCTGTTCCATTCTATTCTCATCTCATTTCTAGGGCTTCCCTTTTCAGGTCATTCGACCTATTCAGGTAAAAATGAGATGGTCGAATTACCTGGTCAGGTCATTTAAATTGCATTACCTGACCAGGTCAGAGTCCTTTGTCCGCCTAGTCTGACCTGTCAGGTCATTTTCAATCTTCAATTAGATACCCCTTGCTCTGTTTCTCACAGTGTGAAATGGCTCAGCGCAACGTGAAACATATCTCATTTCGATCTCTCTCTCTCATTTGTTGATGCGCGACCCTCGTCCACCAGTCGAAGTGACGAGCAATGAGAGGAATGGGCGCTTAGGTCACCTACTCCTCTTTTCTCTCTTTCTCAATCTGGTCGAATAGGCTTTATTCATTCAACGTTATTTTGAAGATAATGAGTTCATGTCACCTAGGCGCAAAAGGGGAACCCGACCTTTATATTCATTCAACGTTATTTATATTCATTCAACGTTATTTTGAAGATAATGAGTTCATGTCACCTAGGCGCAAAAGGGGAACCCGGCCTTTATATTGACCGGGACGAGCCTCGCTCGTAGAGGGAAATGAGGCGAGGGATCAATGTCTCTTCATTACTTATCTTCTTATCCTGTATTGTAATTCTTCTAATCCAATTGTTGATCTGGTTGACTATTAGACGACGTGTTCTAAATGTAGATCAGCGCAATCTCACTTCTCTACCCAACTCTACCCATTTCTCGTTTCATTATCTCTCGAAAGATTCTCAATTACTGCTCAACATTTCCACAACGTTCTGTTCCAGCCATCATGACTACACCGGCTGATTTGCCTCCCGAGTTACTGGAGATGATTACGAAATGTCTGCCCGTCACCGACCACATTGCATTCAGTCGGGTAATAATAGCCTATGCTTTTAATTTTTTTCGGATAAGTCAATGAAATTATAGACTGACTATTTTTACTCACTTTTTACTTTTTTTTTTTACTCACTGGTTAATTTTCCAGGCCTGCCGACGCCTGAGAAAATTCGTTCCACCATGCGAGATGGAGTATGCCTTTCTTGAATGGGTACCAATAATCAAACTTTCAATTTTATAAAAAAAATTTTTGAAGCTTCCCAAAGAAAATAAGATTCTTCTTTATACACAATTCGACGAAAAGTCCAAATCTGAGCCATTTATGTGCAATCATGAACATGCTTATATGACAGAAAGAAAAATTTGTGATTCAGGGAAGGTTGGTCTAGTTCAGCATTGCCATTTTCAGCAAGTGATTTATCGTATTCCAGGTCAATTGCTGGCGATTTTTCAAATGCCCACCGAAGATTAGCTTCTGGCTATTCTTCATGTTTTGGTTCTTCATAGAATATCTTTGGTTTTGGATCTTTTCTGATTTTTTGCCTTCTTCTGCTTTTTTTATCTTTTCTCCGTTTTGTCTCTTGTCTGCTATTTGGCTCATCCTTGTTTTCTGGATAGCCTTGGTTTATTGGCCCTACGTTTTCGCTCAGAGTAATCCCGGCTACACATTGTTTAAAGCTGCAAAGATCAAGCATCTATTTCTTTCTGAGGTGGTCACAATGTTTTTTGTCTTAAACAAAGTAACTTCTATTTAAACATTTCAGCATTTCCGATTTCATATTGGTAATTTCGAAGCTCTTTCCATTCTTCTCACTGGATGCATTATTGACACATTTTCATTTACCTTGAACAAAGTGACAGATACAAATTTGTAAGATATTTACTTTCCAAGACTATTGCGATCATGCAATTATATTATCCATTGAGTATTTTTGCAGAAAATAAATAAAATTGTTTATTTAGGTGCAAAATTCATGCATTTTTCGCTTCGATTCGCGTTAAGAAAGTTGTTTTCAATATTCCTAAAGGAAAAAGTCAAGCTGAAATGGCTCCAATGATGAGAGGTGTGCCATTTTGACCAATCTATTTAAATTGGAATTAATACATTTTTGGAAATGAAAAATGTTGTTTTGCAGACGAATTCTCAGTCGGATTAGTACAATCAGGCATCGAGGAGATTACGTTTAGCTCGTGCGCATATTATGAGAGTGATCGTGAGAGACTAGACCGAGGTATGCAAATTGGTAAAATGTAAAAAATATTGACGCCGACACAGTATGAAAGGACAAAGACAGCTAGAAATTTGATTTTCAATTAATGATAAATTTAAGGATTCGGTCGATTGCGGTCGGCTTTCGGGCGGCTACTCTCGTATGATTTAAAATTGAATTCGTATGAAAACGAAAATCGAGAGGAAGACGTGAGTTACCCTAATCTGTTCACTATTCATTGTATGCAATCTTCTTTCAGAAATCGACTTTCCTTTTCGACATTCTTGTCAAACTTTTCAACGCCGGAATAAAAAGTGTTGTTGTGAATGCAGATGCATTGACAGACAAAAGTACAATAGTTAAGCACGAGCTGGACACACTTCTCAAAGTACGTCAATCTATCGTTTATACCGGCACATTATTTCGAGCCCAAGTAAAGAATAGGTCCGAAGAAGAGAGTAGGCCTTCTGGGGGGACTGAATTGGCATATAACCACTGGCCTAGCTGTGCTCGCGTGTGCCTTGATTAACGGGATGACATTTACCTTTACCTTTATACCATTTATCAATCAAAGTTTGATAATTGCAGAAAACAGCGGACCTGAAGAAACCGTTGCTTCTGGTTCTTCATTTTAACAGCGAAATAATGGATGGACCCGATGCAGTATCGAGACCTCTTCCCAAGGGAAGATATAGAAGTGATGATGATGAGGAACTGGGCAGAAGCGTTGAAAGTAAGATCGGAATATTTAAGATGAAACAGTTTTGAATTCTATGTTTTCAGTAAATTACTGCACTCACAGCGTCACAATCGTGTATGTTTCGACGCGGCCGAAGGAAGAGTTATAAAAAATGTAACCATGAACAAACAGGGAGATACTGTTCCCATATTTTGCTTTGCCAATAAATAATACAATAAATAATCGTTCTGTGAATCATCACCACAGCAGTCTATCCGTTATAACGAGATCATTCTTTCTTTCGAATCTTTCCTCCGAAAAATAATCCTTTGAAATCCTCATGTCGTCTATGTATGAAAACGGATGCGTCTGGTAGCACAGCAGCGATGTCCGAGTGGTTAAGGAGTTGGACTTGAAATCCAATGGGCATTGCCCGCGTAGGTTCGAACCCTGCTCGCTGCGATATCTTTTGCGTTTTTGCAATGCCCTCGGGCGTTCTTTAGAGAGCTTTTTGCATTTTCCACGATCGTTTAAAATATGGGCGACAACGAACGACTATCTTTACTATTCCCATTGGTTGATCAAAGAATTTTATTATTGCATATTAAAATATGTTTTTTTTCAAAAAACAATATACTTTATTGTTCATTCTCATGCAAATGGTTAGTTTGCATTCCCATGTCTCTTCCATCCCCTCATTCTCCCCTTCATTCCCAGCAATTCTCTCGCTCACGGACGGTCGGATGAAGGAAGAATTGCGAAGTGAAGCGATTGTGGGCTTTTATCTTCTATTCTTGATCTCTGATCTCTGACCTTCTCAGATGAGGGCGTACAATGGAGAGAGGATCGTCGATCTATCCATCATCAATCCAAGTAAAACAGGCAACGAGTATGTTTGTAGGGAAACGTGCTTCTAATTTCGACGATAAAACTCGGCTCTTTATTTCACTTGTCATCTCAGAAGGGAAACATTTCCAGCTCACCTTTTCATTCAATATTTCTTGTGAACTATGCTCCCGTCAAGGGTTGGTAAAATCTTGAATGTCGAGGTCTCTAAAGGCTCGACTCGAATTCGCAAGCCCTTATCCAGTCTCTTCATTTTGCCTTATCTATCGCCAGCCAGAGTCACAAGAGAGTGTGGTGAAAATGAGAGAGGCGGACCATCCACCTTTCTTGTTCATGCTTGTCCATTTTCAGTGCTAAATGCATGCAACGCCTTCTCTCTGACGACTATCGAAAGTATATCCTCACCAAGGAGAGTACTCACAACCACATTATCTTCATGCTGGTCAGTCGACCGGTAAGCGTTATCATGATATACAGTCAAAATGACATAATGTGAACCGTTTATGATAAGTTATGATAACTTATCATAAGATGTCATAAAACCATGATTGCTCAGCGGAGCCTGAATGGATCACGCTGAAATTTTGCATGGTAGCACGGTTCCTGTGCCCCTTCAAACTGACACTCTCGAAAAATCGATATTTCGTAAGCGTCGCGGTCGCGTGTTGCGCGCGTGATGACCAAAAGTGGGCGGAGCTTAGCTGAATTTGGACATTTATTAGTCCTACTCGCTAAAATCTCATTTTTTATGAATATTTCGGTATTCTTCAATTTTGAGAATGAGATTTTCGATTCAACGCAAATTCTCGTCCAGACTTCGCCCACTTGGGGTCATCACGCGCGCAACGCGTGACCGCGACGCGTGTGAAATATTGATTTTTCGAGAGTGTCAGTTTGACGGGGCACAGAAACTGTGCTACCATGCAAAATTTCAGCGTGATCCATTTAGGCTCCGCTGAGCAATCATGGTTTTATGACATCTTATGATAAGTTATCATAACTTATCATAAACGGTTCACATTATGCCATTTTGACTGTATATGAGTTCGAAATCTATCGTTCAATCCCGAATCAATTCATTCCGCACGTTCAATCGCCATTCTTACTAGTAACAGAGCGCAAATATCTTTAGTTTTGGTTAAAGCTAACAATCTTTATGCAATACACAGTAAAAGCTGATTTAAGATTGCGTAAAAAGTTAACCGTACCAACAACTGATAAATGATCTCAGCCGGATCAACTTCCCCGCTTCGAATACGATCACGTTGTGAAGATATTGGAGACGGTGAAGGAACTCTTCATGAAGGGTCAGTCATCAACTTTAAAATAATAATCTCTGAAACCTGAAAAAAATCAATGGTTTTGACGAAGTCCGCAGAAAAAAAAGACATTTTCAGAGGGCCCTCTTGTCGAAACCGGCCCGGACATTTACATTGTCGGTGACCTGCATGGAAGCGTGGGTTATTGTTATTGTTATTATTATTATTATTACTATTGCTGTTGTTGTTGTTGTTGTTGATATTGTTGTTTTTCACAGACTACATTCAGTTTTATGACATGCGTCGCATCTACAACATTGGTCGAGTGTGTCTGTCGGCTCAGAAATACGTGGTCACACACTTTGCGGAATCGTTCTGCTTCCTGGGCAACTACGTCGATCGGTGCGCTCTTTCATGTCTGATCTCTGATCTCTGACCTCTGATCTTTGATCTTTCCAGTGGAGACAATTCCCTGGACCTGCTCATGCTCCTTTTCTCCATGAAGATCGCAGCGCACCATAACGGGCGAAGGGTAAAAAAAGATATTTCGAAATTTAAAAAATGAAAATAGGAAAATAAAATAAATACATCAGGTGATCATGCTACGCGGCAATCACGAGACGAGGGAGATGAACTATGCCAAGGGATTCAGAGCGGAATTGCACAGCAAATTCGAAAAGGTATGAGAAAAAACGAATATATTTTTTTTGGAAAAAATGTGACCATTTTAGGAACAGGCGGATGATCTCTTCGAGAAATTCAACGACATCTTCGACCACATGCCACTCGCTTGTGTCATTGGTCCGTTATTTGACTATGAATAACGAAAAATGAGGAAAAGTTGTCAGTTTGTTTGCAAAATCGGCCACAACTATCGAAGTTCGAATATGACGCTGAATAAACAGCAGCGATTACTAGATTACTAGATCAGATTTGAGTGGTCAGAATTTTTTTGAGTAGTTATATTTGCAGCCAATCGTCACCTCTGTATGCACGGTGGAATCTCGCCGAAACTGACCAGTCTGGACTCCATTCGAAATGTAAATTCAATTTTCAAAATGCGATCTTTGATCTCTGTTCAGATTCCCAAACCGCTGAAGCGCGTTGACAAGAACAAACTGGCGTGTGATCTGCTGTGGGCCGATTTCAAGGAGGGACTCAATGGGTACAGTAGATGCGTATAAAATTACGGTATCGAATCGTACGATATTGATACGACTCTAGTAATTGATCCTAGCAGAAAATCCGCTGTGGTAGGAAATATTATTTAATATTTTTTGTTGTGAATTTGAGATATAGAAAATCGATTTGTATTGTTAGATACGAGCCCAACGCCGAGAGGGACATCAGTGTTCTCTTCGGTGCGGACATTCTGGAGGAAACACTGGACAGATTCAGATTCGAGTTTCTCATCCGAAGTCACCAGGTTAGCGTCTATAATATCTTTTTTTTAATTTGTAAATTTTGGACCCTGTATTTAGCGGCAATAATTAAACGGAAATATTTAAAACGGGAATGAATGTACTTTTCCGCCCCAGAACCTATTTACCGCGTGATCAAGTGACCTCATCCCCAATTCCTCATCCCCATCCCCCGTAGGCACCTCGGTGGGGCGGAGAAAGTGATCGGGGATCGACCGCAGGCGTTGTGGAATGAAATTAGAGTGCACGCCCTACACCACTACACCATTTCATCTCTTGCTGTCGAAAATGAGTGCAAGTATATAATAGTTTCCCCATTGTAGAAAGTGAACGGGATCGAGCCGAATGGACGTATGCTCACGCTCACTAGTTACTCCGGAAAGAACCGCGTGAGTTTGACGAAGTGAAGAATCCGTCTCTTCATTCCTCATACTCTCTCATCAATCGGAGTAAAAAGAGGGATCACGCGGATCCAGAATATATAGAATACCTGAGCCGTTCGAGTGTTTAGAGGCCCTGGCCACTCCCACACCCAAGAAACCATGGGTCAAACCAATTATCTACCATATAAATGAGTGCTCACCCATTACGTTTCGACAAAGTTTTCTGTCAAGAGTAAAGTTGATGTTTCAGAAAGACAATGTCGGGATTGTGAAAGTTCACAAAGATGGAAATGCCCAGTACGGCATCTGTGAACCGACTGAAGTCCACCGTTCGTTTATTGATGGGAACGGCGTTATTTTGACCCCGCAATAGCGCTAGACAATTCTCTTATCAACGGGATAGTAGTGATAGTTTATCACTGGTGCCTAAATTAGACAACATCGTGGACAATACAAGACGCTCAGTGTCAGAATGTTGGCGAAGCTCTAAGCCTCAGATTTGTTGTTATAACTCTCTCTCTCTCTCTTGATTACCACGTGCATACAACACGGGCGGAATAGCCTCACGCAGAAATCGCCTAAATTCACGGGACTGAACGCTGAATTGGCTTGGGGTGGCAGCGAGGGCCCTAGCGAGGAAAATGCCTAACGCAACTTTTTTCAGCTTTCGATGTGGTGAAGAAGATTGAACAAGCCGATATTCCAACGGAGAAAGGCGATTTTATCATTGAGATGGGAGACAATTGAAGAAGCGAATACAGAATCACCCCCAGTAGATTGTATTGTAATTCAGTCTGGTCAAGCAGAATAAAGCTGATCTAACGTTGGAAGGGAGAATATAATTTGTTCTTCTCATAGTCAAGTATGGGCTTCTCTCTTCAAACATTTAAAAAATGAAAAAAATATATTGGATTTATTCGTTGTTCGTCACTCAGACTGAAATATTTCTAATCTCATTTGTGAATAAATGCAACAAAAAAAACACTCCGAAAAAACTACCAGAATTTAGGCAAAAGATATCGCAGCGAGCAGGGTTCGAACCTACGCGGGCAATGCCCATTGGATTTCAAGTCCAACTCCTTAACCACTCGGACATCGCTGCTGTGCTACTGAGCGCTTCCGTTTGTTCCCATGAGTCAACCGATCTCAAAAAGCAATACAAAAACAAAATACTTCTAGAATTTTCATTTAACGATTCCATTGATTATCCACTATTTTGAACACTTGAATAAAATCAAGTGATAAGACAAGCTTTATTCTGCTTGTCCAGACTACTGAACTACAATACAATCTTCTGGGGCGATTCTGTCTTCGCTTCTTCAATTATCTCCCATCTCAATGATAAAATCGGCCTTCTCCGTTGGATTCTCCGCTTCTTGGTCCTCTTTGATGCACGTGAATCCTATAAAAAAATAATATAACTAAAAATAAATATTAACAAAGCGTCTTGATTAAAATTTGTTCGAAAAATAGTGACCAGCCACACGATTATTTTATAGATGCAATTAGACGTTGACTAGCTCAACAAGTTTTTGTGATGGTTAGAGCTAGAAAATTGTGAACGTTTTAGGGCTCTAATAAGGAATATAAAAAATCACTCAGAATTGAAATTATGAAATCTTATCATCATAGTGAGAGTTTTCCAGGTGCAAAAATAACAAAAAAAGGTCATCAATAAACGAACCACAATGTCCCGCCGTCGGTGGACACACTCCCATCTCGGCTTCTCCGGTCGCGTGAATTTTGACAGTTCCGATCGTGTTCTTCTGAAAGAATAACAATTCATAGTTCGAAATACGGGTAATCGTCTCTTCATTTCACACACAATCTCTCTCGCCTCTCTGATCGGAGAGAGAGTGCGTGAAATTAAGAGAATAACAATCGAATAACGATTGCACAAATGTGAAACTCCAATTATAGACAGATTAGGCCTGTACTTGTGAAAGTATAGAACGGACTCGATCGAGCCTCACGAAAAAAATCGATTCAGACTCACACAGTTCTTTCCGGAGAAACTCGTCACAGTAATCATCAGTCCATTAGTCTCCGCACCGTCGTTCACGGTCTACAATGTGGAAAATATTCATATTTTTGGTTAGATTTATAACTTTCGTCTCCTGTTCGTTCTTTCCGTATCAAACACCACAAGCAACGCAATATCTTTAAAAAATATATTAAGGACACCAACCTGGTGACTTCTGATGAGAAACTCGAGTCTGAATTTGTCCAGTGTTTCTTCCAGAATATCCGCACCGAAGCAAACACTGATGTCTCTCTCCGTGTTGGGCTCGAATCTAGAAATCAATATCATGAGGACGATATCACTCTAATATTTACTATCTTCATAGTAAGAATTGCGGTTCCTCAGGAAGATTACTGTGAATTTCCTGATAAGTACCCGCCGTGATCATTTGATTTGATTTAATTTTCATTTGACTGTTGTGATTTGAAAACAATAGAGGCTTAAACCAGCTGAAAATATACCCATTGAGTCCCTCCTTGAAATCGGCCCACAGCAGATCACACGCCAGTTTGTTCTTGTCAACGCGCTTCAACGGTTTGGGAATCTGAACAGAGATCAAAGATCGCATTTTGAAAATTGAATTTACCTTTCGAATGGAGTCCAGACTGGTCAGTTTCGGCGAGATTCCACCGTGCATACACAGGTGACGATTGGCTGCAAATATAATTCAATTACTACATATTTAAACATTATTTTTTATATTATCTATTAAACGTTTTTATCTGAACTGAGCTAGTTTTGTATAATTGTGTTCTGAATATTTTCTATTTTGTAAGCCAAATTGGCAAAGTTTGCTCATTTATCGCGATTCGTTGTGGGATAAATATTCCGAACAATACGAGATATTTTACGAACCAATGATACAAGCGAGTGGCATGTGGTCGAAGATGTCGTTGAATTTCTCGAAGAGATCATCTGCCTGTTCCTGAAACGTCAATTTGGTCTTTCACGAATAGGGAGAATAGATAGATACCTTCTCGAATTTGGCGTGCAATTCCGCCCGGAATCCCTTGGCATAGTTCATCTCCCTCGTCTCGTGATTACCGCGTAGCATGATCACCTGATGTATTTATTCAAAAAAAAAATTAAATTTAAAATTAAATTAATAAATACCCTTTGCTTGTAGTAACTGGCTGCGAGCTTCATGGAGAAGAGTAGCAGCAGCACCTCCAGCGATTCGTCGCCACTGCGAAAGGCCAGAGATCAAAGATCAGGGATAAGAAATGGATTAAATATCCAAGATCAGAGGCCATAAATCGAAGTTCAGAGACCATGGATGAAAGACCAGAGGTCAGAGATCAAAATTCAGAGGCCATGGATCAAAGATCAAAGATCAAAGAGCACACCGGTCGACGTAGTTGCCAAGGAAGAGGAACGACGTGGTGACGTGGGCGGGAACGTATTTCTGGTGCTCCAGAGGTACTCGGAATTGGTTATACATGCGACGCACGTCGTACAGCTGAATTGAATAACAATAACAATAACATCAATAACAATAACAACAACAATAACTCACGCTTCCATGCAGGTCGCCGACAATGATTATGTCCGGGCCGGTTTCGACCAGAGGGCCCTCTAAAATGCCAATTCCTAAGTTGCTGTTTTTTGTGTCAGCCCAATTTCATTTGGTGAGGATTCATATCGAGATAGATACAGTACTAGCGTCAACATTTGCTATTGAACGAAAACTAAAAAGTGATCACTGACCCTCGATGAAGAGTTCCTTCACCGTCTCCAATATCTTCACAACGTGATCGTATTCGTAGCGAGGAATTTCACTGGGCTGAATGTGAATCAGCATGAATAAGCGGAACGGTTTATTTGTTGGCAATAGCTTCCTGGAGGTGCAATCCCATTACCAAAACGGATACTTCACATGTGCATTTTACATGAGCTCTTTTCCTGATCGCCATGTGCCTCTGTAAACTCACGTTTCTATTTAGGATGCTGGAGATAATGTAGTTGTGCACGCTCTCCTTGTTTCGCTCGTTGCGATAATGAGGAGAGAGAAGCATACTCTTGTACTTGGCACTGAACGAGCATGTGAGCTGGCAGAAGATTGATAACAACTAACAAAGAGACGGATTCTTGTTAGTGCAATCAAGGAAACTATAGAAGGCATGGGAAAATGGTGAATGTCGGAAACAAGTCTCTATTGTATCAGCAAGCCAAGTGTCGGGGGAAATTTGAGGCTTGGCAAAACTTACTCATTGTCCGTATTTCTCAGATCGATAACAGCGAGATCGATGAATTTCGTTCCAGTGTATGGGCTTCTTGTTCCAATACGAGCCTTCATCATCCGACCGTCCGTGAGCGAGCGAAGAGCGGGGAATGAGAAGAGGAATTAGGAGAGGGAGGGAAAGAAAGGGGATCATGGAATGCAAATTGACTTTGCGCGTGAGAATAATGCGCATTGTTGTTGAAAAACAATATCGTTCGAAATTTATCATTTATCGAGAACGGAATGGATGATTACAGATCAGTCAGATCCACCTGCATCACTCTCCTGCCCATTACGGGCATTCCCCCCGCCCCGATGGATCTCATAATATTCCTGATTCTCCGGTGCCCCTCGACCGGACTGTAGTGTTTTCATCTCCATTATATTTATCGATGGTGACTAGATAACACAACATAGTATAGAATGACTAGATAACACAACATAGTAGAAAATATACAAATATACACGTTTTAGGGTGCATCAAGTACCGACTACAATAGGCATATTGCCAGCAGATATCAAGAAACACGAGTGGGATGATTACAGATCAGTCAGATCCACCTGCATCACTCTCCTTCCCATCACGGGCATTTCCCCCGCCCCGATGGATCTCATAATATCCCTGATCCTCCGATGCTCCTCCACTGGACTATAGTCCTCCTGGGCAATCTCGAGAAGGCGATCGATGAAGGGCGACGACCGACCGTCGGCCATACGGATAATGGAAGAGCGGAGGGCCGCGAGATATCTGCGAGGTGATATTGGAGATCAAAGATCAACTTATAAGCGTTCAGAGATCAAAGATAATGGAATTTGAAGAGATCAACGATCAAGGAGACTGGATAGATCAAAGATCGACAACCTCTTCAGCTGTCGATTCAGCACGCGGTGCGTGAGCGCTTCCCTTCCTGTAACAGATACGAATTGAAAAGTTTAGCATTAGTTGATTTCGAGGGTGCAAATAAATCAGTAGACAGTGAATGTATAGTTCCCACCTCGATGCGCGGAATTCATAAATAATTACAGTACCAGTATCAAATTTCAGTTTATGAGGATGTCAAGAGTGTTCCTGACCTCTATGCGCTGACTGGATGTCCCGCTGATCCTGAATCGACTGCAACTGCACGAGACGACGGTCCAGCATCTACAATAATTTGCTCAATAAAAAGTAAATCGTCTGACTGTTTTTCTTTCATGAGCTGATTTACTAGCCGGCATTCTAATACTGATACATTTTCTAATACAGTCGAAATGATATTTCAGAAGCACTTACATCAATCGTTTCCTGCTGATATCTGTTGCTCGCGATGGCCCGCCGGATCTCCTGCAATTATTGCATGATAAGTGTCTCTCATTTCGTAATTCTCTCTCATTTCTCTGACTCGCGAGAGATAAGGAAAGAGGAGAAACGAGAAATTTTCCCTCCTGCAATAAGTTTCATATCAGCGGTGAATGTTTTATCAATAGAGTTGATCGATCGTTTTCTCGTTTTAACATAACTCTATTGGAGACCGAACACCAACAATTTTGCCCTACTGTTTTTTCGTGTTCCTATCTTCCCACCACATCTTCCTTCTGGAGCTTCCTATCAAATGCCTTCAACTTCGCCCTCATCTCCTTGTTCGCCTTCTCCAGCGCGGCCTTCTCCTTCTTCGCCTGCGAATAGGGAGTTTTTTTCTTGAGGATCGATCGAGATCTTTGATCCGATTAGAATTTCTTCTCAGTATTTCTATTTTTCAAGAACGAACAATAGGAACCAAGAGTATCTAAAACTTTGTATAGGAAAGGAGTGCCGAATATGGCAACGTTATCACAGATAAACCAGAGTTTCTGTAGAAATGATCGTATCTGGCTACCGTTCCCCGAACAATCACGAACTGACCTCCTTCTCCTCGCCCTGCAACACCTTCACCCTCTCATTCCTCTCCTCCAATTCCTCCCTCAACTTCTCCGCCTTTCTTTCCTCTTCCTCGATCGCTGCGATCAATCTCTCCTCGGCTGCAGTGAGACCACGGGGAAGGGCGGGCTTCTTGGCGGATCTGAAATATTCCGGAACAATCAACGCTTGCTGATTTTCAGTCACCAACACGAATAAGCGCTCTTCTTGGCGAATCTGAAACGTAATTTTACTGTCTGACTCTCTCATTTCACAGTGATCTCTCGTCGGTCAGACAAAAGAGGGATCATGGAATGGTTAGGGACCTAGAACAGATTCAGATTCGGAATCGTCCTTTCTTACTTCTCTTCATACACATTTCGTCTTGTTCTAACCCGAGCCCGAGGTATTTTTTGTGAACTCGTCACGAATACATGAATGAATACTCAGTTATCGGAAGATACTTATATGTCTCATTCACTATTCCCCCGCAAGAAGTTTATACGCTTTACATCAGAAAAACATACTTCTTGGCATTTGGCGCTACTTGACTCGTGGACGGTCCTTCCTCTTCTTCTTCCTCCTTCTTCATCTTCTTATTCTTAGGGGTATTCACTCCGTTCTCCTTCTTTCCTGTCTTCACTCCGTGTCCTTCATCTTGCTCCACCTTCGATCTTCCTCTCTTTGTTGCTTTACTCGTGCTAGGTTCATCCTTAGGCATCTCTTTCTTAGATGATTTTACTTGCTTCACCACCTTACTTGGCTCTTCCTCCTTCGTCTTTTTAGGTCCACCCTTCACAATCACCCTACATCTGACCGTTTCTTTCTTGCCCATCGCCTTCTGTGAGGTATCCTTCTTCTTATCCTTGTTCAGTGTCGCCGTTGTCTCCATCTGTCCCTTCTTCGCTACTAATCCCAACTTGGGCGCCGCTTTCTTCACCGCTCCCTTTCCGGTTAGGGGGATCTGAAATAGTTATCTGAATTATAAAATGCGAATCTTTACTCAGATATTAAAGGGAGTCGGAAACCAAAAAAATAACTTTGTCTCATTTCATTTGTTTCATATCCCTAAAGCATATGCCAAAATATTAAAAAATATAAATAAGTATTTAAGGAGAAAAAAATATATTTATAACTTGCAAGTACTATGATTACGGTCGCTCTCGCATCTTGTTGTTAAAGTATACTGTAAGTTAAAAGTGAACTGATATCGACTTTTTCGCCATTGAACTCCACTGGGTTTTCATCAAATATGTTGGGTTTTCGTTTATTTTTTTACTATTTTTTTACTATTTTTCACTTTGTTGCTACTCTCTTCTTGTCCTGGCCACGATGCTTATATTTGGAAGCGGTTTCACGCCGAATAGTCGAGTAGTATTCAGTTGTACACTTTCTTGAGTCGTGTTTGCGCTTCGTTTGATTAGTCCGGCGCTGTTAGGTCGTCCCCCGCAAACTCGCTGACACACAAACAAGCCTATAGGGTAGTTCCTCAATTTGCTGGCGGTAGAAGGCGAACTGCTGCTGAAGACGTGGAGGGGGGGAGGCTGGGAAAGTTGCAGGTCCAACTAGCACATCGACAACGCGTTGTACAACGGCAAACCTGTTCCAATAGCCGTGAAAGAACATTCTCTGAACATAGATATTCTTTACGGAGCGAGGCAGCCTCCAAATAGTCAATGAGAATGCAGCCAACACTAGTCGATCCGAGGCACGAAGCAAAACAAACATAATTTTAGGGAATAGTAGTCATAGTAGTTGATAGAGGGTAGGGATGAACCTAGGCCAGCACTGCAGTCGGAAGAACAAGAGAAAAAGCAGGCGATGAATCGGAGCCCGCTTTGGGATGTGAATGGAATAAAACCGGTCCTTGGAGCGATGGACGAATGGCAAAGGTCGCGGACGGCTTCGGCAAGCAGTCAGTCTTTGATAGAAGCTTTCCCTTTCCTTTCTTACCCAACACACAATCAATACGGATACGCGCATGTTCCCCAACTACTTCCTCCACTTCCTCATATCAAAGCCACAATAATAACTTCAAATGTGTATGTTGCAACGAATTGTCTGTTCAATAATAACAAGTGTGTTTAACACACAAGAGAGTAAATACTCATAATTTACCCAAAAACATCAACAACAAACGAACAATCTTAAGAGTGAGTGAGGTATGTCTAGATAACAAAACGGCTTAGCCGTTAAACTTGGCGACACGCTCGAGCTCGTCCTTCTTCTTGATGGCGTAGCTGTTGGAGGATCCCTTGGCGGCGTTGATCAACTCATCGGCCAGGCACTCAGCAATCGTCTTGAAGTTACGGAATGCGGCCTCGCGAGCTCCAATACAGAGGAGCCACATAGCCTGCGATGTAATAAATATTGCGAGCAATAAGAGCGGTATGACTATAAAACAAAAGGTTTTCCAATCTCAGTTCACAGAATGTTCTAACTACACGGTACTGAGCTGGGTTTGTTTTCTTCATAGACGCATAATAAATTCAAATTTACAAACCTAGTTGGTACGTCTGAGGGGAGCCACGTCGACGGACGATACCGGCGCGTCCAATACGGGCAGAGTCTTCACGGGCCGACATGATAACGGCGTTGACGAGCACCTGCACGGGGTTCTGAAAAGAAAATTGTTTTGAAGTTTTCCAATAATACACGATTGGGAAGCACATGCGAATTACAATCTCAGAATGGTTTAACTACAAGGTGCTTTCAGAGAAGAGCTGGGTGACGTTATACAAATTGGAACATAAATACTCGTATCTTTGCCGACCTGGTAGCGTCCAGCGGAGTGGGGGAAGGTACTTGGCGTACTTCTCCTTGACGGCGATGTAGTCGACAAGCGAGATGTCGGCAACAGTGACCTGACAATTATAAATATAAATCACTTAAATTTACTTAAATATTGCAACAGAACAGTAATATACACTTAGAATGGTTTAATTACAAGTTTCTATTAGAGCAGGGCCAAACAACTCCTCAAAAATGGCCTATGCGTTCCGCATTTTCTCTCAAAAACAGGTATGCCCCGACACCTAACCACTGCAAGCGCAGAAGCATTCAAACGTCGTGATAGTATACCACATCTTGGCGTTTATAACTTGATTATTTGACCCCTGTATCAGTCATATGCTTTTTCTACTTCATATAATTGAACAGGATAAAAATAACAACAACCAAATAGAAAAAGGGTTGTACTACCTCTTGGAGGTTCCACATTCCGAAGAGAAGAGAACCTCGGGAAGATCGCTCTCGAGCTCAAAGGCGGGAGAAACGACCACTGCCTCGTTTACTGCCCATTCGTCGGCCATGCTTGGCTAAATTTAAGAACTTTAGTGCAAGAAATTATAAAAGTCAGCAGAATATTGCGAATAACAACACAAATATCATGTAGAACGGTTCGCAATCCAGTACATATTACACGCTTGCGAAAACATAGCAGAGAATAGGTCCCGCAAAATGTCCCTCGCATTACGACTTGGCAAGCCACAGTAAATGGAGCTCCATGATAACAAACGGTTCAAAATCGAATTGCGAAACACGCTTGCACAATGACTTTATACAAAAACATTATCAAAAAAGATAGCGAAGCAGTGAAAAAGAACAGAACGTTAAAAAAAATTTCCGCGGAAGCGTGGTGTGCCATCCGACGACTAGTGCGAAAAGGCGAGGATGCGAGAGCGACAGTAACCCAAATACACGCAAATTAATTTTATTTTTATTTTGAGTTTTTTATTATTATTTTATTTAATATTTTTAAATTTTTCGGAACACCAGAGCATGTCTTCATTTAAATTCGAAGAAGAAAAGAAATTGAAAAATATTAATTTTTGGATGCCGACTCTCTTTAATCCAAAAACTCGAATTCAATGCGATTTGAAATATAAATCACTATTCTCTTCTTGCGTCGTCTGTTCCAGTTGAAAACAAATAAAGTTCAGCTGTTGTATCAATGAGTGAAGAACTCTACTCTTCACTCGACTCCTCCCAGACTTTTTCATTTACACTTAACAATAAACACTAAGATTTGTCCAACCTTTTTCTCATCCTTCTTCTCCTTCGGCTTTTGTTTGCGAGTAATCGTTGATTCGGCCTGGAATATTTTTAAAAATTACTATTATAAAACAAATTGCTCAGCTCACCTTCTTGGCCTTTCCCGCCATTTCCCTGTGAAATTGTCGGCTTTTTGTGAGTTCCCTGAAATTTTAGAGTTGTCGGACTACTTGACAAAAGTTTACTGATGGTAAAACAGTGCAAATTGAATAAATACATGGGAAAAAATGAGGCACGGCACGCAAAATATTTTGTTGTTTGAATCACAGCGTAGCACAAGGAGCAGAAAACTACCGTACTCGCACACTACGTGGTCTTTCAATAGACATCTCAGGCTTTCATTGTGTCTGTATCTGCTGGTTATACATATTTGTTGCTGACAATTTATGCGGTGATCTGACTCTCTCCAAATACCGCACCCTCTCAAATTCTCTGACTGGTGATTATCTCGCTCAATTTCTCTCACCATAAATCGCTTCCTATTATATGAATAATGTGAATTCGCATGTGAATAAATGTGATTTTTTCTCAATATGTACGTTGCATTTCATTTATCCATTTCGATGATTAGTATTCGCACTGTCTTACAAATTTCCATTCCAAACGTATCTATCCTGTCTGTCTCCTTTAGTTATTGGAAACCATATCGACATGACCTAGAGCAAATAGTATTCAGTTTCGTATCATCAGAATATCCAATGTTCCCTTAAAGAAGGAGGGGCACGACCATTCAACGAAATATCCCACCGCGATTGGCTTGCGTTTATAACGCGGGTTCTGTAGTTTTTCAGTTTTCAATAGTTTTTCAATTTTTTCGCAGGTACGGTAACTGCGGATTTTCGCCACTGCGGCTCCTTTGTTCTTTAATTGATTTTTGCGTCGTTTTGCTCGCTATTTCTAGTTTCAATTTATGTTAGAATGCAATAGGGCAGGCTGAGCACTCCATATTATAAGTCTTGAACATGGTTGAAGCTCAGAATCGTAATATATTGGACGAAGTTTAGACGAGCCCCGTTTGTGCACCTTATTCGATTTGTTTTTTTTAATCCCGTTGTGGTATCCTAGTCTATTTCTTGTTCATAATTGGTGTTCTTACTGCAGTTATGCCAATCTTTCGATAATCTATGATAATTTACGCCCCAACGCACAACAAAACGCGTTAGTGTTCAAACTTCCGATCTGTTGTCATTTCGTGATTCTTTTCTTCATATTTACTCGATTTTATTGGTTTCAAAAACTGAATTCGTCTGATTAAGGGCAGCTCGACCTCCAGCGTGTCCGCAAGGGGCAATACAGAAAGCTGCCTGCGGCCGAACTAGATCAAGGTAATTGTTGTTATTAATTATTTAAAAAGGTCGTGAAATCTTGCATAATTATAAAAATATTGATTTAGGTAGAATAAAGTAAATGTCAGTCAAGTTGTTGAATAACAACACCCAGTGTACTATTTCCTTCCCTCTGAGCCGAATCAAACTTGTGTTCCGTGTTATTAAAATGTAATAATTACTTGTTTTATAGTCCGACAAGCCCGGATCGAATGTCAACAAGAAGGAGGTCGTCGAGGCCTTCACCATCCTCGAGACCCCTCCCATGGTCATCTCGGGAATCGTCGGATACATCGATACCCCCAAGGGACCCCGCCCCTTCAAGACCGTGTTCGCTGAACAGCTGTCTGAGGACTTCCGCAGACGCATGATCAAGAACTGGTACGTCTTATATTTAGATTTAGCAGTAAAATCCACGTGTGTTTGAGTTTTGCTGCTCTTAGGATCCTTTCTCTTTGCTTGCCACATGAATGTTATGGATTGTACTAGTTACGCCAGGCTCGGCCCCATCCCTGCCTCTGCGAGATTTGGTGATGAATAGCATCCAGTTCACTGCTGCTTTCTTTCTGAACCAAAGAAAGACAATATCTGGCATAAACTTAAACTTTCATTTAATAATTTTGTTCAAATTTCAGCAGAAGCTTCTCAAGCATCACAACAAGAAGGCCCACATTATGGAGGTCCAGCTCAACGGATGATCCATCGCCGACAAGGTCGATGGGCCAAGGAGCGTCTAGAGAAGCAGGTTTGCTTAACCTCCGCAAATATTTATATAACATTTGATAATGATTGATAGACTGGTCGCCTGTCCGATTTTGTCGCCCTCTTTCTCCTTCATTCGCCTTTTCCTCAGATATTTTTCTTCCTAGCGAGTTACGAAACATTTTGACTAGTAGATAGTCGTCAAAATGTTGTTTTCGACACTCTAATTATGACGTTATAGATGTTTCATCATTATAATTAAATTAATTTGCCTTACTTGCAGGTCCTCATCGACCATGTCTTCGCCCAGGATGAGATGGTCGACACCATCGGAGACGCAAGACGTCTTAGCAAGACTTTCTCGCAAGACCCACAAGGGTCTCCGCAAGGTTAGCATTGAATAATGTTTTATTTTGCTCATGAAAAGCTGTGACGCATGCCACAATAAAAGTAGTGGACATAATGGTCTTTGCTGATAATACATGCCCGTTTCTGAGCATATTTAGCAGTTCACTGTGGTTCATTACACTATGGCATTTCTAATAAATATTCTTCCTTATATTCCTATATTCCAGGTCACCAAGCGTGTTGCCTTCGAGAAGATCACCCTCAAGTTCATCGACACCTCGTCCAAGTTCGGCCACGGTCGCTTCCAGACCACCGAAGAGAAGAAGGCCCACGAGGCCTAGGAGGAGGCTGCCCCCAACCACTCATTTAACTTGTTACTCTTGTTTTGTAAGATAAATTTGTTATCGCTATCTATCAAATGTGCATCAACATATCATTTCATGAATCAGTAACCCCATAGAATACGGTAGCAAGACGGCTAGAAAAAAACAGATGTTTTGATTTTTTAAATCCAATTAGTCGAATCATTTCAAAACGACGTGATCGCTTTTATTTCGTTATGAATAGATGGGAATGAATAGATATTATCGTAGGTTACTGTAGACGAACAAATCGTGTCTGCATGCTTTGCTTCACGAAACATCTTGGAAATTTGACGAGCTTGTTGATCGAAACCCGTATGTATCAGCGAAACGCTCGTTTTTACGGTATACATACACTCACGACTAGCTAGCACTCATCACCCTCCGTGGCGTAATGGTAAAGTTGCTGGCTTGAAAGCGAGCAGTTGTTGGTTCGGTTCCCGACCAATACGGTTAGTCTATTGCTGTTTTCTACTTTTTCGATAATCGCACCCATTCAATCAATATCAGGGTACAGTATCCAAATTGCCTGCCCCCTAGCCCAAACTTTGATAATTCATAGCTGGCTTCAAAGACGTTTGTAGCACTTCGGATAAAGCAATCTCTGATCGGGTGGGCAGTCCCTATCGCCCTACACTGCCAGTCTATATGACCCAAATGGTCGTGCCCCTCCTTCTTTAATTCTCAGATTTATTCAACGGTTTGTTGTGGAGTTTAATTTGGTTGTTTCTTCTGTGGTTTGAGCACATCTTCTCACGCCGTCGACGGCAGCGAAGAAGGAATGGAAGAGGGAATAGGGGAAGGAGTTGGCGTCAACTTCGTGCTGATAGCAATTGGACTACGATTCGTCGACGATGGAGCGACGACTTCTGCTGATGGAGTGCAGGGAGTGGGCATCGGAGTGACTGCAGAGATCAAAGATCACATTGTCCGGTGGTTTTAATTAAATGATTCTCGCTATCTCTCGGCAAAGTGAAGAATGCCGTGGTTTCTCAGTAGAGCATGTGATAAAGGTTTTCCTAGTCTGATACAAAATTAATAAAATTAATAACCTTCGATCGCTCGTGGCGAGAAGAAGTTCCCACACGGCGCGGGCAGACTGTAGCTGCAAAATCGATATTTCCTTTCGATACCGTAACCAATCGCTACCGTATCGCCGGATGCTCGTGGGATGCGCTGACCAGCGCGAGCCAGGGCTGAAAAGGATTACTGTAACCAGAGAAGGGTAGGTTACGGTATACCCTCTTCGCTCGGACGTTATCGACGACTGCCTTTATTGCGCCCACGACCACGATCGGCCACAGCAGGAAGGTGATACTGTAGATGAGCGTCTGTAATATCGATCGATGACTGATTTTTTTCGGTTACGGTATCTCACCGGAACGAACTTGACGTGCTTGTCCGTGAGCCGCTTGTGCCAGAGCTTGAGAATCTTCTGAAATTGCAGGGTTCAGAGATTAAAGATCAAAGATCAGTAACCTTGATCAGCACATGGAATGTGATTGCAGCGAAAAACGTCAGGACGGGCGCCAGAAATACTTGCGCTAGCCGTATCAGAAAACCGTACGGACTGAGCCACTGCAGAGAATATCGCTTAATTTTTGAAGTGATTGACTACCGTATTCCGATCTGTGATTACGGTAGCACTACAGTATACCTGTCCGAAGCGATTGACGGAGCGACCCAGTGCGCCGAATATGTCGCGGTAGAAGTTGCGCGGGCCTGGGAAGTATGAATTGCTTTACGGTAAAGGACTGCAGACTATGAATAAATGCTGTTGATTGATTACTGTAAGCTATCGTTTTACTCAAATGCAAACCGCCTCCTCGAACGGTCGTCAAAGGTGAGCTACGCGTGAAGCGGACAAATAATATCACGATATTACCGTATACGATCATGACGATCAGTTCGAGGGCAACGAGATAGATACTGACGATGCTGAAGGCGAGGATCTCCGACTGGTAGAAGATGTTGAAACCCATCTGAATAAGAATATTTGGTCGATTCATTAGATAGGTCATGTAAAATTCAAGTAGGAAATGCATCGAGCAATCATTGCAACAACTGTTTGTGATAACTATCTATTCTGGTGATGTTTTCTTTCAGAACATGAAATTTCCGTTTCGGGACAAGCTTTTTCAATTGAAGCTATAATCATGGATTTTCATGCAATCGTTTCGTAAGCTATACTTCCTGTTCGGAAGCTTTGAAGGCGCGGTGCATTCATTTCACCACATCATTTTATTGAATATCTAACCTTGGTGAGATTCACCAGTCCGAGCAGGAATCCGCCCGTGCACATGAGGAAAATCATCGTGGCTCTGTGCCGACGACACCAACGAAATTGATCCGTGAGAGCGGCCACCGGGATCTCGAGGAGGCCTGAAAAGATTGTTTCAATTTCAATTACATACATCTAAATGGCTCATATCCAATCCGGACGGGTATTCGGCTTGCGATATAATTGCTGAAGCGAAATTTAGCTATTGTCCATAAACATGTCAATCACTTCCGCACAAAAGGTTGATAATTTCATTGCGTATTTGACAGAAATGAACTGTTTAATTCTTGGAAAAAAGACAGAGTTTAGATCTTACCAAACATGGTGGAGATGCCGATGCAGAGGAGCATCGCGTAGAACACGAACTGCCACAGCTTGTACATGTGCATCTGGAAACAACAACAATAACAACAATGACAATAACAAAAACAGCAACAAAAACAACTGCAACAACAACGATGATGCCTCGTTTGCGTTTTAGTTTGGATCAACAAATGTAGTTGTTTCGCAGTGTCATATTTCAGCCAAAAGATCGATGAACTGGTGGGGGGGGGGGTCGGCCTACCTCTTGCATGATCTCCGGCAGGTCGGCGAAGTAGAAGGCCTGACCTTGCGGGCGCAACTGCAAAACGAATACTTCCTATTATCGTCGTTTTGCCCCTCAAATTTCTTCCGTGTACAACAGTGATAGTGTAATTTCACGAGAAAGCAAACAACTCGAAACGCCAGCCGAGGAGGCGAATTCAGTTTAGCCCATTCAATCTTTCAGAATTCTCACCAACGCGGAATCCCAACCGGCAAACTCGTAGTTGTGCATGATGAGGCCCCAGACGGCGTAGGCCTGAGATTTATCGTTGGAACGGGAAGATCAAAGATCAAAGATCAGAGTTTCACTAAAATCGTTTAAAAAAACGCTTACACCAAGATGCGATTGATCTTGTGATGAGCGGATCAAAGACTAAAGATCAAAGATCACTCACCTCCAGTCCAGCCATCGTGCTCGCAATCGTCATCACAACGACCACAACCAGAGCGTCCTGGGGAGATTATGGTAGCTCTATTTCGGTAATAAAATGAATAAAACGTATACTATCATAAAATTATATTGCTAACAACTGACTAACAAGTTTTGCCAATATTTTTTGTATTCTATACAAAGTGAACTGTATCTGATCATATAACAACCCCGACTCACTCTGAACGCATCGTTGCTCCTCTTGTTGTACGATGACATCGTCACCATTCCGCCCATGCCCAGACACAACGACTGACACGACTCGTTCACCGCTGCAGCCCATGACTGCAAAGTTGATCTTTGATCTTTGACCTTCATCCAAAATTGAGAATCGGTGATCTCTATCACGGACTGAACAATAGGATTGATCTTTGATCTTTAGACTCCTTCATCCGAACTATTTGAGAGATCAAAGATCACCCTGGACCACCCACATCCGGATTCTTCATCAGCGCGAAATCGGGCGTGAAATATCGTTTGATGCCTTCTCCCACGTGCGCCATCGAACAAACGTGCACGAGGAATAGCGAGAAGATTACCGAGCTGGAAAGGTGATCTTTGATCTCTAATCTTTGATCTTTGACTCAATCGCAAATAGTGGAAGTACTGTTACGATCTCTAGAATTAGCATCGAAAACTTGTAATGTGTAACAGATCTGATCTCTGAACTTTGATCTTTGATCTCTAGTCTCCGATCTTTGCTCTCTGTCTCACTCACGAAGTCGACACTATGTACAGCGATCGTTTGCCGAGGAATTCCTCCTTGCGCACGAGGGAAATGAAGAGGAAGAGCCAGCACAGAAAGAGGCAGATAATCGGCTGTAGGTAAACAATATCGTATAGTGTCGTATAGAATGTTGTGGCAATGATATCGGTATACAAAAGTTTGAATAGCGAAAAAATAAATGCTTACTCCCCACGAAGCAATCCGAAATTCGACCTCGCCTGCGTTCATACCGCGCACAGCGTATCTGAATATTTATTTATTAATATTAATTAATTAATTAATTATATTAATTTGTTATTCTCACTCGAAGTACTCCTTGCTAGCGAACCTCATCCTATCCACGTGCGAGCTGTTGAAGGCGGAGGAGGGATGGCACGTGCCTCCAAATAATTATTTATTTTATTTCTCGACAACCTATCCCGCACCTTGGTACCAGTAGTGCCGCTGGGTGGACACTTTCTGGAATTGTGTTTTTGCATTTTCAGTAAATAAGGAGAAATCAAACCGTGTAATTGCCGCACTTCCTCAGGCTCGTTCGATGCGAGATGCAGACTGCAAATATGAACACAAAAATACTTGAAATTTCAAATAGATGTGTCGGCTAATATATTATTCATTTATCTCTCATACATGTATTTTTTTAAAGAGATAAGGAGTAATAATAATAAAGTTTACAAGCGCTTACACTTCGTGTTCCACTCGTGCTCGCAGGACGTGTACACACTCACGCCGAAGAGCGACTGCAATGAGGGGAGAGGTCAAAGATCAATAAAATCAAGGATTTTGATCTTTGATCTTTCACACCAATTCAGGTCTGGCAATGAGCAAGATGACAGCTTGTTATTTGCTATTGATTTTAGATCTTTAGCTCCATATTTTCATTACATCAATCATTAGCGTTATTTACTGCACGTTGCAGATGTTCCCGATTTTTGCAAATTGTGATTGATCTTTGATCTTTCCAGTCCTCACATCGATCATGTAGCTAATTGAGCATTTTTTTTTCGGAATTTAGGCCTCCCGCAGAATTTTACAATCGATCTTTGATCTTTCACTCGAAAAAAAAGAACTCACATCGATCATGTAGTGTAGTGAGTACGCGTTGAGCAGGTTGTAGTTGACGGCGCGTGCGAAGGAAAGGAGACACATCGCCCACCCGACGCCTGTAATACAGAAATCGCATTTTATAAATTTCTGAAATTGCTGTTCATAGCTGTTGCGAATAGTAAACTGTGAATGACAACGTGTTTGAGCTGTCTTGCAGCAACGATGAATACAAATTAACAAACAACTAATAATTTCTCAATTATTTGACTATTATCTTTTGATATTCGGTCCCCTAAGCCTACCTTGCAGAATCGGTGCGTACATGCCGAACGCGCGCTGCACGCCCGTCTGAGTCATCTGAAAGGTTTTCCCGCCCAATTTTGAAATTGATCTTTGATCTTTCACTCCAAATCTCTCGCATTTATTTGACTTTCACTTTCGTATTTATTTGTTTTATTTTTATTCCGGAACAATTGACTATCTGTTTGCATCATTTCACTTAGAGATGAAAGAGAAAGGTCTACATGATCACAATTGATGGCTAAGTTCGAATGGAAAATAATTCGGACGCAGTAAGGAAATGCTATGTTTTTTTGGTCCAGCCAACAACCACACGGAAGGTGGAGGGGTAGGGAATGAGTATGGTAGGGAGTAGACCTGTTTGCTCGAGTTTCATTTTCCGAGCGCTCGCACACGCCGAGTCATTTTTATTCGAACTCGTTTGAACCGGTCACTCGATAGTGAAATCTACAAAATGACTCGCGAGTCGAAAACACTCGCGAGTGTTCACTCGCGAGTGTTATTGACTCGCGAGTAGTATGCAAAATTCACTCGCGAGTGAATTTTGAATATGAAACTGATTTAATTAGTATTGTGTAACCCTCCATTGAATGGGCTCAAACCGCTCGAGATTGAAGACGAAGAACAAAATGCACTCGCGAGTGTTATTGACTCGCGAGTGGACATGCAAAATTCACTCGCGAGTGAACCTTGCTCGCGAGTGTTATTGACTCGCGAGTGTTATTGACTCGCGAGTGGATATGCAAAATTCACTCGCGAGTGAATCTTGCTCGCGAGTATTTTTTTTCATTCTTATTCGCGAGCGCCGAGTAACTCGGTCTAACAGGTCTAGTAGGGAGGGAATACTCTGTGAGTAATGGTTGGGTCATAAAACAGATAAGCGCCCACGGTAATGGTACCTGTCCGATGGTGAGCTCCAGATAGAGCGTCGGCAGGCCGAACACCACCATGCACAGGTAGTACTGCAGCAGGAAGTTGCCTGCGAAGCGCTTTTCACCTCACAAATCGAAGCGTATCTTTCATGCATTTTTCCATTACGTTTCATGCACATTATATGAAGCGAAAATAGACAGCGTGAGCTTCATAATTTTTGTGATACTAAAAGCCAGCGCATACCTCCTCCATAGTATCGCACGCCCGACGGAATCCGCCAGAAATTGCCGTTCCCGAGCGCGAACCCGATCAGCGTGAGGTAGTACTGTATGATGAGAAGTGTCGATCGACAACTGTCTTATTACCGTAACCAGCCTACCGTAACCCACCGTACCTTGGACTTATTGGCGAATTCGGGTCTCTTCGGGTCGTCGTGATCGGGCAGCCAACGCGCGTCCTCTTCGTACTCGATCTCCTCTGAAGATCAAAGATCAACAATTGATAAAATGAAGAAGAGAAATATCAAAGATCAAAACCGTACCATCAGTGCCCAAACGCTCGGTGGACTGTCGAACCGGCGGCTTGGTGCCGACGCTCTCGGTCCTGCTGAAAGATCAAAGATCAGAGATCAGAGATCAAATATCAAAGATCAGCTCACAGCGGCTCGCTTCTGAGGGGCGTCGAGCTCGGCGGCGGCTGCTGTGACGGCGGCATCCAACCGACCACTCGACGAGAGGAGAAGGGGAGAGAGTGAGGGTAGGAATAATGAGAGGGTTATTAGTAATTCAAATGTGATTTGCATTTTACATCTCTGAAAATATTTATTACAGCTGTAATGTTCGCTTTCTTTGTTTCTTTCTTGCCTAGAAACGGCCAGTTCAGTGTACAGTCGACAAGGAGTCGTCAGAATGAAGAATTCGTCTCTTCATTCCACGTCTTCTCTCGAATCTCTGACCGGTGAGAGAGTGTGGCGAATGAAGAGATGGATTCTTCATTTGACATCCCTACACAGGAATGTGGCAGATTTCTATCGTGCGATTACTTTCCACGTGTAGCTGCCCGTTGATGAACGTTCGAAACGCAAATTTCGGTTAACTAACGTTTATTCAGCATTAAATTCTTTTTTTCTTTTTTCTTCAAACAATCAGTGAGAACAAAAATCCATGCCACAGGACATCAAGACATCTCCACAGGGTAAATTCCCCTGGGTCCGCAGGCCGGTTATTCCCAATTATGACGCGGACAATCCGGGAACATTCGGGAACATACGGCGTCGGGCTATAAGAAACGGGCCGAACCCGAAGGACGCGCACACTCTGATCTTATCTCGTTATACGGATCACTCCCTTATTCTCCACTGGTCATGCTATACTCAAGGATGATCGGTCACTATACACTTCTCGCTGGTCTCATCACTTCCGTCTACTGTTCACCATCGGAAGAAGGGTCGGGCTGGGTGTTCGAAGCAGCAGCTGCAGCAGCTGCAGATCCCGCTCCCTTGACCTCCGACTCGGCTGCAGCAGCTGCAGCTGCAGATCTCTCCCCGCTGACCTCTGACTCTGCTGCAGCTGCTGCGACCGATCCGACCGTAATCGTGAAGACGAGAGACGTGACAAAGTGCATCACGTCGAGAGTGTGCACGGGCGATCACGAGTGCGGAGAAAGTGAGCTTGTATTTATATTTTTATACATTCTAGTCTTTTTAATGGTAGCCCACTGTAGCTTTTTGCGATTTTCCTACTTAAGTACCTGTGAACAGTAATAAATGCTTCGCTGGTCTCCCAATAACTGGCCTTTTTCAGTAGGGTCATGCTTGATAATTGTTTGCCATTTCTGTAAGTATTTCACCCATTCAGGAGGTTCCTGTCTCGGGTTTCTCTCCGTGCCGGGCACGTGCAACTGCGCCGCCTGTGTGAATCTGTGGACGTGCAGGGATGACAGGTACTTTCGATTTCTTCTTTCGAGTCATCCTGAGAATATTCCTATTGTAGATAAGAATGGCGTGAGATTGGTTGGGTGGGGAATTTCATACTTTTGCTTGTACCTCTCAGAATGAGATGAAATGCTAGGCGAATATTCCAATTTTCAGGGACTGTGGCGGCCTCAAAGGCGCCTGCGATGTGACGTACGGCACCTGCAGATGTATGCAGGTGTGTTCGTATATTTTAAAATCCAATTTTTTGTTTTTTTTCAATGCATGTTTTATAATGATACTCTGCAGGCTCTCGAGAGAAACGGCTTCCGCCTGCTCAAAGCGACCTCGTCGTTCTGTAGCGTCAAGAAGTGCAGGTCGGTAGTGTTTGCGGTGTTATCAGTTATGCTGAATTCATTTCTGATAGGAGGCGTTATTCAATGAGGACGATCAATGCGGTGTGGAGATCATTTCAACCACTTTTGTTTTATTCATGACAATATTATTTGGCACTTCTCTTAATTATCTAGGACCCAGCTTTTTCTCGCAGTGAATTCCTTCCTATCATTCTCATGACATGCCCTTCCAAGTTCAGAGTTGTTGCAGCCTGGGTAAATACTGCGAAGTTCTAATCTTTGTAGGGATGACCATCGCGAGGATGACTGCCTCGGTCTGCCCTGTCATACTGGCCGATGCTACTGCAGATACTCGTGGATCGATGAATAGTCACTGGAATTCGAATTACCCCCATTCACATTATTGAACGTTATTTGAATCGTAACACAGTTTCGTCCAGTTAAAGAAGGAGAGGCACGAATAGCGCCGTTATACAAAGTGAGACAGAGCGCTCTCCTCATTTTGCGTGCTCTCTAGCTCGTTGCCTGCGCTTCAGAGTGACTTGGCAATCAACCAATCGAGTATATTTATATTTTTATTCGAATATTGAAAACATGGGAGTTTCGAAAGCGTTATGGGGTGCTCATGCCACACCGTCGAACATCGCGAACTCAATTAGCCAGATATTCGTGCCACCCCTTTAATTGCGTTCTTTTACGATAGTATTCATGTCATTTATTATATCAACGTTGGTCTTGAGCGTTGTCCGATAAATATCGTCGATAAATCACAATGAGCTGAATCACGCCGCCTCATTCGCAATAACTTTGGCGTCATTCGGTAGGAATCGGCGAAGAATTTTGCCTCCGCCGGATCTGAATATATAATCATCAATAATAAAATAATTTAAAGCTCAAATTTCACCTTGGAATTGCCTCGAGAAAGTGGACGCCTCCAGTGAGATGCATGAAATTGGGACAACTCTCTGCAAAGGGACGATTTCGACCGAATACTGTATCCTAGCCCAATTACTCGAACCACCGTAAATCAATGAATTTAGAGCTGCATTTCTCACCAGTGACGAGCTCGAGAACATCCTCATCGTTGAGTAGCGGATCTCCTTTGACGACAAATGCGCGAATGTATTCGTTGCCCTAAAAATGGATTTAACGATTTGGGGTAGATTCTTTTTTGTGGCACTAACGATCAGTCACAGGGCTCTTGGATGAAAACGCACCCATATTTACTAGTTAATTAGTGTCAGGATTCCTCACCCGCCCATCGCTGCATCCAGCAACTGCTGCATCGGCCACCCTTCGACAGTTGAGCAGAACTCGCTCGATGAGGGAAGGAAAGATCTGGCAATCAATTACCAAATAAAATGGGAAAACGTTCAGATTTATTCTTCTTTCGATGCCTTCCGTCGATCTAATTTGTGGGAAAATAAGCACGGCCATTCTCCCATTTCCCCATCGCTTCTTCCAAATACCATTTGCACGGTTCCCTTGTAATTGATGCTGATGATCTCCTTCATTCTGTCCACGAGAAACAGCTCGCGCTGCTCGTTCACGTATCCGATATCGCCTGAAATTGATCATAATGCCTCCGATGAACAACGCTCAACAAATTGCCGTGAAAATGTATGGGAGGTTGGGCCCACCGGCAAGGCCGACTGCTATTTCGATTTTATTACCTTCAATTTTTTTAAAGAGGAAAAGTCCCACCAGTGTGCACCCATCCATCCTCGTCGATCAATTCCCTTGTCTCCTTTTCCTTGTTCAGATATCCCGCAGTGACGGCCGGTCCACGCACACACAACTCGCCTAGTTCGCCCGTCAGGCATTCACGCGGGATGTTGATGCCCATTATCTGAAAAAGTAATGGGCACTTCTCTGTTTTTTTTGGTCCAGCTATTTCTCGCAGAGTATTCCATCCCTATCATCCTCATTACCTACCCCATTCACATTCAGAGCGGTTGTAGCTCGGGCCAAAAAACAGAGAAGTTCCAAGTAATGTTCCCTCATTTTAATACATCGCCGGAATACTGGACCATTTGTTCGTATTCCTTCACTGGCACTCCGACTGAATCCACGGAAGACTGTTCTTGAAGAAGAGGAAGATGTGTGAACCCGACCTCCGTCATACCAAAACCTGAATGAATTTTCTTGTTATCATTCCGAGAAAATTCCACGCCTTGCGTCAGATACTGCACTGTAGGAAATCGTCTGATGAAATCCTCGACGATTTCTTTTCGTAGCCGTGAGCCGCTGCTCACAATTACCTGAATTTTCTTTGTCTCTGCTGCTTCGAAAATGGCGAACCTTGAGTGATCCCATATCGGCGACTGCGTTCCTCGAGAGATGCTGCACCATGAGTGGATAGGTAAGGAGGAATTGGGGCTGAAGGTGATCATTTTGAACTTCTGAGGAACCGGATTGAAAGGATGAGTTTCACCCATCCTGCATAAGATATGTTCGGGGTAACGATGAAGCACAGCTTTGCCTTGGAATCAAAAACAATAGTTCACCCTGTATTCGGCAACCATTCTCAGCAGTTCTTCGGGATCCGCAGTGAAGTGAACGACAGCAGGAAGACCAGTGAGAATGCAAACGTTGAGGTAGAGAAATCCCATAAGATGGAAGAACGGAGTGGTCAGGATTTGATGCTCCTGGAAACACCTGTTCAGCAACTTCGGAAAATATATTCTATTCACAGGTTGTCTGGATGGAATCAAAACCTTTGAATGAAGGCTCGCAGACCGATTATTGCGGTCCAAAGATATTGAAACTTACCTTCAGTGAATCTTCGGGACTTATTCCCGCAGCAGGATGCGCTTCGTTCAAGATGAATCTGTAGCTGATCTTTGAGCTTTTGGAATTCAAGACACCAACCTCTCATAAATCTCCACGCCGGCCAGCAGTGATCGATGCGTGTGCTTCACTCCCTTCTGCGGACCTGTTGTGCCCGATGTGTAGTAGATGATTGAGAGACTCGAATCGATGGAGGAGTCGTGAGCTATCGGATTTTTGTATTGGTGAAAAAACAGCAATAAGAAAAACGTTAGAAACAACATTGGCTTTTTCGAAAGCTGTACTTACTTAGTTTGTCGCTGTTCGCATGCGAGTTCTCTTTGGTCTCCTCGACAATTTCAAAGTGAATCTCGCAGTCGGGTGAATGCCCAACACAGACGATCAACTGGAACATATTTTTCTGAAACCTTATTCGCCGGTGGCTAAGATCTGGATAGTCCGATGAGCGACTCACTCTTATCGACGGACATCCTCTGGCCGCGCTCGTGACCACGTCAATATACGCTTGAGTGGTGAAGACCATGGTAGTCTCCGAATCGATCCACTGATAGCGAAGTTCGTCTGCACAAATAAATGCATGGCCGTGATAGAAAATAATGATAATGACTAGCTTCAGGAGATTACGAACCAGCGCTTAGAAATGTGCTCGATCCGACAATTGTTCCTCGACAAGACCAGATGCCGAGATGAATGATCGGGAATCTTCAGAGGATAATTCTTTAGTTGATAGTCCCTCGTAACTGACTCGATCGCATTCGAAAGCATCGCCGCCGCTTTGTCCCCACTACGGAAGGAGTGCGCACGAAGGAAGAAGGAGGTTCGTTCCACCTAAATCATTAGTCTTTCAGGTTTCTTCTTTAAGAAACTATCCTCTGAAGATTCCCGATCATTCATCTTGGCATCTGGTCTTTAAGAAACCAGGGATGGTAGTGGTTGCTCAGAATTTTCAAAGCTCGCATTAGACCAAATTTTGAATTACCTGTTCGTAGAGAAGTCGGAATGAGATGCTGCGCGTTGGTTTGCTCGTTTCATCGTACTAAAAATATTTCTTACAAATATTTAGTTAATATTTATGATCTGAAATAATAAAATTGAAATAATAGCTGACCATAGCTATCTCGCTGGGTCTCTTGGTGGCATTTTCTTTCAGCGAAAGTAGCATACGATTGGTGGATGCAGGATCCATTGGGTTTCAGAAGTTTATTTCAATTTACAAGATTGAAGACTAATTGGATGGCAATTACTTGTTTTTGCCCATGGTTCTAAATACTATCAAGTCGCACGGTAGCTCCACCCACTACCATATCATTCATGACGACCTCGAAGTAGTGGTAATCTCCTCATTCAGCATACTCTTTTCGCATCTTATGTAAAAATGTAAGAGATTGGTTTACGCCCTAAAATGAGCTGCTCACAATTAAGCCACCTGAAAATGAAAACATTAAATAATTTGAAATAGTATGGAAGAATACTTCTCTGAAAAACCTGCTCATAATAAATGCATGGTTCTCTTTCCATTGCTCCTTTATTGTTTACCAAGCATAAACGATATTTTTTTCATTGTTATTGGTTCTTCAATGTTCAGCACTTCCTGAAAATAATTCTAATTCGATAATGGGAAAGGTTTTACAATGTGAGCTTTTTTTAAAATTTTTAAACGACATAAAATTACGCCATTCCATTGAGTCAATGTTCAGTTGATGTAAACCCTTTCCCTTTTTCCTCACGGATCAAATTTGAAACAAACAAAATTTATCCCATAAACATGATTGTCCCTCTTTTCTCATTTTACATTCGGAACCTGCTCACAACTTGTATGTGGTTTGCCCCTCTCAAATCAAATCACGTCCATGATCACGTTTCTCTTCTCGCTAGATCACGCACATGTCGCTGTGATGTTGCATATTCTGCAAGCGTACATTCCTTCCTTTCCTTCTCGGTTTCGTGTAACACATTGTTTATCGGTTACCCGAATAGCGTACGCTGATCACTAACCATCTCTAAGTTCTACTGCCGACCAATAGCTATCAAGTTAGGTGTACGGTACACAACTCTTTAGCTTGTGCAGTTGTGTACCACACTACGTGCAGTGTCAAGAGCCGATCAGTGATCGGGTTAGGAATTCCTATCACTATCTTATCAACAATCGCATTTCATTCCTTGTATAACATGTCTTGAAAGGCATAACGAAGAGGTTTCTTTATATTAGAAATTCAATTCTCGATTACTGATCTCAGTTTGAAGGCTGAAGAATGACAAGTCAAAAGAAAGAAGAGTTCCATCTTTATCTTCTAAATACTACAAGTCTACCAGATCCAATAAGTGAGCAAACACGTTGAGAACAAATAATTCTTTTTCATCAATAATTATTCCATCGTACTCCCCATCACAGACTTTCGAATCGCACGCTGATTCCATCAGGCCAAATCGTATTTGTGTCTCGAACGGAAAGTCGGCACTGTACAGAACGAATGACATTAGTGCAGGAATCAAAGTCCCTACCACACTCTCCTCCACTCTCTGGATACGGTAACTCTGAAGCAATCGAACAATGGCCAATTTGATCTCAAGAAGGGCGAATCTCATTCCAATGCATTGACGAGGACCTAATCCAAAGGGAATGAAAAGAGATGAAGAGTCGGAGAATCTGATATTGACAAATTGTGCTAGGAAAAGGGAAGGGAAGTCACCTCTCTGGACAAAATTGATCAGGATGTGTCCACAGAGAAGGATCATAGTGAAGAGACCAAGTGTCGATGATCACTTGAGTTCCCTTATCGAAATGAAGTCCATTCGAGAGAGTGATGGGAGATGTGCATTCTCGAGTTGAAAGACTGAAAAGACGATACAATGGAGCATTAACTAAGGCCGACAGGGTGAAGAATTCGTCTTTCATTCTCTCGTCACTCTGATTGATGAGAGCGTACAAGAAATGAAAAGACTGATTCTTCACCCTGACAGCCCTACTTGATATATGGTCTTACGGTGATGCATGAGGATACAGACGCAGTGTCTCCCATATACACCATTGGAGATACGGTAGAGAGGATAGATTATCGAGGTCGGGCGAGATATCAGATACCAGACTGCGAAGTTTGTCCTGGAACTGGAATATTGAGGAGTGGGCTGATTGGGTCAATACGAACTTGTATCTCTTGATGCTCCGCGACAAGCAGGCAAAGAAAGGTGAGAGTATTGGCGGTTGTGTCGAAACCAGCGATAGAAACGAATCGAAGTTGGGAGGGCAGTTCCTGATTTTAATGGAATAGAGAAAAAAAGGGAGGAAGGCTTCTCACATTTACAGTGATACTCTTGACTGCTCGTGACTTTGTCGGATCGAATAAATCTTCCATTCCATCTCCAATATCCTTCTCGTCTACTTCAACTCTCTTCAGATATTGTAGGAAATCAGATGAAGACTGAATCGATTCACAAATTGGATTCTTTTCCGGTAAGTTCAAACCTGGTCCTCATCTCTCAGACGGGCAGTCTTGGCTATGAAACGAGTAAAAATGGCAAGAGGATTGGGTGGATTGAATTTAGATCTCCATCGATCGAATGTGATCAAGAACGGAGTCAGAAAAGGGAAGATATCTGAATGTGAGAGAATATGCACTGAAATTATCAACCATCGTACATCCTACAGCAGAAAGAGTGAATAAATTGGAGGGAGCTCCGAAGAAGTTGACAACTCCCTTCCACTCTTTCATTCCCTCTTCATCTCCATCGAACGAACATTCAGCAATGACTGAGGACGCATGAGACTGGAAGAGACTGAAGACCACGCATGAACATTAAAAAGTAGGGTCGTCAGGATGAAGAATTCGTTTGCTAATTCTTTTTGGATTCTTCATCCTACCAACCCTACTTTGAAGGCACTCACTTGTGAAGAGAAACTGGTCTATCGAGTGGAAAATTCTGTACTAAATCATCCGTTCTCTCTTCCATCTTACTGAACCACTGCAAGGAACGGAGTAAGAGTGAATCGATTTTTCTCTCACTCCTTGCATAGCTTGTAGTGAGAATGCACTGGACATGACAGTTCTCAGTCTTTTCCACTTTGATCCTCGTGCATGGAAGAGATGAAGATTCGATCGAGAGTAGATATCAGAATCAAGGGGATCCAACTGGATTATTTTAAAAATTTGATCGAAAAGAATGGGTTGACTGACAGCATGCGAATGAAAGGAGGAGAATTGTTGGATGCATATCTCTCGTATTACTGTAGGATCACTCGTGATAATGGTAGGAACGGAACCACGTAATAAAGCTAAATTGATATTGAAATATCACACAGCTATTGAGTGTTCCTCACCGTATGTTTTTCCGTATGTCTTAGCTAATTGCCCGAATATTTGGAATGAATTGGGATTAGAGAGAATAGGTTCATTTCCTAGTAGTGGAAGAGAGGGAACAGTTACGAATCCGTTATCTTTTAGCCGCTTAACGAGGGAATTGTGGCTAGAAGAGGAATGATTGAAGAGAATGAAGAGTGAACAACTTACTGAAGTACAGCATAGATTACGGAGAGAATGAAGAGAATACTGAGAAGTAGAATCATTCGTTTTCATAAACCTTATCTATCAGAAATAATTGATTTAGACTGGGTGGGCAGAAGGTGAAGAGATGCAGAGATAAGACAACGATAGAGAGAGGGGGAGGAAGGAAAGTGTGGTAATAAAATAATTAATTATCTCTTCTCAATTTTGTGGTAATTTCTGCTTGAGGTTCAAAATCATGTATACTGAAAACGTAAAGACGTCATTTTCAAATTCGCATCTGAATAATGGAAACATGTAACTAGTATTAATTAAAATATATTGATTATATCGTTTCTTTTGAAAATTTGATTAATGAACCCGGGCTCTATGTCCTCAATTTTCATTCGTTCACAAATACATTTCGACATGAAGGAAACGTATTCCTTAGATGCAGCTCAGCTTTCTTGGCAAATACCCACCCTCCCCGAAACATTTTCATACCTGCTCACAACTTGTTTGTGGTTTGCATCACCCAAAATGCACGCGCGATCTAGCAAGTTCTCCTAACATCGCGTCCGTTTAGGTGATGTTGCATAACCTGCTAGCGTGAATTCCATCTCGGTTCCGTCAAACTCATTGTTGATCACTGAATAGCGTATGCTGATCACTAATCGGTTTTATTATGGGTTCCATAGCCGACCAATGACAACGAATGATATACACTAAATGATGTTTGAAGGATCGAGTGAAAATTCAGTTGTTGCATAAACTGATACAGGCGCAACAATAAGTGGCTCCAAACTTTATTAAGTTTGAATTAGATAACTCCTCGGAATCACTGAAGACACCGCCTTTATTTTATGTAAGAGATTACGAAAATTTCAGAAAAAAAAGACATAAAACAAGGTGTTGATTATTGTCGTTTCAATATTTTCCTTATACGATCCACACACCACATACGCATTCCACACTACATACATTGGATGGGGCCGATCAGTGACCACTTTTAAGTATAAAAACTGTTAAATAGCGAGAACTGAGAGAGAAGAAAGGAATGCATGGTTGCAGAATATGCTGACACACCATGAACGAAATCTTGCGATCTTGAGGAGCGGATGATAAACTTGCTAGTTCGTGCGTGTATTTTGGGAGGTGTAAGCAGCAAAGAAGTTGTAAGCAGGTTCGAAAATGTGAGGGATCCGAGAAAAGCAAACAACTCGTGATACAAAATAAAAAAAAACTATTTAAATTTATTTTCTAGAAACTGATTAGCGAAATATTTGTAATTATTATGTATTTTGAAGTACTGGTCGAATGTGCAAATTATGTGCTGAAAATGTTCGTATGAATATCACTCAAACATCACAACTCTTTTTATTTTATTTCATTTTCCGGTTCAGTAGTTGATATTCGATCTCGATACGAGAAGCAATTGTTGATGATCCAGTCGTCCATTCCTATCCGTTCTTTTCAACTCATTTCCACTGGTCTCTCAGAGCTGCGAAGTAGATCTGAAATTTGGCATGACTGTTGTATCCCTAGATAGATCTCTATGTAGTAGATATGAATTAGTAAATCGTACATCATTGGGATCCTTCGCCCGATGAACCAATCTCTTCACGTGCGCAACTCGCTCGAATCGACCCCTTCGAATGAGAAGAAGGAAGAGCAAAGGACAGAGAAGACAGTAGTAGGGGATCACCTCAAACAAATTTGTTTACTCGGAATCTTCTCAGAGTTCGATATTAAAAAATCACTGCGTAATAGTTCAGTGTGTACACGCACATCTGACCAAGAAGACAAATGAAAGGAATACGCTCCTCATTCTGCATTCTCTCTCACCAGTCAGTACGGCGAGCGCGTAGAATGAGCAGAGTTTTTCTTTAATTGTCATTTCTAACTTCCATGATTGACTCACATTCGCGACCACAGTCGTGAATATGAACCAACTCGGGCTCATACTCGACATTAGGACCTCATTGAAGCAGACGGATACTGAAATTTCATTTAAAATTTGAAGTTAAATTACTAAAAATACCGAAAAATATGATAAATGTGAAGGCAAAGATGGTCGATACGGGAAGAAATTGCTGCATTGCATACAGATTCTGACGTCGATGGAAGGAGAGAGCCAGATCGTAGGTTTGTCTGAAACAATCTTGTTTTCAAGCTCTCAAGCGCATCCATTTATGGTGTCTGCCGCACAACATCGGTAGAAATGACAGAATCGAGAGGAGGGTGAGCGAGAAAGAGAGAACGAGTGCCGGATAAGTTTCATTCAGCGATCAAGAATGCAGTATGGTATTAGGGATAGTGGTCGATAGTTTGCAGTTACAAATTAAAAAAAAACAAACTCATTTCTCAGACGATGATGATTGTACTTCAAAAGGAGAACCGATGCGAGAATGTTGAGAATGTGAAGTGCAAAGTTGAAGTAGAGCGAGGCTCTGAGCACCTGTAAAATGTTTATGAAAAATGTAAAATGGAAAATCTCTAAAAAGTAGGATCATTAAAAAATAAGGAAGACTCACCACTGCACTACTTGTCGTCATTCCGGGGCAATACGCTGTTCGACCCTCCAACGACTCATGACCGTAAGCAATTGTACCTACTGCAGTTGGATAGATGAACTGAAAATGCACTTCTGAAACAAATCATACGACTGGAAGTATCTAAAATAGCGCTCCCACGGTGCCCCACAAAACAAGGATCTCGAGTGTGTCTCACTAGAGAAAAGGGCAATCGTCTTTTAGTTTCACGTGCACTCTCGTTGGTGACTGTGTGATAAGAAGAGGTGATGATTTCAAGGTCAGTTTCTCACGGAAATTATGATATAGATTCTTGCAACTCCCAACATATCTCCCGGTTTAATCGGGCTTTCCTTTGCCATTGTTTTTCAAATTTCTGGAACTGAATCGAAATAGTGCTCTCACGGCCTCCTTCAAAACAAAAATTTCGATTATTTCTCACGGAAATGACGATGGAAATCCTAGCGGCTGCTTGTTGGGTTCGAGTGCTGAATCGAAAGGAGGAGAGAAGATGTTGGAAGGTGATGCCGATGTGAAGTACGATGAAGGAACAAACGATTACTGTGAGTGAATAGCGGAAGATGCACCAGACCTGGAATAGGGAGAGCGTCAGAGTAATGTTCCGCATAAATATATAGATCTTGTGAATCACCCTGGGCACTTGCGCGTCGCATTTTGTACTGGCAGTGTAGCGATAGAAGAGTTGTGAAAGCTGCAAATATTTCGATGATGCAAGAAATGAGACGTACGAAGTCAGTTTGTTTACCTGGCTTATAATTAGAAACACCGAGTAAATTGAAATCGCGACATACAAAGCGATTATGAGTTCCTGAATATTGATCATTCAAGCGAGATATTTGATTAGTAATCGAACCTCGGTGATATTCTCGAATATTGTTCGTCGCAGGTAATGACGGGCTGTGTAGCCAATGAGTACGAGCGATGCGACAGAGAGGGCGATCTGAAATAAACTCCAATTCCTGGATTTGATTGATATTTGCTAAATTTCGCTTAAAAAAGGCAAAAAAACTCAAAAACCCACGCAAATCCACTGGACCGCCTGCACGTGATACAAATCGTACAATTCCTCAGCGAATGCGCAGCTGGAGCTCATTTCATCCTCCTGAATTGCATTTTTCGCAATTGTTATTTAAAATAAAGGGATTTAAAATAAACATAATTCTCGACAAAAATGAGCATTGCACACCATGGCTTCCATGTTGAATTTAGGGTTTCAGAAGGACGAATCCGTCACGTCGAGGGGTAAGAGAACCAGCACATTCTTCATTCTCACAGCCCTAATCTTGATCTTGTAAGACTGCGGGGAATGTGTGTGTAATGCGCGTGCGAAAGGTGTGGAAAACATGTAAGACTTGTGTCCTTTGTTCGGTTCGTAGAATAACAAGTTGCCGTCTCTTCGTTATGCCTTATCTATCGACAGTTAGAGAAACGAGAGAGCATATAAAAGTGAGAGAGACAGACATCAACAGGGCGGAATTCGATGAAGTCTCAGTGAGATCAGTGAAACACACAAGGAAGTGTCAGAGTTCTGGTAATGGATGGGAGATTCACACGTTTTACATGGATAATCATGTGTATTCAGGTGCACTTCTTTGAAGAGTTGAGTTTTTGCGGCGCTAAGAATAGTGGAAAAGTGTGAGTTTCGGAGAACAGCTTCGTGTCGGTGATTGCTCTATTGGGCCACAGTTAGTGAATTGATGCGAATTTCGAAGAGATGGCCTCTCAAAACACCGAGTAAACTTTAAATGAATTTTCTTAGGTCTTATTCTTATTCTTATTCTTAGGTCGATTGCAACAAGCGAGCAATGACGCGAGAAACGGGACTGAACAAGAATTCACCACTGGAAACGCGGCGCAGTAAATCATCAAGAATATCCGAGAGACAAACATTGTGCTCTCTGCGAGCACTAACGAAACCGACAGCGCACGCGAATCGGGGATTATTTTCCCTATTTCCACTTCGTGTGAGCCTGAGAAAAGAGCAGATCTGGATCATATTTCTGACACTTGAAAGCGATGGCGTTTCGTGTTGAACTGTCTTGAACGGACGATACGCCAATTATAGAACAAAAGCCCTTGTGATCCCCATTCACTAACCGAATCGCCACCAAGAAGAAGGACCTCCACCGATGTTGGGTGACCGAACTATACAGAGGACTCTACGTTACTTTCCCGCTACTTGAACTAAAAAAGGAAAACTATTGAAAAAGAGGGGTCAGAAATGAATGAGCGCTTTCTCCCTTTTACTTAGATGCTTTTATCGAATTCCCGTAGGTCCCACGACATACAACCGCTGCGGATCGCTGATATATGTTGAGATATAACTAGCGACTACGACTTAAGAATTGGAGATATTTAGCGATGACGTCATTACTGAACCTGGTCAATCGTAGCAGGAAGTTCGTAGGGCCTGAAAAAATGTAGTCATATTTTTTCGGTTCCTTTCTTCGAATGTGGGGGAGATGATATCATTCTCCTTGATCTAGATATTCCGGCCAATCTCCTCATAACAACTAATCATAAACGCATCGGGATAAACATCAAAAGTGCCCTTGATATCCCCTATCACTGGTTCATTCATCTCAGGCTCATTCGTCTCCCTTAGTCACTTGGAGGATGCTCGCTCGCTGTATGGTCTTCGTATTTATGGCTACTGCAGCTGCAGCAGCTGCAGAATGCCAGACTTCCAAGCTGTGTAACAACAGTGAGGAGTGCGGCAAGGGTGAGCGGCTTCAAATATCCGCATTCCGGCGACTTTGACATTTTCGAGGCACACCTTTGCATTTACACTTTTGGGAATTCTTGTTGACGCCCAAATTCAAAAGTATAATCAATTCCTCTCAGACGATTACTGTAATAATTCGAATAGTCTCCTCATTTCCTATAGTACCTTCTGACGAGTAATAGTAGTAAGTAATGACTAGTAAGTAATAAGGATTGAAAACTGACATTGAGATAGTGTAATCCCATCTCAGACGGTTACTGTCTGGGTGCCTTCGTCGGGAAGTGTAATTGCAACGCGTGTATGACATTCTGGACGTGTCAGAACGACGCGGCGTGTGGAGGATTGAGAGGAGCATGCGATCTAAATACGAACAGATGCAAGTGCTGGGAGGTACGGTGAAATGATTTTGTACCTAAAGGGTCAATGAGACGAGAAAACGAAAAGATCTAACGTGCTAACAATAAGAAGAGTTACGTAATAGCCTCACGAATTGGGAGGCGTCAGTTCCTCGTTGTTTACTCAGTATTAAAATCACAGAAAAAGGGCCCGTGAGAGCCTAGATTTTATTCTCGAGTGCTTGCATTCCTTATTATTATGAACAACGTTTCGAGTGTGCGCAATATGATGTTTGAAAATTCCGTAAAGGAAATAACTGGCATGCTTTACAGGCACTCGAGTCGCTCGGCTACCCCTTCCTCCGTGCGTCAACTGAACTGTGCAATTCGAAGCAGTGCTTCGGACAGGAGAGCAACTGCCTCGGCCTCCCATGCAATGTGGGCCGATGTGTGTGCAAGAAGACCTAATTGTATGCAATATTCTTATTTCCAACCAACCACTAATAAACTTGATCCTTCAACTCGCATTGTTATTTATTGTGATTATATTCATGGTTTAAAAATGCTATGTAATACAATACAAATAATCACTATAATCACTTTATCATCTCTCATTGTGTCTAGACTACACTCGTCTGGGAATGGCGAGGTGCGAAGCTCTTCAGCTTCTTTAGTGAGCGATCGCAGCCGAACCAACGGTGCGCTTGCGGTATCCTGAACGGATTTGTTGAGATACGGTAGGGTACGGTGATCCAGTCCTCCAATTATCGTTCGCTTACCTCCGCCACCAGCAGGGGGAGCGGGCGCAGGCGGTGAGGCTCCTCTTCCTCCGCCACCAGAGTATCCTGAACGGACGAAGGTTAGGATACGGCAGGATACGGTAGGATACGTTAGAATACGGTGGGATACGATAGAATACGGTAGGATACGGTAGTGAATGGTTATCGATTGATTGGAAGAAATCATTACCCCCTCCTCCTCCTCCACCGCCACCGCCTCCACCGCCAGAGTATCCTGCAAGGAAGTGGTTAGGATACGGTATACGGGATACGGTAGTATTGAGTGATTGGAAAACTCATACCTCCTCCACCGCCTCCGCCGCCGCCTCCGCTTGCGTATCCTGAGAAAAGTATATTGTATTTCGTCATCACTAGGCAATGTTTGAACTTTTCTATGATGTGTAATCATGCCGTTGTGTCCCATGAAACTGTTTTGTCATGGAGCCATAGTGATTTTCTTCTAATGGATAGCGAATTAATAGGTAGGCTTCAACTAACCAGACATAGATCTCGCCGGGCACGGGCAGTATCCTCCATCGGATCCGGGCTGTCCATCGGCACCCGGCGCTCCGGGTGATCCAAGCGACCCGGGTCCTCCGGGGTTCCCGGGAGGTCCGGGCGGTCCGGGCGGTCCGTCGGGTCCGGGTCCAGCGGCGTATCCTCCCGATCCTGCGGGTCCAGCCGGTCCCGGGGGACCGGCAGGTCCAGGAGGTCCGGGGTTCGCCATCATCATCACGCCTCCGGCGCCGGCGTTGCCCGGGGCTCCGGGTCCTCCGGGGTTGCCGTCGGGTCCCGGGTCTCCGGCGGGACCGGGCGGGCCGGGCATCGGGTATCCACCGGCCTCACCGGGTCCGCCATCGGGTCCTGGAGGCCCGGCCGGTCCGGGGCCTCCGTCGGGTCCGGCGGGACCGGGTGCACCGGGTGGGCACTTGACGCATTCCATCATCATCGGGTACGCAGCTGCCATGCCGGACATTCCAGCGGCTCCCGGAGCTCCCGGCTGACCGGGCACTGAAATTAATTAGATTCGTTAAGAACCTATGCATGAACATCTCTAACGGTCTTCCCGGCAAACGTAACGCAGATAGAGCAGTTTGTCACCAATTCCTCTTACAGTTGGAGATGCCACGTTTTCTAGCCAGACCTTTGTTCCTAACGAAAAGTGAAATGATAATTGAATGTCTCACTTCCAGCTTCTCCAGCCTCTCCGGGCGGACCGGGCGGTCCCTTGGGGCATCCTCCAGCCTTCGCAGCACAATTGCACATAGGCGCGGCCATCGCATACCCGCCTCCTCCTCCACCACCTCCTCCAGCGTATCCTCCGCCGCCTCCGCCTCCCTGGAATAATCACACATTTGTTCACAACCCTTCCCCCCTTCAGTGAAGTGCGTACACAATCATTTGAGGTGATTGTGATGATCGTCAATGAGAAAAAAATGTGTTGTGCACTGCTCAATTATTTCGTTGGCTGGCAATGCCCTAGAGTATCGAGTAGGAGGGAGGCAAAACTCACACTAGCGTATCCGGATCCTCTCGTCGCTCTCACTCCGAGGATGAACATCGAATCTTGCGTGAGCGACTTCCACATTGAGTCGGCGAGGCCCTGCAATATTAACTTATATCTACTAGAGGTTCGGTGTCGGTATCACTCTGAATAGGCAGAGATCAAAGATCAAATTTTGCTCACCTTGAAGTCATGCATCTCAGCCATCGTCTCGCGCTGCATGTTGTTGACGTCGCTGACGACGGAAAGGAGGGAGACGAGGGAGAGGAAGAGGACGACGGCTGGAATCATTCTATCAATGATCAGTGATCAAGTGCAGATAATTTGATTACATTATGACAAGAGTAGGAAGAGAAATTGATCTACCAAAAAATATTTTGCCCAGACATCGGTCATATTAGCAGCTTTCTCATCTAAGATACCGTTACCGGACTGATTAGACCAGCAGGATTGGAGACAAGATCAAAGATCAACAATCTCCTTACCGATGCCTACCGATGCGGTGGCCAGCACGAAGTGGTGCCCGGACGAGGTGGACGTCATCGGCCTGGAAATATTTATTTTAAATATTATTTAATTTACAAAAATAACGAAAACATGATCCTCATCAATCCTGAGCTGTTTCCATACTCAGTGAGAGTACGACTGTCGAGCAAAGCTTAGAGCGGAAAGTTCTAGGGCAGTAAGTGAAAGTAATGAAGTAGAGGTGTGAACTGTCCCTGTCCTCCGGCGTCTTATAAACGCCCGCTAATGAGACGGCATTCCCGAGCGGCGGAACCATTCCTCCCGGGCCGGTCCCTCTCTCCCGAACTGCCCCTGCAATGCGTGCGGTAGATTTATCTCCTGTACGAGCTCTCTAGACGGGCAGAGTGTGGGAGGGCGGGCGTGGCAGACAGGAAGGGGGCAGTGAGGAAGGACGTGTAGATGGGAGAGCGCGCACAACGAGTCACCATCTCTCCATTTCACATACTATCTCACAACCACTCGACCGGTCGAGAGCGTAGGTGAGCTGAAGAGACGACGAGCCGTATTGCTCACTTCAGTAAAAGTTCGGAAGCACAAGTCGGCCAGACAGGAGGGCAAAACTACTCGAGGACAGGTTCAGCCACGCGCCGTAAACACTCTGATTTCACACATTTACTGCCGTTTGTCCTCCGATCGGAGGCGCAGATAGGAGGGAACAATGTGTGGGTTTAGTGGCCGGTTTCAAATGGCGCTGCGTCATCTTACTCGTTCAGTTCTCGACCACACGCCGTCCCGCTCATTCCTTCATTAGATTTCATCATTGATTGAACGCGTACCGTCATAAATATACCTGGTCAATCTAAATGCAGCTTGTGATTGGTTTGGTGGGGGTGAATGTGTGACTAATGGCAGGCGTCATCCTACTCCGTTCAATTCTCGACCACACGCCGTTCCTCGCGTTCCTTATGATTTCGTCACTGCGTGAACCAGACCCGTTGTGTCGAACAGGAAGACACGATGATGACACATGCGCATTATGTGGATTTATCGGTCGGTTTCAAATCCTTTGCTTTCGCATTAGCTAGGAAAACGCTCGCCCATTTTCGATTGGCTTTTATTTTTCGGAAGCACACGATTGTTCTGTTCCAGTTCTAATCTCAGTTGCAATCATCGCTCTGTTAATTGCCAAACATTGCCCTCTATCTGCTCCTCTCGATCAGGGAACGTGAAACGAGTATGCAGTAAGTAATGCTGGTAAAGGTTTTCGAGTAGGGTTGTCAGGATGAAGAAAGCCACCTTATCATTCTGCCCGGGACAAGGAGTAAAGACGAATTTTACCCCTGACAGCCTGCTCATTTTTCCTCAAGGAATGCTCGAGAAAGAGAGGCACTTATTAGAGCGTGGACTGCCCTTTGAACCTGTCTCTCAAGTGCTCTCTTGACTTCTGCCAATGACCGGAACATGAGTAACACAATTGACTGTGGTTAGTGCCCATGAAAATGATTGTTAGAATGGAGAAATAATCTGCTCATACTGAGTGCTTTATTCTGATCATTCGAATTGATGGAATGCGACAGGAAATGGGAGCATGCTCTGCAGGGAATCACAATCCGGGAGATTCAGTAAAAAAAATATGTAAAATAGTATGTAAAAATCAGCAAAAGAACGTAGGGGGCACCCGGAGTTGAACCGGGGACCTCTCGATCTGCAGTCGAATGCTCTGCCACTGAGCTATACCCCCGAGATAACGGGATTAGAGCCCACTCTTTATTCTCATCATTGCTTTGCGCATATTTTATCAATCATATTTGCGTTCGGATGCAATTCGCTCACTAGTAAAACGTATATCGATTATCATTATAGTATGGGTCATCGAATCGGTTATGGTAGGGCATAGGTGATCGATTACGGCAGGTTACGGTAGGTGTATCGATTACTGAAGTCTCGTATCGATCAGCTGCAATTCCACTCCATCCATGCCGCTCTTCTGCAGGGCGACACTCGCCAGTTTACCCATAGTGGCCACTCTGAATGGTGAAATTGGAACATGCTTCGCACTTTTCCTTCTCCACCCTAGAGCTCGAGAAATGATACCGCCGTCTCTTCATTTTGCACACTCTCTCGCCCGCTCGGTCGAAGAGAGAGAGCATGCTGAAGGAAGACCCGTCGGAGAGGGGAAATGAGAGGGAGAAGAGCAATAAGCAATAACCAAATGTCTCGTTATTTATTGTTAATAATCCAGTTTTACAATTAAAAAAAATTATGTTTCATGATACACCCTATTTTCGAGTATTTATCGTTCTGGGGCTGGTGGGAGCCGATTGGCATCCAGTTTGACCATCCCTGACACTCCTGCAACTTCCAGTACTCAAAATGATCCGAATTATGAGGGCGCGGTGGCGCAGTGGTTGTGTGCCAGGAATGCAATTCGAAAGGTCACGAGTTCGACCCCGCCCGCCCTCAGATCCACCCAAAACAAAGGGGGTTAAGAAATGTTGGGAGTGGTGAAAGCCACAGCAAATAAATCCCCTACCACGTGCACACAACACGGGCGGTAAAGCTAGGGGCCACAAGGCAGAGAGCCGATTTCAAGAGTTGGTTTCAAAAGTAGGTTCAAACGATCCCTCGTGGGGCCAATAACATCATACTTTTCGCCGTTTGTGAATATCTTCCCTCTGAGCTGCGCTAGGGCCCGCGAAGTACACGCGCAACGCCCTTGGGAAAAGGAGGGAAAGGCGAGACGAGAGGGAAGGGGGCGGAGCCTAATTTGCGTGTGTCTCTCTCCCTCCCCCGCTCTCTCGCTCGCCTCTCCCCACTCATCTACAAATCAAATCCGCAAGCCTTTGAAGCATGATAAAAATCTAATTTTTTCTCTAAAATTCCTAAAATATTCGTATTAGTCAGAAAATTTATGCCCAACCAAAATGTTCACACTACAACCGGTCAAAACAGCCTCTTCCCATCGTTTAAGTCCAATTTTGACCTGCTCATTGACGTTATGCACATTTTGGGCAGTACTCAATCGTTTGGGGGCGCCCGAAAATGGGGGGCGGAGCTTGTGGCCCCTAGGTAAAGCCTCGCAACCAGCCACTGGTCGTCCCGGGATAGGCTCAAGTTGCTAATCGGCGTTGGGGTGGCTAGCCCGCCCTTAGCGAGGATAATGCCAAAATCACCTTTCACCTTTCACCTTTCATGAAGTTTGTGAAAATAATAATCCCTCATCATTCCAGATTCTGTTGGCAATGTTAATGCTAAATCATCTGCACAATCTTTTATCGATAAATTATACGAAGTCGGGCCAGAGGTTTCGAGTAGAGTAGACCGTAGTGCGCCCGTCTCTCCTGCAAAGAAAACGCCCAATCAGCAGATGTCGAAATACGGGTAATCGTCTCTTCATGCTCTCTCGTCGCTCTGACCGGTGAGAGAGCACGTGAAATGAAGAGAATAATGCCCGTACTTCGAACTCTGCCTCTTTCCCAGATCAGACGGTATAAATGCCCCTCAAAACAAGAGAAATAAAGAGATGCGAGGGAGATGAATGCAATAATCTGGTGAAAATGCGACATGATTCAACGGGTATCGGTCGCTGATCTAAATGATCAGAGGTTCTAAGAGGTTCTAAGGTTCTAAGGTTTTAAGGGGTTCTAAGAGGATCTAAATGATCATTATTCGTGATGGAACGAGCATTGGCTTGACTTCTCACATTTTCTCTTGCGAAGCTGCATGTGATGAGTAGACTTCGGTCGATGATCCGACGGCGTCGTAGTCGCCTCTTCGTCACTCTCAATCACTCCCTCCTTCCATTTCTCATTGTCCGCTGCCGCCTCAATGAGATCTCTATTATCGGCACTATAGCTCGAGAAATTATACCGCCGTCTCTTCATTCACACAGTCTCTCGTAACTCGAGCGGGCGAGAGAGTGTGCAAGATGAAGAGACTTTATCGTGCTCTAATAGGCACAAGATGAGTCTCGAGATCATTCGAACTCGCTTTGTCATGCATGAATTCAGTACACTTTTTTGAATGTAATGCCAAAATGAAGGCACAAGAATGAATAGTAGAAAATACCTTGAGCATGAGACCAATCTCCGCCTTGAAGTCCTTTCCGTTCGCAGCACATTCATTCTTCAGAGTCTGCAACAAGCAATGAAAGTGTCTAGTAAGGAATAGATAGGCGCTTCTCCCGCGATGCCAATCCATTTCAAGCTTATTCGTCTTGTCAGCAACGAGATTACGGCAATACCGATACTCAACCCCTAAAATGTCCTACCTCCGCAATCTTTTGGATCATCCCCATGCCCATCGCGATGTCGTCCGACTGAAGAGGACGAAAATTGCAGGAAATTTACCGGTACCGTAACCGAATTGAATCGAAATATCACTACCGTAACCCAACAATTCCACAATCGAAACCGTAATGTAGCGTATACCTTGGAGGCGCAGTTCTTGAGCTTGTCAGCGAACGACTCATCGCTCTCCTTGTCCTTAAAGGGGGAGGGGCACGAATATTTTCTCTCATAAGCTGAGCCTGTGGGGTAATAGGGATGCTATACCCGATCGCAGATCACTTTATCCGAAGTTCAAAAAATGCCTCTGAACTTCACTACGGATTTTTGAAGTTTCATTGATTGTGCAGGCACGATTTGGGGTACTGTATTCTTGTATTGATTTCACTAGATTGGCAGCCGAAAATAGCAGCAATAGTGAGGTTTGCACACGACGGGAGTCGAACCAGCGGGTGCCGGATAGCGAGGCAAAAGCACAACCACCAGGCTAAGTGCCGATATATTCGTTGACTCTAGACGGCCTAGTTAAGGGAGAGGACCGCTGTGCTGATTACTGTAGTTACTGCGGGGTGCAGGCACGTCGCGGTGGGACCCACCAATTTCGATTCGTGCCCCTCCCCCTTTAAAAAGAAAGAAGGTACGATAGAGTGCAGAGAAGGAATTGACGCAAACCAGCCAGAATTTGATCAGAAGATTCATCTTCTTGTTGTAATCGCCGTCGGAACCGTCGGAAAATCTCATGACCGCCTTCAAAATAACAAAATTAGCATAATGCGGTGTTAGTTTTTCGTGAAAAGCCACGGAAAAGCAGGAGATTTGAATTCACTGGATTTTGAGCAATCAGAGTAGAGGGCAATGCGGAAAAGAGGATGGATGAAACGTACTTCGCCCAGATCGCCGAACAAGAGAATCCTCTTCTGGAGCTCGTCCCCGGTCACACCCTGTACAATAATGTAATTTGTGCAGCGGAAAGGAATTGAATATGGTAGAATACAATGAAGAACATTATGAAAGGGCTATGAAGAAACGTGATGCATAAACGTGATAAGGTGAGCCACATTTGGAGTTGTATGGGGCGAGCGATGAAGATACCTTGCTGACTGCACGGAACACAGAGACGTGATCGTCGAACATCTCCTTGTACGCCTGACAAGGGGATGCTGTTGATGGGGGTACTGTTGAAGCGACTGACACGATTTCGATACGTGATGTATGATAGATAGGTATACCGTAATCCATTGCTACAGTATACCTGCTGGTCGCCGGCCTTGCCCGCCTTCTCGAGGGCTTCCTGGACCTTTTTCTCAATCGACTCGAGCGCGTACTGGAAATGGCCTGTTACCTGACCGCTCACTCGCAATCGATATTTGGTAAATGCAGTAACTCAAGGGCACGGAATCGCACAAGCGTTGAATAATCTGTTCTACAGTACGCCGATGCGAAAATGGTACAACATATGAAACTCTCCTGATCTATATACACGTCCTTAAACGGCATCGATACTCGATCAAATACCGTATCATAACGAGGTCGATCCATATCACCGGGTACAGTATCCCTTTCACCTTTTCCTTACCTGCTCGACCGATTTGCCCTTGGCTTCTGAGGACTCCTTGCCGCCCGCCCGCACCGCCTTCTGCAATCGATAAACTCATCATCTACCGTACCCACTCAGGGCCACCGCAATCTACCCTCCCGTACCTTCTCATTAAGAAGGTCGTAAACCATATATCGTAACCCAATGGATACCGTAATCTACAGTATGCCTCCGTGCCGACAGTCTCTTGTCCTCCTCTTGATTCCCTCTGCAGGGCTCACCTACCGTAATCGCATCCCAAACCTACAGTAACCTATTCGATACCGTAATCTGCCGTATCCATTCTATCAACCGTATACCTCCGGGTCGACACTCAGTTTCTTGTCCTCTTTCTTGACCTCTCTGTCGTCAGTCTGCACGTCCGACTCCGCGAGTGAGGCCACCATGCTCAGCTGCACGCTCTTCTGAATCAATAGTCGATTGATAACTGATACCGTACCACAGTGCTACAGTATCCCCTGACAGATCAACAACACATTGATCGTCTCCTCTGACACAGAGGATCTGACAAGTACGAGCATTCAATCGCTGTCTTTGATGCCGTTGCACACATCTACAGCATCAACAACACATTCTACGCTGCACGCTCTTCTGCGGATTATCGATTGATACCGTATTCCTCGGCTACCGTATTCGATTTGCTGTGATCAATCCGCCTTACTGTATGTGGTACGACAACGAGGATATTGATTGATGGATCGCAAGATACGGAGATCGATGCCCTACCGTATCCCATCTTGCCGTACCTGTTCGCTCTTGACACTCTTGTCACTTGTGGCGGCACTGGTCGTTTCCTTGCTTCCGCCCCCTCCTCCCGCCTTGCTCATCTTGCTCTTTTCTTTGCTCTGCAATCGATAATACTACCATAATCAGCTTACTGTAATCAACGCAACAGTACCTTATTAGCTACCTCGGGACCGAATCTATCGATTGGGTTACCGTAGCCAATTGAAGAGTGCAAACGAAAATTTATCCACATTGAATTTCCATAATTTATGCTTACGGCAATTATGTGAAACTTCTTTTGAGTTAGTGATGGTCTGTATCAAAAACAAAGGGTCAAATATGGCAATAATTACATGTTTATCTCGAATGGGCCAAAAACGGATCGTTGATTACGGGGACACTCGTCGACCTTTCCTGTTCCTGTAAAGAGATTCATTCAATCGCAGAATGAAAACAAAATTGTGAGTTGGAACTAGGGTTCGCTAGCAAGAAACAGTCTCTTCAACTCGCACTCTTTTTCACCACTCGGAGAGGCGCCAACCACCGTTTGAACCAGAAATAGGGTGAGTCCTTACACTTATTCGTTGGCGTCGGAGGGACTGCAGAGGACACAGCCGACTCGACCTTGCCCGATTCAGCCAGCTCACTCTTCGCCATAGTCTAAATAACTTCGCCGTATCATCCATTCGTTTCAAAACTCGATCATCATGATGATTTTATTGAATTGGAGGAAGGCTATGACTCTCTCACGTTCACATGATCCCTAGTTTCTCTGATCGACAAGAGAGCGTTGCGAAAGGAGAAAGTCAGACGATAGTTGTTAAGCTCTAGGGGCAAAATGCATAACGATGAATAATTGCGGTAACCTCCTGCCCAGTCGCCGAATAGGCGTCATCACTCGTTGCGGCACCGAAATTCGTCCAATCTCTCTTCAAAATATCGATTTTTATTGGCCGAAATGACTTTGAAAACGGATGAGTAGAAAGAGAAATGATGGAAGGACACTACCCCGTAACGAGCTTCCATTTTCCGGAAGAAGTTGGTGAACTGCAAATTCGTAAAATTTCTTGGCCGAGCGACTGGTGAATTTCTTACGCTACGATTCCAAATTCGCAAACTACCAACATCTATCTTTCGCATGCCCTTTGATCTTGAACAGCCGCCCGTCGTGTCAGCCGATCTCTCACTGCCCTGTAAATTAATGAATGTTCACGATACTCAAAGTAGGAATTATGCAATGGATAATCCGACCGTAAATCACACATCATAATCTCATCAGCTACCGTATCCGCTCGTGACCATTCTAATTAGAATACTAAACGATTCCGTACCTTATCCGCCATCGTCGACCGCGCACGAAGGATGAGAATTGGAAGAGTGAGTGGACACGATTCTCCTTTTTTTGCTTCGCTCAGAAATAATCGAATACAAGTGAAAAAAATGTAAATGTTTGCGCTGAGAATCGACTGGCCTTCGATTCCCTGCGGCTCCTTCAACGGTTCTCGGTTAGATCAGTCAAGCTGAAGAATCCGTCTCTTCATTCTTCACACTCTCTCATCAGTCACAGTGACGATATATCTGAATAAAATGAAAAGACGTAGCGAAACTGTCCGGCATTGCTCCTCTCAGTAATCAGCAGCGATAGGAAATACCTTCCCACTAGCGTATTCCTCTCGCTAATGTATTATGACGCACAGCATTCTACAGGGACGGCAAAGGGGGAGGTTTCGGTGTGGAAATAGAAGAGTGAGCAATTCCTCCCCTCCCCTTCCCTTGATTTTTATTGTTCAAAATTGAAATGTATTTTGAATTGCATCAATCTTATTGACAATTACGGTTCAGCATTTATGTCTGCTCTGTTTTAATGACAAATTAACGCATTTCATTCGGAAGTGATTTATTTCAGTTTAGGGAGTAATAAATCGACTGCATTACAGTACTCTTATTTTTCCGATCCCTTCTTCACTTCTGGTTGAGGAGGCTTCCGAACTTCTTCAAAATGTTGACAGTAAGCAAAAGGATAGCAAGACTCTATTTTATTTCCAAAGAGAAAATGAATAGCTTAGTTACCTGGCACGCCTTCGCTGTCGCCAAGAAGATCTGTATATTTTTGTTGAAGGCTGCCTCGAACTTCTGAAAAGGGAGCATCGCATCGTATGTGGTAAAGGTACAGTAGAGGTTAATCTCGTGGATAGAGTACGGTAAACATTTTGTAATCATCTAGTAACTCAGTGGACCGCATCTAATACACCGTAATTCAGAGCTACAGTATACCTCGATGTCGTCGGCCTCGCCCGCGAGCTCCTTCTTCGTGCTGTTTTCGATCGCCTCAATATCGATATTAATGCCGTGGTTGTAGATAGCGTATTGAGTACGGTTGAGTCCGCTATGGAATTGGTGCGAGAAGCGTACCATGAGTCCCATCTTGAAAAGCTTCTCATCAGAAGCCTCTTCTCCACGCGTGTTCATCGCCTCAAAATCGAGATTAATAAGAAAATGGAGTACGGATAGCTTGAATGTGGGAAATGGTGCGAGAAGCCTACCTTGAAGGTTAAGAGAAGCAGCTTCTTATCCTCGGGAGGAACCATCTGTAATGGAGATCGTTGCCTGATAACTGACGGAAATCGATATTTGGTAAATACAGTAACTCAATAGGTACGGTGACTATCATTGAATGATCTGTTCATTCCTGACCTACAGTATGCCATAGTTAAAAATTAAAAATCTATCGTTTTGTGAACGATTTATTGTGTCCTCTGTCTATGGGAGAAATCGATCAATACCGTAATCTCGTGGAGAAGTGAGGTCTTTAAAGGTTCTGAATAGGGCTGTCAGGGTGAAGAATCCGTCTCTTCATTCCTCGTGCTCTCTCGTCGGAGAGACGGATTCTTCACCCTGACAGTCCTAGTTCTGATCATCCTTACCTCCTCAAGCTTCTTCGTGCTCGTGACCATCGTGTCATTCTTGCCGTTGACCGACGTCTTATCCTTCTGTGTTTGCTGCAATCGATAGGATCGTCCCTACCGTACTCATGTCCATCGTGATCTGCTCTACCGTACCTTCTTCTCAGGCATTCTAGCTGGGCTCGACCGTTCTCGAAGGGGATGAAGTGGGAGAATGAGGAGACGAATCTCCTCTTTCTCGATTCTCCATTGTTCGCGTCTCGCAGAAATTAATCGAAAACAAGAGTGCAAATGTAAATGTGTAATTTGATCACTTTTATTGAAAAGCATTCTCGCTCAATCTCATTCTGAGCTTCAGTTAACGATGTTGATGTGAAAACAATTTAATCAGTACATTTATGCTAATGGAACGATGGTCGATGTGATCGAGTAGTCGTCGAGTACTCGAGTAGATTGGACGATGCCTTCATCTCCTGCTTGCCGCCTCTACAATAGAGTCAATTCTCACTGGGATCATCAATAGACATCGAATTTTTTATTGTTTAATCTACGATTACATTTATTTCGAAATCTAATAATCGAATGTTCTCACACTTGCGCGGTCTGAGCGTCATGTGATGAGGGGCGGTGGGAGCGGGCTGCTTGGCGGGCGCCTTTTTCTTCTGAATGGCAGAAGGAGCGACCTTCTTCGCTGCTCCCTTCTTCTTATTCGGGTCTGCAATAGAGCTCGAAATACGGGTAATCGTCTCTTCATTTCACACACTATCTCGTCACTCTGACCGGTGAGATAGCACGTGAAATGAAGAGACGAGTTCCCGTATTTCGAATGCTAGTCTGCAATAGGGCACGATGAAAAATCGCACTCTTCATTCCGCTCGGCTCACTCTAATTGCAAGAGCAATGAAGATACGGGCTCTTCACCCTGATATCACCTACTCGTCAGTGAACACGGTGTTTCGAGAGGCCACAGTTGCTGTGTCTCGGTAAAAACTGGAAAACTGTTGGTACTAACCCGGGAAGAATGTTCCGTCTGCATGACGGAACTGATTGGCATTGTTGGCCTTTTTCTTCTGAACGACGGGCTGCAAATGAACACTTACTGTGAGCTAATTCAATGATCCATTTCAAATCATGCGTCGTGCCAAAAAGCAGCACGGGAGAAAGTCAGGATCTTCGACGTTCTGTCGCTCCGATACCGTACGCTACACTGTAGGAATGCCGATTCGATGGCGATAGCGATGTCATCGCACTTGCGATGACATCATCGCCATCGAAATTGCAACCCTACCCTACAGTTTACCTGCTGGGCTGCGGCCAGGGTGAAATCGACGTCGACGGTCTGCGTGGACGCGTCCTGAAACTACAAGAAGCACCATTATCAGCAGTTAGCGTATCGACTCTACCGTAACACGCTATTCACCGTAACCCACTTTAGCCATGGTTGAAGGAGGGCGGCGACCGCTTCTAAACGAGTATGAATCGAAGAATGACTGGTGACGATTCTTATTTTGCTCGTTCCCTCGTATTGCTATTCTTCGCAACAACAAGAGTACAAATGCAGATTGGTTTCACATCAGGGTTGATTTTTTATCGAGAAGGTCAAAAAGAGCCATTTCTTTAAAAAAGAGATACTTAATCAAATAGCAAAATATTTTGAGAAGCAGATCTCATTCATCCAGATCTCTCATTTGACGCAGGAGAATCATGGTGAAAGACGAGTGATGAAGAAACAAATGTTGCAAATATTCTGAATATCTAAACTCCTCGGTTGTATTATTTCAATATTTCTTATTTGTATTCAGGATCGGACTCGAAATTATTCAAAACATTTTATCATAATATCATGAAAGTATAATAAACATGGTATTAAAGAAGTCGAGAAACAATTCAAGCTTCAAAAAGTGATCAAAATAAAATCGATTCAAGGATGACAACGTTATAAAAATGTTCATTAAGAAGAGTACATTGTTATTCAAAACTTTTGAATTAGAATAAAAAAAGGAAATGTGAACGAAATTTCAACGGACGACAGGAAGCTTCGTAATTTTGAGCAATTGAGCAATAATATTGTAAATATATTAACCAAATTCTTGCTTGTCTAGGCGAAATCGCCGTGTGAGATACGTTGGATACGAGGGAATAAATCGGTGTGTGCATAAACTCTGTCAAACTTCAAATTGGGGATACTGTAAAAAGGGGTGAGGATAAAATAGCATATCGATTAAATAAGTGTGCGGTACCGAAGTCAAACTTCAAATTGTGGTCTCTATAAAAAAAAGGAGTGGGGCTAGGAAATCGATTGAAAAGGGGGGCTGGTCAAGGTAAAACTTCCAATTGGGAATACTGTAAAAGGGGTGGGCATATAACAGATCGATTGAAAGGAGGGGGGGGGGTCGAAACCTAAGGGCTGTCAGGGTGAAGAATCCGTCTCTTCATTTCGCGTGCTCTCTCTCGTCACTCTAACCGGTGAGAGTGTGCACGGAACGAAGAGACGGAGTCTTCACCCTGACATCCCTTAACCCTTCTCGATTAGTCGAGATCGACCACTTCGACGGGCAGTCTCTTCGTTCCGAGCACTTCCTCTCGATCCATCGACGCCGCTTCCTTCTCGTCCGCCTCTTCCGCATCGTCGATTATCTGCGCAAAGCATCCATTTATTGATCGGTCATATGTTACCGTAACCCTGGCTATCCTTGCACAAACAACAATACTCCAATGAAAAGTATCTACAAATCACCAGCTCTTATCGATATTACAGTCGCCCACTCCTACCCAGAGTTGACTAATCGATATCGATCGAACGTGAAACGAGATACATCAATGGAGTCTCTCTATTGCGAGCCTTGACGTCGAATAGCCCTACCGTACTCCCGTACCGTACCTTATCAATATCGTCCTTCAGTTCGGAGTAGAGACTCTTCACCATATCGGGTGACTTCGTGCCGACGACCTCAGCGACGGCCTCGAAATCGCGACCGTATCGCACGAAACCTGATGAATGACAGTGATGAGATCAAAACCGGAAACAGAATCAGAACACTTGCGATTTTGGAACAGAAACCTTCCGACAGAAACACAAAACTGCCGACTGCTAATTTAAGCAAAAGCTGTTTTGAGAGACGCTACGGAAGTATTACCCGTAGTCCCCCATACACCGTCATAAATCAGCTGCCCTATCGAAATTTCGACAGGACAGCCTCCACTATCGAATTTCTGGCGCGAAATTCAAATATATTCAAAAATGTCTCACAATGGAAGGCGGTGATCTTCTCCTGGTCCGTCCACGTGTACTGCATGCGCACGCGGCCCTTGTCAGCGTCGTCTGAAAGATATCCATTGATTCGATTGGATACAGTAACCCTCTTGAGATCATCAGCTACAGTACCCAGAAATTATACAAAAAAAATCGACAACACTCACTCTTGTCGATCTGCTGCCGAAGTCTGTCGAAGTTGGCCTGCAATACGATCGGAAAATCTTTTTTCGGAGTATTTAGATCGTCCGAAAGGAAACAATCAGAACCGCCGCGAACCCTTTCCTATTTGTACACGGCGAATCCTCAAACAACCTACCTGGCTTTCTTTCTTATTTCATTTAGAACTCAACACAACATTAGATCTACAGTAATCCTTCACCCACCGTATCCCAACTACCGTACCCCTCCTCCCTGCTTACCTGTTCCCATAATCCCATCACCGTTTCTCCGACGCTCCTCGACAGACCCTCGCCTATTCCTCACTTGAGGACCCAATACCCGAGACAATGATAAGGGTAAGCTAGTGGGACAACCTAGTACATACCCTTTCCGCCAGCTGTGCCCGCTGCGCCTTGATGGCCTGCTCGGTGCGCACGGTGCGCGTGCGGCACCGCAGCATCTCGTGGTCCAGCTCACTGTAATTAATGACTTTTTAATTAATTGGTAATTAAGCATTAAAAATAACAACGGTATTGCAAGGTTATCATTTTCGTGTTTATTGCCCATCCGTTCCAATCGAGGATCGCACTGGCGCATCATCGTCGCCTTTTTGGAGGAACGTGAAACACAAGTTCACACAACCAACAATTTGACGATTCGATGAAACTCTCCTACTATCCCTAGTTCCACGACAGAAATCCTACCATACCCCTGCCTTCCTATATGCAGTTTCATCAAGATGTATCCCCTTCATCGCATCACAGGCTATCGTAACCTTCTTGATCTCTCATCGCATCACCTACCGTAACCTCTCTATTATCGATCGCACTCACCGCATCCTACCGTAACCCTACTGTACTCCGCTTCTACCGTACTCACCGCATCTTCTCGTGCACCTTCGTCTGCTTGCTCTGGAATACGCACACGGACATGTGGATGCCGTCCAGACGAGAGCGCTTCGGAATCGGCTCACTGAGAGAGATTATTAATTAAGCAAGTAAGTAATTAAGTCATTAATTAATTAACTTTTTGCTTTTAACTATTTTTATTTATTTTTTATAACTCGAACTCCCATCCATCGTTGACTACGAGGATCTCTGACTTATAGCGAAATCGTGCGGCGCGAAATCACAAGGTCCACAATGTTATCCCAATTGAAACCAAGATGTTCCATTTTTTATCAGACGATCAGTGACTCCTTCCCAGCTACCGTACTCCATTCTGGCTACCGAACCCCTTGCTACCGTACCCTTCTATCCTACCGTAACCCCCCCCCCCCCGCTCTCTACCGTACCCGTTGTCGTCCGGCAGGTGCTCGGCGAGTGCGATGAAGTCGTCCACGATCTCCATGTAGTCTGCAAATACGATCGATAACTACCGTAACCCAATCAACAAATCGACAACTATCGTACCCTCAGCGTAAATCTACAACTACCGTAATCCAATCAATAACTCTACCGTACCCTTATCGAGGGTGAGTCCTCGATGCTTGCTCCGGCCCTCGGGCAGTTCCTCCTTCGGCACCGGCCGCGGTTTGAGCATCAGTCTGCAATCGGAGGGGGGTCGATTGAGGGTACTGTATCGATCGATATTTACGCCTATCGTATCTATCAATCGAATTTCTGCTGATACTAATCGCCATTGAACGAACTGTATCCCCTCATCAATGGATGAATTGCGAAATTGAAACCCCGCGTTTTCAGTGCTTCATCGCTATCATTAGAGACGTTGGCGCCGTTCTTGTTCAATCTCAGTGGGGGAGTTAATTCGGAAACCAACACTTTTTCTCGCCAGATGATCCAGAGTCTCACCTCCTCCTCATAACAATCATTGCTAACCCAATCCAATAACTTCAGTGAGCTTGCCAGTAAAGAAACTCCCCAGTACCCCCATCAATCGATATTCCCTCCTCCTACCGTACCCCTCTCACTCATAACCATACCTTTTCGTTCCTACCAGGCCGGTAACAAGAACGCTTTATATTTAATGGAATCTGTCGTCAGGTCACAATATATCCGCTATATAATCAGTTGTTAAGCCATTTGACCACCTGATTTTTGTGTCAGACAACTATATATTTTTCGTTCCCGGTTGGCAATGAAAATGTATGCTCATAACTCACTTGAAGTAGAGCGTACACGTGTTGCACTGCTTCGTCGACTCGATCAGAAAAAGCCGGTCCACCTGTAATAGATAATCGATAAGGATAACGTAACCAATCAAGTTCAGAACTTCTCTGTTTTTGGCCCGGCCTACGACCGCATTGAATGTGAAGGGGGTAGGGAATGAGAATGATAGGGAATACTCTGTGAGAAAAGGTTGAGCCAAAAAACAGAGAAGTGCCTCAAGTTCAATCGCAATAGTCATGCACGGTCATTGTGTAATCAAAGTCGTGGACTCCTAACTAACTGATCTCCAGGATTCGTCGAATCGATACAAATGAAGAGCTACCGTAGTCGCTACCGTACACCCCTCCCCTAGCTCTAATCGATGCTAATCATGAACTACCGTACCCACTACCGTACTCACTACCGTACTCACCCTCTCCTCGCAGTTCTCGCACTTTCCCCCGTCAAGGATCGCGCCCGACGACTCCTCCTCAATGTGGAACCTGCAGTATCATTATTATTTATCCACCTTACTTCGAGGTACGAATCAAACCAAAGAAAGATTCCATCAACATAGCCTAACGTCGAAACCCGTAACCTACGGGGCAGCACAGAAAATCGACAATACCCTCGCTTTCTCATATTCACCTTTCTTCCGCTAACCTCTCACACTCAGAATAATAATTTTCCACTTGCCGTCACACCTTTTGGGGTGTATGATACACCGTGTAAGTCAATAGTCGATAAACTATCGTATATAGATACGATTACCGTACCCCGTTCGATCGATCTTCGAGTCGACGAGACTCTTGTAGTCCTGCTGCTTCTTCGTGCTGTAGTAGTGGTGGATGATCGAGGACATCGATCGATGCGGCATCTGGAAGAGAGAGAGGAGATTACGGTAAGAGAGGCAGAGAGAGAAGGGTACGGTAGGCGACCCCTCCAACTTTGGGGTGCACCCACGCGACCAGTCAGACCCCGTACCCCCCCCCCCGAAAAACAACGATATTTCACTTTTGCACCTCCGGAAATCACCCTCTTGTACACCCGAAAAACCTGACGTTGGAGAGTCACGCTCATCCCTGGGTGGGCTGTGCCCATAGCAGAATTGACCGCACCCGCACTTCCCGTGCTTCGCAACTTTAGTAAAAGTGGCACAGCGTCAATGATACAATTTTACGAGGTGTTACATTTAAAAAAAAAACAAAAACTTCATGCCACGAGATTCACTGTTTCACCTACTTCATATTGCTAGCAACGTGTCCTCAATCCAATAATTTCAACGGGTTCGCCAGAAAAAAATTTGCATCGCACCAACTCACTCATTCACTAACCTCATATTTTCTCTGTGCTGAATATCCCCCAACCCTTGTTACTCCCCTTATTCCACAACCATCTTACCGTCTGTCTAATCCTGGCAAAGTTCTTGACCTACAGTGCGCAAGTCTACCACGCTATTCTGTGTTTCACCTACTCGACATAACTACCAGCGTGACTCCAAGTCAATCATAGGAACGATTCAAAGATGTAAATAGAATCCTCACCGTCTGTCTGATCCGTGCAAAGTTCTTCCCGTACAGTGCATAGGCCTGTCTGAACAGAACATTGTCGTCCTCGCTCCACTCCTCGCGCACACTCTTCCGCTGCGACACCGTCTCCAGCGCCTGTCAATTAGTGTATTTAACAATTAATTCAACTTGAAAGGAGAGGACAATCAAATATGAGCGAATGCAACGATTCTTACTCAGCATGTGAAACCTTGGTTAACAGAGCCGCCCAATCTTTTTTTTGTTATTGTAGAAGATGTTATAAATTAACTCTCTTATAAATTAACCCACGCCGTTATAAATTGAATCAGTTTGAACAGTAGCTAAAGAACAAATGATCGAGAAAGAAACTGCCGCCTCATTTTTCCACCTCATCGTAACCTCTCTACACCTTCTCACAAAATGGTTTTAGAGAATTTCGTTTTTTACAGGTTTTTGTTGTCCAAGAGGCTTTCAGAGCTGAATCAACAACTGCCCTCCGCGCTCTTACTCCACCTGTGAAACCCCAACTCGCCCAGCCCTTTCAATCATATTTTAGAAAGTGGTTTTTTAGACGTTAAAATTATAAAAACGGACCTTCTTGTAATCGTACCCGCTGCTCTGCAGGATGTACAGTGCCCTGGAATCGATATCTTGATTATCTTTATAAAATTTTAAAAAAATATTAATCACCTTAATTAATTGAAGATAGTGTCAAAATCGTACACGTAAATTTTGTTAGCTCTTATCCGACCTATAGTATCGATCAAAATAAATGATCTCACCTATCAAACGAGAGCATATAGATGCCCATGGCTTCTTCACAGAACTCGACGAGTTCGTCCTCGTTGAGACCTCCAGGGGGCGGTAGCCAGAGGGCCTGCACAAGGACTAGGGTAAATAAGTCGAGTTAGATATTCTCACAATCACCGATAACTGATAAGCCAAAAAAACCCTAAAACCGTGTGACAGATCCTGAAGAACAGTGAAAAAATAAATTGCAAGCACCGGGTTGATTTTCGTTTCGCTTACTGCACAAATCAACGAGTCGATGGTTCAGAGTGATGGAATGGTCGTATCAGACGCAATAAATAAGCACCCAACAGTTCCACAGAATTTCACACAACCCTTATCATTCACGTTAACGTTTAGCCACCTCTCTAATAAACCATAGGCCATTTCTACCGTACCCCCCTCCCCCCCCCCCCACTTACCACATCTCTATCCTCATCCTCCCTTGCCGTCCTCTCTCTTCCCTCTTGAATCGTCGCTTGGTACTCGGAACCGACATGAATGATGCCCTCGCCGTGCGGCGCCAGCAGTGCTGAATTCATATTATTCGTATATTTATAATTTATTTTTAATAACGCAGCAGATACAGCATTTAACAAATTACTAGCAATCTCTGAAAATTTTATGTATTTCGTGAACATGAATTGTTCTGGTCAAATGTATTTTAATTACCAATCGAAAGCAGACTCGCACTAGCAAATCACAAATCCTATCAATTAGATCAATCACCGTAGCGCCAATCCGCCTACCACACAAATCCAACTAAAATAGCTGGCCTGCGGTGCCGGCAGCGATTTTATGTTGCAGTGCGCCGTAAATACAGCATATAACAAATTACCAGAAATTTTTGTTAACTATAGAGGTAACCCCGGAACAGCATTTGACCTGGCAGAAATGTTTGATCGTATTTAATTATATTTAACTATTCAAGCTGAAAAGCGCATAACCAAATCTCAGAGCCTCCTTAACTATAGATCCATCACCGCAGCGCCAATCCGCTTGCTTCAAATATTCCTCCTGCATTCAAAGCATAACAATAAAATTTGTGGATGCCCCTGATTCTCGAAATCTACATTGATCACATATTCCCCGGCCAAATAGAATAGACCTATCCACGCAACAGCACTTCACCTAGTCATCTTGGTTCTAATTCTCTAACCCGGCGCGTCTAGCACCCTCCCCTTTCCCTTCCACTCACTCGGATGTGCATCATCCTTGCCCCTCTTCTTATCCTCATCGTACACTCTCTCCTCCTCCTCCTCTTCCTCCTCTCCGTATTCATTGATGTACGTGTGCCGACCGATGTCATCGTCGTCGAGGAGCCCGTCCTCCTGATCCATCGACGCCGATTGACGGGTCGATCTGAGAGAGGATTACGATATGGCTGGGTACCGGTAAAACTCGAAAAATGAGTAACATGGGCATATAATACGAAAAAGCTATTATATTTAGTTCAGTTGAAAAGGTGGAATGCATTGACTACATCCGAAACGCCTTGATCTCATCAAACCGTGCAGCACCGAAATTACAGGTCCCATTTCCTCTATTTTATATGATATTACCCAAATTTCCCAAAAATGAACGCCGGTAACACAGGAAACTAGACAATTTTACCCTAGCCTGTGAAATGAGAAAGGCCAAAAATTATGAAGTTGTTTTTCCCACAGAAACGGAATACCATTGATTATGCCCGAATCGCAAATGACTCCATCGAAAAGTGTGGCGCCAAAGCTCCTTGTTTCATTTGGTTCCTTTTTTTTCGCTGCTCCATTGCTCAAACAGCTTTTACTAATGGAATAATTCAGTTCGACCACCTCTCCCCGTGGGTTCCAGAGTCGTACAGCATGATAGGCAACTAGGAAACTGTGTTCTACGAAATAGCCTATGCAATTTAACAAGGCCAACAATTCGTTGATTTTTCCGCCGTTTGGTAAGAAACTGGGAAAAAGTTTTTCGATCTCTCGTCTCGCAATGCTTTCTCGGTTTCTCTGACCGACGAGAGAGCATTGTGAAATAAGAGCTCGAAAAATTTTTGCACAGCCCAGGTAGGAAACCATTGACTACAAACTAACAGTTGGTGACCTAACCAAACACTGCGGCGTCAAAACTCCAGGTAAAACATCCCAATATAAAATAAAGTCAGTCCCCGATCACCCCTCGTCGTGTGCCTACCGTACCTGCTGGACTGTCTGCTCGATCGACGGCTCTCGCTCGACAGCGGACTCAGCTCCTCGTCATCCTCGTCGTCCACTTCGTGCTTGATGTGGTCCTGATCGTCGGCCACACCGAACAGCTGCAAGAAAAGGCGGCTACCGTACACGCATCGCACCATCCTGTTCGTGTGCACCACGCATCGTGTGCTCGATCAACCTGGTTGAATTGCTTCCTAACACTGCACTTATCGTACCTTATTGCCTAAACATTATCCTGAACAAGTCGGCTACCGTACAGCACGCATTCATCAAACTACACCTCACCCACAGTAATCCTGGTGCGGTTCATAATACCGTATTTCCAGTCAGTCCTCGATCCCCCTACCGTACCTTTCTCCTCTCCTCCTCCTCATCATCATCGAGCAGGGGCGGTTCGTCCTCCTCCTCCGCCTCCATGTCGTCGTCCTCCATCGGAGGCTCGTCGTCTGAAGAAGACATACTGGTTTATTTAGGGAGAGTTTAAGATATTCCCGAAACGCGAAACTGTCGGGTGCAAAAATATGGTTTTGTTTCCAATATCGACAAGGAATTATCATTGCTGTGCATCGTGTCCGCCTAACACAACTCCCGTAGTCACCGGGAGCAACTTGAAATACTCTGCTAACAGTTGATCGAAAGGTGCACTTTTTCGCCGCTAGAGTAGATTCAATTGAGGACGTTTGACTTCTAATATTTCCGCTTTTAACAATCCTTTCAGCGTTTGTCATCTATTGAAGGAACAATGAAACTCATACTCACCGGGCGACTCTCTAAAACGGATCGTTATCCCTTTACTAACCATTTCGCATTCTTGATATATATTCTTGCGCTCAGATTCATTAGAAAAATTTTCATGCGATAATCAAGCTGCTAACATCTGATAAATTCCCTAAAAGATATTGAAGATGCAACGAAACTTCCACTCGCCGGGCTATTGAACTATCTCATATATATGGATTGTATTATATTGCAATGTGTCGATCTATTGATCAATTGAAGGGACAATGAAACTCATGCTCACCGGGTGACTCTCTAAAACGGATCCCTATCGCTGTACTAACCATAATCTAGGAGTTAACGTTTAGAAAACTCCCTAAATAATATTGAGGAAGTAAAAAGCCCAATCGTCGGGATATGTCGGGACAATGAAACTCATACTCACCGGGCGACTCCCTGTCAATGCGGCTGAGCTCGTCGACCGGCGAGTCCTGATGAGGGAAAGTAATTTTTTTTTATTTAAACGATTCGAGTTAATCTTTCACGATCAAGTAATATGTGGTACAATAGGGGAAGAGTTGATATGTACCGATCTGCTGAGGGAAAGATAATAAAACAACATCAATTCAATTGCTATTGCACCAGTCACTCCAATGATCCATGGACTAAACTAATATTAGACGAAATTATTCCAGTCAATGTGTTACAACTTTGGATTTAAAAAATATGATCAACTCAAGTTCTTTTTTTTTAATCAAGACTATTTCCCACATTCTTCCAGCACCTTCACAGTTTCACAACCTCTACTAATCTCCTAAAACCTCTCCGCTTCAATGTGAGGTAGCTATTATGTGCACATCCAAAATTAGAACCGATCGATATTGAATTCCTCACCTCTCCATCGCCGTCATCGCCTGCACTGTCCCCTCTGGGCATTACTCCCTCCTCCTCGTCCTCCTCCCCGCCCATCAGCAGCTCCTCCTCGTTCAGATCCGGCGAGCCCTCCTTTAAATATATTATTTAAATAAATATATAAATTAAAAATATATAAATCTATCACATGCCTTCGAGCCTAAGAGGTTTGCTAAAAATTATCTCAACTAAGTTCACAATGTAAAAAAAAATTAAACAAAAATGTAGCAACTACAGCCCTATAGCAGCCGTTCAGGTCTTAAATTAATTTAAATATTTAAATAAAATAAAATAAACTCTCACCATCATCTCCTCGCGGTCCACGCTACCGTCGTGATCGGACCGGGGCACGGACATTGAATTCTTAAAACAATTAAATAATTATATTTAAATATTATAAATACAAATTAAATGAAAACTCTGCGATTCGCGATAATGACTCAATGCAGCAACGATAAGAGCGAACTGACGCGGAAGGAAAAAAACGACGCGCGTTGGCGATAAGGGCAGGATGATTTACAGCTACAAGTCCTAGTACAGTCCCGGTCAAGTACGGTTTCACTAGTACTACATTAGCTGGTGGAAGTGCGACTGTCCTTTGGCCACGCTGTTCCACTTCACGGGGCTCAGCTGCGAGGGGATCGATGGAGCGCGCGGAGGGGCGAGGAGAGAGAAAGGAGGAACAGAGAGACAGAGGGGGAGGGAAAAAGAGAGAGAGGGGGGAGGGGGCGGAGAAAAATGAGCGCGCTGAAAAATGTGAACATGATAGCGAGACTAAACGCGAGAATAAGAACAAAGTGACGTCGCTAATTTGGCAAAGTCTGAACTGCTTATCAGAGAAATTAAGTAACTGACCATCGCGACATATGTACATCGCACAAAACTAATAATATAAATGCGCAAATATAAATGCGCAAAACTAAATTGAGTAACTATCCCCCGGATACCGTAACTGGAAGAATTATCGATAAATTATTCACGATATTAAAAGCTCTTCGGAACTTGTGTGCTCAATCGAGGAAGCTCTCAACAATGCATCGAATATATTTATCATGCATTAATTCGGATAAATACTCTTCATTTTAGATACATTATTCCTACAAGTAAAAATTCAAAACGAATTGAAACGAAAATCGACGCGAAATCTGTACGGAATCGTGATATAATTTACATAATAATTTAGAGTATAATCTACAGCTATGCGAAACGAATTCTTCACAAATGAACGAGTCTGGAGGACGGCTAAACCAAACATGACCCAATGACGAAAAAAGTGTGTGTGGAATATTACTAGTTTAGTCGATATTTCATTTCGAACAATATGCGAATAGTTAAAATGTGGGGCATACTGTGAGAACGGAGGGTGTGGGCGAATAGAGGCGTGGGGAGGGGTACCCGCTGGCCCCGCCCACTTGCGCGTGCTAACCAGCGTAAGTGTGAGAGGGTGGAATGGGAGGGGAGGCGCGGAACGATTTAATCAGGTCGAGCTGGACGAGGCCAGCTTCTTGAGGTGCTCCATGAAGACTTGCAGTGAAACGTCGTCCGTGAACACCGCAGCGCCCGATTCCTGAGAAGATATGTTAATAATTATGTTCATAGACATGCCGACGATATCTCACTACATTGAGCAAAGGCATCTTAACTTGAAACCCACATGAAACATACGAGTTCCGGTGGTTATCGCATTGAATAAAATTTATTAAATTATAGTTCAACGTGCGACCATGACAATACTACTGAACGAAAGGGCTGTTTGCTTGAGCTCAACGTGAAACTGCACAATTCTCAGTGCAAGTACGACATAATTTAGCATTTTTTACCAAAAAAAGTATTTTAATTATATAAAAACAATAATAAATAAATAAAACTGACCGCTCCGGTGGCGTACGGGTTGTTGTGCGTGAGCGAGGGGTTGACCTTCGACAGCAGGAAGCGAGCCTGCAAATTTGTTGTTGTTTTTGTTGAAGACAAACCGCATCCACATCAGAATAGGAATCCACCTAGGTATTACTAGCAACGGTGAAGCGCGAGAGTCAAGGGAACTTTTTGATTTCAATTCATTCCAACATCATTCAGTCAGTAATTGCCAACAACGGGACGCCATTGGATTACTACCGCTTCCGAAACACGATTCACACTGCTTTCTCCATTCTGTTTTCAAGAGCCATGAGACAACGATCGAGCAACAAACCCTATTCTGCTTACCTAACACACTTGCAGCACGAATCCAACATGTTTGTCATCAAAACAACATTTTTTATCATCCATTTGAATAAATAACTATAAATAATAAACAAAACCCTCACTTGTGATCCCTCGTACTCGGTGACGATGTAGCGCGGCATGGGGAAGCGCTCCTGCAGGATGGACGTCGCGTCGCCGACCTGAGAGAAAATTATTTAAATATATTTTTTTATTTAAAATATCATCTTCGTATTTACTGATAGTGATCGATCAGCTAAAGCACCGAGCAAACAAGCGCAAACAAAAAGTTTCCACGGTTTCAACCAGCGACATTCTCGATTCACGCAATTCTCAAAAGACTAGTGATCGAAGCATGGACAATTTTCTTAGCAGTCCAAGTACAATTGAAATCAAACAAAACAAGCTGCCCTCACAATTATCACAAGATAACTAGCATTATCTACACAAGCATCGAGGAAACTAGAGAAACAAAAAATTGCAGTTTTTCAACCTGCGACAGACCCGCTTCGCGCTACTTTCTAAGCAATTACGATCGTAGAGGTCACAATTTTGATGTTGCAAGTGAACACAATCTACACATCACATTGACCCCATAATCAAGGCTTATTACGTTTTTTTCCATTAATTAATTCAAATAAATAAATATCCTCACCGGCGCCTCCAGCAGCTGCTTGAACGACGCGTACTGCGGGTCCTCGTGGTAGTTCAGTTTGCGCCATTGCGCAATCGTCTGCAATTAACGAAATTAATTAAATTTTCTAAAGCTAAAAGTCACTTTAAAACAGCAACATTGTTTCTTCACGAATACTACTTACTCTAGATACCGAAAAAGTTCGCAATTGGTAGTCGACTTCCCCGAGAATGTCAATACAATTCAAATTTATCCTTTCTATGCTTCACAGTCGTCTCAAGAACCCTCCCAAGGATATCTGTTGATGATTTTCACATTATTTGGATTGCAATGCGAATAAAATGAAGTTAAATAGTAAAAGTGAAACATAAACTCGCCTGTCCATGGTAGATGAGTACGTGGAAGTAGTCGTCCATGAGCAGGATGCGATCGGGCAGAATGGACGACGTGTCGAGGAGCACCGGCTCGGGCGGACCACTGGGAATATACATGGTTAAATTTTGTTATATCTACAGTAATCGATGAGGCTTAATGCGCGATATAGAATTATTAGAATTATAAAAAAATGCATTACACTGAACAAGAAAGTGAAATTGCTATTACCAATGACTTGAGATTTTGAGAACACGGCGCAACACTAATGTCACGTGAGAAAATAGAAAACGGCTAGAAAAGTAGCCTTCCATTCAGTTATTTGTTAGACCCCTTGCCATATGACTACTGCAACAAACCAATTGGCCAAAGATGAAAGAGCAGCATGAAACTCCAAATCCGCCATTTTTCTATTGAAAGAACTTCCAGATACAAAATCACATCTCCTACATCCAACAGAGATATATAGCATTGATGAAACCCAACTTGAACGAGTATCAAATAATGGAACCAGATCTCACTTGAACGAGTATGAGAACAGCACGGGCTGGATCATCGTCGTGCTCTCCAGCACGTTCTCCGAGAAGAGGATGTGCCTGCGAACGTACACTTTACAAATTGGATTTTGAAGAGTTGGCTGATGCCGTATCATTGCAGAGCGATTTCATCGAAATATAGTTCACTGGTAAAACACGAAAAATGATTACTATTAAAATTGAGGAAATATTTTTTTCCTAGAACAATCTACACGGAAGCACCATTCCATTTCAAATTCATCAAGATAAGGCTCAATGTTGAAACACGAAAACCATTGTCCAAATCTGCAACCACTCTCTCACCTGTAGTACGCCGTCTCGTCGGGACTGTTGTTGAAGACCTGCAATCGATAATCGTTTCTTTCTGGACTAATGCTACAGTACCCCAACTACCGCAACCATTCCAACTCAATCAATAGACTACCGTAACCCAAACTACCGTAATCACTTCGAAGCCAACCAATTAACTACAGAATACCCATTCCTCAGTCAATCAATAATCCACCGTATACCATCCGTACCCCAAACTACCGTACCCCTTCAGACACCAAACTACCGTATCTACCTGGAGGAACTGTGATCTCCTCAGATGGAACATGAACTGCGGGAAGAGGTTGAACTTCTCCGACAGACGGAACGAATTCGGATCGTCCTTCGCGTATTCGCCAAACTTCTGGCACTGCAAAGGAGCAGAATTAGACACCACGAAATGTTTCCGAAAAGCCACCCCGAAGACTCCCGCTTCGTAGATTCTACATGAGCAGCGCTACTACCTCACTACTTCAATAGTATCATAGTTTGCGCAGCATAAACAACAACTGAACCAGCCACTCTTGTGTTTCGACAATATTTTATATACAGTGGTATCTCCACATCTCAATCCGTCTCTTCCTTTGTTTAGAACGATGAAACAAAATCAGAATTCAGCACATCCAAGTCACTATTTTACAAGGCAGTACTGGTCAGTGAAACCCTTACCATTACAGTTTCGCATTTCCAATAATAACTTCCACTCACCAATCTAATCAGCACTCTATCCAGCCATCGCAGTGCGTCGGGCGTGTCGTTCTCGTTGGTGGCGCGCCACGACGCGAGACGGCCAATCGTCACGGCCGCCGCTTCCTGAGAAAAAACATTGTTATTTAACATTTATAGGGCGATCGATACCTTTGGAACCATAATTTCGACACTGATCACTTGGGACCCGGGAAAATATAAACGTTGAAATACTACTGTTTGCCTAGAACTATTTCCCAGAAACCGTCGAAATGAGCGTATTCACTTTGTAAATTTTGCAGAAGAAATGAATTTTGAGAAACGACGATTTATAACCATCGATCGTGAACTGATTTTTTTATGACCCGACGGTTTATAACCGTCGATCGAGAACTGATTTTTACCGATTTCTCCCCACTCAACTTTATTCATTTATTTTATTTATTACTTTTTTTGATGGAAAGGTTAAGGAAGAGGTCAACCACTGACCTTTATTTTTCTGTTTTTGCGCTATTTATTTTACTTCGCTGATTACAAAAAGTCAGTTCTTAATTGACGGTTATAAACCGTCGGGTCGCAATTTTGGAGTTGTATAATATCGATTCCGATATAAAAGTTCTACTTTGTCGGATACATAAAGCAGGTTTTTGAATACTTTTTCCTGAATGAAAGTTTTAAATCGTCGTTTACAAAATTATGATTCCAAAGAAATCGATCGCCATTTATAGTGTTGAACTGCGGAAATAGTATACTATCGATATCACTCACATTCGCCGAAAAATAGTGGGCAAATGCAACACCAAAACCACTAGCACAATTATGAAACACGATTTTTTCACAACTCACCCAGTACACTATTGCAAAAAATTCGAGCAATGCTCAATGTCGATGAAAAGCTCCGGATTCGCTAGTCAATAGTCATTGTGTAAGAATTCATGATCTCAACAGAGTTAACACTCGCCCGCCTTCCAATGAATGTGAATTCTTCGTGCGGCATGAATCTTCCAACTGTTTTTACACACCTCTCTCCGTCCCAACCACTCCAGCATTATTCCAGAGCATAGATGGCGCTGATCAACGAGTATTGCTCACTCACCCCGTCCAAATTGAGTAACCCTCGATTTTAAGGTTTCATCGCCATCTAAAGACCTTCTACCTCACCTGATCAAACGAGTATGCGATCTGCTGCTCCCCTCCCGTCGCCGCGTCCACCCAGTTGCGCGCCGTCGTCGTCACACTGAATATTATAAGCATATTTTTTTAAAAATTTAATTAAAATAAATACTTATTTGTTTTTTTAGTCCATTCAAGAAGGTCGCACTGCCCCAGTCGAAACTATTCCCAACTTCTAGCAAGCTTGCAGCGGAAACCCGCCAGTTACATTCTACAAAATATTTGGGGGCTTGTTTTGAAATTTGGAAATTGGAGGCCATTCGCTCATACTGCCACACGGAGAATAACCAACGAATTGAAGGATAGGCGCAACCACAATCCCACAGGGCCCTACACAAAATTGCCAAGAGATTGAGTTGTTCAAAAAGGAAAACCCGACGGAACATCGATGATGCGTGCTCTGATCGATAACTACAAGCACCGCTGAAACCACAACACACCTACGTTTTCGCATTCTTTCCCATGATACCGTACCCCCTCCCTTCCCCTCAAATGATACCGTACCCCAATCAACCTCCACCTACCGTATCCTCTTCCTTCCATCCGCGTGCTGGTACTGCGTCACGAACTGGATGTAGCCGCGCGCGTTCTGCGGCAGCTGACCGCCCTGTAATAACAATCGATAAATCGATACTCTGAGGTTACTGTGTCATAAACTGTATCTGCAACGAAAGAATGTTTATTTTTTAAACGAGAATACCGGCTCGAATCTAAATTGAAAGCGGGAGAGGTCTTCCTGGTAGCGGTGAAGCACGATCCATATTGGGATAATGAGATTCTTCAAATACAGCCACCGCTTCAATCAACTAGACTGCCAATCTCCGCATTCCTACCACTCGTGAAGCATTAGTCAACCACGCGCTTATCGATCCCTTTTTACTCCACGCCACGTTCGATAGCTATTATCGCCACAAATTCTAGCCAATTCATAAAAGATGAAAATAAATCCACAACTACTGTGTTAGTACCTGTGCGGATATCTCGAGCAGACAGCAGAGCGTCGTGCGCGGCGTCAGCGAGTTGAACTTCCACTGGCACGTGCCTAAAGCATTCATTGAATAATTTTGTTATTATGCTATTTTCCCGAATTATGTGCAACCGTTGCATGTTGTCTCAATGCCATGACGTACTGTCCGTTTCCGTAATTCGCCAGGCAATACAATTATAGTTTCTTCTGCCAATCATACTCACATCCCTCCCGTTACCATAGCCCTCCCGGATCCCCTTGTTATCCTAGCAATACCATAACCTCCCACCTCTACAAAGACCGATGCCTATCTTCCCTTTATCCAGCCGGAGCAACCGTACCCCCCCCCCCACCGTACCTCCGATGCCCATCTCCTGGTCTGCCACACACGCATTCTTCACGCCGGCACTCGCACAGCAGCCGAGCACGCCCTCGATGCGCAGGCCGTTCGACGCCTTCACCTGAACGAGCAGATTGTTACCTTTCATCATAGCGATGAAATATTTCAAAACTGAAACACTCGGGTCTTTCTAGTTTCACGACAGTTAGACATTGTCTCTATTTCCCATCTCTTTAGTGTGTGGTCGATTAAATGAGGAAAACACCAGTTACAATTTAAAAAATGCGGTGGGTTTGTGCTACGCGCTCGCTACTAACCCTGTTGGATACAATCAAATTCAATGCGTGCCATCTACTGAATCAAATAACTTATCATGCTGAAAAAACAAAAGGGAAATTTGTGTTGCACTCTTGCTACTAAACTTTCCGAAGACAAGCGCATTCAATGAACTGTAGGGGTGTACAATGATACCAAAAATGCATCTATCGAAATCTATTTTTTTTTTGTTTCCAAATTATCGTTATCGTACCTCCATGGTAGCATTGAATGCCTGCTTGAGGTCCCTCAGGCTCCCTACGACCTCCCACCAATCGCAAACTAACTTTTCTACCCCCCCCCCCTACCGTACCTCCATGGTTGCATTGAATGCCTGCTTGAGATTGCCGTGTGCGTCCTTCTCGAACACTCGCTGGTACGTCTGCTTGAAGAGCGACGAATTGAACGAGTCGCCCATCACCACGTGACCTGAAGGAACGGGAAGGGTTACGGTATGTGGAGGACGAGTATCGATTGATCCATGGGATAAAGAAAGGTACCAATTGGTTTATTTGAATTTTGTGTATACCCAATTTGAGATTCGAGATATTATTGCCCTCAATTCGTACCCTAACTTATTCTTCCGTTGCAGCGCAAACCATACAGGTTTCGAAAAGGTTGGCAAAAACTACACTATTCCCTCCAACAACAACCTTTTGCTGCCAGTAACTCTACGTAGCGTCTCTACGACTGACCAAAAACGTCAACAAAGCTACTGTATCCCATCAATTGATAACTACCGTACCTCCGGTGCTATTGAACGTGTTCTTCATCTCGAGCAAACCCGTCTGGTCTAGCGCGCACGAGTACATGTCGATCACGTGGCCGTTCTTCACGGCGCGCGACGATAGCGCGTCGAAGAACTTCGTCGCCTGGAAATAAGAAGGGAAATATTTATGCCGATTTTTTTTTGTAATCAATAAGAAAGAAAAATTGAAACATTCTGTTCCCCGCTGAGTATGTGCAATCGGCGCAGCGCCACTCTCGCTAGTTACGGTTTGGACAACGCAATGCTGGTACCCCCAAATAGCTTGGTCGCATGTGAATTCAATTATACAGAACCCGATTGCAACATCCTGCCCCTTCCAGGCTATGTGCAATCGGCACAGCACCGCTCCCGCTGGTCGCTGTATTGACAGGCCGATGCATTGAGGCATTGATTGAAATTTACCTTTTTTACCAGGGGCTAAGCGCATGAGATCAAATACGCCAACTACCCATCGTCTCTCATACTATCGCTGCTACGCCGATATCACGGGTGACATTGAGCGCTCTAGAACACTAGATACTATTTTTTACACAATGGATCGGACCCATTGAATTGTATAAGCTCCCTACGGCTATTGTACATTTACTGCTACATTATTCTCGCGGTTATCAGCTGGATGGAGAACACAACGCCGATGTATTTAACTAATTACTAATTTTCAACCATCCGTACGTGATCAAATACGTCAGCTACTCATCAACAGTCATACTCTCGCTGCAGCACCGATATCACCGGTGGAATTGTACGTTAAAGAAGAGAAGCTCTAATAATAAGTATTTTTTTCACAATGGCTCGAGCTACAATTGAATTTAAAAGCTCCTTCCGGCTATTGTACATGTGCTGCTACATCACTCTCGCGGGTCTCCGGTCGGTAGGCAACGCAATGCAGATAAGTTGAAATAATTAATAATTTTCAATCAGGGCTCCTCGGGCAAGATCAAAAAGACCACCCCCTACTGTGAACATATTGTCACTGCTACACGGATATCACGGGTGGCAGTGCAAGAATCCCAACTCTAATCATAAAGACCCATTTTGCTCTATTCGTTTATCTACCGTACCTTCTTCATGTAGGGCGCGTTGTCCTCCTTGATCGTGTGCCACGAGCGGATCGGGTTCTTCAGCTCCTCGCCAACCACCTTAATATTAGTGCTGTTAATAGTAATATTTAAATCAAATAAATAAAACACATTAGGCCTTAAAGATTCAGGTTGCATCACAATGCTATGTCCCACGACAAACGCTCGCAATGATACTTGCGTCTGTGCCAAAATATATTTTTTTTAATATTGCACTACACGAGTCCAAAAGGATTTAGGTTTCACAACACTGTGATCTCTCCCGAGAAGCGCTCGCAGTGATAATGATGAGCGCAGTGATAATAATGAGCGACAAAACAAAAAAATTGGGAACGCAACTCCCAAAAGGATTTAGGTTTCACTACTCCATTACATTTTCAAGATAAACGCACGTAATGATCGTCCCTTGTGACCCAGTACCAAACAAATAAACATTTCTTTGCACGACTCCAAAAGGATTCAAGTTCCGTGAGGCTAATATATTTTCATGACAACGGCTCGCAATGATATTCCTCGGGTTGGCCGCTCAAAGAAATTAAAAACAATTGAATAATCAGATCACCTCTCCGGGTCCATGGGTGCACGCTCCGCCGACGAAGGTCATGATGCGCGCGCCCGTCGAGGGATAGCACACCTGCGAATGCGATTTTTGTTCCTCGCAAAGCAAACAAAAAATACATTCCAACCAGCAACATACAGGTTGCTTTGCTACTACGAAAGAGATGAGGGCACCACTACGTCAATGGTGGAGGCCTTCAGCATACCAAAAACAAAACAACTCAATATTACCCGTCGCAAACGGGCTGCACCATCATTTCAAAACCCCTATGTTCGCAACTATCTCAATCGTCGACGACAATGTGAGCCCTATTACTATCGTATTTATTCAATTGACCCTCACCACTACCGTACCCCCCCCCCCCCCGAATCAATACTCCTACCGTACCTCCAGCAGTGTCACGGCCACTGCCATGGCGGCGCCAGTGGCGCGCACGGGTCGATGCCCCTGGGGGACGGGCCATCGGTCCACCGTGATCTGATCGATCAGCTCGTTGATCGACTCGTCGCACTCCGAGATCGGCTATAATGATACATTTATTGAATTATCGATTGATTATCGATTGATTAACTACCGTAGCCAAAAAATTTCCGTACACGAGAACTGGTCATGATAGCCGGAAAGCTACCGACTATTGGTTATTGACTACGTATTTCTCAGTCGAACGCTGATCGCATCAATTTGATAACAAATTCGATTGGGGACTGCATCCCAAATAAACATTTTTTTTTCTGGACGATGCCTTCATCATATCAAATGTATACGAGCTTCTAAAATACATCCATTGCTCAGAAACCAGAATCGCCTGGTCACTGAAATCTCGACCACAACTTCTGACTCTATTTATATTCCCAGTTCTTTGTCCATTCCATTCTCAGACTCTTATTGGCACAATTTATTTGATTCCCGTTAACGGTCTAATTGATCGCGTGCCTAGAAAAACATTACTGCGCTAGATCTCTATTTTGAGACAATTCCTTCAAAAAATCAAAAGACCCATGTACCGGCCTCGTCAATGTGCTGCTGCCTGGCCATTAGTCTATGGTCCGCTGCCTCGTAAGAAAAAAAAACCCCTGTCCGCATTTAGCATTCTATTTGTAGAGTTAATCTGGACTATGCCTCTCGGTCGAAACGCACGCCTTTGCCGCTGTTTGGTCCTCCATCTACGGTCACTAGGGAAGAGGGAAGGGGATGTCCGGTAAGCGAAGGAAAGCGAAGAAGGATAGGGAGCAAAGTGCGTCAACTAGAGCTCGAGAAATTATACCACCGTCTCTTCATTTTGCACTATCTCTCGCCTGCTCGGTCGACGAGAGAGTATGAAATGAAGAGATCGCGGTTTCATTTCACGTCAAGCCCCCCCCCCCCCACCCCTTTCCAAAATACTTCTGGACCGCGCCATTTTTACGGTGCATTTCCCGAATCGTGCCCTCTTCCGGAGAGCACACAAGCGGGTGCGCGCGGTTTCTGGAACAGGAGACCCCCCCCCCCCCCGCTTGCACGCAAATAGTTCCGCAAAATTCTACAATGAAGAAGCAACTAAATTGGTCCCTCACCAAAACATGATGCACTCCAAGTTTATTAGAAGTTTATTAGAGTTTATTTTGCGAACCCATAGTTTAGTAACACCCAGCCGCGTTCTTCTAGGAAGTCTCTCTATTTAATTTTTCATAGCAGCTTCTCTATGTCTCTTCTTTCCGCAACCAGATTTAACTTTAATTTCTTCTATTCTCCCCGGAACCCCAAAGTGCCGGGTTGTCTATTTCCCATTCACAACTCCCACGAGTAACCAATTATTGGCGTCACATAAAACGCTGAATGCCTAAACATGCGAACAAAAAGAGAGAAAAGAGTTTCCAGACCTGTGAACAAACTAAATCAGCAGTCACATACCTTCCAACTCTTTAGTTCATCTAGCCACCTCAAAGTCACGGGTTCATCGTAGCGAAAATAATAGCAACACGAGCGACAATAATGAGAACTATTATAGTAGAGATGTGTGAAAAATCCACAACTACAATCTACTCAACTCTTTTCTCACTCTTGCATCATGAAATAGCCGGAGTTAACCAACATGAAAGCCATGAAAGCCTATTTGCAACAAGATTTTTTCTACCAATCTGCTGACAAGAAATTATCACCCAGCACATTTCTCTATTCTTCACTACCCCTCGCCACCCCAACCTCGCGGGTTCAAAATTTTCATTGTTTTTAGTAAACACGTAAAACACGAACGCTCAATGTCCCAATGACAAGAAAAGATTTTAGAAGATTTTTTTTACAGAAGCCGGAATGAGGACAACACCAGCCTCCAATGCCTTCTCAACCCTTCACCCCTACGCACAACTCCAAACCTTCTGGTGCCAGCACTCCTCATTCTACCCTACCATCCCCCCCCCCCCATCAACCTGTGCGCAATTCTGCATTGTTCTATTGCGCATGCTCTTTCGCCTCCTTCCTGCTGCATTGCCCCTTCTCCCTCCCTCTATTCTAGTCAAAACAACAATACTGATCACTCCATGGCTCGTCGCTACGCGCAATACTCTGGCTCTCTCCATTTCGCATGCTCTCTCGCTTTCTCTGACCGGCTAGACAGCGTGCGATACCGAGAGACTGCCTCATCCTCACAGCGCGCACGATCGTACTCTGACGTCGATTCGCTCACTAGTCGCCTTCTTCACCCCCCCCCCCCCCCCAGGATCGAACTCATGCGTCACTACTTCAGCGCTAACCATTCCGCGCATGCTGGAGAGCGCATTTCGACGATTTATGACTCACATTTCGCGCGCACAATACGCTGAATACCAAAACACCAGCAGCAAGTACCGTATCTCACATGCTCTCGCTCGCTCGACCACAACAAAATAGCGACATCGCACTACACTATTACACTCTCTGAATCGTCACTACTGACCACTGCGCTCTCGAGCGAGGACGACGATTTATCAGGCTAGAGTTGCGACACAATGCAATTTAGCGATCAACTAATGCACTTTTGAAACTCAATATCCCCTTGCACTCTGGATTCCCTCCTCACCTGCAGGAACTTGTTGTGGGGCGGTGCCTGGCCCATGGGTCCGGCTCCGGGGGCTCCGGGTGCTCCACCGGGCGCGCCGCTTCCCGGTGCTCCAGGGGCGCCGGGGAATCCGGGGCGCGGGCCGGGTGCGCCGGACATGGCGCCGGGGCCGCCCATTGGCGCGCCGTTGATGCCGGGCCGTTGGCCGGCTCCGACTCCTCCGGCTGCCGGTCCCCCCGGTCCTCCTCCTCCTCCAATGTGCATCGACAGCGTGTCCCGGATCTGCTTCGGGTTCACCTCCTTCGTGCCCTGCAATGCGAAAAAAATGACTTAATTTCCTTTTTTTTCTCTCGTTTTTCCCCTGTTAATTTCGCCCTTTCAAGATTGTCCTCATTTCCCTTCAGACTTTCCCTCCTTCCTCAAGTCTCCAAAATGCACCCCACTAGACAGCAAAACACCATCTTCCTCCAGTCATTTGATGCTCTCACTAATGTTTTCGCGCCCTTTCAGAGGCTAATCTGACTCATTTTTCGCGGAATTTGATCATAAAGTGGAGCGGAAATTCCATATCTCATCAGTCATAATATTAATGTTTTCGCGCCGGCTGAGCCACTCAACGTCGTCTTGTCAGCCTCACATTTGGCCAACTAATGACTGCCTCTCAACTTTGATGTTTGATTTGTTCGAAGCACTTCGTCTTCCGACTATTTTTTTTCTCTTCACACAAGTACTTGAGCGCATAAATCCACGTTAGTGCCCATTCTATTCCGACAATGTGCGGGGAGAAAAAATGTAATCATTCATTCTCGGCCAGAATATTCCAGAGTTAGTTAGTAGGTGCGGTAGGAAGGGAGGAGGGAAAGGTGAAAGCATAGTGAACAACCACACATACACTCCCTCCATTCATGTTCCCTCACTTTAATTCTACTCACACAGCTAACTTGATAAGCGACCCGCCCTCCATTCTTTAATGACAACGTAGGGAAGAAGAAAAAGGGAAACTACTCCTGTTCGCGAATCTAATACAGAATCTGTTCTCTATTCACACGTTTGTGCTGAGAATTCAGGCAGTTTTTACACAGTAAATTAACACTTCCACGGATTGTTCAAAGCCTTTTCACATTAGTGGGGAAGGCAGGGAGGTATCTTGTGGTGGGAAATCGAAAGATATCTTGCCACCACTGACGCAATTGGTCTTTGAGACGTCGCTCACGTCTAGCCTCTCATCTCAGAGGGGCCAACATCGCATTTCCTGTTTCGGCAACGCTCCCACTACGCTTGGATTCGCTCCCAATACTCTCATCATCGCTAATCTCGCAAGTCGCGCAATGTCTCGGGCCAAAAATAGCTTACCTTTGCCGCGGCATCCCCGTCATAGGGGCAAGTCTCTGGAATGACTCTCTTGCCCAGACTGTAGTTGCCGAAAGTGGGAGGATGGATCTGTGTCCAAACTTAATCCTGGCAGGCTTCGCGCTGGTTATGTACAAAAATCGCTCAGATTATTCGATTTCGAAGCGCTTAGCCGAGATTACCGCACTCACAAAACAGCCAAAACAGTTCGGACGCGTCACAACACTGCCCGAATTCGAGCATAATTCACTTCCCCCTCCACCTCTTCATTCCGCGCGACAAACATCAAATTAGAGTGGTGGCGGTTTGTGTACAATAGCCCTCCGCTGATGGCTCATAATTAACTAGGCATACGTATAGGGACCCATTCGTTGTTATTTCAGACCCATCGCGCACCATCTTTGACCATCGTTCGGCGACTCCGAGAAAGGGTGCACGGGATACACTCTATTCCGGGGCCAAAACATCCCGGTTCCAGGAACTTCCTTGCAGGAACACTGCTCCTTGGCCAAATTAGGTGCATCAACAGCCGCATCTGCTGTACTACTGCACAACTTGCGCACACAACATCACAATGGCCAATCTCCATTGCTACCGTATCGCTGGCTGGGAATCTCCCACCGCATATGGCGCCGCGGGCATTCTATTCTCGGTGGTCCATTATTCAGTGTGAGGGCCACTCGGTACGCGTCATTGTGAGATCATCTTCTTTTCAATAGCCACCACTATTCCGGGCTCCAACGAGTTCGCTGGAGACAGTGTAGTCTGTACGTGCGGGAGCTATTCTTGTCAGCGCACAAATCAATGATTGCATTACATTTCCGTTGTCATTCGGCAATACACTAGAGTGCTGATTCGTGTCGACACACCAGCGAACGCAACTTTGCCCGCTAATTGCGTGTATAATTGTTCTGTGTATTCCCAGTCGGTGTTAGATCACAGTTTGCTGCGCTACGTCAAATGTTTCCGTATGTTTCATTTCGTCTCTCGGGAAATTCCCTCCTCCGTACCGTGGAACATCAACGGAATGCGAAAACGTGCAAAGATCGTCCGCGAATTTCATCAAACCGAACCATCATTTCACGCACTATCACGCATGTTTTTCGGGTGATCCAGTTGGTTCCGGCCGGTAGTAGAAGTAATCCCTCGCAGCTCAGCGCCCTGTCTGAATCAAACCCGTGTCGAAAACATTCCCGACCGACACTCATGCAATGGCACGCAGTAATATTCAATTGCGGAGGCGACGACGGGTGTGTGAATCTCAGATTACATCCATCTCCCCGTTCGGTTCCTCATCGAATCTAGTGTCGAGGGAGGGAGTGAGCGGAAAAACATGCTTCTCCATGCAGGGGTCGTGTTGCTGGGGGTAATTCCAATACAGGGCCGTGCACGGTCGTATGACTATGCTTTTACAGATTGTTGTTCGTGTTTCTCGCTTCACCCAAACGCTCAAATTGCCAGAAGAAAGCTCATTGTCAGTGAAGATAGCGCTTCCAGCATTTGTTGTAAATGCTTTTCGCTTCTTCCACACCAAACATGGCAAACTCACTTAGGCTGCGCAGCAGCAACAACGGCGCCAGACTACGCAGTGATTCTCGGCATAACCTTCTAGCACAACCACCATTGCCGTCTGATTGCATTACTTTCCCAATATTGCACGTGTCGTGTGGGCGACAATACACAAAATAACAATAACACTATCGGGAACCCAAACTCTAGTGTGTCCACAATGGTCTGCTAACTCGATTTCGCCGCTCCGTTGTTGGGGAGTGCCCACTCCACCTCCTCGCTCCATTATTGCCTAGTAGTGAGTGACCATCGGATGCTATTGGCTTCTACCCTCCATCAATCCTCTGGTATCGCTTCCTCCTCCTCACATTCAATCTTGAGCTATTTTTTGCCTGCCGATTTGCGGAGATATATAAAAATATATATTCAACATCACCCCTCTTCTGCGAGAGCGCGCCGAATGGCAAACAACGACTACAAGAAGTAGCAAAGCCCACCAGATAGAGAAGGAAGCCACATCATGATAACCGGAATCGACGTCCGGTGGTAATAAATAACCACGGGTTTGACAGTATCTGACCGCCCCACTCAGGTATGTGGACAATGTCTTTGACTGGCTTCGCTACTTTTAATAATAAAATAACGGCTTCAGTCGTACTGTAGGCGTGACATATCCCCCTATCCAATACTCCCACAAACTGCTCAATTCCCTTGCAACCTTTTCCGCACTCCTAAATAAGTACACTTCGTAATTGACATAAAGGTCGGGGGCAAGAGGAGGAGGGAAAGGGAGTTTGTGCTCTACCCTCCCCCGCCCATCTTCTCTTCCGAAATAGGCAACTACTAGAGCAGGATTGCACCCCTCGCTTAGCTTCTGTCAACCTCAGGCGGGGGCTCTAATCTCGATTAGGCAACCTCCTCTTCCTTCACCTTTCTCCCCACACGTTAACACATCATTCAGTTCCTGCCCTAGTTAGTTCCTCCCTCGAGACATTTCTCATCGCTGGTTCATCTCTGATTGGGGGCAGACTCCGCCCCTTTTCTCGCCTGCCTATATCAGGACAAGAACATCTCCTCACACCGTTCTCCAGTGTTCCCCGCCCTCAGGCTCCGCCCACTTCGGGTATCTCGCTGTTCTCGCGGCCTTCTTTCTTCTCTATGCTTGTCGTCGTTGTCGTCGAACGTTGCTTCTTCGTGATTCATCCTGTTTGTGCTTCCCCCTCGCTCCTTCCTCCTCCTTCCACTTTCTGACATCAAAACATGCAATGCATCCTCATTCTCCTCGCTCCATCGCATCCGCCCCTCACCCACAGGCTTTTCCGATCATAAAAATGCCGCGCGTTCTACACGCTGTTCATTGTTTTCGTAATGCTCTTGATTGACCCGCCAAACTCTGAACTGTGGCCGGCTAAGCGCCCACTCTTGATTTCTCCGTGCTTTGGCTAATTCCTTGCTTGTGTCAATCAGAGTCGCTGCACTCACAACTAATCTCCCCCGGAGGAGAGTGATCAAGCACCTCAACGTTCGTTCATCAAGTCTCCCCTGTCTGGGCTCATTTCGCCATTCCCGCATGCAATCTCATTCTTGCATGTGTCATACTGTAGACGTGTCGTGTGTTTTCGTGCCTCCTCAAATTCTCGGAATAATCTCACACCCATTTCCTGGCAACTTTCTCAAAGATTGCGAGAGGGTAGAGGCAGTTAGAGACCATGCGAAACGTGTAGGTTGCTGAACTATCAATCTCATCTATCCCATCATCGCAATCTCTTCTCTCCATAGCCGTACCCTCCTTCCCTCTGGCTCCGCCCCTTCTCCAGTCCTTCAGTTCAGCGCAGTGCTTTCATTCATTCGCTGTTTCTCCTGTGTCGATGCTCCGCCCCACTTTTCTCCTTTTCCGACATACTCTTCCTCTTTAGATCACCCTCAACTCGGGCCCACTCCCCGCTCTTTTCCGATGCAGCCTCTGCCCTCGCTCTTCATTCTGCTGTGCTTGCTGCTCGCAGCATTGCTGCCGGCCGCCGCTGGCTACAGGTATTGTACTTTTTTCACACTTCTTTAATGACATTGCGTTAGTGCATTGGCTCATTACTGATCATTACCACCTCCTCATTCTTGCAGCGCATACGATCGTTCTACCGTCGACGAACCCGAGAATCTGATGCGAATCCTGCAGCGAGTAATGCGACGACGAGCCATTCCCGATAGCTACGAGGTGCGCTCTTTCTGATTTACTCATCTACCATGAGAATCCCCGGGGCACATTTCGAACCCTGCGCACCCTGTCAGAAGCCCTACAATTTTCGAAACTGTTTGATTAGTTCCGGCCTTAGGCCCATCAAGATGTCTAGTCTGGGCACAGCTCTTGCCTCTCATTTCCTTCTCTTGGTATAGTTTCAAAGCGCTTTTCTTCCGCACGAAACCTCGCGAACCATCCGAAATGCGTTGCCTTTATTCCATCCTCGTGTCGAACGGATGCGCTTCGAATTCGGCATCTTCGAGGGGGCAATCTTAGTCATCTTTCGCCCGTTGACAAGATGGCGTCATCGTTGAACCATAACAGACATCCTCATGCCTCCGTCAATGCTGTCGACGTCGATAGGAAGAGCATAGACACGAATAGCTTGATCATCATTAGGCTACACTCTAGCCTGGCGTCAACCAGTGGCACGTCTGTCTGATATCAGATGATAATCCTTCATAGCTCATCTGAGCGAAAATCCATACGTGATTTTTCGCAACTTCCGGTGATATTTCCCTACATCCAGTTCATCAAGCACTCACAGCTCTCTTGACATTTCCTCATTAGTAAACTGAGTCAGATACACGCTTCGTATCCTTTCTCTTGCCTTTCCCCACTAGCACTGGCCCTGACATCTAGGTTGAGAGGGGCTGTCAAATGCAGTTTCCCCCTTCTGGCTCCGGAGTAACGTGTTGAAAGTAGCTTGTACGCCTACGAAATGATTAGACATCGGACGGGCTCGCAATCCAAAGAACATGAGAATCGACATAATCAATTACCAATTCTCTTTTTTTTTCAGCAGTTCAACGAGTTCTCCGCTCCCACCAAGCGACACGCACGAATCGGCGGTACCATAGTGATGGGTCGTCGATGATTCCGACCTTCCGTAACCCCCCACACCCTTCAGCCAATCAATAAACGATCTCACCCTGTTCACACAGCCACATCCCCTTTCCACCACATCTATCCTCGCAACTATTCCGCTATTTGAATGCCGGTGCCTATTGTATCCCCCCTAGCCCATTGTGACCGTATATCTGTACTACTATCCCTCGCCGCGAGAATGCCACCTCTTTATGATGAAGAATACAATACTCTACCGTCGACCACTAGAACCAAAGTGTCCGCGATTCGGAGTACTTGCACACACAACACGCAAGCACACACCTATTCTGCTTTGCATTGCTATCCCTCGAATCGTTTTCCCCGCCACCATCTTGTTGTCTTTTCCTGCTATTGAGAAGTTAAATTTAGCGGACGCTTTTGCTATTTGCTACGTACAGTATAGGCACGCATACGACTGACCCCTTTCCCGAGACAGTTGTTGTTTCTAGTTAGTGTCTGCACATTGTTGTGAGATGCGGTCAGAGTAAGATAAACACGTCGTCAAGTTGCTCCGCTTTTATCCATCTCATTGCCTGCAGCCTCAGTGCATAGCAGTCCCATTTGCATCCCCCACGCCCTTTTATATCATGCCTCATCATATTTTTTCCGTCAGCACCGCATAATAAATTCGTGATGTGCTTGAGATGCATTGCTTGAGCAGAGGAGAGATGTCAGCTCATTACTACTTGCTACACTCAATCAACCCTAAATAGAAAAATACAGAGAACAGCAAAATAACCTTCGGAAATAAGCCGTGCACTACGGATTTTCCGCTAAAGCCACTCAGTGGGGAAACCACGTGGCCTCTTCGGTTATTTTGATATTATTGTAAAGGCCGCCGTACAAGTGCCAAAACACCCACTGTTATGTGTTCAAAATATACGGATTCCAATTAACACGGTGCGTGACTTATCCAATCTCCCAGACTTCTCGAACTCTCCCCCATCAGGAGTAATGTGAACGTCCCGGCTCCATTACCTCGCCCTATCATAATGGCCTTCGCGTAATAGCGCTCATGACTGCACTGCCGACGCCGAGAGAGCCACAACTACAGAAAGGCACCACAAGAGGAAGCAGGGCCTTTCGGAGGGATATACATGACATCAAGAACAGTCATCACTGTCGATACTGCTCTTAGGATCTCTGTATTATTCTGCGTAACGACGTGGATGCCCACAAAAGAATGTTGCCGAAAAAAAACATATGAGCGAACGGCTAGAGGCAGAACCAATATAGCCACGTTCGCCACCCGTAAATAGCCATGCCGCCTGTCGAAATAGGGCCAAGTGAATTTCTTCCTGGGCATCCGGTTGAATCACTCGTGCTTCGTGCAGACTCGGTAGTCCACCTAGGAGGCGATCAGTAATCTGTTTGACCATCCTTCCATCATGCAGACAATCGAGTTAGACGATCCCTTCCTCAATAGGCCTTCCTGGAATTCGCCCGACTCGGCGATCATCACCAAGGGCCTGTTTACCGTGCTCTATCTCCCGAGCCTGTGTGGACTGTGGCCTCTGAGGACACCGATACCCACCCATCCATCCATCTGGCCCATCGGTCGCGTCCTCTAGAGGAGCGACACGAGCGTGGTGCGTACGCGCCTAGTCCTTCTTTGCCTCTCCTTCCTTTGCCCCGGTCTGTTGTCACAACAGTCCTTCCCCTTCCCCTCTCATCACTTCTAAAAGTAGGCATCCCGGGCCTTGTTCCAGCCCGCAAACACATGGTAGGACGGGGCAGGCGGGAAACAGGATGGATGGAGGATGGCTGGGCCGAGAAATAGTAATGGCGCGTGCGTCGATTGGCTATTTCGGGAGGCTACTTGGCAGCATTCTCATTCCAGAGATTCTCGTGCAGACGAATCTCGACGACGACGTCCAAATCGGCAGCATGGCTTTTTAAGGGGACCGGGAGGGAACGGGAAAGAGGGAGGAAGGAGGGGGGAGGATGAGGAGGGGAAGCATTCGTCATGCATCTTTTATGCGCTCGCCTTCGCGTTTCGCTACTGCCTGCTGTGACTTTTCGATGGCGATCTCCGATTCGCGGCGTTCAAAACGGGAAATGAAGAATATGCTTCCTCAAAACAGAGAGTTCTACCGTCGATGAATAGAATAGAATCTTCAGTTACATGATCTCCTTCTCATTCTCGGGAGAAGAGGTTGAGGACGATTCGAGTTTTCAAAGATGATCAGTCCGCTGCTGCACTTTCTTGCGAGAATAAAGAGGCGTCATGTCGTCCTTCTCATTCTCATTTCTCCGTGCGACTTTCCTTTGCGAATCAGTGTCAATCAAGCGTGTTCTCATAATCTGACATCACAGGGCGAACACTTCACGCGTATTGAGCATCGACGACAGAGGGGACTTCCCCGTAATGATGCATTTCAAATTTATCTCCCAACCCGAGTAAACACGCCGTTCGGCGTAAGTACATGATGCGAGGGTGGTGTGGCCGCTCGTTAGCGCCCGCTTATTTATGGGAGGCCTGCAACCACAAGCAGGGAATGAGAGAAGGAGAGAGGGGAACCCCGGCTATTTACAGGATGGACCGAAAAAAGACACTGACAAGAAGCGCGCGCGAGACAAATCTGGCGTCACTTTCGCGGGCTTGCTGCCACTTCCAGACTATTGTGAGCCCCTCTCTTCCACTCCGCTTCCATCCGCCTTCCGATTCCATGGCACGAAAGAAGGCGAAGATGGGGGCGCCCATCCTGTGTTGGAGGAGGGCCATTTGCGAAATTGGTCGGGGTGGCATGGAATCAAACAGTCATGCAGGGAAGAGAAGGCTTCTTGTTTACAAAAGCACGAAAGAGCGTCTCCTCCATAACTACCGGGTGCGGGCGGTGGGGGCGCGCTATTTCCGGCACTCCATCCCTACCTTCCGTCCCCTCACTTCCGTGCGGGTATTCTGGGGCCACTTTTGCGGAACCATATCTTGCTCTTGCCCTGTTTACCTACAGTGCACGCGTATAGGTGCTAGAGTTCCAAGTTTTCCATCCTTTTAAGGTCCACGCTTCCGCAAAGCGGTTTTAATAGTTCGGGGAACCTATCCAGAGAATTTTACTAGCTCAGTGAGCAGGTTTCTGTTCTCTGATTTGGTTCTCGGAACCCTGTGTACTCCGTATTTTGACGTCTAGCAAAGACGTGTACCCTGTATTGTCGCGTCTAGAGCGTCTGCTTGAAGGCTAGTGAACTACCGATTCGAACATGAATCAAGCAACAGGTGGTTCTCTGTGCTTTACAACACACCGTAATCGGACAAAAAAAGTACTCCAGACAGGCGAAAATATCTGGCATCAAATGACATCGTGTGGCTAGATGTGTGGTTCTCTGCGCATTCTGAGAACCCAGTACTCGTTCGAGAGTGTGAGACGAACTATTATAGAATGCTGGCGATCATACAACAGTAGTCCATCAAGCGTATAGCAATCGTCAGAGCACTCCGACCCACGACGAGGGACGGCCCAAGTCTTCTTCACCACAATCATTCAGTGTCAGAAGTGCAACCACATGTTTTGCTATCGCACAACAAGCTGCGGGGGCTTAACGACGTCCGCAGTGACATTCTAATACTTTCGCCCTTGCGTACGCTGTCTTTTTTTTAGCTATATTTAGCAGCGGTAAAAAACAAACATGTCAGTCAACCGACAAGCACGAGAGCGTAGAACGCCGTACCGAGTATCGTCCAAAATGTTGTAAATTTGAAATGAAATGTGTCCGTGTTAGACCAGTGTGATCACGATTTCAATAAAGAAATCTTACGCAACCGTCCGTGGCAAACAAGCAAATTCGCTGGACTGTAATAGACATCTCGGGGTGCAATTAACGGCTCTCCAATCCAATTGTGAGAAACATTACACTTGGCGCAGAATTGGCGAAAGAACAGACCAACAAAAGGTAGAAATTCGCAAGTGTTTTCACATTTCGCTCAAAAACACTCGAGAACCATAGTTCACTCGCTCTCGAAAGACAACAGTTCTCCAACTGCGACTTCATCCAATTTCAGTACTACCTCAGCATTGAGGGGCTTCTTATCGGAAACGCAAAGTCAGAAGAAGAATACGCTGTGAACAGGAAACCAAGTGCAATGTTTTGTCTAGCCTCATTCCGAGCAACAATTTCTCAGCCTGTTCCGGAACACCGTACATTGCGTCACAAGACCAAACCAAAGATTCCCGGCTACAGAGTACTCTCGTACCGACTCCATCCTGTTTATAATTCGCACCAGAAGCCGTGCGAATGAGCAACAAGCTGAAACGCACGGAACAAGTTCACTGTCCGCGAAATATGCTTTGCTTTCGCGGAACACAACCACAGAATTCAGTTCCGACTTTGTGACTTCGCATATAAAATTAATGCAAATTGCTCTACGACATCCACAATGTCATCGATATTCTCGGGAATACAGCATTCGGACATTCAAAACTCATTGTCAGAATAGACCCGGACTTTCTGCTCATGCAATTCTAACCAACAACACTTCCTTCGCACCTATCGCATGTCACCACGAACACATCACGGTCCAGTAGGCCAGACATACGAATAGTGAGGGTGGCGAGCAAAAATAAGGCTGTTTTGATGCATAACATCAGACTCCGGCATACAGATGCAAGTTCACGTCGACTCCACATCATCACTTCCTTTTCCGTACAGGCTCACGATTGGAAAGGGAAGTTGTGCGCGCGCATTTTATTGTGCGTTCTCTGACTCTGAATAAGTAATGAATGAATGCAAGCAAGCAAGTGGATGAATAGGAAGACGACCCACGCGCTACAACATTAGTGAGCACGCTTTACATCCCCAACAATATCAGGTTTCATCAGTGAGGGATTATCCGAGGTGGAAGAGTTAATTGATATTTCTTTGATCTGTTGCAAAAAAACCCATTCCTCACAGCACTTTGCACTGCAGTTTAGCATGCAAATCATAACGTAGAAACACAACGTCCATCAAGAATACTCTAAATTATCGTGTCTCAATTCTACCGTATCTTAATCAACCATGCTTCGATTCCCAGACTATTACAGTATTCATTCACTACTTTACCTTGCAGACGTAGCCCCTTGAAGACGTAACTGTTGCTAACTATATCCACACTATAGAACTATGACTACTCTACCCCTACCGAACCTTGAATACGTAGCTTCTGCTGATGCCGTTGGTGCTCAGCTCGTGCAGCTGCACCATGCGACCGTACGTGATCAGGCCGACCAGCGCGTTCGCCGGCAGCAGGGAGAGGGCCGTCTGCAAAGGGGTCGATATTTAGGAAACTCGTGTGACATAGAACCGCATGGTTGACTAAGAAATAGAAAAACTAGTAGTGGAGTGAGATATGCAAAGGGACAATGAAACTGTTTTGTTTTGTTAATTGTTAGCAAAATAGCCTTATTGTCACGTCATTTGAGAAGCTCAAGCGGCATGGAACCGAGTGGTAGATTGAGAAATAGAAAATTGATTAGGGTGAGCGCGGTGTGTAAATAATAAGAATATTTTCACCTAGACAAGTACGACGAATCAACATAGAAGAATGTTCTCAAGATGTCACTAAAAATTGCAGCATGAAAATGCATGGTTGAAAATTTTGAATGTCAATTAATCCTAAACAGAAAGTTGCACTCGGTAATAAGAAAAATGGAATCTTGTCAATTTAATATAATTTAAATGAATATATGATAGGATCATTTGACAAACTTATGAGGCACAAATCTGCGCGGATAAAAGTGAGAAACGAATATGTGGATTCAAACACCGATTGCCCACCTGAATGCTCTCCTTTAACGCCTTCAGCTCATCCGCCGCCATGCACGTGTCGACGACGAACACGAAGATGGGCGGCATCGTCGTCGCCTTCTGCCAATTAACAATAATTAATATTTTAATTAATTTTTAAATGTAATTGTATTTGTTGTATTGGGTAAAAGGAGAATATGTGAAAAAAGCATTAGAAAAAAGTCGAAATGGCAGAGATAAATTGCATGGGGTTTCAAGAGTACCACATCACACAACTGCTAGTGCAACCATAATATTTGCGAGATGTATTCCTAGGAGAATTAAAAAAGACCATCTTGAGTGTGTGACCGGTCGTACTTCTATCACGACCCTACCCTGCCCTTACAAGTTTCATTGATACTACTTGTAATGGTCGATTTTTCCTAGTATGATTCCAGAAAGTCAGAAAGTCGAAAACCACAAACTTACACTATCGTACCTAAAGAGAGTCCCAAGCTACCGTAATTACAACTACCGTACCTTGAGTGTATCACAAGATACCGTAAATAAACTACCGTACCTTGAGTGTATCACCAGCTACCGTACTGCCGTACTACCGTATGACAGTACAAGCGCTACCGTAATCAAATCTACCGTACCTTGAGTGTGTACTCAATCGTGGTGAACTGGGGATACAGCTCGGGCGGTCGGTTCTCCTCCGAGATGGCCGAGTAGTGCGGGGGGAAGGTGTTGCGCTGATTGCACATGACGCACACCCACGCCTTCGCACGGTAGTCCACGAAGCTGCAAGAGAGCATCGTGAGTCAGTTAGCGATTGGGGGAGGGGGCTACCGTATTCCCAAAATGTATTCTGTTTTCATCCTACTGAACTAATTGTATGAAAAAATGGACAAAATGCAACCAGGATAATTCAGGCCACACACATTGCCCAAAAGTTTTGATCAACGCAATTCAGCAATGATAAGTCAGTTCCTGATAACTAAAGCCTGTGACGCTACCGTAACCCCCAGATACTGACCATTGTGCGTTGAGGACGGCCTTGCAGTTTTGCTTCGAGCACAGCACCGGGTCGTACTCGAGCGGCGGCTGCTGCGGCTGGTCCGCCGGTCGCTCCTGCAAATACGATTTTAAATGAGACCCTTTGCATTCTATTATATATATATAAAAAAATATGTCGTGTGCTAACTATCTGATTATCTCTAGCACCAGTCTAACTGCTTACGCAGAGAATTCGGCAGCGTTACTAGGGCAAAAAAAGATGAAATTACCAGACAATATTGACTAAGAAGAACAGAAAATCGGGGCACAAATTGTCTTTAGCTGTTCAGAAGACGGCAATCAATCAAAAAGCACTAACCCTAAGCAGCTCAAAAGTCTTCTTTAGTCAAAATCGTTACCTTGAGGGGGGTGAAGAAGGCAGCGATGGGTACGACGAGACGCTGGGCGTCCAATCGCGAGTGCGGCCAGACGTTCCACGTGAATCGCACGCCGTCAACGTCCTCCTGACTCCGAATGTAGTCCTCCCAAGTGGCCATGTCTGCAAATTGAAGACATGAAGACAACTCATTGAAAAACAGGCTGATATCATGAAATATGACTTCAGTAGGTAGCCAAACGCGAGAGGTAAAGCATTACAAGTGATTTGAAGCGCAAACCAGGCAGTTCCGACCGTTTGAATCGGAGGAAGAAGGGAGAAATGGCAAGGAAACCAACGCAAACGCGCAAAGAATAAATAGGGTAAGACGGCAGGAGATATAAAGGTAGAAAACAAATGATTACGACGCTAATTTGAGTCATAGGTATTAAATCAAAGTCGGTTCATTCGTGTTGCGTGAGAATAGATGAGTTGGCAAAAATTTTAAGAACGATCTGGGAAGAAAATTACGATGCCTAGCACAACATCGAGAACACAGAAATGTAGAGAATCGTAAGGAGGAAAATGAAAGTAACAATTTGACTAATTCCAATAAGTCCTAATTAACAAAATTAATTAAAAACAAAATTTTAGAGACGTGGTGTAGGAACACGTCGCTACCCCTTTCTGCCTTTTCCCAGAAAAGTCGCCCTGCAATGCACGCTCGGCACCGATATGACGAGGCAAAGCTCAAATCGATAGCTTACCGCCGTCTTTTCGTCGTTATCGCTTCGTTATCAATTTTCTATTTCCCCCGATTCCATAGGGGACTAATTGAAGTTCCGTTCCCCTACCATCAAACGGCGTTCCTAGGTCTCTGTTTTCCGTTTTGACGCGGCTGGCCCGTGATTTGTAATGACCTTTGGATCACGTGTCGTTCACTGTCCTTTGTTTCTCTTTTAATAGCTCGATTCTTACAGCACAACCAGCGACGATGGGTGCTGTGCTGGCCGCGCCTGCGTGCGCCGCTTCGGTAAGCCTGTTTCCCTCGAATCTTGCCTAATTTTTCATAAAATTATTCATTTTTGATTGTAAATTTATGTATTCTTGTTTATTTTAGATGGCTTGCTGCTTCGGCAGTACTGCCTGCTCCCTCTGCTGTGCTGCGTGCCCGAGTTCGCGCAGCTCGACCACCACGCGCATCATGTGAGTGAATTCCCCTTTGAATTTGTGTTTCAATCCTGGAACTTTAATATGGCCATAGGCCCCTCAAAGTTTGCCCCAAATACTGACAGCATTTTGCTTCTTCTTTATTGAGGGTAGTTTGCCTCGTTCCATCGTTGAGGGTAGCTTAACCATCACCGAACATAACTAGTTTATTCCCATCCCTCTCTCGTTGCCTGGTCCGCTCTCGCCCCAATCGATAGACCATTGCGAAAGCTCCTTGTTGTTCTCATTTTGCACTTATTCCAAGGATAAAGCGGGCATCTCGAATACAATTGTGCGTTACACCAGAAAAAAAACAAACGCAGTCTTTTTTTAAATTGCACATAACAATAAGCGTAATAACAGTGAGTAATTCAAGTGGGAATAAGCCACTTGTGATGATAAAACGACAAAAAACGATGCAATTGAACACGTATGCGTGGCAAATATTAGTTGTACACGAGACAACAAAACGTTAGAGTTGGGTCAGACTTATTTCTTGCGGTCTCGTAGTCAAAACATTAATTATTTATGTAAATTAACATAATAATTTAATCAATTATTAATTGAAGGTACGCGCTGATGCTGCTCGTGGGCACCTTTGTGTCCTGCATCATGCTCGCGCCCGGTATTCAGCACAAGCTGGCCGATGTAAGTGGACGATTCGCTTGGATTATTTATATACCTTGAAATCGTGAAATGAGAGGAGTGAGTTGTATTCTTTTCAACACACGCTTTAGAGATTTCAATTTTTTTTTTGCTGGGAGTTGCAAAGTCTTAAATTTTACGTAAAATACTATATTTTTTAAATATAAAATCCTGATGGTAGCCAAATCATTGCTGATAGGAAGTTGCTAGGAAAGATGTAGGAACCCTGAAACATTGAATCTAGAAGGAAAATTTCACTTCGCAATTTCTCTGTATTTCGTTATTATTATTTTTGTTAAGTGGGATGGTGATCAATGAATGTTCCAGAAAAGCATTTAAAAATATATATCCTGCTTGAAACATGTTCATGTCTGGGTGAATTCCACTTTGCTATTATCCTAATTTGGCTTATATTTCAGAACAAATGGTTCTGTGATGCGGTGGATACGTATGCCGGGCTCCAATGCGAACGCGCCGTCGGATTCCAGGCTGTCTACCGGTAATTGGATTATTTTATAATATGAATTTTAACTATTTATCCTCAATTATGCTCAATAATAGGTGACTAGTTGACGAATTTGCTGTTGTTCATACTGACTGAACCGCGTGATTAAATCTACGCGCATAATCTGCCCTATAATCTGCACCAATAATGCTCCGGGATTGACAGTGTTTATCGGGACATTGAGGTACACGTGGTTAATACTGAGACGACAGTGAAGAAGGTACAGTAATGGGGCGTATCGATGCCGGGCCCTGGCACGACAGCCCCTTGTATCGATTGATTGATTACGGTAGCTGGGGGCGGATTATTGTTGCTGTCCTGAGCCCTGTGAGGGACCGAATCCAGCCTCGCGCTTGCCGTAGCCATCTGCAAATGGTTTTGATGATGCTTCTTATTACAGAAACATTAATTCGCCTAGTCCCGAAAGTTTGGTATTTTTATTTCGTCAACTAATTCGTCACTAATGCGTTTGATCGAAACTTGTAAACTTAGAGATTTGGAGGAACATGAAACTTCCGTTTGGGGTGAAAACTCGATAACTCACAGTAGCTGTAGGGGTAGCCGTAGTAGGAGCCGTATCCGTATCCGCCATATCCGTATCCGCCGTATCCACCGTAGTACGACGGCCAGTAGTACTGTGCGTCCACGTCGGCGACGAATGTGCACAACACGAGCAGAGCGCACACAAGGATGAGCTTAGCAGAGGACATTGTGGTGTGGATGGGGCGAGTGAGGTTTCCGAATCGTCGCCCCGCTTTTATATTGACGACGACGAGGGCGGTGGCAACAAGTTGGCAAACGAAGTCGAGAACTCTCTGCGATTCGAGTTGTCTCTAGTCTCCCAACCTTTCCCGAGAGAAATGCGCGCAAAACAGGAGTGGTAAACAAAAGTACGAGAAGTAAGTGTGAATGGGAATATGTTCTGGATGTCGGCAAGCAAACATACGGTAATAGAAACTGTTCTGTTTGGAGAACGGAGAAGTGCTAGAGAGCGTGTGAAAGTGAGAGAGTCAACGGAAGTTTATAGAAGTTGAACGGCAAAAGTGAGTAAGTTGTTGATGGTGGAAGGTACTTGAGAGTAAAGGTTGAGAACGGAACATAACGTCACAAATAAGAGTGTGTGCGGATTATTTTTCGGCATTGCCGATCTTTGGATGCGCTACAACGTAGAAAGAGGGTGGTCAGAAGATGGTATTTCTTCATTCCGCATGTGTTCTCGTTACGCTGATCGATCAGGAAGTACTAGGATTGAAGAGACGCTTTGTTCAATCTGCCAGTCGTAATGCGAAGATGAGATTAGGCAAGTGCTCGAGAATATTCTGGAGTTTTTAGGGCGGGAACAACACAGATTCGACAATAATTGAATTTTTGTCTGCACGATAATTGTGAATGCAGTAGTGAGAAAACACTTGTAGGCGGATGAGGTGAGTGAAAGATGGAAGATGGTGGGAAATGATTGTTAGGTGATGTTAAAAAGTTACCCCGAGGATCTGGGCTGCAGGAGTTTTACTAAACGCTCGCACGCTTCCTCAAATAGTCAATCTCGTGTCTGCGAGCAGTAGAAAAGAATATTTACAAGAAAGCAAGAAATAAATTACCGGAGGATCTGGGTTGCGCATGGTTCTCTAGAGACGCATCAGATACAGGTTTTAGATTCCTTGGATCTGCTTTTGTGGAAAATGCAATATCAATAACTTGCAAGAAACGCGCATCAATGTTACCCCGAGGATCAGGGTTGCACAGGGTCCTCTAGAGGCGTATCAGATACGGTTTTTTCAACGCATTGGAACGCCTCTTCAAAAAAAAGTATTCATTGGCTTACAAGAAAAGTGCATCATTGTGACCCCTTAGGATCTGGGTTTCACAGATGTCTCAAAAGCTCAGCGAGTCCCATCATTTTCAATAAATCCGCTCGATGCAGTACAACACAAAACAAAAACTGAAAAAAAAACAAATTAAATAATAATAAATTGCAGTATGTGCGCTGCGATGGCGTCGTTCTTCGGGATAATGATGGTGCTGATGCTGGGCGTGAAGACGTCGGCTGATGGAAGGAGCAAGATCCAGAATGGATTCTGGTTAGTTATAGGGATCCGGAGAAAAAAGGCAGATTAGTCAATAAGCGAATTGTGAAGCGGCAGTTTCCCTAGTCGCGCTATACAAGCTATTAGTTTCGCATGATTATAAATAGCCGCACAGTGATATTGGTACTGGAGGTTTGGCTGGTCTCAAGAGGGTGTTGTGTAACCGAGTTCATTCTGGGCATTAGTACAATAACTCGTTTGCTACTTTCTGTATATGGGGCTGTATTGAATCTGCTGCTATTACCACTACTGTATCGGGTTCAACCACTTCTTTGAACCTATAGGCGTACCGTTGAAACCGGAGTGTTCGTGGTAATTCAATGTCGATTTCAGGGGTCAATTACCTAGGTAAAAAATTGTTTTAGGCGGGCACGTTTTTCAGTCCAATGTCGATATGACAGGCACGTTTTGGGTAAATCGCAAACTTTCACCATTTTTGCATTAATTTTATCGCATTAATTTTATCGACGTTTAATGTCCAAAACCAAAAAAAGCGGGTACGGTATGTTAAAATTAACGAAGTAGTTGACCCCTGGTCGATTTCCACAAATTTCACTCGCCTCAGATCTTGCATCTTTTTTAAGCTATTGATCCCAGTCACATATTTTATTGTAATTTTATTGATGTCTCCCCAGGTTCTTCAAGTACCTCATCCTGGGCGCGATTACCGTCGGCTTCTTCTACATCCGCAGCGACAACCTGTCCACGCGTGAGTTCGTTTAGAATTAAGATCGTGTTCTAGTCACGACGAGTTAGCGAGAGGAGAGGGAGGCGAGAGAAGGGGACAGAGTTGGCCGAATGGAAGTCATTATTATTATTTTATATTTGCACCAAAAGCCAAGCACTGAATGAGTTTCCGTAGACTTTGCAAATGATATGTAATTGGTGAAACCGAGTAGTGTCTTGTTGAATCTATTTGGCCGAACTGGAATGGCCAAATCGAAGATGTGATTTTTTCCCCTGAGACCCAAATTACTAACGAATTTACTGATACTGAACAGATGATATGGCGTGGTTGAATCCGAGTAGTGACTGGCTGAAAATATAACTATAATTTATTTGCTTTGCAGCCCTGATGTGGATCGGGATGATCGGCGGGTTCCTCTTCATTCTCATCCAGCTCATCCTCATCATCGACTTCGCCCACAACATTGCCGAGGGATGGATCGAGAAGTGAGTTGAGGGGTGGGGGGGGGGGTGGCGGTACTGTAGGTTACGGTACGTGGTTGATAACTGCAACAAGGCATGTAAGATTGATCGTGAGAGCTATATCGAGTTCTTTGCATGAATGACGCTGTTTGAATTAAGATTTTTAATTAGGCGGTTGACTACTGGAAGGCATTAACGCATGGGAAACTATAGCTAATTGATAGTGGGCATGAGACATGGAATATACTTTTTGGAAACTAAGAGGGAATGAGATGGCATCATTGCTTTTCCGAAAGTTACAAATTGAGTAGTGTGGGTGAAACTGTGTAGTCACTGGTCAAACAAATTGTAATAATGTAGTTTGATTGAATGAAATTACTTCTTTGATTACTTTCATTTACTAATAACGACAGTGAAACCTCACTGCTACTACTTTGTGGACCTGGGACAATATTCTGATCTTTAATCATTGAGCGCCGATTTCCTTGCGGAACTTTGGGGTGGCGGTGACCCGTTCAAATAGGGAAATTTTTCGAAAATTTGAGCGGCAACCCGTTGATTTTGAAGAAAAATAGACGAAAATTCTCCTTTGTCAGATACGAAGAGGACGAGTCGAAGTGGTGCTACGCGGGCCTTCTCTCCGTCACATTCGGCACGTACGCCCTCGCCATCACCGCCGTCGTCCTCATGTACATCTTCTACACCACGGTGAGCGACGATTTTCTTGGGGGTTACGGAAGCCTAGAAGAGGTTCGGCACCACGGTGAGCGATCGGGAACTGACTTTATTGTGTGGTACATCTTCCTCGTGTACATCTTCTACACCACGGTGAGTTATGTTTCAAAGAATGGATTACGGTAGCTAGGAGGTGTTTTGCACAACGGCAAAGGATTGAGAACTGACTTTTATTAGTATACGGTAGCTGAATGTGTTTTGTACGACGATCAGTGAGCGGGAACTCACGTTATTAGGGTGTGGTTAAGATATGGTAGCTAGATTTTATACACGACAGTGGGGGATTTTTTTCAGCCAACTATCTGCATTGTACCGAAAAGGGGCACGAGGAGTCAACTATCAGTTGGGGTTGAAACTTTAGTTGTACAGGGTACGATGTGATTACTCAACATTTCCCTTAACCGATCTCCTACATCGATCTCGATCTCCTACCGTACCCATTGTTGCAGGGATCGACGTGCGCCCTTCCCACCTTCTTCATCTCCTTCAACATCATCCTGTGCATCGCCGTCTCCGTCGTGTCCATTCTGCCCGCGGTGAGCTTGATTATTACTGTTGTTGTTATTATTATTGTTTTTTTTTAAATGTAAAGGTCCTAGTTTCATTTGGAGGTTTGTTTTTGACCTCTAAAACCGCTGCTGAATTGATGAAAATTGAAAATGATGGGATTTTGTGAAAAACGATCGTATCTGTAGACCGTTGTATCATCGCTGTGGGACAAGGAATTGACAGTTTTATTTTTTGTTTCACCACATCCAGCTACAACATTGACTCACAGTCAGCGCTCATGCTCGTGTAGATCTGCTGCAACTTTAGATTGCCTAGTGCCAGCAAATTTCGATTCGGCTAACAAGTTCTATTATGATGAAGTCTAGGCTGCGAAGGTTTAGTGCTTTCAAATAATATGCTCCCATAGTACGGTATGCACACGTGTAATATTAATAGTTTAATTAGTAAATAAATATTAATTAAATAATAAATTGTAGGTGCAAGAGCGGATGCCCCGCTCCGGTCTGCTCCAATCATCGCTCATCTCGATGTACGTCATGTACCTCACATGGGCCGCCCTCATCAACAATCCCGGTGGGTGGTCTTTGAACTCTGATCTTTGGAAGAGAAGAGCGTTGATAAGTGGCGTTGTTTGGGCTTGCGGGATAGACTTTTATCATACATTTATATTTTTTTGTTTGCTGCACAGCCACTTCCTCCGTTGGATGGGGAAGTCTCTCGCGAACTTAGACACTTAGGTGAAGGTGGAAATGAACAGTTGCGTTATTGGATCCGCAAGGGGACAGGAATATCGCATCGTCAAAATTATTCATGCTCAATTTCAAGCCGGCGGATTTCGGGTGCGCACTTGCTTGACATTGTGACCGAATTGCTCGAGTTGATTGTGAATAATTATGTTTTTAACAACTAAATAATTTGCAGACAAGGCGTGCAATCCGTCGATGATCACCATCTTCACGAACACGACGACGAAGGAGCACAAAGGAGACGAGGTACGGTAGATTGAGGGGGGGGGTACGGTAGGATGCGGAAGAATCGGATCGAGGACTGATTGTTTTGAGATACTGGGGATTATTTGAAACGTGATTAGTTGTTCTCGGGTTTCATAGGATGATGATAGATGCCGGATGAATATTGTTTCTGATGAATCTCGCCGCTTTTGTCCAAATACCAATAACTTTTTTTCAATTCAATTCATTTTTTGTCTCGCGAACTAGATCCGCCGATTCTCGTGTTTCACTGGGTGCACAAAGCTGGTTGATCAACGTGCATTTTGATTGAATCTCGGTGTCTATGGTTTTAAAATTTGAACTAAACTATGCTCTCTTCTAGTTCGGCACTCCCTTGCCCTATAGTGAATAAGGTCTACCTTTGCTAGGATTACCGCGGGATCTGATATTCTCTGGTCATAATACCACCTCCGTTTTTTAGTTCGGCACTCCTCTGCCCATGCAATCGATCGTCTCTCTCCTCCTCTGGTTCCTGTGTCTTCTCTACGCCTCGATCCGTTCCTCCAATCAGTCTTCGTTCGATCGTCTCGCGCGCACGGACAGCTCCCAGACGGGCCCGGAGGAGATTGATATGAGTGAGAGTGCTAGTGGAAGAAGACTATTCGGAGGAGGAGGAGAGGGTGAGACTGCGAGACTGATTGCAGGCAGTAAGTGTGCTGTGTCATTGGTGTGTGTTTGGAGCTCGAAATATGGGAGTAAAGACCCGTATCTCGAGCTCTAATGTGTGTGTGGTGGTACTAATATGGCGCTGGTGATTAGAGTGGAAAATATTATCGTCAGCCCCTTGGTGTGGTGTAATAAATAGACTTGCTCCCTAGCGTGTAGCGTTGGCTGGATAAGGTGGAACGGGCGAGGAGCTGAACGAGAAGTGTGAGATGGTCCTCCGATGAGAACGACTGCTCTCAAAATATATTTGTTGTTCTACTCCGAGAGCGTCATTGCTCGAACCATTAAGCCCGTGTAGTGAACTATCCGTGAAACCTACACTCGCCTTGTGGTGTGTCCTGATGTTTGAAAGTGGCGCACAGCTCTTTTTAAACTCTGTTTGCTTAGCAATTAAAACTGAATATGTCAACATCTAACCCGCATCCTTTTTTTTCATTTTAACAGCCTGCAACATTTATGTTTCGTGAATACCTCAAAGTAATGATCGGGTCTGTTGTTCAATGTACATGACACGGGCGATTTAAATGCATTCCTAATGCTAATTGCTAATTGCATCCCTTTTGGACGTAACATCTATCAGTTTGAAATCATCGATTTCCCGCTTCTTTATATTCATAATAATGCATGCGACAGCTACTTTCTCGCACACTCTGTCCGTTTCGTTTCCCGGTATGGCACCCCTATTCTAACCCCTTCCCGGTGCTTGAAGTCAGCTCTCGCAGGCTCATTTTTTCTCTTCTCATTTCTCCGTTACTAGGCTCTAGTGTGCCGCTCAAAACACTAATCGCGTCTTTTCCGGGTGCTTTTTCCAACGCAAACCGTCTGTTTCGAGCTAACTTACCTTAAATTTTTTTATTACTGTAGATATGGGCTGTGCTAAAAAAAGTAATGATGATTGAAACGCCTTTGCGCAGCCCAGCGACGGAATATACTCAGTCGTCGATCACCAGGGGCGGTGTGTCTACCGTAATCTACCGTACCCTTCGCAGATGACGCTGAAAAGGGTCGCGTGCACGACAATGAGGGCGAGGGCGTCGCGTATTCGTACTCCTTCTTCCACTTCATCTTCTGCCTCGCGTCCCTCTACGTGATGATGACGCTCACGAGCTGGTACAAGTGAGTTGTTGGATTATTTTTCTGGGAGATCAATGCCGATTAGATTCGAAGTGATTCCGTTCAATACAAGCTATTCCTTATTGACTTGAAAATGATTGAGCGTGATTTTAATGCAGTAATTGTAGCAGTGAGTGTTGAGTTGCAACGCGGGGGCATAGATGGGTTGAAAGCAGCAGTACTGATTCATGTGCCATTTTGCTTCATAAACGCAAATATAAAAATCTCTTCTAAATTTTGTTTCTGCTCGCGCAGACAGGGAGTACTATTGGTCGAGTAAATAATTAAGCTAACGGAAACCCAGTTTCAATGCTGGGACATAGCTGACAGTAAGCGGGAGTTCACAATTGCAACATTGTGCTTACGATATCAATAATACATAGCAGTCAAATTCACGCGTTAGCATTCCTGCATATTCACTGGCCTGATTCGGGCTTCACGCAGTTCAACGCTAACTTCGCGACGCTAAGAATTTGCTTAGGTTTGGAGCGCCCAAACAATCGGTGTAATTTCGAGCTAGCGATTTTTGCGCCTCATTACCTGACTATAACTTTGCGTTCATCCAAGAGAACGATCATTTCAGCCATCTTCAGCTGTAATATAATAATTCATTTGTGCAGGCCCGACTCGGACCTGACCCATCTCAACGCCAACATGGCGTCCGTATGGGTGAAGATCATCTCGTCCTGGCTGTGCGTCGGCCTCTACGGATGGACACTCGTCGCGCCCGCCCTCTTCCCTGATCGCGAGTTCTGAGCGGAACCGGATTACGGTAGCCCCTCCCCCCTGAATATCGATTATCGAGATAGGCTACAGTATCCCTCCCTCCAACCAGTTGTCGATTACTCCGTACCCAGATCTATCGATTACCGTACCCAAACCTCGCCCCTTCCACCCTTACCTGTGAATATTGATTGCCTCCTCCCCTCCCCGAAACGAAAACAAGACAGTTACCACTCTGGTCAGCTTTGCTGTAGATATTTGAAGAGATCTTAACCGCACCCCATTCCGATTCTCGAAAACTGACTGTATCCAAATTAGAGACTTATCGCACCACTGATTCACACACACATACACTTGGTTCTACCCCCTTCCCCCTACTGGCACTAGTAAATTCATTCTATGATACCGTAATCCTTACAATACCGTAATCCCTATTCATCCACTTATTCTCGCTGTAAATACTCCTCGTAAGATATTTGTCAAACCGTGACTTGAAAGTTGTACAGAATCTATTTGCGTTCACCCAATCGATAAAGAAGCTTTTGTTAGTGGATTATTGATTTTTTTCTACGGATGATCCGTTGACTACGGTATCCCCATATCTGTGCTGGACCTAGTTGTTCGGAACTAATCGATAACCTCTCGCAGAACCTCCCTTCCGCCAATCAATCAGCCATGGACGTTTCCAAGATGCCCCGCTACGTTGGACCCGTGAGTAGTTTTCTTTATTTTCTTGTGCTGAAAACCCAGGGAGAATGAGGTTTCGGAGATGGATTGAGTCTAGAACGAAGTGATGTGTGGTGATCCTGGCCTTGTTTATCTATAAAACATATTTACGTGCATTGCAACGAACCCGGACGCTTTTCGTCTCGTGCACATGACTTGTTAGAAATCGCAAATGCTTCAATATCTTGGAGTTTGGGATTGCAAAATAATTTCAAAAGTCAATGTGTTTTACACCCTCAGTCTTTCTGTTTCACTACTCGGTATAGATCCTCAACTTGCTTATCGCATCAATGGCATGCCATTAGACAATAATTTCGATTCATTATGATGCTGATCCATCCTCCATTCGTTCAGGCCAACACTTCAATCTACCCTTATAATTGATTTCGAAAAATCCCCTAGTTGTAATAAATGAAATAACTCGTCGACATTCGCAATCTCTATCCTCTCCGTTCAGGTGAATCCGTCGATGTATCCGTCACTGACGATCGGTCTGTGCGGACTGGGCGCACTCTTCATGGCCTGGTTCTTCGTCTACGAGGTGAGTGAATACTATTGTTTTATTAGTGATTGCTTTGCCCAGTGGGAAATGGGTAAAGTTAATAGGAAGGGTGTTGAAGTCCTCTAGTGGTTCTTATTATATTTTGATTGTAATTGATTAAAAATGAGCTTTTTTTATGATAGAGCGGGCTAATTACCGTATCCTACCGTAACCTCTCCCCCCTCTTTCAGGTGACCTCCAACAAGTACACTCGCTCGCTGGCGAAGGAGGTGGTCGTTGCGACCCTTGCAGCCGCCTTCCTCGGTCTCGGCTCCGTCTTCCTCCTCCTCTGGGTGGGCATCTACGTCTAGGAAGCCACGCCCCCCCTTCCGAAGCCCCGCCCCCTCCCTGACTCCGCCCCCCCCCTTCTTATCGATTGTTGTTGTACTCTCTCACAACGCCTATGGGATGTTACTGTGATGCCTTAATAATGCTTGCTAATAATTTATTGTTGATACCATAGACTGTAGTATCTGTGTTGCAATTGGGAGTATTATTATTTCGTATGATGTGTAAATGAATGAAGGATTGTTTTGGAGAAAGTGATGCAGAAAAGGGACATTTTAATGATGTTTTCGTTTTCGACTCGACTGGAACGGGAACAGATTGTTCCAAGGCCAAGTTAGCGTGACGGAAACGGTTTGGCATTTGGCAGAAATTGATCTCTCGAACTGCAAATTACGGTATGTACACGATTTATCGACGTAACGAGGAATTATGCGGGGAAAAGCTTGAAACAGCGTAGATCACAAATGGATTCGTTGTGTAAAACCGATCGGAGACCCATTGGTGGAGGAGTGTGGACATTCCACATTGAAGCACACGGGAAGAGGAGGAACGGCAGGCAATTAGGGGATTACACACAGGGAAACGAGAATGATAAATAGTGTTGAGAATGGAAAGAGAGAGAACACTATTGGAAAAGGGGAGGGCCAAGCTCATTGGACAGGGGATATTATTATAATTTACACACTTTCTCTAAAAGTAGTGAACCCGTGAGGCGTAGTTGGTAGCCGAATAAGATACAAAAGAGTGCGGTGATAAGACCTACAGTACCTAGGCTGTGAGGTATATACGATGAAGTACGGTGGCAATGTGCGTATATTGTGTGGTGTGTGGAATACGGTAAGGATACTGTACTATGGTGACTAGGGGTACTGTGATTACGGTAGGGTACGGTAGTCTATTTGCTGCCAGGCTTCTCGATCATACAGTACGCCAGGCAAGCGGTCTTGGACGGAAATCGATTCTCGTTGCCGCCACAGGACTGTACACCGAACGGGTAGCACTGCTCCGTGGCCTGGATATTGGATGATTACGGTAGGAGTTCGGGCGGTCAGATTCATGATTCGACTGCGGTAGAATTTTCATTTGGTCAGATTTGTTTGAGAGGTAACATTATGGCAATGAATGAGTTCGATGGGTCGATGGGTCGATGGCATGCTTGGATTACGGTAGAATTGTCCGGTTGGGTCAGATTGCTCACCATGTCGAAGTAGTATCTGGTCAGCAGGTCCTGCGTCTCCTCCGAATCGTCCTTATTCGTCGTCGGGCAGAGACCAGAATCTGCAAAATCGATAATTACCGTAATCCGATCGATATTTAAGTACCCTGACTTCCACCCAGGAACCAGTTTGATGTGAAACTCGCGAAAAGTCACATGGTTCTCGCCGAAATTATCTGCACTGCTCTCTCAAAGTGCTGTGCTATCTCGCCTGCTCTAACTGTCTGTGATCTCTCGCGTTCCCGTGCACTCTCGCTATCACCCTGCTGCTGCTTCGGTTCTCAACCAATTAATCTGATCGCAAAAGTGGAACAAAAGGTCAGCTTTCGATCGCGTCGCCTGTTTACGAAATATGTGGCGTCTCTTCATTATACGAGCACTCTGATAGCACGAAGAAAGGAAGAAGCGGGTAGAATGAGGAGAACTTTTTACTGTAGCTTTCATTCTCATAGATAGATCGGCTTACTCTCAAGTCAGATAGACCGTAGGGAACGAGGAAACGGTCACCCTTTACTTCGATCTCTACTGTTTATCAGATAAGGTTAGATACTTGATTGACGTTCCACCAAAGAAGAAGGAAAGGCAAGGTCAAAGGAAAGAACAATCTCTTTACTATCGCATGCATCATCTGGTCTGGCAGTGGTCCCATGACTACGAAAAGTCAAACTCATCGCGGGAGAGCAAAAGCTAAGCGTCGACATGGACTCGGTTTCAGTTAGGTTTCATGTATCGCATAACTTGAGTAACAACAGACATTTCTAATTCTCGCCGATCCGTCTTCAAAATACAAAATAAATTCAAAGCAATCGGGGCCTCATCCTACAAAGGCTCTCAAATTATTGTGATTAGTTGTCGATAATTAGCTACAGTATTCCCAAACTACCGTACTCTCAAAATACCGTATTCCCAATCGACTGTATCCCCAAGCTGCCTTTCCCAAGCTACCATACCCTCCAAGCTACTGTACCTGGGGGCAGATAGCAGATGCTCGGGTAGCTCTCGACGGCGGTGAAGATGGGCGGATGGGGCATCCGACTCCCAAAGGCGACTCCCACCGCGAAAACGACCAGGTACTGTAGTCGCATCACTGCAATTGATTAAGTAGTCATTTTTTGTTGAAAATGGATGAAAAGCGACAATTTTGCACTACAACGGTAAAAAGGTGAAAACGCGACGATTTTGTACAGGGATTGAACAATCGATATTGGATTTTGAAAATGGCGAATAATGCGACGTACAGCCAAGGCAAGGCGGGGCGACCACTTTACAACAATAGCGAGAAACTTTGTAGGCGACTTTCGAAGATCGGTGAATGGCGCAAGCAACAGGGGGTCAGGGGGCGTAAGAGAACGGAGGAAAGGAGGAGATGGCAGATCGAAAGGAAAGGAGAGAAGGGATGGCTCTGAGAAAAATCGAAATGGGTAGCGCCAACGTGGGATTGTTTAGAACAGCGGGGGAGAAGGGCAATTGAGAGAAGAGAGGTCAATTTGTTAGGTGGAAGGGTGAACTCCTCTCCGTCCAAATATCTAGCATTTCTCATTTCATATAGGAGGAGCACAGTGACACTATCAGAATGGGCATTAGTCAACTCTCTTTTCCGATTGAGATCGATTTTTTCTACGTCAGACAATTCGGATGGCGGGAAGGAGAAAAATGGAAAAGAGTAGCGCAACGTGAGATTGTTTTCGAGCAGAGAAGAAGAGAAGGGCGATAGAGAGGATAGGTCAATTTGTTAGTAGATAGAAGGGAGAACTCATGCGGACTGTTTAAGCAAGAAATCAGGTGAGGGAGGAACGAAACAAACAAGTGACCTAAAGAAACGATAGAACCAAGTAGAGTCAGATGAAGTCCGATAGAGGCCCCGCATAATTCGCGCATTCATTACGCTCGCGGTCTCGCAGAGGAAATAAAGGAGAATATCTGATGAGTGGGCGATGTTTTTGAGCAAACTTGTGTAGGAAATGCGCTTGCATTCACTATATTGATACGTTTATGAAAATATAGTTTTGATCACTGAAATAGCTGCTTGAAAGCGTATGGGAATAATACTCGGTAGAACGGTTGCACCGGGTGTTATCACGAAGGGAGTTAGTGAAACGAGAAACGATGAGAAACGTTCTCAGGATAACTATCCAGACAACACGTGGGAACGGTTAGCGAACACATGAACGAGAAATTAATAGCAGCAGATCTTTCGAATATTATCCTCGATAAGAATAGAGATCTACAGTTCTGGAGTTGGATGAAGATTGAGGATACCAACAGAGGATGAGATAGTATTGGATAGGGTTAGATTCAGCGTCACTAGACTCGAATCGTCGCTCAAGTGTGAACAGAAATCTCGCCACACCTTCAACCACTCCATCACTCCCACTTCCGGACTAACCTACCCTTAGATGGAGAATAGAGGGTCACTACTCTGATTATTCATGATCTCTAAGCTTAGGTTCATGTCTCACTAGAATGAAACCAATCACCCCTACTTAGATGGAGCATAAGAAGCTGATCTATTATATCGCATGCCCTCTAGCTTACATGGGAGTGGTCTCAACTCCCGTTCTCTGCCAAGAGAGCACGGCAAATCGAGAGAGGCCGGTCATTGAAGCTTGTCATGGCGCCATATCTAGCGACTTCCTGTATTTAGAGGAAGCAGTAGCTGAGAAGGAGGGAGAAGGGGAGTCATTGTGACTGAATGACTGCCGGGAGGTTACTATGGGTGGATGGCCCCACTTTGTGGGAGGGGGGGGGGTTGAAAAGAGGTCGTGAATGGACTACGTGTCGTTAGGTGAAGGGATCTCTATGGATGGCAGTCGCGTAGTCTAAGGTGCTGAGACGCCTTACAAGACTCAAGGCATCGTAGTAAAGCATTAAGACAATCGAATGATGAGAAGTTGAATGGAATGCGCAATTCCGTTGTGACTGACGCATCGCCAAAATAGATCTCCTCCATTTTTTCTCGAATTCTGAATCACTGATGATGTGACGCTCTTTTGAGTTTTTGAAAATCATGTTAGGTTTCACAAAACTCCTAAATCGAGTGCCAACTGCAATACATAATCGTACAAGTGGATGCTCCATCTAAAAATATTTTAAAAAATAAAAATGGGCAATATTTGTCTACAGCAATGTTCATTGTCAGGAGTAACGGTTACGTTCCCACACAGATCAAGAAAGCAGCGCGTTCCAAAAAGAAGTTTGACGATGGAAATGAATGGTAAATGAAGGCAGTTATGACTTTTCGCTCGCCTTTGAAACATCTTTGATCACCAGGAGAGATCAGTCATTTCCGTTAGGTTTCACAAACATCTTATGTAGAATGCCTAGTGAATGCATCAATGGATGTTTTTTTGACCAAGGCATTAAAACAAATACATCAAAATAGTCAAGTAAAAAAAACTTATCCAAAACTAACCAAAAACCCAGGAATAACCGTTACACTTGCAAAAAGATCAAGAGCTCGTCCCAAATCTGCAATGAAATTTGGCTACGGGAAAGAAAGAGAACGAGTGCAATAGGTCAACAAGGTGTGAGAGAGAAGGAGAAAGAGCTAATTCCCTACTCGGGGAGGGGGGGGGGTGAAATGCGAGCTGAGAAACGGGGACGGTTCCCTCATTGCATGATTCCTCGGTTAGAGAAGGGGAAAGACAAGGGCGAATTGAGAGACGCAGAGAAAGAAAAAAATGGAGCGCTGATTGGAGCTTGTTCTGGACCTCGGAGGGAGGTGACAGCCTCTCTTCACTTAGCATGGTCTCTAGCACTGTCTGACTGACGAGAGAGCATAGGAAATTAAGAAACGGGGGAGGAGAAGGAGGGAGCAGAAAGTGGCTTCCATCAACACCTCCGTCGAGGGGGTAAATTATGCTGATTTCATGGTGATTTTCTTCTTTCGGATGGAACGAAAGTGTTGCAGCGGGAAGGAAGGAAGTAGGGACGTGATTTGGCTTGAGCTACTTGTACAACGGCTTTCAGGATGGGGTCAGAGTGGTTGGATAACAAGTGGAACAACGAAACAAATTGCTTGTTCTGACAGCCCTACTTCTACGCGCTTCCGAAGCTCGTTACACCAATCACAGGTTGAGTGCGACTGGATAATGACAGAAATGGAAACCAGGTTGTTGTATCACGCAGAAGGGAATTTGAGTACTGGCACGAGTGGAAATACAGTAGAAACAGCGGGAGTACTTTGAATCAGAGGGCGAGAATAGGAGGAGGAGAAGGAATGAATAGGCGTAAAGGAGATTGCTGCGAACTCCCGCTGTGCGAAACACTCACGACGGGGCATTGACAGGGCTTCCAATTGATTTTCAAAAATCCACTATTTTCGAAAATGCCATTATTATTATTGTAAATAGCGCGAGCGGATGATTGTGAATGAGAGGGTAGTCTCTGTCTCTATTGTATCCACAAAACAATAGGGGAGAATGGGGTGGGGGATAATAGAGGCAGAATAAAGGGGAGGGATGGTAGGGCTTCCAATTAGAAATATGGTTCCGGTTGCAGTTGCAAAAATAACAGAAAGCAAATAGTAACGGTGAGGAGTGAAATATAGACCTGAGAGGCGATTAGAGGCAAAGATCGTGGAACCGTGTACAGAAAAGTCGTTGTGCGTAGTCAAAATACAGAAAATATCCGAGCAGCTATAGCGGAATATTACTGCGTGGATGAGTAAACACGCGTTATAGCGAATGCTAGCACACTGCAGTCAAATACAAATATCGAAATGCCACAGTGGCTGCAGTCTAGCAACGCACAGGAATGCATTACAACGGCAACCTCTTACACGTTGTGATGGATGGTTGTAAGAGAGGATAACGATGGAAAGTCTCTGGGAAGACGAGTCTAGCTACGGAAGGATACCCGCTGTAGAGAGGGACTACCTCCCATGCACGTAAAGAGAGTTCTGACTGTCCTAAAGAAAAGTCAAGCTAGCAGCAGTTATGAGTAGTGCTTTCGGGATCGTACACTTTGTACGTACCGACAACCTTCCTAGTTTGAATGTAGATTGCGCGAGTGGATAACGGGAAGGGGGAACGGAATTCCTCGTTCTTACAGCCCAAATATAGTCTAGCTATTGGTAGATAGGCGCGCTCGCTTTCGGGACGGTACATGGTGTACAACCTTCCTAGCTTTCATGTAGATTGCGCGAGTGGATAACGGGTGAAGGAATAGAATGGAATGAAACGAGTAGAAGAGTGAAAGCAGCAAGGGAAAATCAGGCAAAAAGTGACCGTGCTTTCTCCCTGCTCTTTTCCCTGTACAAAGGGCAATTATTCAGCTCTCTGTCGCAGAGCAACGGGTTGGGTAAAAGGGAGAGAGAGGGCAAAAAAAGAAGAGAAGAGACATGGGTGGCATAGGGGTGATGGCGGGTGGGGGAGGGACTACAATGCATTCTTGATCCACGGTAAGGATTGATAATTTCGGTTGAGTTTCACTGATACCATTACATGAGGGTAATTTAGATGCATCAATGGGAGCGTGTTCTTCGCTGTGACTAATACAATTATAATCTCGAATACAGAATGCGACTGATCTAGGGAAACCTATACGCTTTTGTGACCTTTTTTCACGACTCTTCGAGTATTCGTTAGAATCCACTAATCATTTTGATCAGTGAATGGACTGTTCAGATACGTTTCAGGGTATTCTTAAATACAGTAATTGAAACTGCAATGCAGTGTGTTCAGCTCACCCGTCCTATAAAATAATAGATACAATCAGACTCGCGAACCCGGTGGAAATTAGGATAAAGAGATCCCTGCGGACAGTAGCCGCCAATAAAATACATCATGCATGAAATCTGATTGATAAACCCGGTATCTAGAACCCCCGTGAGTCAGTTGATCCGGGATGAGGAAGAGAGAGTGAGACGGATGGGGCGAGAAGTGAAAAGAAAAGGAAGCGGAAAGTGAAAAGAAGAAGTGGGTCACTCCCTCTGCTGGACCCGTGCAGGAGGAGGTAAAAGTGAGGAGGGGAACAGAAGGGAAAGTGACCCCCTCTACTGGGGTTCAGGCCCTCTTTCTGATCTGATCCAGTCTCAATCCCTGTCTTTATCGTACAGGAAGGGGAGGGGGTAGACTCTGAGTAGGAGGAAGAAATAGAACGCTGATTCATGATTGATTCGTACCCCTCCCCAAGCGAGTGCAATAGGCAAAAGTGATGATGAAGGAGGAGAACAGAAGGGAAAGTGGACCCATTGGAGGGAGGGTGAAAGCAGGGATTGAGGTTGACTCGGTTCCAGAGCACGGATACTCGCGATTGAGGTGAAAGTAAGGAGGGTGAGGTGGGAAGGGTGTAGGCGAAAGTAGGTGGGAGGGAGGGCAGGGGCGAGCAGTTTTGTTCTCAGAACATTGATAGGGTAAATTCAGAACAGCTCAGCATTTAGAAGTAAACACAGGGAAAACGATGAAAAGAATGAAGGATTGAGAGGGGGGTATGATTTATTGCGAGCAAAGTGGGGTTGGTTCCAGATGTGATCAGCTAGGTTTGAGCCGAATGATCCCAAAGATGAAGCTCACGAATGATCAATTCTTCAGAAGAGGCAGATGTAAAGAGTAGAAAGGGAGCAGGTAGAGACGTCTGGGCGATTTGTCTCCAGTGAAATCGTCTAGACGTCGACACAGTTCGCAGGATTACAATCGGGCGAATGCTCGGAAAAATTGAGACTGAATTTGATCAGATCGCAAGTTCGCTAGGACCGAACATCTTGTAGAACTAGTAGAATCATCATATCCCAAGTGATCAATCAGAAACGAGTCGCGTGCTGCTTTTTGCCTGATCGCGTGTCTGGTTCTCAATCTCTGAGAACAATGAGGACTCGTCTCTCCATTTTGCGTGCTCTCTCGCCGATCAGACAGCGTGAGAGAGCGTGGGAAATGAAGAGAGTCAGATCATTGCTCGTTGGCCTAAAAACCTCCACACTGTCCCGGCTAATTGGTCTAATGTGTGCGAGCAGGAACACGACGGTAAATCTCTAGCGCATAATAGAAGATCGAAACTAGGGCTGTCATAATGATAATGCCTTCTCAGCTTGAGTTGAGAATACGCGAAATGAAGAGACTCTGAGAAAATGCGATCGAGAAGCGTTTGAACTCTGAGAGAGAGGGGAATGGGTGATTCCCTCTCCCACAATAAATATCAATGGTGAGGGAATGATGTGAACGGAATGGGGAAGGAAAGGAAGAGGTGTCATCGGAAAAGTATTTACCTCGAATTGATTTTTAGCTGACATACTATATTTTTTGACTGACATGCTGGCATACAAGTTACTGATTTGAAAGTGCAGTCAGTAGGAGAAGAGTTCACCTTGAAACATATTTGAGCTTGCCTCGCATTTACCTGCGATTTTGTCACAAAACATCTTGTTCAGGTAAATTTACAGCAGCATTTTCTAAGATTACTTTGAAAACCTTGGATTCTAATGTAAGAAAGAGAAAATTGCTGTGCAAGGAGGGGTGAAAGTGAAATGTGGGGTGGTGGGTCAGTGAATGAGTGACGGAGGGGATAATCAAGGATATGGGAATAGGGAAGGGGATTGGTATCAAAGGTGATTGCCCCTAAGGAAGGAGTCGTTCAATATGGAAATCATTATACAGATGGAGTTACGCAAAAAAGTTGTTTGCCATTCGCTTTCGCTCGATCCCAGAGGAGTCATCAATTGAGGGAGACATTTTTGGGAATCATGAAACAAACAGAGATTGTATTGAGCAACAGCCTCCATCGAACCGACCCATGTTGAGATGGTCTGATAACCTACAGAATGAATGAGATTCAGGCCTTTCGTAGCCCCTTCCTCCATTCACATGCTGATCTAGTAGGATAAGCTTGCGTGTAGAGGGAGTAAGTAATCGAATTAGCGTTCATGGTGGAGGGTGGACGGGTAAGGAGCCCCTAGGGCTGAATGTCGTTTTTCGTTTCTTCACTAACCCCTCTCTATCGTCAGTAGAGGGCACGTTAGATGAAGTAGCAACTTCTTGCAATGGCTGTCCTGGCTGTAACCTGCCCTGATTGGACGTAGAAAAACGCGGAAGAAGGTCGAAAAGCGGTTCAAGTGCGTTCGCAAGAGTGTAGTGTTCGATAGACAGCCGCTGTTCACGAACACAATGATCCCTGGGGGCGTACTTAGTTTTTGTGTTGAAAGGTTGCGCGCTAATAAATTTCTCAGAGGCTATTGATGAGCGGCAACAACAACCTATTTGGGATAGGAAGCCCGGATGATATGATATTCGAATTTAAACATGAAAATTATCGAAATAGGGAGTGAAATAGGGAATGGTCACTCCTCTCTCGATAGGACGAGGAAAATTGGCGGAAATACAGTGTGGCAACAACGGAAATCGCACCGGAAAGGTTGGAAAAAAGGCGAAAACAAAGTAGTGGGTGCACGGCACTTGACAGATCCTGGACAACAGGATCGGTTGAGTTTCACAGGGTCTTCAGAAGCCAAATTGATCGGATGAATGATTTGACCGCATTTTCCTTCTTCAGTAATGAATAATCTCTCAGTTTTACAATTAAGCACGCATCAGAAACGATATGAAAGCTCTCTAGGAAGGATGATGGCTTCTCGGTTTTGGATAGTCTCAATAGAAAGATTTTCGCCGAAATCTGAATGATGCTTCGAAATATGGAGATAGTCTCAAGATGTGGGTTCAGCGCATCTAAACTGCATGGAAATTCTCCAGAAACGTTTTTTTGGGACAGTCTCAACAAACGATGAATTTCGCTCTTCTAGAAGGAGAGGCCGCTTGCACGTTTGATAGGGTGAGGGTGTGGTGCTGGAGTGAAGTGTTTGAGGGAAGGATCAAGTTAAGGGGATCGGGAGGGGGAAAGTTGAAGATGAGAGAAAGGTTGAGGATCTGTGGTAATGAATAAGCAAAACAGAGCAGCTGTGGATAGCGAAATCGTAAAAAGAAAATCCGTCGAAGCGTTGGCAAAGATTCGGTTATGTTTCATGCATTCTTCAACTAGGAAATTAAATTAAAGAAGTAGTAAACCTCCCACGGCTCACCATGAAAACCCTGTGTTTGAAAGGAAAGTCAGTTCGTGATCGCATTTCATTTTTCATGATTTCTTAGTGATTTCGATTAGTCAATTCTATCTTCCCGCAGAGCTAACATCCAGTATTTTCAGCATTACTGGCATTCTAGATAAAGAGGCCTTGAAATAAAACTAGATTCTGCTTTAAAAACAAAGAACGACAAATTCCAGTAATCACCATATGCCAAAGGGCGTTCTACTCTGCCGACTGGTCATCACTGATGGATACACTGCGCACTCTTGCCGCGCAAACATCTCTCTTCTCAGCGAGAAGGTCTCATGCCAATCAACACTGCGCATCAAAAATAGAAGGATGACCAAGACGAATCTGCGAAGTCATCAACGGCATTTAGCTGATGTGGAAATAAGTTGCTAACAATTCCAGCATGTGAGCCATCTATGAACTGTGAAGATAGAACTGTGAACACCATGCTGACTGTGTGATGTAAAATCCTGCTTTTTGTGCCGGACCAGCTTGAAGAGGTCCGGGGCAGGACCAAAAAGAATGGGAATTGAGAGCCAATGGGAGGCTCTTGAGGACCTTACAGTGGTGGTCATCAACAGCTTGTTCTCTAATGTAAAATGGGTGAAAAATGTCCTCCTCTCTTCATTCCGCCTTATCTCTCGTCAGTAAGAGAAACGATAGAGTAAGTTATATGAGTGAGTCAGACCATTGCTAAACGCTAAATGATCAGAAAACAGAGTTCCGAAAGCTGTTCTTTTGAACGCGAAAAGGAACAAATCGGTGCATCGTTTGCACAGCGGCGCCTTTTTCGCAACGCGTGTAGGAAGCTTCTCTCGATAAATGTTTGGAGGGAAGGGAAAACTCATAACCCCGTTTGGAGCATTCATGAAAGAAACTCATATTCGCAAGATTTCGAGCGTTTTATTGCAAACAAAACGCGTGTGCGCTTCAGGAGAAAAGTGGTTCTTGCGTAAGAAGAAAAAGAAACGGGGACCCTTTTCCTCCGGAAGGAAGGAAGCGATTTCGCGCGTAGAACAATTTTTTCGGTGCAACGGAGAAGGAAATGTATGCCGAATGCAGATTCTGACCATTGAACAACTTTCTCGCGAGCGCGTATTCGCGGCAAAAAGTTCTCGCGAATAGACTAGCGGCAAAAAATCGCGCTCTAGAGAGATGGGACAAGAAAGGCAGAGAATTGCAAAATAACAGGGAGATTTGAGAGAGCGCAGACGGCGAATTGGGGACAAAGAAGACGGCGAAAGTTATGCCATGCATCGATGATGTCGGATTCTTCTTATGGAATGAGGAAGAATGGGAGGATTGAGGGACAAAAAGAGACTTCCCTGTGGGTTCAACTGACACTGAGGAAGCAGAAATTGGTGTCAGCAGAAATATGGATAAGAATTGTTGAGGAATAATCAGGGAGGAATAAGGTTTGCGTTGAAGGGAGAACCATCTGAGAAATGTAGAAATGGCCTAGAGAAACAGAACGACGGTGCCTGACCAGTCCACAAATTCCCACTGAAGATGATGGAATGGAGACAAAAGGCAGAAGTTAGAGGCAGAGAATAGAGGAGAGTGGAGCGAGTTTCGAGCGCTTACGAACAGGAAGAACATCAGAAAGCAGTTGTGAATTCGTGTTCCGGCAGGTAATTTCGGATGTGCTTCACATGTTGCATTTGAGAGGAGAACATGAGAAAAGAATATTACGAGGACGTTTCAGGTTCAAAATCATAAGCATAATTTCTATTTTAATTAATTAAAATCATAGTTATTTCGCAGATATCTGACAACGCTAAGCGATGAGAGATGCGACAAACAATGTTTTTTTTCGAACGTTTAATCCATTGCATTGCCGCAACAAACGAAACATTAAAAAAAAGCCAAGAAGCCTCAAAATAATCCAAATGAATCCCAAATACGTTTCAGGATAGCAACTTGAACAGAATCGAAGAGATGGTGTCAATGCCGATTTCGCACAGTCTTCACAAAAAAATTATATTCAGCATCGTAACCTACGACCCGCGAGAGAAAGTAACAGTACTGTGCGGTAACGATGCGAAAACAAGACAATAGAAAGCGCCCCATCATACAGGGGAGGTAGTGAGAGGGGTTGCGTCTCTTCACGTTGCCTGAACTCTCGTCGGTCAGAGCATCGAGAGAGCATTACAGAATGAGAGAGACACACGATCCAGAGGTGTAGTGGTCGGGGGGGGGGAGTGAAACACGTTCTCCCTTCCTCCCTCGCTCTCTTCCTTATTCCTGCGAAGGTTCCCGATCGCTATCGAAACGGAGGAAGCGTCGGTTCGTGAACCATTGGCTGAATTCTCTTCGATTTGCGCGATCTCTCGCTCTGTCTCTGACCGGTAATGAAGCAAGTTCTCTACGTTGATCGACATGGCATTCCCTGAAGAAGCGCGAAACAAATATTGAGTTAGAATCTGTGACAGACAATCGGAAACTGTGACAGAGTCGTGTAAGAAGTCGCTGTAGAAAAAAAACATAAAATTTAAAAAAAAACACATGCAAATATCTTGCTCGTACTGACATGAAAAAAGGGAAACTGTGAAAGTGAAGATGGTGTGAGCAGATAATTGGAGGATTTAGAAACTATCGTACATCGCCCCCATTACCGAACAAACGAACATTTCTTACTTTTTTTACTTTTTTTAAAGTCTGCGAATTCGCATGGAATATTCCTAATTTTTGTTTCATATTTTTTGTCCACCCACAATTCCGCGTGATTTTTAAAATTGAACGGTGAAATATTTCCTTAAATGGGTGAAAAATTGGAGCCGCAAGAGCGAAAAGTGATGACGGAAGGGCGATTACTGTAGAGCCGGCGTTTAGGCTTTACTTGGAGCCAGCAGCCCCACTATTAGCCACTTTCAACTCCAAATTTTTACCCATTTAAATAAATATTTCACCGTTCAATTTTAAAAATCACGCGGAATTGTGGGTGGACAAAAAATATGGAACACAAATTAGCAATATTCGATGCGAATTCGCAGACTTTAAAAAAAGTAAAAAAAGTAAGAAATGTTCGTTTGTTCGGTAATGGGGGCGATGTACGATAGAGAGAAAAAGAGGAGCAAAGTCGGTTCGCGCTAATCCATTACAATGTCGCAACAAACGAAAAGACAGCAGAGCAAAGTAGACTCAAGAAAATGATCAGGGAACGAAGTTGGTTCACTAATCCGTTGTCGCAACGCGCAAGCGAAGACTCAAGAGATATACAAGAAAATGATAAGACAATGAGATATCGATTATGTTTCTCAGTGCGCGTTTGAGCAGAGAGCTAATTGAAAAGCAATAGTTGAATGATAGCCCGTGAAAAATATAAATTCGAGAAACCTAGTAAATTTCTGCTAGATCAATTTAGTTTCGAGTACTTAAAAACACGGGAAACTGAACAACAGTATCAAGGAACGATCAGACAATGAAATCTTCCAATATGTTTCATAGGGATTATTTGAGCTCTACAGCTGAATGAAATCGATCGGATAGCGGAATCCTTTTGAAAAATAAATTTGAACAAACAATCAATGTTCTGACGGATCAATTCAGTTTCGAGTAGGCCCTCCTGTTTACGGAACCGGACACACGCATTGACAGGTCACCGAGACAGGAACTGTGCACCTATTATTACCTCTTTCCCCTCTCTGACACTCTCTCGATTGCACACACTCTCTCGCCGGTCTGACAGTTCGAGAGATCAGAGACAATGGAGAGACGGGGGCATGATTGTTCCTACTACTCCACCCTACCTCACTTCCCATTCAAGGTGCAACACACACAACGGGTGGTGTGTGTACAGTCGATGAATACTAATTAGCGAAGGGGACTATCTAGATACACCACGACGTGGGCGACGAATACGAGCATACACGAATAACGTATCCACGTGAAGCTCGCACGACAAAAAGAACTTTTTGAAGAGGTATCGAATTCCCCCATCTCCCATATCAATGGCATCTCAGATCGGTGGACTAGACTACGGGAGATGGCGATGGTCTCGTCTCTCCATTCTTCCATGTCTCTCGTCAGTTAGAGAAAGAGAGAGATAATGGAGGATTGAGAGAGACAGAGAGAAGGAGATGGCAAACAGTTCGGCTTCTTTTTTCTCTTCTTCTTTCTTCTGATCAACTTCCCATTGCATGTCTCTCCCTGGATGGAGTGCACACTTTGCTCTGCGTGATATGGATCTAAGAAAAAAGTGTGAAAAAACAATAGTGGCATCAGGAAGAGCTGATCTCACATCTCGGTGACAGTGCCTACTGCCAATACAAAGTTTACTCAAGAATCCTATCAACGGTAGCGACAATGCCCATGAAATATCATACATTGCATGAGAGTGCGCTTCACGAATTCCACTCCCGCTGCTCCTTGAACATTGTCGATGTGTTTGCTTGTTTTGCCAACGGGGCTTCTTTGCCCAGCACGCACGAGCAAAACGAGCTGGTTGATCAATAACAACGATTTCTCGAGTGGCAGAAAATCAAAGAGGAATCGGTTGAGTTTCACCTACTTGCCAAATGTCGGCACACCGGTCTGTTTTGATTCTTCTTGTGTTCGCCGCTCGAATAATAATTAATAATATTTTGGTGAGCGTGTGATTAGCGATCGACAGACAGATAACACTTATATGGTGGATCAAGAATTGAGTCGAGATATGTTGAACGACGAACGATTGAAAAGAGCAGAATTTAGAAGAGGGGATCAGTCCTGATAACACACGACGAATGACAATAGGAAAAAAATCAGTTGAGTTTCACTAGATCGCCAAAGGGTCGGTGCGCCGGCCAGGCTTGATTAATTGTGACCTGTCATTCTCAAAAATAATCATATATTTTTGGTCAGCATTTGATTAGTGATTATCAGACTGAGCACAGCAAACTTCTCAGATCAAGATTGGATTGGGGAAAATGCGGGAACACACATGATTACAAAGAGAAGAACAGGATCGGGCTGAAAATAGGAGGACCTCGGCATTGCTCACTGTTAGTGGACAGAAGATGAACGTAGTGACTCTCTCACTTTCCCATACTCTCTCTCTCTCGATACGCTGACCCATGCATACGCTAGAGGTCTGATGATTATTCTGAACAACATTCAAGTAGCATTCAAGTGACTCATTCGGGCGTGCAAGGAGACTGATCATAGCTAAGGAATATAATGCAGGATGGAAGATTGAGTCATAAATTCTCGAATGAGAGGATCATTGTGTGTTAGATTGAGGAAACACTGAATACTAGTCGATAATCAGGCGCAGAAATGAGTACTGAAATGTCAATGAAGTCAGTTCGTGAAGGTACTCACGCAATCTTTAATTGCTATCCTATTCACGATTCGGCGTCAGGTAAAGTGCAAACAATGAATGAAAGTCAGCCAAAGTTTGCTCATTGCGAAACGATTCGAGACCAAGAGTTGATTCGATCAAGGGAAGATAGGTAACTTGAAATCCTCTCAATTTCCGAGAGTGAACTGCATGCAACTGTGAAATCGGTCTAGTTGGGCAGCGAACGAATGAGGGAAGTGAAATGGCGAAATGGATGACACTATCCAGTACAAGGAGTGCTGCTATCGTCTCTTCATTTTGCCTTATCTCTCGTCAGTCAGAGAATCGAGAGAGTATTGAAAATTGAGAGACGGACCATCCATGATACAAGGGGTAATACAGTCATGGCTACTAATGGAGGCTGTGGTCCATTAGCGTGGATCCATTAGTGCCACGAAATCAGAGGAAAGTGATTTTTCTTGCGAAAATCCGAAGATGGTTTTGATCAAGAGAAAAAAGATTCAGGCCATAAAAGAGTCATTTTTTTCTTACATTCGCGTCAGTAATTGAACAGAGCCGTTTTCTAACGGGATAATGTTGAAGTGAAACGTACTTCAATTTTCTTGAATCACAATAGCAAAAAATTTCAAAGTGCGTTTCACTAAAACCTTACATGGCTGGAAATTTTCCGTTCACAATGATCTGCGGATTCATTATTCCAAAATAATAAGCCAAATGTTATCCGGGAATATCTTTGAGATTCGATAACAAAAAACTGCAAAAACACATTTAAAAACAATCCTGGCTGCGAATAAAGCAACCGCACATCAATATTTCAAATCAAAAGTAGTTATCCTGACTTCTCCCCACTGTACATACTCACACTGTTTTGGCGCTTCGTTCACTCACAAAATCTCTCCATAATCCCGCGCAAACAACAGAGAAATGCGCGCGCATCAGAGCAGCAATTATGAGATTGGCATCGAGTTCTGGGAACATTCCAGGCGATTTTCAGATTTGAAATGGCCAGATACGTTTCACTACTAGTTCAAGAAGGACTGCGGTTTGTCTCGAGCAATTTGTTCAATACTTTCAGACACAAATATCTAATAAAAATACGTATCCGCGAGCATGTTGTGGCCCGGAAACGCCTGCATACCCCGAACTGGTATTGTTCAGTATTGTTCAGGCCTCCCTATCTCCCTGCTGCTATTATTGTCATTATTATTATTGCTCTGAGGAGGGGCGCACTTGAGGGAGGAATCTCTTCGTTTCGCATACTCTCTCGCCCCTTCTGACCGGCGAGAGGGAAGAGACGAGACCATATGAATCGGAGAACAATGCAGGAGGTTCTGAATGAGAATAGTTCCTGAATTGGTCTTAGAAATGACTGAATTGAGTCATTGGTCATGGTGCTTTCACGTAAAGATAAGTATTACTAGAGCGACGATTACGATAGGTAGTAAATGCGCAGATTACGCTGTATTTGCCCACATTTTACCCACAAAAACCGTCACAGATTAGTTGATCATTAGTCTCGCGCTCAGTAGTTGAGCACACTTGGCCACGGTGCGAAACGTCTACGGAAAGTACGCGGAGTTGAGAGTTGTTGCGCAATCGTAGAGGAAGAGGACGAGAGTTCAACGGCACAGAACACCTTGGCTATTATCGAGCTTACTTTGAAAAATAACAGGCAAAAGGTCGGACCGCCATGAATCGCAACCCTAATCATGAGGATGAGGTGGCGAACTTTCTTTTAGGAAACGATGGGGAACATGCCCACGACCCTTCAGTCAATAAATAGCAAATTTACAGAATGAGAAGCGAAACGGATTACGAAACCCCAACGTGAACGGGATGGACAAGAGTCGAGCGAATGTAGAACACCAAAGATTGAGAAGGCGAAAGGTGAGTATTGTCTTTGCGAGTGAAGAGACGGCGATCAAAGCGTTGTGGATGGGAGTTCTCACTCTCAAGAGCCTTCCCCCTCGGTTCCCTCCGATCCTTGCTCCCACAGTCAGTTCAAGAGTTGACCTGATCGAGTGAGGGGAGAACGATTTCATTGAATAGTTTTGGCCCGGTACTCTACAAATTTCGAAAGGCGTGAGGTATCACTGACAAGTGATCCTCTGCAGATCGCCATGATTAGCCCTACAGCTTTCGCTTAAGAAGTGAGCGCATCTGCCTTCCACACCTTACAATTAGTACTGTGCAAACTCTGTTCGCAGGAGTTCAGTGGCAAATTCGGTTGGCGAACATGGTTGTGTGAGATAGAAAGTATGTGTGAGCTCAATCGGAGTCTTACCGAAAATGAAACCGACGGCTCAGAAATCTACAGTTTGCGGAAAAGAAGGTTAACTTCGATTGGCTAAGATAATCGAGCGAATCAGCAGAAAACTGCACAAAGGGTGAAATCGCGTGCTTTCGGGCAAACAAAAAAATTCGTGTGCTGTTGTGTCGCTCATTATTTGAGCCGCTTTCACTCGAATTGTCAGCTAAGCAGATTGGAGGGGGCGGAAGGTAGGGATGGCAGATGCGAAAATTTCGTAAATTAAAGCGAAGGTGTAGGGCTATCGATATCAATGCGATCTGCGGAGGTTCACGTGTCAATGATTCAGTGAAATCTCACGCCTTTCCAATGTCCTTCTAGAATATCCTGATGGGTTGAACTATTTTTTTGTTAAAGATCTGAACAAAATGATAACGTTTGGCTTCTACTCCTATTTGAATTATCGGAACGGTGAAACATATCCGTTATTACGAGCTAAGAAACTGCTCGCGAAATGTACATAAAAGAAGCAACATGAACCAAGAACGCAAAACACGAAACCCTGGCAAAACACCCCTTGTAAGTGGCTCGATCAGTAGAGAATCTCACTCTCGAGTGAGAAAGAGACCCTCTTGAATGGAGTTATGGGTCTGACTCTCTCAATTTCCCATGCTCTCTCGCTTCTCTGACTGGCGAGAGACAAGGCACAATGAAGAGGCGCGAACTTCTTGAATGGGGGCAAAGTGGAACTGGTTCGGTCAAGGGTCGAGAGTGAAGGTGGCAGAATGCATCTCTCCTTTTCGATTGATCCCTCGCCGGTCTGAGCAGCGAGAGAGCGCGCAGACTGAGGAGGGTGCAGACACAAAGGGTAAAAGTTATAAAAATATTGCGAGCATGGAGTTTTGGCTTGCACTGTTTTGGTTTTGAAAAGGAAAGTAAAGAAGATCATTCGCCCGTTGCACCGCGGCACTTACCGGCGCAGTGAAACCTACATGAACAAAGAGTTCTGAATGGTCGCATTGAGAGTATCGGGCACACTGGGAAGATGAAGAGAACGCTGAATCGTTAGATCCCGAATTCGGAAGCTCATTTTATGAAACGGTTCAGGAGGCCTCAATTGAACCGAATAAGCAACGACCAAAGGAGAATAAAAAAAGTTCTGTAGTGATTTCCATGCACCTGTCTTCAGCTTCCTCGTTATTGTTTTCTGCTCACTGGAACATGCGATATTTGCATTGCTAGTCCAGCGAAAGCACGTGAAAAACTGTATTGGTATTCACAGAAATAAATATTTGAAATAAACTCCAAAATTTCACAGAAAATAGGGCAATGCACGTGAGGCACATGAATCGGAATAAATGGCAGAACACGACTGTATTGTGACTTCCTTCCATCTGCCTTTAGCTTCCTCGTGATTGTTTTCTGCTCACTAGAGCATGTGATAATCACTCGCGAATTCTGCTGTAGTGGTCGCGTATCGTGCGTTTCAAATGCTCAGCAAACTCAATGTGCTGGTTAGCGCATTGATTGTCTGGAAGAGAAAGGAAGGGAAGAGATAGGGGAGAGGAGAGCAGGTAGATCACTAGCCTCCTCCCGGCCTCTTCCTCCCTCCTCCCTCCACTCAGTTCGTCAAAGGTCAACTAATAATAATATAATAATATTTATCCGCACATTTATTGTGATTGTGGGGGGGGGGGGGTGGAAATGAAATTACAAGTAAAGTGAGTACGCGCACCGATCATCGTACCTCCTTAATCATCACATTCATGAACTCAGAATATTTCGTTGGGATTTTTCCCTTTCGAAGTGCATCATATAGTGCACTACTCACACGAGCTGCAAAACTATGCTCGCGTATCTTTGTTTTGAAAGGAATTTTGCATACTTTATATCCTGCGCCTCTGAGATTCGACTTAGTCAGAGTCAGAAAGTGAGCTTGGTTACGAGTCAGGCGAGAATTTCCAAATAGCAATTCATATGCATGTTTGAAGTCATTTATCTTTCGACGGTAGATTAATGATTTCAGCTTGAGCATTTCGTTTCGCTCTACCGGTCGTGGCCTATTCTCAAAGTTGTATCCCAAACATTTGTAACTGATCAATCTAGTTACTTTGTTCTGGAGTCTTTCAAGCTTTTCCGTTTCCTTTGCATGGACTGGAAAGGCGGCACTCGGACAAAATTCAACCATAGGTCTAACGTAGGTGGTGTAAGCTTTTACCATCACCGCAGCATTGTTAGTACTTAGCCCTCGGAAAATAAGGTTGGCACGAGCTGCAGCCTTTTGGGTAACAATTTCAAAGTGGTCTTTAAATGTGAGCTCACAGTCAATTTGAATCCCAAGGTCTCTTATTGAAGACTTTGGCTCGATTTTTGAAGTATTCAAAAAGTAGTCGCTTTTCGGATTTCCTTTTCCAATGTGAAGGACATTGCACTTTTCACTGGCGATACTCAATTGCCAGGTATCGCTCCACTTCAAAATTGCATTTATACAATGTTGTAATTTCCTGGGCCCACTCAACTCATTTTTTCCGAATGCCAAAAAAATTTTGAGGTCATCAGCAAATGTGAAACCTTTGCACCCTTCGTTTTCGATAACGCTCGCCAAATCGGATGTATAAAGATTGAATAACAGAGGTCCAAGTACTGACCCTTGGGGAACTCCACTAATGACTGGCCTAGAGTCTGATAATGTTTGTCCGACTCTTACTTTGAATACTCTGTTTGATAAGTATTCTCGTATCCACTTTATTGTGAGGATGGGAAATCCCATTAGTGAGAGCTTTTGAATGAGTTTAGGGTGGCTCACCGTATCAAACGCCTTTGCATAGTCAAAGTAAATCACGTCCACGCATTGGCGTTCATCAAACGATATAGACCAGTCATTTAGTACTTCAATCATTTGTGTTTCTACCGAACGATTCTGCCGAAACCCAAACTGTGTGTCTGGAAAAATATCGAATTTTTCACAGTCACAGATCATTTGTTTGGCGAGACATTTCTCGAAAACGCGGCAAAAGAAGCTTGTAATCGAAACGGGTCTGTAGTTCAGTGGATTTGAATATGGAGCTTTCTTTTTGAGAGGTGTTATTGTGGAGTAACGCCACCTGTCAGGAACCTCAGACAACTCGTATGATCTTTTAAAGATAATTTCTAAAGCTGCAGCAAGTGGAACTACGCGTGGAATGGAAAATATTCTCACGATATAACGAACAGTTTCACTATTTCGCCAAAAGTCGCGATAAAAATCACATAAGGGTCCCGCCCAATGCTGGAATGTGTTTCACTGTGTCGTCAAAAGTCCGAGTTCAAAGATAATTCGGTAGTCGATGGACATCTAAGTCAAAAAATAATTGTACCTTGAAAATGTCAGATGGAACGAATGATTATTATTGTATCCTGTCTTTAGCTTCCTCGTGATTGTTTTCTGCTCACTAAAGCGTGAGATAATCACTCTGAATCCGCTGCAAAAAAGCTGCACAAATAACTGATATCGTGATAATTGTGTTCCCTTGCCGGTAAGAAACCTGCAGGGAATAAACAGTTCTTTGTTATCTGTTTTGCAGAAAGTAACAATAGTAGCCTTTGTAATAAGATCAAAGAATGCTAATCATCAGTCACCAATGAGCACGAAGTTCTCCGGAATGTCCATTGTTGTCTCACTGATACATTGCTACAGGTACGGCTTTATCCTGGTACGAAGCGACGGGCCTGCAGGAGGAAACACCAATAGGGAAGGGATTGGGATATTCGTATTCAGTTGCAAAGTAAGGATTTCATGATACAAGGCGTCAATGGGGATTAGAAATCGTCGTGGTCAATAATCCCTTCAAAGATCGCGCACATTCCTGTGCCAGGATCGTATTTTCCTCATCTCATTACAGATAAATTATCGAGAAGATCAGGGAAAGGCAAGCGAGTGCCACGGCTGATTATCAAGTTCCCCTCTCCGGGATCGAAATGATGACTAGATCGGTGGAGGCGAGGGAGTCTGGGCTGGATAAAGGGTTAGGGAGAAAAAGGTGAGCTGTGAGCGTCCCTTGGCAAGAATGCCCTCGTGCTTGAAGTTCAACAGGCGCTCTTTTTGCCCCACATACAAATGTAGTGTCGCCTAACCATTGAGTAATCGAGAAACCGCTTGACGATGAAGCAGCGTTGTCATTTGTATACGTGCAATTTATGGGCATTCAGTTTTTTTTGCAAATTCTTGGTCATTGTAAATCACAAGATTCTCCGACTTTCACTTTACTTCCTCGCTAATCTTCGAATCTTTAGCACTTTCCTTTCCATCGACAGTTCTATCCTAACATTCGTTGTATCTTCAATCCCATCATCTCTCCCTCGGTCTGCCCTATTCTCGGCCTTAGGCAGTACTTTCGACCCAGAAAAGGCTAAGCGATAGAGCTGTTCTCCTTGCGGGGATAACGAGGGGAGTTTCAGCCTGGCTTTCTCCCGCTCCTTTCTCTCTCCCCGCTAGTCAACCCAAATTTCGCTTTTCATTCCCGCCGCCCAACTCAACTCACTTTCTGCGAAGATTTGCAACAGTTTCTACCGTTTCGACGATCATTTTTCTGTGCCCTTTTTCCTAAGCTCCAAAACCTAAAATTAATTGCAGGATGCTGCTGCGGCTCCTCTGCATTTCGCTGCTGCCCGCGCTCATAGCGGGTTGGTTCAGGCAATTCCAGTTCACAACCATTTAAATGGTCAAAACAACAATTTCAGGGGTCAAAACAATCACTTCAGAAGTCAAAACAAGCCCATTTCAGGCCAGGAATTCCAGTGCGGCACAGACAAGATCCAGTCGGATATTGCGAAGACCGTTGTGCAGTTCAACTGCAAGGATAAAGTTGGTGAGTGCGCACTTTATTTTTTGATGTAGTTTTTGGACACCCATTCTTCAGACGATCTACATTATAAATCTGAACAGAATTTTAGTGCATCGTGAAACATATCAAAATCAAATCTTTGCACCACTTATTTTGTTGAGAGTCAATGATTTTTCAGTAAGATTCCTATTGACCTGATTATCTCGAAAAATGGTAAAATACCGGCTTTTCACAAGCTATTTCGATTCGTAAACTTCCTTTCTTGTAGCCGACATTAACAAGTGTTGCATCTCGCACGACGGCTGCTACGATCAGCAGCAGCCGAGGTTGTTATTGTTGTTATTGTTGTTATGATCATCTTGTTAGCTTATTTTTTGTCGAGACGCATCTAATCATTGTTGGAACTCACTTCTGTCTTTGACGGAGTGGTGATGCACAAGTTCAAGTTTGCTAATTAACTTGACTGATATTGAGCATGTTTCATCGCTCGAGTAAAGGCAGCGCTGACTCTAGTAAGAGATCTTGCTTCTTCCTTTTTTATCCGTACACAAACAAAATAATAGAATGTATTAAAGAGACGTCCATGATTCGATTCCAATTGTATAATTTCCAGAGGCACATGTGACGCGACCTTCTGCACGTGTGTCCAAGCGGCGTCCGCCGGCAATCCTCTGTGCGGGGTGAGTGGTTTTATCGTTTTATTCATTGCGCAATTGTGGGTCCCCCGGATGGCTGGAGCTTTTTGTTTGATGAGAGCACATTAGCGATCAATTTAACCCAAAATCGAGAAAATAGCCAATAGTTCATATGTTTCACTACTCGGTTAACAACAGTGCTGAACATCAGAAGAGATTATTCTCTCGAAGGCTCTCAAAATAAAATAAAAACCGCTTTGAATGATAATTTCCATTGCAGTTCTACACGAATCTCTTCTGCGATACGGCGAAAGTGTTCGGTGAGCCGGCCTACAAGAAGGTGGGTGAGCAAGTGAAGAAGAGGAGGGACAAGGCCGATGAGGAGGCTAAAGCAGCAGCTGCGGCTGCAGCCGCTGCAGCCATCAACCTGGAAGTTCGGCTGCGCAAGGAGGAAGCTGCAGCAAGGAAGGCGGCTGCAAAGGCCGCCACGACCCTGGTCGCCTCGGCGCCCGAACCTGCTGCAGGTGCTGCTCCTGCTGCAACCACCACTGCAGCCTCGGTGACCATCGCTCTGCCTGAGGTCAAGAAGGCGGATACGGTAAAGCTCACTATCACCAAGCATGTGCCCAAGAAGGAAGATACCAAGGTTGAGGAGCCCAAGCCTGAGGTCAAGAAAGAAGAAGTCAAGGTAGAGGAGGCTACGCCTGCGACTGCCAAGGTGGAGGAATCCAAGCCCGTGATCGAGAAAGAAGAGGAGAAGATTGAGGAGGCTAAGTCTGAAGTGAAGATTCAGGAGAAGAAGGGCGCTGGTGAATCCCGTCACAAGGAGGAGAAACTACCGGGAGAGAAGAAACAGAAGAGGGCCGAGCCCTCTTCCACGACCACTTCTGCTCCGGAGAAGGAGCAGACCTCCTCCGAGGAGGACGCGGAGCTCGCGGACCTCGAGGCGCGTCTCGCGCAAGAGGAGCGCGACCTGGAGCGCGCCGAGGCGGAGCAGCGGCGCGTGCTTGACGCGCTCGCCGCGCGCAAGGCCGCGCTGCGCGAGGAGCTGCGCAGCTTCCGCGCGGCTCAGCGGGCGCTGTGGCGCGCGAAGGAGGAGGCGGCCGCCTCCTCGGATGACGCCGAAGAGACGACTGCAGTCGTAGCTCCCGCCACGACTCCTACCGTAGTCCCCTCAACGACAACGATCGATCCGATTCTGAAGGCGCGCAGTGCCCGTCAGAAGCTGCAGATGCGCGCGCGTCACGAGTTCATGAAGAAGAAGGCGGAGGAGCGCAAGGCGCGCGCCTCGAAAACACTCAAGATTGAACCCACCTCGACATCCACCAGCGCCCCTGTCGATAAAGCTGAAGAGCCCAAAGTTACCGTAATCAGCGACCTGATCGAGGGTTCCGGCCACCATCAGGAGAGGACTACAGTAGCCGGAGCCGGCAAATGGAGCGACGATGATCTGATCCCGGAGGCGGAGTGAGGGATACGGTAGCCCCAGCTGGTTACGGTGCAATTGAATCATTATCGACAATCTCATCATCCCATGCAATAAATCGCGTATACTTGTACCCTCATACCCTCTCACATTCCGGTTGTGCAGTAGCTGTAGATAAAAGATGTGCTATTTTGAATTTGTTTGATGACTGAGGAAGGCATCGGAATGTGAATGGGGAAGAGGGTCACAAAGATACAAATAATGACCGATCGACAATCTGCAATGCTTCTTGAAAACTCCATCCTCCTCCTCCTCTTCTTTATTTATTGATTGATTGAATAACTCATAATAATCGCCTGTAGAGTAGAATATCTAGATCTTACAATTTATATTCAGGCAGGTGAGGTCAAGTCCAAAGCGACAGCAGCAGAGGCTCCCACGCCCGCCCCCGCTGCCACTCCCTTGCCCTACATACCGGTACAGCAGGGAGAGTCGGGACCCGAGGTGCGTCCATTCTCAACTGATTAGTCTATGGTTTTTGGGGTTTGTTATTTTTGTTACATTGGGCACCTGCCATCTATTGACTATTTCCCACTCATTGAAAGATACGCCGCATGTGAAACATAACTGATCATTGGCATTTCTCTCACGATGAGATCATGCAATGTGTGGGTGTGCTGAGCGCGCCTTGCATGAAAAATCTGATCTCCACCAACATTCATAAGTATCGATGATGCACAAATGATAATACTTCATTCTCAGGTCGTCGCCGCGGCCGAGGCTGCCGCTGCCGCCCAAGCGGCAGCCTATCGCGCGGCCAAGAAGGTCACTCCCAATCCTCTCTCGTTCACGCCCTTTCCCGATCCGATGGAGAAGATGAGGGAGTGGATGCAACCGAGAACCAGGGGGACGCCTGCCCCGGTCACGCCCGATCCAGGTATGTTTTGACGTGGGTCCGGAGCCGAGATCAGTTCCGGAACCGGAAAATATCAGATCAAGAGCTGCTAGGATCGGAGCCGGGTGATCCGAACAGGAACCGGAAAATAGTAATGTCCGCATTTTAGCTGAGATCGAGCGAATGCGAGTGCAGAAGTTGGCCCGGGACGAATTTGAGAGAACGATTGAGATGTCGAAGCAGGCGAATGCGCAGCTGGCGTGAGATTTATCGCAAGAAATATTTGAAAAAAATTGAAATTTGAAAAAAAAAGAAATATCTAATGCATTTTCCAATCACTGCCATCTCTCGAAAACTTGATCTTTGATCTCTTGCAGCATTCGCGATCACCAACTGGAGCAGCTTGCAGAGGCGAAGATGCGCGCAATGGCCGAGCGGAAGTAATTTATTTGGTTATTTTAAACTCGATCTTTGGTCTCTGGAGTTCCAAAACACGCCCAAGGTCCCTTACACACATGAGTAGGGGCCGCAAAGCAGATAGCCGATTCTGCACATTGGGATCAAATTTGTGTTCAAACTATCCCTCGTGGTCCTAATATCATCATACTTTTTTACCGTTTGTCGATATCTTTTCTCTGAGGCGCGCTAGAGCCCAAGAAGTACGCGCGGAACGCACTGGGGGAGAGGAGGGAGAGGCGAGACGAGAGGGAAGGGGGCGGAGCCTAATTTGCGTGTGTCTCTCTCCCTCCCCCCGCTCTCTCGCTCGCCTCCGCCGCCCCTCATTCGAGCTTCTGGCACAAATCAGGGAAAATTCCTAAAAATCTAATTTTTTTCTCTAAAATTCCTAAAAAGTTCCTTTATGTCAGAAAATTTCTATACCCAAAAGGTTTTTACACGGGAAGTAGCAGAAATAGCCTATTCCCTACCTTTAATATCGATTTTGATCTACTTGTTGTTGTTTTTCACTTTGGGTATAGCGACCAATCAATAGATGGTAGTAATAGCTATCCAACGCGCTGTCGAACGAGCGATTTCGTTTAGAATGAACTTTGTGCTGCTCCTGTCTCGTTTTTATTGGAGGAGCATGTCACATCAAAGTGGGCGGGGCTTGCGGCCTCTACACATGAGGCATAGCCGTCGTTCTAATCTTTGATCTCCATCCTTCCTCAGAAATATCTCCCCTATGGACGAATAATAGTTGCTCTCAATTGATCTTTGATCTCTACCCTTCCAGACACGCCCACCCCACGGCGGCGCCTCCTCTCGCCTACGGAATACCTGGGGACGGTGGGGCCGGAGCGGCTTTGAACGAATTCCAGCGATCGCTAAAGGCCGAACCGAAATCAATGATCGTCGATGAACGATTGATCGCCAGTCAACCATCGTCGTCGTCAGGTAAGACTACAATAGAAAGCATTGGACAGTAGGGCATGTATAGTCCGTCTAAACAACCGACCTTACCGGCGGGTCCCACCTAGCGTTGTTTTCCGACTGTGAAAACGCTTTACACCTTTTATCGTCAGATGCATTGACCCTGTCCCCGGAGCAGGAAGCGAGGATTGCAGAGAGGGTGAAGGAAGCGATGAGGTTGGTTGTTTTTCAGCTCGAAACGTGAAATGTGGGAATTCACTTGTGTTTCACCATTTCCTCTTCTACTGATAGGAACCTGCTGAATCAGTCTCGTGTCCAATAAAAAATAACTTACAAACAGTTGTGGATTCGTGAAGCTTCAGTGACGCCTGCGGTCCATAGCAGATCCTTTCTAATCACTTGGGAAAAGGGTCTAAACCAGAGAGATCTGTAGTTTGTAGTATGATCTCTGTAGTTCGTTGCAGAATTTCTGAAGTTTGAAAAGTCTTAAATCTGAGTTCTAGTCTCTATACTTCGTAGTCTAATCTCCGATTCTTGTTCAGGAAGAGCTTCGCCGGTCCGAAACTAAACAAGATCGACCCGGGCAGTGAGAACGCCTTCAGCCAGGACGATGATGATGATGCTGTGCAGCAGACGGTAATACTCACCGTATCTTAGAATGGGGCAGGTTTGGGATAGAAGCAGGCCTCGCCCCTTCGGGAAGCATAGGGAACTCCTGTTGCTTGCGATGTGTTTCAGATCGTTTATGTAGTTTCTAACAGAGCAGTTTTTCAATTCTGCTCTCTTTGCTGCTAATCTAATGAATAAGCTAATGAATGTAATCATTAACGGGGCCTAGTAAATAGGAGATTGTTCAGGCCTCAACGAACATCCGTCGTGCCCCTCCCACCTCCTCGTCCACTCCTGCCCCCTCCACCTCCTCTACGGCCTCCTTCGTGCCGCCGCACACCACCTTCAACAATCTGTTCCACAATGTGCCCTCGAATAGGTGAGCAAAATGGGAAAATATTGAGCCGAAGTAGAAAAAGATAGAGATATAGAGAATTTATAGATTTTTTTTGTTTTCTTTCACTAGATTCTTGGGCTTCATTGAACAAGTAGTGAAGCAAACGGGATAATAACACTGTGAAACGTATCTGATCAATTCGGAAATCAGCGTTGAAGTACAGAGAATGAACTTTCAGCGAGCCGCGTCCCTTTGCCGAAGTGAAGGCGCCCTCCGAGGCAACTACCGTAGCAAGCGTGTTCCATGCGAAGGTATGTCACATAAACAATTTGCGAACTACTGTAATGAAAATAGTGAAGCATCATTTTATCGGCTTATCTTCCGTAATCCATTTTTTTTAGCACTCTGATCGCAAAACCGAAGCGCTGCCCGAAAACGATCCATCTGCATCGGTCTTCCACCGAAAGGTACCGTACACGTTGGGATACGGTAGATTGGGCTACTCAAGATTAGTAAACTGAAGATTCAGGCTCATTATTGCACACTGAACCTGTAAATGAATGTAAATTTGAGATTACGGTAGATCAATTGCCTTACCAGTTACCGTAATCCGGATTACGGTATTCCCTTCAGGACCCTCTTCCGATCACGCAGTTCCTACAGGATCACGAGGCGATCGACACGCTGTCATCGATCGACGTGGGTGGGCTGACAAGGAGGGGAGAGGAGGAGGACGACCGGGCGGTAGGTCGCATTTTAGAGCGCAAGAAATCGATTTGCTAGTCGTCAGAGCTAGTGAGTGTATTTTATTACGATGGCGGAGGAACAACCAATTATCCATCTGAGACATACGAACAAATATATGAACTATGAAACACACCCGAATAATCCCGCTTTCTCGTTCAAATAAAGCTAAACTTCACCCGATTTGGCAATGCGGCATCTACAATTGTTCCTTGCAGCCCTCCCGACACCTCCGCGAGGGCTTCACCCCAGTAGCCGATGAACCCGGCCCATTCGAATCGCTGCTACAGGTACGATGATATATATTGATATATCATCGAGCTGCAATATATTGCAGCTCAGATTCTACAGCTCAGATCTTCCAGCCAAGTTTGCAATTTGAAAATGAAGTTTGGAAAAGCAAACTTGTAACGTTAATCCTATATTAAAGAAGGAGTGGCACGAATCAAAGTTAGGGACTCCCGGCACGGAAAACCACCGCCTCAAATAGATTACGGTAGTCATAAAAATCAAACTTTTATATATTTCCCGGCTCAACCCCCGGCTCTATTCCAGCGGAGTCTTTTTCCTTTTATTGATCGCTTTGCCATTTCGCGCATGTTTTCTCGCTCAATTATGTGTTAGGAATCATAAGGAATAGCTGTTTACCCATTATAGTACGTTTAGTTTACGATCAAACGTCAAAAGCGCTTCGAAATGGCACAGGAAGAAACCAGCCTCGTTTTCGCTTCTTGTTCACTTAGTTTTCTCAAATTCCTAGCTGTTTTCTGCTCCAATTCGTGTATATATTTGTGGAAATTACTGTGCCTAAGGTATACCTTCCATAATGTATGATAATTCACTGCCTCAAACCACGGGGTGACAGTGGCTTTCTTTCACGAACGCGCGTGCTTCTTCGCTTGTTCTTTCGCTCGCTTGTTCCTGGTTCTTGCTTATTAATCGTGTTTTCAACCCTTAATATTTTCTCTCTCGTTGTAGGACCCTCGCCGTCTCTTCGAAGGAAATGCCCCCTTCGTCTTGTGCGCATTGGAGTGCTCGTCGAGGACCGCATGAAGCTCGATAACGTGCTCGGTCTCCGCGCTGAGGACTTCCTTGAGCGCCGTCTCCAATCCCAGGCATTATTTGTTTAATTTTACTTTCACAATCAGTTTTCCAATTCGAAGAAGGAAAAGTTCTTTGATGAGATATATTGAATCAGTTTTGTTTATATTTGTTTTCAGGTCCTCAAGCTCGGATTCGCCATCACGCCCGTGTTCTCTTCCGTCAAAAGCACTTCCGGTACGTTTTTAATGTTATTTTTTAACGATGCCTTCAAACGTATATATAGATATCACGCGTTTCACCTAAGGATTCACTGAATACGGCTGGTCTAGGAGACACATTTGAGTTGACCCCCTAATTTCTCCATGGTTTTCGAAGGTCCTTGGGTAGGTCTCCCATGGGCCGGAGTTAGAGCGTCAGTAGATCAAAGATGACTCCAGGAGATGACGTCAAAGTTCGTCTTCGAGACTCGGTTTTCCTCAAATAACTATGTTCAGAGAATAGCTATGAAAAAGTGTTTGGGAGATGAAATGTAGTATTTCTCGAGCACTTTCAGGCTAAATCGGTAGTGGAATGATTTTCAAAACTCCTCTGCTCTGGTGAGCAATCTAAGCCCACAGATGCGGGAAAACTCTGCCGATAAGTCAGTGGGATCAGGATCGTCGAGAGCTTTCGAATGAGCTATTAAAAGTTGAAATCGAAGGGGATTTGGCTGAATTAGCCACGAAACCGCGAAAAAACGGCGATTTTTGACCATGGGATCGGCGAGGCAATGGTAGATCAAAAAGAGGTCACGGAAATTCGATGGGAATCGCCTTGATCTACCTTGATTTCTCGGTTCTTTTGTGACCAATATTGCCAAAACAAGCATAATTGAAGTCAGGATGGCAAGACGAACCCGAAAGTGGTTTTTTAAAGTCATGTTTTTCAACAATTCTATTTCAGTGCCCGTCGCCAGATTGTCAACGTCCCTTCGTTGTCCGTCTCGACTCGCAGAAGCACATCGACTTCTCCGTCAAGTCGCCCTTCGGAGGTGGACGCCCCAGCCGTCTAAAGAGAAGAAGCGCCAAGAGAGATGACGCCGGATCTGACGCCGACGAGTAATATGGAGCTGTTATTATTCGTTATCCCTGTTCCTTGTTTCGTTTTTGTTCAAATAAAGACTTGTTATTTTCAAGTTCGTTTTTTTTCTGGAACATCGTCGAGTTATCCGTTCACAGTCTGAGTCCCAATCGAACACGCACAAAGGAATAATATGTAGATGTGTTTTGATTTTGCTAACGTTTGTTGCTTTCGTCAGAGCTTTCATTTGATACGATATGCCGAAAAGGCTTGAAACTTTTGTTGATTGGCTAGTATGCAGAAAACATCGAAAGTGATGTAAATTGTAATAAATCTCCTCATGTACTTGTCGAATTACCTGGTCGTTTCTGTAAATTTGCACCATCAACATCGTGAAACCCGGCATGATCCAGACACACGCGCTCTTTCAGTATGAATACTGTCCGTAACTCTAGTCCCTCAACCTGCTCTGGTGGTGTAGTGGTGAGAGCGCTAGACTGCAATGCGAAGAGTAGTGGGTTCGATTCCCCTCTCCTGTATTTGTTTATTGCTAATTTCTCCTTTTCCGATTTCCTCCCTCGATAAATCAATACCGAATACAGTACTCGTAGTTTGCCTGCGCTCAGGCCCGAACTTTAAAAATCCATAGTGAGCTTTAGAGGAATTTTTACCACTTCGCATAAACTGATCTCTGATCGGGTATGCATTCCCTATCATCCCACGTTCTCAGTTTAGGTGACCAAATATTCGTGCCACTCCTTCTTTAATATGTAGACACGCTAGACAGTTTATCGTATTCTAGCTATAGCCCAGAAAGAAAAAAGCAGAAGTGGGCCGGGAGGCGTGGCCTAAAATGGGCGGGACTTATCAATCTATTTCAGGAAGCTCAGGAGCATCTCCGTCAGAGCCAGCAGCGAGTCGATCAACTGATCAAAGATCAGAGATTGAAGATCGAGCGGGAGGAGAAGGAGAGAAAGAGGCTGCTGGAAGAGGTACGGTATCTCGCTGAATTCTGGGTTACGGTAGATTTATACTATAGATACGGTGGGGGGGGTTACGGTAGTTTACCGTACACCGAGTACAGTAACCAAGAGGGCGTAGATTTCGCAGAGACGACTCAAACTCGCAGAGCAGAAACGGCTGCTCGAAGCGCGAAAGAGGAGACGGGAGGAGAAGAGAAAGGTGAGCTACCGTACCTTATCTACCGTATTATGATACGGTAATCGAAAAAAACAATAATCGATGCCCTACCGTACTCCTACCGTATGCAGGCGCGCCTCGCGCTTCAGCGACAGCTCGCCGAGCGCGCAAACGAAAGCGAATGGAGCCGGCGATTGGACCAGGAAGCAAAGGTTTACGGTAGAATAAAAATCAATAATAGCCTCAAAAATCGATTGAAACTACTGTAACCTGTACTGATTGATCCCTTGAATCATTTCCCCCGGTGACAGGTTGACAAGAGGAGAAAGAATGAACGCCGCGTTCCCTCTCCCTTATGTACCACCTCTCACTTTTGCTGACCACGGAGTGTCGTGGCGGGCACCTGTGAGCCAGCCTCTAGGCCGTAGATTATGGTGGAGAGAGTGAGGAAGGGATCCCTGGTCGGAATTCGGTCTACGACGACCGGGCGTCCGTGCCAAGCGATGCGTCACTAGGGGGTAAGACTCGGAAGGGTCTCTCTCCCGGGTGGAAAAGGACAACCGTATGGCTCAGGCCCGAAAGGGAGCAGGCAAAAGGTTGCGCGCGTTGACAGTGGCCGGATAGCGTCTGCGAGTAGATCGACCTGAACAGCCCTTCTAATACCTCTCGACCCATAATCGCATTTTTGCAATTTTTTGCACTCAAACCTTTTTTATTCCGGCACATAACAAATGATAACTAATCAATATATTTGACCTACCGTTCAGGTAAAAGCGCTCGAGGACTCAACTCGCATGCCTGACAACTCACTCGAAGAAGATGCTCCCACCACGACAACCAAGAAGGTATTCGGTATATGGCCCCGGAAAAATCAATATCGATTATTTATCAGCGATCCCACCACAAGAAGCACCATACGACTACGGTAGAGCCCGAGGAGGACGAGGTAATCGATAATCAATATCCCCTGATCTACCGTATCCTCGCAGGATTCGAGCGTTGAGACCAGCAACTCGAGACGGAAGCACTCCCGCCATGCTAAGAACGAGGTATCGATTGGGCTACCGTACCCCTCAATCCTAGGATACCGTACCGAGATCGATTTTCAGTTGGATTCCGACTCGTACGAGGCTTACGAGCAATGGCTGAGATGGCGTGAGAAGAGAAAACTCGCAAGAAGGTAAGCCATCGATCGATATTCTACCGTAACCTCATCCCTTGCAGAAAACACGCCACAGAGTCCGAGGCGGAAGAGTAGATCGATCAATTGCTCCTAATAACTACCGTAATAACTAATAATACCGTATCCACGGGTTCCCCACCCCTTTCCTTGTACATATCCGTGACATGCGATGCGAAATGCGAATAAAAAAACATTTTTAAAATTTCAAAATTCATTTTCCATGCGACGAAAACACAACAGGGAACAAACACGTCTGTCGTAGTGGGAAAAAGGGGTAATCAAGTAAAGTAAAAATAAATTCAGAATCGGGAACACAAAGCTGGACTGGAGATGGATCAATCATATCACGGGAACAATTTCAGAAAATATAGAAATATATACTCTCGATAAAAACACATAAATAGTAAGGGAAAGCTAATTGAGACCGAGGGGGTTGTTGCATCAAGAGGGGGGGGGGGAGAAGTGGAGGTAGATCAAACGGGAGTGGGGGAGTACGGTATCCGCGAGGAAGTACCGTATCCGGGAGATGGAATCGATCCGCGTCGACTACCGTACCACACAGCGGGGTCGCTGCTTAGAAGAAGCGAGAGCCGAAGCCGAAGGTCCGTGAGATCGCCTAGAAAAGAAATGGGATCGAATATAATGCATAATGAAGGAATCGCGTTTCACGAATACGCTATGCACAAGGGAAAGCGTAATTGATTAATTTGTCTTCCATTCCGAATCCAAAGAAAAAACTGATAACTTTCCCGAATTCCCCCGTCCGATTCGTGATTCATTAGTACCCCTTCAGTTATAGAAATTGCATACTATGATTTTGCCCCACATCTTTTTCGAAAGAAATAATATATCACCTCTCATCATCTCACATCAGCCTTCACATAGAATTCGCTAGATTGACGCAAAACCCACCTACCGCACACCTCCCTCTCTTCACCAGTAGGTAGTATCGACTGATTTAACCCTCACCAGCATGGCTACCGTAACTTATCGTAATCCTCTAGTATAGGCTGAATCCAGCCTCTCAAATCACAAGCTTGGCTACCGTAACCCCTTCCTACCGTACCCCTCCCCCTGCTCACCTGCAGATAGTATCTCGTGAATCCGTCCTGCGTCTGATCGGCCAGTGTCTCGGGCACATTTGCCGCGTCGATCGACAGGTCCGTCGAGTCGCCCTGAGTGAGGGAGAGGAGGATTATTGATTTATTGTATTGGGGTGGTATCACTGCAAAGATAAGAGTACTGTATCCAAGCAACCCATTTGTCAAATCCCTTATCGGTTCAACTGTTCCCGAAAATAGTCCCGAAAATACCACTTGGATGCGAGTTGTTTGAAAAATGTTTGCCCAAAGAAACGGCAATGTTACAAGCAATTGTGCGGCGCACTTCATTTATTGAAAATAGAACTGATCATAGCGAATTTCCCACTACTCTCAAACTGTTGCTACCCGGCGAATTCGCGCTTGCCACTCATTTCATCTAATCGAACGAACCCATATCCCGATTCCGTTTAATCATCCTCTTGAAAAAATAAGTAATAGACCCGGATGCGCCTCTACCAATAAAGAAGTCAGTGGTCATCATTTCACCCCTAGCAAATTCCCGTTTCACTCCCTCCTCTTATTCCCCCCTCCTTCCCACTCACCTTGTCCTTGATGGAGAAGACGACGTTGGCGAAGTGGCCGGCGGGGAAGGACTTGAGCCGCCACGTGAACCCGAACGATGTGGGCTCCTCCTGCAGAACAGGGAAGTCATTGGTTATTGGATTCAGAAACAGTCAATCAGGATCGGTAATATTTTGCGAAGGAAGCAGGAACATTTTCCGTGCTAGCACAAATCAATAACATGCATGCTTCAAGGAATTCTCTTACTCTGCGCGAGTCGCGTTCAATCAATGGGTCTTGATTGGAGAGTGCAAAAATTAACAAACATTCCGTATAAACGAAAACGGAAGACAAGAGACTCGTCTCGTTTCGCAAAAACGCATTTTAGAGTTCCCATCGTGTATGCCTAGCGAAAGTGATTTTCGCCCACCTGCCAAACTCTTGCTTCAGCACTACCTATAAACCCAAGAAGGAACACGGCTTCCAATCGAAGTAGTGTATGGCTTCTATATAAACAAAGTCAAACAAATAGATCACTCACAATTTTGAGGAATCGTCCGGTGACCATTCCTCCGAAGAGCGCAAACTCGCCCTGCGGACGGAAGTCCCACTGCGCCGCGCTCCCGTTCGCCCACGCGTTCACCATCTGAGGGCATCGATTAGGATATATAGAGAGGAATATCGATTAGGGCAAGCTAGGAGTACTGTAGTTACCGAAGTCCCAGAAATACATTCCGACAGGTCACATGCGCACTTTGTGTCATTCTAGAGGCGTTGCAATTTTTTCCCGCTCACTTTTCACTTCATAGGATCATTAAGATCTCAACCAACCCCTCTACCGTACCTCTCTCTGGGTGAGGACCTCGAAGAGACGGGCCGGCGGCACCTTGAAGTTCTCCACGCACGACACCGTCTTCACGGCAACGTCGCCGCCTGAATCAGGGATCAATCGATAAGATGGCTACCGTACTCTCGAAATCAGGGACAATAAGTAACTTTCTACCGCAATCCTCAGGTTCTCAAGCGAATCAAGCTTGTCTATTCATTATAGAATACTGGATGCATGTACAAACAGCTTAAGCTAGCTACCGATTACAAACGCAATTTATCTCTACGGTGCAAAAAGAACACTGGAAATGTTGAGCTCTGTGGCGGAAAAGACACTGGGAAAATGAAAAGAGACAAGTATTGATGATATATCGATAAAATGATTGAATTAGAGTGGAAAGAACATAATATAGCGAGATCTATACTACTCTACAACTACCGTATCATAGGATTCGCTTGAGGACCACCGAGGCAACTAGTCCCACGGAGAGGGCGATCCAGAATCTATTCGAGTACCCGTCCGATTTGGTCGGAGGGGTTGAGGGTCTAGTTGGGATGGGGGCGGGCTTGGGGACGGTAGCCTTGCTGGCTATGGTATCTCCCGCGGCTGGGTCTACGGTAGGAGGAGGGGATACGGTAGGCTTACTCGAGGCGAGGGAGGAGGAAGAGGAGGAGGTGGAGGGAGCGGCAGCCTTCTCGACGTTGTTCATGAACTCCTTCTTGTCCACGACCGCCGTCTTGCCCTTCGTGATCACCTGAATCAGGGGAGAGGGTTACGATAGGAAGGGGGTATTGATTGATTCATAACAAAAATATTATTTAATTGATCCCGAATCACAATCAATCAAGGAAAGAATCTTAATGTTAACGCAAATTTTTGAAGACAAGAAAAGGTGAACTTGTGCTTCACATGATCCACATGTATTTTCGTTCGATTCCAGAGGCTAATTTTAGCGGCCGTAACATTTCAGAATAACAATAATAATAATTGAAACACACCTGCGCCTTGGGCTTGTCGGTGGGCAGGATGAGGCCCTTGCTGAACTCCTCCTTCAGCTCGCGAATGTACACGGCGAGCGCCGCCTGCGAGAGACGCGTTTCAACTTCGGGTCAAGGGTTAGGAAATTCGTGAAGCCACCAATTTTCTCGTTTCATATCTTCGACAATCACAAGCACTGCACAAAATGCCCATGATGTATGTATAAATTGCATCCATTAGACAAATGTAAATGAGGAAGCTCAACGCAGCCCAATGCTAATCAATAACCCCATCGCTACCGTACCCTGACAGCCTCGACTCCCTTCTTGTTGATGAGATGGCGGATGGGCGCTTCCATCGGCGACTTGGAAGAGATCGTCGTGTTCACCTGAGAGATTATTGATTATTGAAAGGAAAGGTGTCAACATGTGTCAAATTAGCATTATTTACAAATAATTGATTAAATATATTACTAAAATGCACTCACATCGACCTCATCGGCGTCGTTTTCGTCCGATAGATTCGGAATCTCGACGTGCCCCTTCACCTCTTCCTCGCTGCCAGCGATGCGACCTGCAGGTCACTGTTTTCGAAAAGAGTCAACTCCCGGAATGTTTGAGCTTCACTCCAATAATAACAACACAAGGTACATTCAACAAAAAAGTCAATAACATTCTCAACATTTTAGAGTTTCACTCGAAGATCAAGACAGTGTCAATTGAGTCGAAAAAAGGTACACACCGACAAAGTTGACCTCGAGCTCCCACTCGAAGAGGAAGATGAGCTTGGCCTTTCTGTTGTTGGCCGTGGCCTCGCCCTCCATTTTCTTGATCGACGTGAGCTCGACGGAGGCAGAACCGTCCTCGAACTGCAATTTAAATTAATTATTAATTATTCCTCCAGGAGGTTTTGGACCTGCGTCCAAAACCTCCAGGGTGAATACAGGGAAAGTCTTCAGTATAGTTCCGTGGAGGTATAGCCATTCAATCCGAGGATTGCGGTCAGCAGATATAAAATATACTTCAGTTTTGTTTTCCAGTTTTGTTTTTTTTACTTCAGTTTTGTTTACCAGTTTTTATTTATGCGACGTCAAAATATGAAACTTGACAGTGAAATTTCGATGAAACGGAAGGAAAAATGGCGAACCTTGAGGCCCTCGAGGAGCTCCTTGAGGCGGTCCTTCGACCAGGGCGTCGCATTCTTCTCGGACCTGCACAAAATGCATGATTAGACAGGACAGAATGATGATAATTGACGATTTCGCAAGCAAAAGAGATCGTTGCAGTCCCATTTCTAGAGCAATTTCGATCGAAATTAGACACTGACCAGTGCCAGTTGTTGACGTTGGTGGCGTCCGGTCGCTCCTCAACGATCCAACGAGGGTCGCCCTCTCCCCACTTTGCCATGGCTGCAGCAAGCACTACAATCACGGCGATAAACTTGTATTCAGTGAAAACAGTTAAAAATGAGAGGGCGAATCGCAATCACTATTCTGCTTGGAATCGCATAGAAAAAGAAAGAGATTAGCGGCGCCTTCGCGAAGATTCTCGATTTCAAAGCGAAAACAATATCGAAACATGGTGATTTTGAACGTGCGCAGTGATAGAACGCATGAAGAAAGTTATAAAGTAGCCAAAAAGATTCAACGATGTCAAAATAGCCAAAAAGTCGCAAAGAAAGTTCAAGATCAAACAAGTTTTCGAGAAGATTCAAAGTGTGAACTCAAAAAAGCCTTAAATCGGCGGCAAATACTATATGGCACAGTAGTGGAAACCATGGAGTAGGGCATGACGGGCTCAAATTCAAAGTATGACACCAAAATAATCGATAAACAGTCGAGAAACTTCAAGATTGACCATATCTTCGAGAAATTTCCTTAAAGATTTGATCAAATTACTTATCGTATTCCTCCCGATAATCACGTAATTCGCGGTGGGACAAGGTTTTTACCAAAATATTTTGCATTATTCAAAAACTTATTTATTTTAATAAATTGCAACGTGATTGATAAAGAGTTTTGCAAAATAAGCTACGCGAAAACATCCAATTACTTCGGATAAGCTTTTTTGCCAATAATCGGGCTTTGAGAAAATTTTCAAATTGTGATCAAAAATTTGGAATAAAAATCTACCGATTTCGTCATCTTTAGCTTTTAATTAATTATGTGAACGTAGCTCCATCAGGACTCTTCACTAAATACTATATCAAACCCAGCACCAAACATGCTCGGGAACTCATCGCCGTAGATTGCCAGATCATCTCATTATCTAACTTTGGCGGAAATTACGGTATCTATCCTGCAATCATCACATTGATTCTTCTTCAATTATAATCCCTTCGGATGACTGGCAGGCGCAGGTGTCTTCTTCTTGACTCAATTCCTCACAATGAGTAATGACTGACAACTGCGGCTCTCGAGGGCATTTCATAGCTGATTGCTAGCCCGCTTTTCACCACCTCCTCCTCCGCTACTCCCAGTCATGAGCGAGGTACTAATTTACTTTAAAAAAAAGAAATTTAATTAACTTTATAACATTATTACGCGTTTTCTGCACTGCATTCGACCACTTAAACTAAATCAATATTTAGTCGAGTTCCTAGTCGATTATGCCTCCGTAGATCATCACTGCAGCTTCTAATCACATGTGTTGATCGTCTTATCCCTCAGCCCCTGTGTGTGTAATGTCCAGTAGTGTTGCGGGCCGGGACTCGACGAGGGGCGAGGAGGGGTCACAACTTCCCCCCCTCCCCCCCCCCCCCCTTACCCATCCACTCTTGATCCCGCACTCCCATCGCTACAAGCTGAGATTGATTGACTACCCGCTACTCAATCATGTTCTTCCTCGCGAGGAGCTTCTCGCTGTCGGGCACCCTCTTCCCGCAGGTGCGGTGTGGTGTGTGGTGTGTGGTGTGCGTGCGAGTAGCCCGGCGACGTTTACCAAACGTCGTGCGCATTGCAGGGCTCCGCCTACTCGGCGATCATGGACCGACGCGATCACGCGGGACGCCAGAACCTGTGCGGCGTGCACGTGCAGGCGAGATTTACCAAATATATTTGAGTTCTTGTCCAAATTCGGCAGGGCGACGTTTCCCACTTGCAGACGGCCTTGTACACCATCTCAATCGTCGCCATCGTGGTGTCATTGGCAGCCATCGCCCTCGGAATAGTGCTCACTTTACACTCGGATTGGCACGAGTTCCTACCTCTGTACAAGCAACATCTCGCGGTACCGTATTCTTATCGTATTTATACCGTAGTCTGACCGTTATCTCACCATTCTTTTACCGTAACCTACCGTATTTTCATGCACCATTAGGATCAGCGGTCAGACTTTTCTTCAATCACATTAGAGTTCGACATACGGGTCTCCGTCTCTTCATTTATCACACTCTCTCGTCTTTCTGACCGGTGAGAGAACACGTGAAAAGAAAAGATGATTGCCCGTATTTCGAACTCCAATCCACATTTCTAATTATGAATATGCTACCGTATCCTCGGCCGATAACTACAGCAATGATCTACCGTACTCCGCTTACAGTACCTCCGTCGCGCCAATCCCCAGGAGTACTGGTTGATCTACAAGTGCGTAGCCATCTCGTGGACCGTGGCGCACTTTGTGCACGGGATTACCGTAGGCATGACGATCGCCGGTGCGGTGGTGAGTGCAGAGGGCGACGTTTACCATTTTTAAAGTTTAGTCAAAATTCGATGGAGCGACGAATCACGATCACACTATCCCTAGATTCTCATCAGAAGTGTCACAAATAATCTCTAGTCTATCTCCGATATTTGATATTTGATCTTTGATCTACCGTGATCTACCGTAATCGATTCCAGTCGACTCGTCCCCGCATGCTCGTTCCGCAGTTCATCGTGCTCATCCTGCTCGTCGGCGTGTACATCTTCTCCTTCGCCGCACTGGTGAGTCGTGTGACGACGGCGACGTTTCCCAATTTGACTCACGCTGTTGAAAATTTGACTAGGCGACGAATCCTAATATTTACACCACGTGTCCTACCTTTCCAGCTCATTCTGACCTTCACCCGCCCTCGGCACCTCTTCTTCTCCATATCCTTCATCATTATCTTCGCATTCTTCGCGTGGTGAGTGTAGGCGACGTTTCCCACTTTCATTGTGCAGTAGAAAAATCGACAAGGCGACGACTACTAATCGTGCACACAATGGATTTTCAGTGCGAATCTGATCGTGCTCGTTGTCTTCTTCCGCTTTCTGACGGATAAGGCAGAAGCTCTGAGGGAGATTCTGGCAAACACGAAGAGTGTTCACTTCAAGGAGAGCACCAACAGCTAGGACGACGTTTACTAAATCCCCACACGATGTCGAAAAACGACGGAGCGACTAATCGCCAATCTCACACCAAAGAAACACAACCTCATTCTTTCATGAAGGGTTCACTCCGGGTCGATCTCAACCATTCGATAAAGTGTTATCTTCCCTACTGACAGCTGGTCAGCTGTTTTGTCTTTACATTCTCTTAGTCTGCTCTCATCGCCATGCTCTCGCTCGGGGGTATAGCTCAGTGGCAGAGCATTCGACTGCAGATCGAGAGGTCCCCGGTTCAACTCCGGGTGCCCCCTACGTTCTTTTGCTGTTTTGAATATGCAATATTTTTACAGAATCAATATTTATGGTACAAGATTAGCATTAGCGTAATTAGCAGCAGTTCAATAAAGTGATATGTCAACATAGGATCGGCTAGGGATATATGGTACATGGAATGCTAAATTGTACATGGAATGATGTTAGGTAAAGTGAAGTGAAGGTAAAGTAGATTAAAAATGAAAAATGACAATCGTTGTAAGTGACAAGTAACAAGTAACGGTGACAAGGAAGAGTAAGTAATAGAAGAAGGATGGATGGAGGGAGGGAGGGATACTGTCCCTTCTTGGACCATCGCATCGCTAGGCCGTTTGCATCGCAGACTGTCGGTCATCAGTGACCTGCGAAATGTGAAAAATAATTGTTTGACATACCTACAAACACATTCCTCAGTATCAAAATACCGTACCCGTTCAGCAAATCAATCGATAACCACAGTACTCCACTCATCCCTCAATCGATAACTACTGCACCTCACTCATCCCTCAATGGATAACTACCGTACCCCACTCATCCCTCAATCGATAGCTACCGAATCTACCGTACCTGCGCTCTCGAGTCTTCGTCTCGCAACAGCGGCGATTCTTTCGCTTCTTCTCGGCGTCTCATGGTAGTTGACGGGGACGGGAGAGGGAAGGCCCATAACATCGTCCTCACTCGACACGGACGGCGTCGTGTTGATGTAGACGCGAATGACGCGCGGCTCGGCCACCTGCGTGTGTGTGTGAGCGATGTTTTCGATTCGTTGCTAGTCGAAATTTCGACAGCGTGAGCGCCAGTGAGAATCGTCGACCTGCCCCACACCACACCACACCACACCACACACCACTCACCGGCTGCTGATTTCGCGGACGACGGGCGGGTGCTCCGTTGGGCGTAGACGACAGGCCGGAGAGACGGCGACGCGCAGCCGGTCCGGCGCCTGCAGCAGACACGCGGGCAGCCTGCTGCTGATGCTGCAAGGACGGGAGCTCAATATTTCAAATGGTGTGTTTGTGTGTGCGCGTTTTAGGAAACGTCGCTTGATGAAAATTCGACGAGTAGAAAAAACCACGCCCTTCTACTAGGCCAAAATATTTCAAAGACAGGCGGAGAGCATTCACAAACTGCGAATCACAATAATGATAGATGAATTCGAAATAAGGGTAGAATGATTTCCAAAACCACTAGAGATAATGTGACCCCAACTTGCCTGGGCGAGCATTTTCGCGTTTTCGGAAACGGTTTTCCTGTAAAAATTTCAACGTGATATCAAGTGGGAAACGTAGTCATCCCTACACCACCACGGTGGAACCCCAACTCACGATTTAGAAAACGTCGACGACAAAATTTCAACAGCGTGAGGCCAAGTAGGAAACGTCGTTCTCCCTACACCACAGCTCCAACTCACCGGGCGGGGCGGGCGCGTCGAGGCGGAAGACGACGAAGCGAATGCTGCGGCAGCAGTGCGAGGCGATACCGACGTGACTTGGAACTGCAATTCAAAGATGATCAATACAAATCAATATTTACCGTAGCAGAGTACCGTAATCCGCTTGGAGCAAGCTAGACAACTGGGATAGACTGTACATCGTTTTCTAACTCGCGATCAAAAGACGCGTTCAAGTAGCATGATCTGCGTGTAAGTCAGCAACAGGTGTCGATAAGTCATTCAATGAAACACATGGATTGCGGCCGCAACTCACCGGGCGAATGACCCTGTATGCAGGCGCAGCAGCCGGTGATCTCACTGCAACCTCCGCCTGCTGCTGACGTCCCTCGGCCTCCTGTCGTGCGAGTGTCGCAGCGGTCGGCTGCAGCTGCTGTAAGATTGTCAGCATTGAGCACCACACCAAACCTTATTCGTCGCAAATGGATAGCGTCTATATTTCGCGCTTGTAAAATTCCCCCTGACTGTGAAACTCCAATAAGCAAAGTATAATGACAATTTCCATGATACGAATAATCAAAGATCTCTTTACGCACGATATCATAATGCGCCTGTGAAACATAGATGTGGCGAGTTCCCAAATCAATCATCACTCCATTACATTGGCCAGATCCTTCCAAGTCCCGATAAAAAGATTGGCCCCGCCGAAACTCACGAATCGCGAAGTGGCCGCTTCGTCGGGGCGGATCGGCTGCACGGCAACTGCTGCAGCTGCAACGATCGCAGTGTTGTTCGCATGTCGAGCAGCAGGGAACGGGGTCGCGCCATTCGGCAACGACGGGCGATACTGCAACAGCAGAGTATTGATTACCGCTCACTCTTTGATATCAAAGATCATAGACCAAAGATCAAAGCTTAGAGAGGATCAACACTTACCGCACGGGGCTGAGGCGCCGCTGCGACAGCTGCAGTGGAAGAGCGGCGAGACGGCGCGGCCACCAATCTCCCGGCTGCTGCAGGTGCTGCAGTCACACTAGCACGGGTTGCAGCCTGACGGGCTGCTGCAGAGGCCGTCGGCTGCATCTGCAAGGAGGGGGTCGCGTTATAAGAGTCACACGATATCGTTTACACGTCAGTTATATTCACTAGCAGTGAATGGACCAAAAAAAATTTGCCACTGCTGGTTTTGCTGGCACAAATTTCTTATAGATTTGTCAGCGTCATAAGAGAGCAGTGAAGAGATTCTTCCTCCTGGTTGGCAGATAAAAGCTCACGAATCGAGGCGCAGCTCCTCCGGCTGTGGAAGGGCGTCGGGCTGCGGGTTGCGGGCGGGCTGCAGCTCTTGCAGCAGCAGCGGCAGCTGACGCTGCTCTCGCTGCAGCGCGCGCCGCGGCTCCCTCGGCGGCGCGAGACGCTGACAGCGCCGTGGCGCGTCCAGCGCGGAAGGGCTCAGCCACCTGTCGAGGATAACAAGATCTTTGATCTCTGGGAGTCTCCTCACAGCGCGAGGAAGCGATGCATATGGAGAGCATGAGAATGTATACTAGAAGAAATGCGCCAGCAAAACCAGTAGTGTGGAAAACCGTAGTAGCCAGGGCCCAGGAGAGACTACCGTACCCCGAGGTGCACTACCGTACTCACCGTATTCGGGCGCGCTTGCGACCAGTCATTGGGGTCCGGCTGCACCGGTCGTGCCGCCGCTCGAGGTTCGGCCGGAGGTGGCTGCAAGGAGGTACGATCACCACTGTAGTCTACCATAACCCCTTCGGTTACAGTAACCCCGCCCGCCACATCAAAACACTGCACATCCTTCTTGCAAGACAATACGAGAGCGAATACGCCCCAACTTTCGACGAATTTGACGCTTTTTGTAGTTGTTGTTGCGAGTTTTGCCATGAAAATGTCCTTTTTTTAAATCGAATCTGTCGAAATTGCCAGCTTGTTCTTGCTAGTAGAGCCCCCTAGTAGAACGCAATAATTTTCGCGGAGCCCCTAATAGAACTGTTTCGAAAATCGTGGAGCCTCCGGCCAACTAGCGGAACGTAGCCCATCAGTGCCGCCCAGCCCACTCACTCTGTACACGTAGATCTGATCGTGCTGCGGCAGTCGTGCAGCAGCCATCCACGGCCTAATCGAAACGCGTCCCGGACGCTACAATTTTTGCCAATTATTTTTCTTGCAATTAATTAAATTAAAAAAAAACATACAAAATTCTGAGCTTACTAGTATTACGAAGCGAGTGTGAAAAATGCCAGGAAATTCGGCACTTTTCTAGTTCCGTACTAGGCCACGCCCCTCCGCCCCCTTTCCCCACACGCCCCTCCCTCATCCCTCCTCCCGTCTCGTCTTTTGCAAGATTGGAGGAGGAGCGACGGGCGAGAGAGTGAAAGAGAGAGCGAGGCTAGCGCTCTTCCCCCTCCCTCCCCCTACTCTCTCTACCCCGTCGCGACTAGCACGCACTCTCTCTATAACCTCCTTACGCTCTTTTCTCTCGCCAATCGGACGGGGCACTGTTCCTCTGCCCCACAGCAAGTCAGACGGGGGAAAAAAGCTCATTTGCGTGGCGGCGCTCTGCCGAGTCATTTCGCGCCGAGCGAGAGGGATGAGCGGCGAGAAATGAGAGTTTTTAAGGGGGTTTTCGTGCAATAACTACTGTAACTAACGACTGAGATGGAATTTCGAAATTGTGCTTCTGCCGGATCCTCAGGAAAGGGTTTGTACACGTCCTCTTAAAATTTGAGCTCGATATCTCAACTCTCAAATGAGTTAATATCCGTGGCGTGCGGAAAACAGCCGCTTTTCACTGTTTTCGCGCAGTTTGGGCAACTTTAACTACTGTAACTAACGACTGAGATGGAATTTCGAAATTGTGCTTCTGCCGGATCCTCAGGAAAGGGTTTGTACACGTCCTCTTAAAATTTGAGCTCGATATCTCAACTCTCAAATGAGTTAATATCCGTGGCGTGCGGAAAACAGCCGCTTTTCACTGTTTTCGCGCAGTTTGGGCAACTTTAACTACTGTAGCTAACGACTGAGATGGAATTTCGAAATTGTGCTTCTGCCGGATCCTCAGGAAAGGGTTCGTACACGTCCTCTTAAAATTTGAGCTCGATATCTCAACTCTGAAATGAGTTAATATCCGTGGCGTGCGGAAAACAGCCGCTTTTCACTGTTTTCGCGCAGTTTGAGCAACTTTAACTACTGTAACTAACGACTGAGATGGAATTTCGAAATTGTGCTTCTGCCGGATCCTCAGGAAAGGGTTTGTACACGTCCTCTTAAAATTTGAGTTCGATATCTCAACTCTCAAATGAGTTAATATCCGTGGCGTGCGGAAAACAGCCGCTTTTCACTGTTTTCGCGCATATATCTCAGCTCTAGGGTGAGTTAGTAACCGTAGAGAATATCTCAGCTCTAGGGTGAGTTAGTAACCGTAGAGAACTGAAATCAGTTGTTTCTGGGTAAAATACAACTGAGTTCAACTATGTTTCACTCAGTATAGAAATCATTCCTTGGTCTGTTTCATTTGTCAGTCGGTGGAAATAGGTTTCGCAATATGTTTCACCATCCGTATGAGAGATTTTGAGAGTAATGATGGGTAATTCAAGCCATTTTCCACCGACCGATACGGCGTCTCGAGAGTCGCAACAGTGAGAGGGCGAGGAAGAGTGGAAAATGTCTCCGCCACGCAAATGAGCTTTTTCCCCCCATCTGACGGGCTGTGTGCCCGATTGTTTGCCGCTTGTTCGGCATTTTTGGAGTGTCTCCTACGCCCTTAAGGGGCAGGTAGGAGGCGGGCTCCACCCCTCCCCTCCATTGAGGGGAAGGGGTGGAGCCAAGGGGGTGTGGCCTAGTACGGAACTAGAAAAGTCCCGGAAATTCAAGGAAGAATCAGTTGAAAAACAATATCTACCGTATGCCTAACCAGCTACCGTAACCTCCCCCCCCCCCTGCACTCACACGCATCACACGCCATTCCCCACGTTCCACCTCTTGCAGCATTAGGGCGAGTATACTGCGGCGCATCTGCAGTTTCGAGATTTCCGCCTGCAAATGTAGAGGGCGGTTACGGTATTGCAGTGATGCGGTGGGCACCAGATACGGTATCAGGTGGAGGGGTTACGGTACACATAAATCCATTTCGAAAAACAAGAGGCAATGCTAGTGTAATCATCGTATTGTGGCACACCGAGGTACGGTAACAATCGATACGGTATCAGGGTAGGGATACGGTAGCCCTATATACCGTAGCGAGGGGGGGGGGCGATTACCGTACCTTGACGTCCTCCATGTACTCTCTGCCACGGCTCTCGTTCTTGGCCGCCTCGCTGCACCGGCCGAGCTGTTCCCTGCAAAGGAGGAGGAAAAATCGATAATTGGCCCGTCATACCGTAATCTTACTACCGTATCTCACTCACTCCGTCTCTCGCAGCAGCCATTCCAGATTCTCCGGCTGATTGTGGTGGATGAGATGATCCTTGCGGGGCTGCAAAGGGGAGTATTACCGTACTCTCACTACCCATCTCGCTACCGTACACTAGCCATGATAAAACGGCAAGCACACATGTCCTCAGTTTGCATACAAAATATTCATAAAGGGCAGATCGCACGTGGCTATTTGCCATCACTACCGTAGTCCTTACCGTACCCACTGACATACCATACTACCGCTACCGTAATCCCTCCCTCCTGTCCTACCGTACTCCCTCCCCCTCTTCCATACCCCACTCCCTTACCGTACCGTAGCCTCCCGTACCGTACTCCTTCCCTCCTGTCCTACCGTACCCCCTAACCCCTACCGTGTCCTGCCACTGTCGACTACCGTACTCCCCTACCGTACCTCTCCACTGCCCCATAGGGGAAGGCGGGCGGGGCAGATCGACCGTCCTCATTGACCACGGCCGTCGTTCTCGTACGGCACATCGGGCACGTTTGGCCCGAGCGGTCCTGAAATCAGTGACACTGCTGTTATCGAAAGGTCACATAGTGGGGGCATCCACAAAATGGCTGTGCACTTTCCTTCGGTTATCCGCAAATACAGCCCTGTCGCCTTGTAGAAAATAGGGTTGGCTAAACGATTACGACATAGCAACGTTGCAATGGTAGGGAGAGGGTTGCAACGTTGCAACTCGTAGCAACGTTGCTACCCTCCCCCTACCATAATCGAACAATCGCACAACATCGGGGGTTCAGTAAGAAAACTGTCGAAAATCGCGGATAAAGCTTCCAATATCGGGCGATATTTGCTTCAAACCCGGAGTTCAAAATAGGGGCTATAGTCTGATATCCGAGCATGTGCTCTTCACTGCCTGCAATCAATCGATATCCTACCACCCCGACCTACCGTAATCCACTCCCGTCTATTTCGAGGCATCTATCGATCAAAGCAACAAGAGCTGACTATGGACGACCCGCCAAGCATACAGCTACTTTGCAACCAATCGCATCCGGGTTTCAGGCTTGAAACAAAAGTAGAAGAGCATTTTCTCGATCGCGCAGCTGGCTTGCCATTGAAACCAAATTAGCGCGGGTTGTGCGAACATTGATTTCAAAATTAAATTAAAATTTTAAAAACAACAACAACAAACCTCCCTCGTCTCCATCCAGGTCCTCACACACGTCTCGTGGTAGCGATGGGCGCACGGACGCAGAGTCGACCATCTCTGCAATGCACAATTGAGATTGAAATGGCAGCACACTTCATCAAGCTGCCGAGAAGCCTAGAACCCGCGGGTTTGCGGGTTTCTAGGGCATGCTTCAGGTGTACAACAATAGCGATCATTCCTTTTTCGCGCAATTTGAACGAAATGCATTCGGGTCTCCGGTTTACAACAATACCCTCTCCTCCACCCCCTTCCCTCACCTTCGTCGGTAGGGAGCTGCAGCAGATGCAGCAGTCGTCGGCGGTCACGGGGGATCCGCGAGGGGGCGCCGCGCCGCGCGTCGGAGTGGCGCGCGCGGTCCGGATCGGCGTCGACAGCCAGGCTGGCGGGCCATGGGCGGACGTCCGCGTGACAGGCGGCATTCTGGAACTGTGTTAGAGATCAATAGATCGCACGGGTACGGTAACACGCGAGGGTCGATCGATAGCGAGTGTCGTGAAACAGTAATGTGCCAATAGATTATACAAATAGATTACGGTGGTCGATAGATCCAAAGAGAGTTGCATGAAACACTAATGTGCCGAGAATGTGCGTTTGGGTACGGTGAGACACATGGGGAGACTCCCCGGGAGAGTCGATCAGTGTTCGAGTTGATTACGGTAGCAATAGATCGGATGCGAGTTGCATATGAAACACTAATGTGCCGAGAAGGGGAGGGGTAAAATCTAAGGAATCAGGGGAAAAAAGAGAGCACACGAGATCGATCAATTCAGATGGAAGTGAAAGACTAATGCGCCGGGAAGAGAAGAGGGAGCAACTGAGCGAATCGACTAAGAGGGGAGGGAGGACGATCAATATTCGAAAAGATGATGAGGCCTATGAGACAATCGAAAGGAGAGCAAAAAAGGAAAGGGATATGGGAAGGGGCAGGTTAATCTAAAGTTCGTTGGTGCGAATGAACTATTGGCGCGTGTGCGAAGAAAGAATTTCAACGAGTGATGAAATGATTTGTGAAATGAATGATGAAATGAAATGATTGATTGATTCATTGAAATCCGGAAGTACATGAAAAAGTTAGGTGACAAATCCTTCGAATGCGGGGTATGTTTATGAAAAAGACCTTGGAAATCGACTAATTCTATGAAAGCGAGGTATGTTTTCGAATCGTAGGTTACATGCCTTGTTAACGAAAACCTTAGTGTTAAATGCGGTCTATGTTTTCAAATTCCACGTAGTTTTCCACAAGCTTATTCATGTATGAATCGGACGGCCAAAACCAAGACACATGGGAAAGATGGGCTAGCAAGGAGAAGCGCAGCGACCGAAAAATCGATATCGTTTATGCCGTGGCAAGAGTACGGTGGCGCCTATGGTAACAGAAGCAGCAATTTCAGGGAGAAAAGGCATGCGTAACGCGTTCAAACAGAGCAAGGCAAGCGAGCGAAACACGTAAACAAGTGACCGCAGTAGATCGATGAATGGGGAAGGGAAGGGATGAGGAAAGGGGGTGGGGATGAGGTCGTCCCTTGATCTACCGTCCCCGACCGAGCTCAAGAGATCAGGAGGGCGATGGGAAGAGGGAAGGGAAGCGGAAGATCTCTTTGATGCATGCGATCGATTCGGACGAATCGACGATCCGGGACTATTCCAAATCACACAGCAAGTCACATCCTACAGTAACCGTGCATTCAAACAGCCACATCGATTACTGCATCATACTAAGCTCAGAGCGAAAACACGCTTCATTAGGTCTACTAATTACAATGTGGATAAGCAATCAAAGAAAGAAGAGATGGGACAGCTCCGCTAAGCCATACAACTACCCTGCCCCGTTCAATCAATAATTGCATAATAGCTACTACTTTTTTCACTAATCATCCTTCATTCCCACGGCACACGTGCCCATCATCCCTAACAATCTCGCACTCTCCCTCTTCCCCTTGATCTCTCTCCCTTTCTGAATCAGCCCCACCTGCAGAATGCTCCTCCTTCTGCACGAAACCTCCTTATAAACCTCTTCCCTTTCAATTTATTATTCCTTCCTTGTTCTACAATGCAGCCTACGATCCTTTTATGTCTATTATTCGCTGTACCGATGGTTGCTCGAATGAACAAGGTACCAAGATTACGGTAACCCTCGACCATAACACATTTTTTTCTATTCAGCGCAACATCAACGCATTAAATAGGCTACCGTACTCCTATCAGTGACCCTGATTCAGGGTGATATCGACTATCTCAAGTGGGCGCGGATGAAGTTTCGCGAGGAGCTCTACGCATTTGTCGTTGGAGCCAAACTGCAGGAGCCACTCAAGGTCAATTAGTTACCGTAACCTTATGAGCTACCGTATCGCAGCCACTTTCACCCCCATTTTGCTAACGTTGCCAGAATATCTTCTACGATAGGTTTCATGAAGTACCCCACGATTTCGCAAAATGCAACTTGCAGTACCAATTGTTGATTAACACTACCATTTACACATTTGTCTAACCCTACTCCTACCGTACCCTCCCAGGCCATTCACGATGATTTCCTTGCGTGCAAATTGAACGCGAACGAGACGGCGGTCAAACTGGTCGACATCCTGCCCACATTCTACCCCAGACTGGAGGTCAAGTACCGCAACCTCAACGTATGTTCTACCTACAGCATTCCGATTTATGCAACTTTTCACCACACTAAACTGGAGAAACGTGGAAAACAGTACCAAACGATATTAAAAAAAAACACCTTTTTGGAATTCCTAAATGCGAGCTCTCTTGTAAAAGCACCGTTCAACTCTCTTGTTTTCCTATTTTTGTCCTTTCCTGGCTACTTTTCCAAGAAAATCAATACTCGATTAAGTACCGTATTCGCAGGGTCTTGGCGCAATGCTCGCCGGTATCGACGCAATGGAGGTGGTGCGCAAGTGCCCCGCAAAGGCCTAGACTACCGTATCCCTTCGGCTACAGTTCCCCCGGTGCACTCAATAAAACCATCGTCAACTGATTTATTTTTATCCGGGCGCATTCGTTCCGGCTCTGGATGTTATGCCCATGCCAGTGCACGGTACAAACCCCGGAAAGATACAAAGAATGGGCTCCAAAATGCCTGTCGTATTGTGACTTTCCATATCGTCACAGCTTCGTATCGCAATCAGATTTTCTCAAGCCTTTCTCAGCCCTGATATCGTGCCGATTCCAATTGCACACTTGCCACTTGTTGGCCCATGCACTAACCACGGTGAATCACTTTTTTCTCGACCGGGTATACGAATAAATAACAGAATAGCACTACATTTCTTCACATGACGTGCTCAGAAAGTTATCCGCGAGTAATAGTTGCCCCGATTGCGAAGGCGGAGCCATTAATTCCTGCCTCGGCTTGTTAGCGGCGGCAAGCTCATTTGCAACGGAGTAGTTGACAGCAGCCTTGCCGCTTCCACATTTCCTATTTTCTCTGGTCTTTGTATGGGCTGCTGGAGCATTCCAGAGGGAAAGAGTCAGATGTTAGCCGTACCTCCATCTCTATCTCATATCCACATTTGTCACCTTCTCATGTGCTTTCGCTGCACGCTTTAGAGCTCAAAATACGTAGTGTGGGATAGACTCGGGCCAATTCCTACCAACTTATTTTACATTGTTCATTATCCACCGTATCGTAGAATAATTGTTCTTATTCCCAACTGTATTAACAATATCACACGAACCAGGCGTTCTAATGACCAACTTGTTTTTGGCTGTGGATAGATTGGGCTTTCATATCCTTCAATGAACGGAGAAAATGTCAAACATCACGCAGAATCCAAGAGAACAAGCAAGCGCTGATTTCGCTCTTCGAAAATAGCCCCTCAATCAGCTTTTTCTCCCACGATTTTTGCACGAATCGCAATGTTTCTTCCGAACCAGCACCTTTGGTCTTTCAACGTTGAGCAGTGTTAGCTTCACCAAAAGCGTCATCTTTCCCACGCTCCACATCTATTCGCTAGGGAACAGTTACAATTAACACACACCTGTTCGATTTCTGCTCTCGAAGCGGTCATTAAACTTCTTATTGTTCATATTGTTCGTCATAAATAACTAGTTTCCTCGTGATTGATCAACATTCAATACGCGGAACCAGCATCAAATGATAGGCACGACTCCTACGATGTACATTGCCCGATAATCTCATTTACACGCAGCACTTTGGATTTTATAGTGCGACACATCTTTCGATCTCCATGCACTCTGCAAGCTTGAATGTAATTTATTCGGCGTTGCCAATGTGACCACTTACGCAAATATAAAAATAATTGCGCTTCACTCGCTAACCGTAAGCTGAGCAATATTCGGTAGCGCGATCTCGAACATTTTAGTAGGCACAATTTGAGGCTTCTACTACTTCTAAAGCCTCGATTTTCGACGAGTGTGGCGTATTCACTCCCGAATTTCCATGCAGTCACAACTATTCTATCTAGTTGCCTCAATATCACGCAATTTCCTTCTTTTCAGATGCCGTCACGATGAACCAATCACTTGGTTATGACCTGCACATCGATCGCGATTTCGCCATTGACGCGCTCAACATGCGAGTCTTTTGACAATAAATATAATATAACCGCATGCAAACACTCCTTGCACTTGTTAAAAGATCAAATCACTCTTCGAGACTACATTGCGAGTCTAGACTGGCAGATTACACCATTACCACACTCCACGCTAGTTAAATCAATACCAAGCCAACAAAATCCACTTGCAGTGCCCAATACATCTATGCGGGTTTCGCGTTACTATTCATTCACCCGCTCGCCTTCTTTCTCATCTTGAAAAAGACTGCGCTGCTCCAGCGGGAGCTCAAAGTCTGCTACTTCATCAACCAGGTAAGATAGCTGAGCGAAAATTGTCAATAACAGAAACAGAAAACGCGACAAAATCATGTAAAATATCACAAGAAACAAATTTGTACAAAGACAACCTTGACGAAATTGAGAAGTCGCACTATCAGCGAATTGCACAGATTATGTAAATCAAACCGCACTACCTACAAGGAGTATGATTGGGGCAAGTGGTACGACAAGAAATTACAATAAAAATAGCGGCAAAACTCGTGAAAATTGAGCGAGAATGAGAGAACAAAGAAACTACAAACTACAAAAATACTACAGTATACTGTTTTTGAATACCGTATTTATACTCTATCATAGAGTGACTTTACTATTTAAAAATATTAAAAAAAATGTTTTTCTTGGTTATTTAATTTGTAGAAAATAAGCTCAGAGATGAGAACAATCTCAAGAAGTGTAATTTAATCTTATCTTTAGATTAGAAAACGACAATTGTTCAGGTGCAGCTTGCTGCGCACGATGTGTGGGGTCTGCTACTGTACCAGTTGCACCCATTACTACCGTACCCCGTGATGCACTGTAGCGGGTTTGCGTGTGGCAAGGGATGGATCGGGGCGGGAGTATGCATGGTGAGTGGGATACGGTATTCAATTTGAGATGTCGAGCCACGCTCAGTACTTATTGATATTACTTGTGTCCAAAATCTATCAAGGGTTCATAATACTTCCTGAAATCTTTCACATTCTTCCTCTCAAATTGAGATCTTGAATTCTACGATAGCCTCCGTCAGACCTTTCTGTGGGCCTACTCTACCCAATAATACCGTCTCCACTCAGTCAATCAATATTAGGCGAAAGCGAAATCAATATCAGGCGATCATTATCGTACTCCACCGTATCCATTATCTCAATCAATACCAGGCGATCGAGGCCTCGTTCACCGTCCATTCCATGATGCTCATAATCGCCACTCTGCACTTCATGACCCAGCGAGTGCTGGAGCCGGGCAGCAGGCTCAAGCTCGGACCGATGTGAGCACATTTCGGGTGCCTGAGAAAGAAATGGACTGGTTCGAGCGAAGTAAACGTGTCACAACTACTTACCAATTACTCGGACTAGACAGAAATGATCGATATTCAGCATAAATCCATAATAATTTAAATTTGCTGCATCTTCTAGAGAATTGACTGAAAAGCTCATCGTGAGCTGTGAGCTCATTCAAATTGTGGTGCTAACTCAAGTATCCGACGTTAGTAAGATCAATCCCCCATTGCAGCGGCACATATCTCTTCCTGCTCTTCCTCTACCTCTTCCTCCTTCTGAACGTGGTTGGCTGCGCTCTCTTCGCGAGGGATTCGCCCGATAGAGAGAGGATTCTGAGGAATGTGAGAAGTTCTTCCATGTTGTGTTTCACTAGGCGTTCTTCTTTCAACGATCGCCACGTGATTAATTGTATCATGGAACAGGTATTTCAAACATCTTTCATTATTTAGTTGTCATTTTTGTTGAATAAGTTCGAACACTAGTTTGCACCTGATCATTCACTCGATCTTTTCAGACACCCGATCTCTTGTGGTTATCTAATCTCCGCGGGGTTGTCATCGTCTTTGGCGAACTTCGAAACATCGGCCTGTTCCAGTACCGTTAGTTCCTTTATAAGTTTGAGAGAGGATGGGAGGATCCATGGTGGATGACATTGGGAGAAAGAATGAGAACGGAATGAGATCCAAATAAGAGAACGACTTTATCATAGTCACCTCACGAACCACCAAGGCTGCTAGTGTGAAAGAGTTACAGAGGGATCCATTACTCGCCTTCATTCTCCAGCTCCTTAGACATCAATTTTCTACAGCATTACCTATTAGTCGCCAGAAAACCAGCAGTTCCCAATGCAACTGTTCGAAACACACAATTGCAACCTACAAGCTGTAACTGAATTACTTCCCACTAGGTTGTATCTCACAATCCCAGATTAATTTGTAGCCTGCAGAGAAGGTTTTGAATCCTTGTCGTGGCACGTAACGTGGCTAGAAATCACGGGAACAAGTTATCCTAGCAATAACGGCAGAGAAATTCGAATAAGGAATTCAAGTGAATATTAGCCACTGGAAGTGGAAATGATCTGTTGTTCTTGAAGAGTCATGGATTTTATTAGAAATAGCAACGGTACAGACTAGGAGTAATATCAGGTTCAGAATCATGAGTAAGGCAGTATGAATGAAGGAGTCGCCTCACTCCACGTAAATTCTTTATTACCAAGAGACTATTTACTCCGGCAGACCTAGTGATGAATCCCCACTGCAGAAGTATTCATGATATTCGCCTCCATTCTCCTCATGCTGCCCGTGCGTCTCTCGCTGGTCTCCATTGCCATTCGAGCGCTGAAGAGAAAGAAGGTACCGAGCATTTGCACTACTGTTTTGCTTTTTTTTTTATTTAGGCGTTGTTAGACATCGCCTCAAAGATCAAAGATCATCTCCCCTCAGTCATCCTTGCAGAATCTGTCCGACCGCACGCAGCACATGCAGGAACGACTTGTGAGCGTGCTGGTCAGGCAGGTAATTAGTTAATTTTATTAATTAGCTAATTTATTTCCCAATTAGATAACTTTTTGATTTCATCGAACCGCACTGATCTACGCGAACTCATTCACTGCCAGGCTTAACGGCTATAAAATTCGCGACGTCCTTGGAAATCACACGCTATTAGTGCACGCGGCATACCTCGTCTAGCGCACGATTGAAAATATTCGAAATGTCGCGCTGCGAGTTAAAGGAGGAGTAACATGAAAGTTTGAGTCACTAAGTTGACAACGTAGTGCTGTAGCTATCGACAGCCATATCAGAATTCTGAAGTCCCCATATTTGTATCTCATCTCTGAACCGAGATACAGCGAGTTGGCCTTGTGCCAAAGCTTCCCTCATGGCAGGAAAGGGTGGGGATTTTGAACTGTTGATTTCACTGGGAAGGGACTGCGCACTGATCTACCCCAGTCTCCCCTTGTCTCTTCCCATCGATCGCCTTCCTCCCTCTCCCTATCAGAGGACGGGAGATAGGAATAGGGTCTTGGCAAAGTGCCAACTGCTAACTACGGTCGCTTCCCATGGCCGGCATTTCGTTGTGAGAGTCTCTAACATTCTTTCCTGTCACTCCTCCTTTAATAGCAGTCGTAGTTCTCCTTATTATCGATGCAATCAAATGAATCTGGGATCAAAAATGAACAACAGATAGATATCATGACAATAACAGCAGTCGATGTAGAATGAGCGGCTAGGGCAGTCATAATAAAATTTTGTACCGTCACCGGTTCAATTTTTATGAGAACGAAATTATATTAGCAAGTAGAAATGCTTTCAGACAGGAATGCTCTCCGTCTTCTACATCTATCCACAGATGGTAACACAGAATGTATTTTCAAATTAAATTATTTTTTACAGGTTATATTCATATTTATTTACGTTCCGCCCGATTGGCTGCCGCAGTTTGTCACTGCTGCGATTCGACTGCTGTGCATGGTAGGTTGACTATCATTTTCGAGGGGACGATTCGAATGAGTTTCAACCGCCACATAGAGCGGGATGGTAATGCGATTCTTTGATTTTCAATAATCATCCATTTAAAAAATATAAAAATTTTATGTCACTGGTCTTGCTATTTTTCCTGTATCATGTCAAATATTATGAAACCATTAGATGATATGTGAGCTCAACGAAAAGACCTCGTCCTGAGTGGATAGCACGTTTCTCTCCCGTCGCGAGAAGAAAACATAAGAGAAAACGTGCACTGCGCTAATATTTCCCCGGTTCGCGTGATAACGTGACTTCCCTATGGTTCACTTGTTCGGTCGGTGGATTGCATCGGCATTGCAATCGCAAAAATCTTATTCTTTCTGCCAAACTTTTTGAGCTTCATGAAATCGAAGGGAACCCAATGAGTTTCAGCCGCCACACATATAGGAATTGTTATTGTATTTCACAATGTCAGTTACTTCTGTAAATCAAAAAGTAAATAATTAAAAAAAACTCGAAATTGCAGCCCCTCTACACGCTCAATTCGCTCATTCAATTCATTATTCTTCTCATGACAAACGAGCGCTTCATTCGGGTATGGATACGGTTAGGTCGATCGATTGATGACGGTAGAACAGACAATCATTGCAGGACCTTCGTGGATTCAGGAAAGGGTCAAACCGGATAGAAGTGACGAGACTCGCGCATACGACCACTTCAAGATTTACTACGCTTACACCTTGAATTTTTGGAACGATGAGGAATAAATGGTGTCCATTTTTTCTCGATAGCTGCTTATACTGAACGATAAACTAACTTTGATGAACGTATTGAGCACTGTAAAAAATAATCATGTGTATAAAGAAGTGAGGGGGACTTCTCTCTTCTCCCTTCGCCACAAATGAAGTTGATGGACATCTCATCGCCTAGGAACTCCTGCCGTTTCTCATGGTTACGGGGGAGAATGGGATGGAAGGAGAGAAGGGCTTTATTCGAGGAATACAGCCATCTTCTCATCCTAGTGAGTGCTAGATATGCCAGAGCTACCTCCGTTAATGAATATTCGCAGCAGATTGTGGCATCGACTTGAGAATGAGGTATTTGTTTAAAATATTTATCAAACGATTAACAGGAGACTACTGTAGGAATTAAAGAGGGACCAATTAATCGGCATGAAGAGAATAAAGCGAAGCGATCGTAGACACTCGGAAGGCATGTTTTATGGGATTACATTGGCCAGTAGAGAGCGAAATTTGAGCAATGATCTCTTCATGCCCCACACCGCGTGAGAGTATGTGAAATGAAGATACAGCTGCTTATATTTCGAGCGCTGGTAGCCAGAGGCTCTTTTTAGATTCGAACAGCGACGAAAAGGGTATTTACGTTAGTTTCGAGTGCAAGATAATGTACCATCTTGTCTTCCTTGTTCTCGTCGGTATCGGTACGTGCGCTACAAGTATTCCCAACGATCCATGAACTCCATCAGTTACCTACTCTACTTGTTCATCGCCTACTTCCAATTACTTCACCGACGTGCGCAAATAATTCGTCGTCATCTCTTCAAATGGACATTTCAGATTATCAAATATCGCCTAACCGAAACTACTGCGCCACTCGGCAAGAATTTCTCATCTATAAATGACATTGAAGATGTGTGGCAGGTAGATCACTCTCGTAATCAATAATGCAAGGTACGATTATAGTACATGAGTGACCAGCTGATGAGGGGAATGTACTGGGAACTTCTTACAAAGGACGAGACAGAGTACATCAACTCTCTGGGAATCAATTATTCAGTATTCGATAAGAATCGCCTCCTTGTGCAGCCACTGATCAGAATATTCAAAGTAAACCAATCGATAACATCACTACCGTACTTCGAGCAGGTCACTAACGACTCGTGTTCGGATGTGGATAGCAAAGTGCCCTGCTACGGCAATTATGCGAAGAATAATGAGGAGAGGTCTCCCATCAAACCGTCTGTAAAAGGGATTTATGCTCCTACGTATGTAATCGTTTCTTTATGGGGAGGCGAGGGGAAAATGAAAGAAATAAGTTGAAAGAAACAAGAAGAGATAAAAAAACGGTTTTGGTGCGTCACGATCTAAAGTTTGACAAATAAATCACTTCAGATTAACTTACAAGTCTGCGGATGAACTGAAGAATGTCGATTTGAGAGGATTATCTACTTATGGAGGAGGAGGAGGATATGTTCAGTATCTATCGAAGACAGACATATTTGAGGGCATGAAGAGCATACTTGTCCTCGAGGTACACTGATTACGACACTAGGTCGGATGAGAACATCCGGATGATAAGCTACTGGATTAGAACTAAAAATTATTCGATTTCTTCCGGTTGTGTGAAGTACACTACACTGGCAAAATATTAGAACGCTCAAATTTTTATTACTGTACTCTGACACAGTAGCTTCAGGCACAACGTTGGATCGACCAAGCAACGCGACTAGTCTTAATTGAGTTCGCAATTGCGAACGAGAACCTAAATCTATTCTGCAACATCAAGTGATACTCGGCCTAAGTTATAGATTTCGTTCACCCGATCCCAGATTGATCTTTGAACTTTCGACTAGTGGAGAAGTGATTCCAAGCGCCCAATTCTATACGAGCAAACTTGTTCGCTATTCTGATGATATGGAGTTCGACAAATATGTAAGCTGCTTCCTCCTAATGCATTCCTTTTCTAGTAAAACTATGTTTTCATAAATTTTGAAGTGAGGGACTCGAGGCTTTGAATACTGTATACCCTTGTCAAATTATGTACTCTTGATTTTCTCGTGATATTTTTTTCTATCAGATGATCATTACCGACGTTGCATTTATCATGTGTGTTGTAATTTTTATCGCCCAAGGCCTTTTCCACGGATTCATCCGTCTTGGCTTCTCATCTCTAAGCCAAGTCTGGAATCTCATCAATCTGATCATAATGGGAGTGAGCCCTCATCTAAAATGTTTTTCTAAACTTCGGTAGATTACAGTTATCAATCACCTGTGTCTACTTCTGGTACAGCACACTTGTTGTTCGTCGGAGAATCCTTCAATTGCCAATGGTACCGTAACCTAGTACCCCGCAAAACTCAATCTATCTATTCAGGGAGAGCTCACCATCTCTTACTTGGATGACGTCGTCAAAATCGATAGGAATTATCACAATACCACTGTCCTTCTCTTATTCTTCGGTTGTTTCAAGGTAATCACTGCAGTGGTTCTATCCCACTCCTACTTGACTTAGATGAACAAATACGTTATTATCATGCTCAAAATGTGGTCGGCAACTCTATCGCGAACTGCGAAAGTGTATGCATTTATTGCGTTGTTGTTCTCCCTCTTCGCTATCTATTCACAGTTCGGAAATCTCATAATGGGACCACAGGTATCTATTTGATCTCTTAGTGGAATTTGAATTACAGTAGTCTCCTCATTCCGTCGTTCGCATTATTTGAATTCCGGAATTAAATCCAAGAAGAGAACCTTAGTATTTGAAGTACCTTTTGTATACCGATCTCTTCCAGAGCTCGGAATTGTGAACGATGGAGATCGTCGCAGTCAAAAAAAATCGTGCATACATATTTTTCATTTCATCATTTAATTAGTGAAATATCAAGTAAGACTAGTGTTTTTCGGCCCATTGAATTCGGTTCCATTGTCATACAAATAATAATACGCAAATATAATATAATATTTATCCGATTCAAATAAAATAATCGACCTAATCTACCACATGAATGCGTGAATAGCATTTTCGTTGTGATAAATCCATTAAAAGAGTTTAATAACAGCGACTAAAATCTGTACCGCTTTCCAATAGGATGAATGATTAATCTATGAGTTTCCGTTATAGCGGTATATGCACCAACTTGACTGTCACTAGGCTCTTCTTTCGTCCACGCGGTGAAATGGATCCTCTTATCGATATGATGAGCATACTAAAGAATTATTTCCATTATATTTTTAAAATATTATAGATAGGGGCCACAAGCTCCGCCCACTTTGATGAGACACGACTCCCCACAAAACGCGAGAAATCAAAGTCACAAGGTTCATTCTTGACCAAATCACTCATTCTAAAGTGCGCTGGATAGCTACTGGGATTCGCAATCGATTGAGCACTGCCCAAAATGTGCACATCTTCACTGAGTAGGTCAAAATTGAACCTAAACGATGGGAATAGGCCGTTTTGACGGGTTGCAGTGTGCACTTTTTGGTTGGGCAGCAATTTTTCGACAAATACGAATATTTTAGGAAGTTTAGTGAAAAAAACAGAATTTTAGCATGCTTCAAAAGCTTGTGACTTTGTTTTAAAGGTTTCAGTACGCGCGTATTTCCTCGCTTCCTACTCACGCTAAACACAGTGTGAGCGCCAGAGGGGATAGTCAAATGAGAGACACACCACACTCCCTCTCCCTCCGCCTCGCTCTCCCCGCTGTTCTTACTCGGTGGGACTATAGAAATTTGAGCTTGCCTGCACAATTTTTTCGGCATCAATTAGCGATATCTCATGACCAGCAATGCCGAAAAATAGTTTCTTGCATTTTTGCTGAAGCATTTCTTTCGCAACAGAAAAATATTCAGTAAAAGTATGCTTTTTTCCATAGGCATAGATTGAAATTTCAGATGTCAAAGCTGATAGCTTCACCAAAAACTTCATGAAATCTGAAGAGGGTGAAGATATGATATTTTGAGAGAATGTTTTACCTTGAGTGCAGTCATACGCATGACAAGCAACATAATTTGTTTGTATTTTCTCCATTAATTCGAGATAGGGAAACCTAAAAAATTCAGATTTTGCTTTCCAAGTGATACATTCAAGAAACGTACAAGTTTGTATTTTTTAATCCTTTTATATTATTCTTAGAAGTAAAAATCCTAGAATATTCTATGTCCACCATTTGAATATTCAATCCCTCAAGAAGTCTGGAGCACATTCTAATAGTATCAGGGCAAATGAATGAAGTTTCGAGACAACCAATCGTTGTTTTTTGTATCAGAGAGTTTAATCGATCAAATAATTTCAGATTTTTCTCTTCCATATCATTCAATTTCAAAGAAATTTTTTTCTGAATTTTTTGTCATTAAAATTTTTTTAGTGAATTTCACTCACAAAGTATGTGAATCTTTCAAACCATTCGAGTCTGGCTTCGAACTCGCCCATTTGTTTGATCACATGTTTTAGGCACAACATCCACATTGCGGAATTTCTGATTTTATATTCACCTTCGAATGATATTGAGATCCTAATCCCGTTTTTTGATGTCTGCAAAATTTGTATTGAATTATGGTGAGAACAAATCGTAATGTCGGAGTCTAATCAATAGATTTGGATAGCACCTACTGATTTGAAATTTCGGTTACTATAAATTACAATTTAAAAACAAACAAACCTGGCGATGAAATATGATATCGGCAACTAGGGTCTTTCGAGTTTCAAGTATTGTTTCATCGATTGTTTCCTTCGCTAGTTTGCACACCTTTTTCAATATAGATTTATACGAACATAATAGTAATGAACAAAAACACCTCTCTGGCGCGCATTAAACTCCTATCATCCACATGTTTGAACATTCCAATTACAATATTTCGAGGTAGTGCTAGGAGATCAAGCAGCATTTTTGATTTCGAAAGCAATTATACGAAGAGTGATTTCAGATTAAACTATTCTGGATAGCGTCTTATTGCTCTTTAGTATCACCAGTAGCCACACTACTACTGCACCCTCTGGAATTGCTGATGAAGATAGGGCACAAGCTCATAATAAAATTACTTTGGACATTCATCAGGAAAGTGAAGAAGATTAATTCAGGAATGAGTGAAACTCAATGAAGTATTCGTAAACCGGAAAAAAACTATTCTTAATTATGATTAGAACATCATTCAAATAATTTATTTATCTTGTAAATTCAATGAGTAATGCGGCTATCATAGTCCGCAATGAGATGGCGCATTTCTTCAGAGGTCGGGTCGTTGCAATTCCTGAACGGGATTTAAAATTCTATTAAGCTATTGTTTAATGAGTGATGATTAATCATACTCGTTCCCGCAGGAGCACTCCAGAAAGCGTCTCTCCCCGTCACTTCGGACCGCGCAGGTCACATTTGTTCGCTCGATTCGCATTCTGACAAATATACTTTCTTCGCAACTTGAAAAATACACTAGCGTTTACGAAAAATATTGGGAAACAGATATCCCATTTAGTTAGTTTTCGAATAAGTCCTGCAACGATGATGCAACCGAAAACATTTTACTTGGTCCAAGGGAGGATCCCCGGAAACGCCTTCTCTGCGATCGTGACTTGATGACCTTTGAAACTCTCCGTTATCGTTGGCTGAAAACATCTTGTCTCACAATCAGGGCTGCTGATATTTTTGGCAAATTCGAAATTATCGAATTCAGTTTTGCAAATGAAATCCACACAATTTATCCACACTGTCCACACAACTTTTTTTGTACAGGCACATTCCATCACTGTTGAAATCGGAAAATACGTACGCATCCTCCGCTGATTGAAAACGTGTGCACGTTGTCTTTAGTAATCACAGTCGTGCAATTATTATGACATACTTGATCATAACCCATCCTTAAAACGATTTTGCCTGCATGGGGACATTAACTGTGAAAAATAGGTTGAAATCTAACCAGATTCAACATTGAATGTGCCATCAAACTCCTGGCAAATCTTTCTGCTATTTCTGAACGTAGATCTTAAAAATTCAAATACAATTTAATAATTACGCTTGATCATTCGATTTCTGTAACCACTTCTTTTCAAGAACATCGAAACTTTTCAGATCCGGAACAATATTGCAATGGCTGTAATGTAAAACGTGTTGGTTGAGAAATTAGAAAAATTTAAGGATTTTTTAGCGTCTAATTTTTAACCAAATTAATCCTACTTTTCCCTGCAAACGCAATCCATCGTATCGTCGACCATTTGACAATCGGGGATTGCGAGAGTATAGTGCTCCTGTGAAATCCATATCTTTGCCGAATCTCTTGTTCAAAGGACTCGTTGTTGGTACTACAAACTTGGAAGGGAAAGTGTTCCCAAAAAATACCATTTAGGTATAATGAGGAGAGTGATTGCTTACTAAGAGTCAAGTCATCCTTAGTCGATGGCGAGAAGGGCAAAAATATCCGGAAAATGCGTCAAAACAACTAACGCATCCTCCCGACACAGTGATTATGTCGTATTCGTTGTTTACAAAGGTGTGACATGTATTGGGGCAGTCGACAATGTGAGAATGACTGATTATCACTGAATTGATGGCCTGTGAATATGTGTTTAAGTAAACCGACCTTCCCCCTTTTTCTTTGTAGCTATGAAATTATTGCACTTTAGCTGCTTGAAATTTATTTCGAAAAAATTGAAAGCCACTGCCAGTGACTTGTACAATGTTGGAATGTCCGGCTTGTTGCATTCACTAAAAGGAATGACAATATTATTGTAGATTCAAATGTGTGTGCTGCGTGAGTCTGAAATATGGTTTGATTCATTGTCATCTTTCGACAGCCCTAATGTGGACTCTTTTCATTTAGTAATACGTGTACCTTTTTTTCTTTATAGCATTTCATTATAGCTCCTATATTTGATGGAATTGTATGAGAATATTGCACTTTAACTCATGAACTCACTTGCGAAAGCACGTGCAGTGCTGCTCTCCATCCACCCGCATGTAGCACCTCTCGTTTGTTGGTCCCTCGTCGTCCTGACAATGGGAGAATATGACTCGATTTTCGAAAAATACATTATCTGACGCTCCTTAATATTCAACAAACGAGATAAAACACGAGATAAAACAGCAAACGAGATTCAAATTTGAATGCGAAATGAATACTTAGTCCGTGGATAATGTTCCATCTCTCGATTTGCTCAATCATAATGGGGCGAGAGAATTCGAATTTGAGAAGCTAGATTGACAGAAACCCACGCAATATGCCGTTATCGTGTAAACGTCGTAGTCTTTCTTTGCCTTTATGTGACACGTGCGCTCACAGTTGACATAAACGAGGTCAGTTTGCGAATTGATCTGAACCAGTTTAACTAGAAATCCTGGCGTGATCGAGTGAAGAGCAAACAGAAATAATCAATATTTATGATTTCCAGATTTTTGTATCTACGGATAAATTTTGAAGAACGATCTCACTTTATCGTTGACCATTATGATTTCCTGTTTGTAGCATGTGAGACATTGAGAGCTGAACTATCGATTTCGATAAGTTACCAATTGAAATTCTTTACTTTCGAAGGATAGAGGCTGCTAGAACTCCGAGCGATACGAACCACATTTTCCTCTCCGAATAGAGGAAAAGGTACTGCTATTTGTGACTTCGTGCCTTTTCTAGTGCCAAACTTATGCAATTAGTGGAAATGTGATTGAGATTTATTCATTCAGTTATGTATACGCGCATTTTTTTATTGGATAGAACACTAGTAAAATCTGTAAGGATAAAGAAATGAATATAGTTCATAGTCTTTGTGTATTTTACAAAAAGACATATGAATGCGAATTATCAGATCCAGGAATGAATGTTAATCATATTTTGTACAGTCCGATAAAAATATTAATCGGTTTTTCTTCAGATTAACGTTTTTTTTAAATTTTACAAACGTATCAAAATGAAGTTAAAAGGTGATGGTTTAATATCTCATGAGCTCAGATATCTCTCTGTGATGCATAAATAGCCTTCTTCCATTATCAACAACATCAGTTTTGATGTTGAACATGCCTATCCGAGAATTCACCGGGCGCTCTTTGGTCCATGCAGTGAAATGAACCTTCTTTTCGATGTGATGAACACACTTCAAATAGTCAATGATAATATTTTCAGTATTTCGGACGAACCTGCACTACTTTCTCAACATCATTTAAAGATATCTCTCGACCATGAATTGCAAAATATAATTGTTCGCACGTTTTGCTCAACATTTCCATCGATATTGAACTGTAGTCGGCGAATGTGTGATCTTTTCCTCTTGCGAATATCGTAATATACTTCGTCAAATCCGAGAGATGTACCAAGAATCTAGCGAAGCCTCAACACGTAAGATTAATATGAAGAGCACGAGTTTCATAGTTCACCTTTAGTAAAATCAGCCACAGTGCAAGTAACGGAATAAATTTTCAACTTTTGTATAAGATCAAGGTAAGGAAAGCTGGAAAGAAATATCCGCATTTGAGTATGATAAATTCCTTACAAATCAGTTGAACTTGAACTTTGTCGATTTTTTCTTGATCCACCCCATTCACCGATGGTAAGATTGGGAGTAATACTACTTCCTTCAAATAACTTCGAACACATTCGAATTGTTTCAGAGCGAACAAAGGAAATTTCGAGATAAGGAATAGCTACTTGTTGAATAAGAAGATTCATGTGCTCGGCAAATTTAAAATTGTTATCTTCATCGTCATCCAATATCACCGAAAATTTCTTCTGGAATCAAGAACTTTTTTATACCAATTAGGATTTGAAATCATTTAAAAAATTTATGATTAATTAAAAAAACACGTACGCAATAGTTTAATTCGTCTGAATAATTGAATTTGAATTTAATTTCTCCAAAACTTTTCATTGCATAAGTGAAAGCTATCATCCACTTAGCAGAATTTCTACGGCCCTTTTCACCGAAGTCGAAGTAAAATCGGAAAGTGATTCGAATTCTGTTTTGAGTATTCTGCAAAACTTATTAACCTGTTTGCTAAAATTATTTCTAAAAAGTTGTTCAATCTTTTACATTAAATTCATGTAACGGAGAAGCTCGCAATCATAAAATGATAATAATATAATATGATATTATCATCTATCGATACCCGCCCATTATTATTTCCTGCCAGACAATATCTAAAACAAGGCAAAACTATGCAAACCTGGCGATGGATCGAGACCTTGTTAACTTTTGTCTTTCGAATTTGAAGTACTGTTTTGCCGATTATTTCATGCGCTGATTTACACACCTAAATTAATTTATGAAGAGGAAGATATCGTGCGTTTCAAATGCTCAGCAAACTCAATGTGCTGGTTAGCGCACTGATTGTCTGGGAGAGAGAGGAAGGGAAGGTAGGGCGGAGGAGAGCAGGGAGATCACTAGCCTCCTCCCGGCCTCTTCCTAACTCCGCCAATCGAACGGTAGTCAAAGGTCAACTACGAGTGGAACGGAAAATAATTTCACGATAACAAAGCGTCTCACCTCTCTAATTCGCATTAGACTCCGATCGCCAACAAACTTTAAAATCCCGATGATAATATTTCGAGGAAGTGCGATAACGTTAACAGGCATTTCTTATGCTCAAAAATCAGACAATGTAATCAAAATGTAATACGATTGTTTTGTGTCCCTCTCATTTTAGCGTTGTCTCTTTAAATATTTTTAGCGGCTAATGTAGACACTACATCAATACACCCACTGGAGTTGCTGTAGCTCACCGGAGTTCACAGGTCCGCGAATCATGTAAAATGGTTTGCCGAACAAAGGAATTTGTTTCTCTGACGCCCTGTGTGCAGGAAAAATCATTTACCATCGCTCACAATTTGCAGCATGTCGATTCTCCCGCTGATTGCAGAAACTCTTGCATACTGCCAGAAGCTGGAAGAGATTTGGCCATCCTTGGACTAAAGAGCGTCCTGTCAGGTCTCAGATAGGCCTTTCAAACTAAAAACCAGTGATTATGAATCCCGCAGAACGCTCGTAATACATCACAAAGAGATGTCGGAAGAAATGTATTATTATCACTAATTTTTGAATATTCAACGGGATCGTCCGTGAAATAAAATTCTTTCCCAATTTCTGATAATCACCAAATACATCCTACTTTTCATTTAAATTGGGCAAAGAACCAATGAGACGCTTTTTTTATAATTAAAGAATGCGTTAGACGAATCGCGCGGATGACTATGCAAAGTGAAGAACAAATATTCGTTGTACTCATTCTCTATTGTCTTCAAAAAAGTGCCTCAGCACTGAATGAACTAACTCATAATAAGTGCAGCGCAAGCCTTACCAGAAGTTCGTCAATCTTTATCACACAACAATACAAATAATTACAGAAACACGACGAAATTCAATAAATACGAATAAGGTTTCTCTATCACATCACAACCATCTCATCCATTCCCTCCTCAGCCTTCGCAAGTCTCTTCTCCATCACATCCATACGTTCTTCAAGGCTTTCCATAGCACTCTCTTCTTCAATGGTCTTAACTCTTTCCTCTAATCTCTTCATCATCTCCTCGTATTCCTCCATCTTCACAGCAAACTCAGCCACGCGTCTCTCGAATGCTTCCTCCTTCAACTTGAGTGCCTTCTCTCTGATCTTCAGCTCTCTCTCGCGATCGGCAATCGAGTCTTCTTCCTCCTTCTTTTCCCGTCTCTTCTCCATGTCATTGTTTCCCGATACGACTTCCTGTTGGATCTTCGCCTGAAATTAATGAGTTATATTACTTACGCATGTATACATTGTAGTGAGACAAACACGCATGTAGAAGCAAATGAATGTCTTACCTGCGGAAAGCTTGCAGCGAGAGGAAAGCAAGGGATGGGTTTCATCATCAACTCCATCTTATCAACATATTCCCCAAAGGTGAGTCCGCCAAAGTCGTCCAGTCGTTTCTCTTTAACCTCTCGGCCACCAATACGGTTAAGAAGCTCCTGAAGTAGATGTGAATATGGAAAAAAAACGTTTAGAAATTCTAGCGATTGTGCCTAGAGAGTGCGGAGAACTTGCGACTCATATTTCGATTTCTGTTTTTTTTATTCATCGTAATCCAGCAGGACGCAAGTGCCTTGATTAGCGGAATGGCCTTTACCTTACTTTTACATAAATTTTTTTTTTCGATACTCACCATTCCGGTCTCAAATATTTCGAACATCTCTGCGCATCCTCGAGGCAGCCTATTCGACGCCGCGAGTTTTTCCATGTTTTGTTTAATCTCGCGACGTTCCTTGAGCTTCCTCTGTTCAAACCACTTGTTTACCTGTAAGAAACAATTGAAATAACCTACGGCTTTCCACAAACTCACCTGATCCAGAGTAAGGCCCAATTCAGATGCCAGTTCCTCCCTCTTCTCAGCACTCGGGCAACCACGATAGTAGAATCTCTCCTCCAGTGTGAATTCCTGAAGTAGATAATGTGTATCCACTAGGGCCAGATGAGCTCTTTTTGGAGGACCATAAAAAAATAGAGACAATTGTTATGTTAGAGAACAGTTTGGGGGATTGTTCTCTTCCGACGTAGCGCCTGTTTTGGGTCGATACCTTTCATACATTGTCCTCACACTGACCTCTCTCGGATTAACTCTCCACTTGCTCTCATCTTTCTCGAACTCTACGCTGATCTCACGAATATTCCGTTCGGTTCGCTCGAGTCGTTGCTTTACCTGTGAAGAAAGTGAAATATAAAAGACACTATCTGACTCGATCGACATAGTCTTGGGATTCTTCAAAAGACAACCTATGCTCTTTTTTGCATGGTAGGTAGTGCGTGATGAGTGCATGCAGGGAAGGGGGTTAGCTAAGCTTCCTAGCGTATCTGCGCTTCAGGGGGTAGTAGAATGTGCATGATGACGTCACAGGTCAAAACGCGTAATTCGACTCAGATCGATTCGGGAGTGGTCTAGGTGTATTCCTTGTCAAATTCTAAGACACTTTTACTCGTGGACATTTTTCGCTCAAATGTCATCAAAGGCTGAAAATCGATAAATTCAAAATTTTCGCCAGTTTTTATTTATTTTAATATATTTACAGGTTCGTTTACAGGTGTTTTATTTGCTTAATATATTCCTACTACTACAACACATTTTCAATAAATAGGACGTAATTTATCTCGATGACAAAGGATGTTCTATTCGCGAAAAACCTTGAAAAAGTTTGACGATTTGGCTTACAGTACCCTCGAACTAATTCCCGGCTCCGGTTTTTAGTTTACGGCTCTGGCTCTAATCTGCCTCTTATGTTCAAAAAAATTTCTAACAACATCCTAACATACCGTAGGTTTTTACCGTAACCCTAACTACCGTACCACGCTAGAATCACACACTGATTTTATGTGCCATCAATTTTTTAAACGATTTTTCTTATTTGTTTTTTTCTGCAAATGGAAAATTATACAAAATTCGCAGGTTTATGAATGAAACTCACGCGCAGTGTAACCGTTGAATTTTAATATTCATCAAAAACATAGTTAGAAAATAAAGTCAGTTTGTGATTCAATCGGGTACGGTAGGTAGCGTTACGGTAAGAAGGTACGGTATGTTAGACTGTTGTTAGAATTTTTTTTTAACAAAAGAGGAAGCATAGAGCCGGAGCCATATGCTAGAAACCGGTGCCGGTAATTAGTACATGGGTACTGTACGCCAAATCGTCAAACTTTTTCAAGGTTTTTCGCGAATAGAACATCCTTTGTCATCGAGATAAATTACGTCCTATTTATTGAAAATGTGTTGTAGTAGTAGGAATATATTAAGCAAATAAAACACCTGTAAACGAACCTGTAAATATATAAAAATAAATAAAAACTGGCGAAAATTTTGAATTTATCGATTTTCAGCCTTTGATGACATTTGAGCGAAAAATGTCCACGAGTAAAAGTGTCTTAGAATTTGACAAGGAATACACCTAGACCACTCCCGAATCGATCCGAGTCGAATTACGCGTTTTGACCTGTGACGTCATCATGCACATTCTACTACCCCCTGAAGCGCAGATACGCTAGGAAGCTTAGCTAACCCCCTTCCCTGCATGCACTCATCACGCACTACCTACCATGCAAAAAAGAGCTTAGGTTGTCTTTTGAAGAATGCCAAGATCCAACACAAACATGTCGATCCTCTCAGATAGTGTCTTATAATAATCTACAGAGATGGGAAGAGAAGCTTGGAAAAAGAGATAGCAGGTAAAAGTGAGAGTCGAAAGCAAGAACGCCGTGATAATGTCACGAGAAAGGAGGACAAGAAGAAATACTGTAGGTAATCGTCCTAGTCGATGATTATGGGCAGTTGCCAGGGATTGTCACATACGCTGATTCCACGACCATATTCGTCCAATGAATCGTTATCTGAGTGGTCTTCCTCAGCCCTTTCGGCCCAGTCCTTTCCATTCTCATAAATCTGCTGCCGCAGCTCCTGCAAAAGTCGGAATAAATGCAAAACCAAGTATCAATAGTGAAGAATAAGGAGTTAATCTGAAGTACATTCCGATAAGGGAACCAAACTCACCCCAACACACCGCTCCATCAACTCTGCCGTCATCTCTACGTCCTTGAACGCCTTGCCCATGAACTTCAACAGCGCCAGCTTTTCTTCCGTGGATAACCGCCTTGAAAGTGAAAGTACAGTGATTATACGTGGTTTAAATACCCTAAAATCTTGATAATACACGATTCATTGCTAATTCTTCTCTTCTGGCCACACAATGAAGACACAACACAAGTAGGGCTGTCAGGGTGAAGAATCCGACTCTTTATTCCTTGTGTAATCTCTCACCGATCAGTGGGACGAGAGAGTGCGAGGAATGAAGAGACGGATTCTTCACCCTGACAGCCATAAACACAAGCATACTTAGTCTCGATGAAGTGCTTCGCTTCCAGCTCTTCCGGGTGTTCCAAGAGACGCTCCATTGCCTCGCGAGCCAGCAGCTGATCATACCAGCCGTTATTTACGCGACGAATGAAGAACCACACGACGATCTGAAAGTAACGACATATTGATTTTATCTTTTTAATATTTTATTCTAACATAAGTATGATATCCCTATCATTCTCATTCTCTACCACGCTCACGTCCAGCGCGGTCGTACAGAGAAGTTCCCATCCTACACAATCATAATTTTACCTGGACAGGATGAGTGTAGAGCTGACGTGCGAGTGCTTCTGTCTCGGACGAAGAGGGATAGGGCTCAAGAGTGAAAGCTTCTTGCAGCACAGCTTCCTGAAAAATGAACGATTATTTTCGGAAATTCACAGCAAGTAATTATTCACTAAAGCACACTGTCCTAGGATTTTGTCGAGTTAATACTTTGGATAATCTTCCTCAGCAGATGATTGAATCACGGTGCAACCAACCTGCTCAGGAGTGAGCGGCTTTCTAGAAGGTTCTTCTTCCTCTTCAGATGCTGCTGCGGGTGCTGCAACAGCCGCAGCTTCATCCCCTTGCTGCTGCGTCACCGGTTCTGCAACAGCTGCTGCAGGGGCAGCAGTTTCCTCCCGCGGCTCTTGCTGCACCGAGGAAGCCTCAGGCTCCGTTGATCCATGCACTTGCACACTCAGATACACGCAGGGAGGCTTGGCGGGGCTGCAAATGATCTTTCATTCGAAGGCCTCTTCATAACACCACACGTAGGGCTGTAAGTTTCTCTCATAGTTTCTGTCGAAGAGGAAATTGAAGAGATGACTTCTTCACCCTTGAATTCCAAACCACATGCTATCAATCACTCACTCAGTTCTCGTGGCCTCGGCGTACTCTATGGCAGTCGTGAGGTCCTCCGACGTCTCGAGTACCACGTCAGAGTCGTCATCTGCTCTGGTATTGGATTACTATTAGTACACTAATAGTTTCACTACTAGCACACTAATTAGTATTTTATTAGTGAAACTATTAGTGTACTAATAGGGACGCGAGATCGCGCGCGAGCCGTCTTTAGTGCACTATTAGTGAATTGAGGCGGGGGGGGGGGGGGTTGGGAAGGAGTCGTATTAGTGCACTAATAGTGAATTAGGCTACTGTAGTGAGTTTGTGTGGGATGTTTGCTGCTCCTAAGGGTGATATTTTTTTTACGTACTTATCCTCAAAAAGGAATAAGGATAAATCAGTCGAGTCTTCGATATCGATCGATATTGTCATGCTAATTTAAAAAAATTTAATTATTCCATTCTTCATTACAAATTTTGAAATCGCATTTAAAAAGCTCACATGGTGAAACTCATTTAGTAACTAAACGGCATTATGGAAAATCCATGTGCCGACAGTTACATTCAAAAACAACCTCGTACGAGATCGTGATAAAGTAGCCGCGTGGGCACATATAGGCGAGTAGAGCAGACGAGTTATAGCGAACTGCCTCGCAACAGCCTTGTAGGCAGCATGAGTCTTACTCACGACGGGTAAGTAACTGAACTCGTCAGGGCTCGCCCTTGTCCCTATTAGTACACTAAAGAGCATGTTATTAGTGTACTACTAGGAATTACTAGTGTACTATTAGGGACCGGTACCTCTTTAGTGTACTAATAGTGATCACCGGCCACGCCCCCTTTTATTAGTGTACTAATAGTAATACAATACCAGAGTGGAAAGGCCTACGGTAAGGATACGGTAATGACCTTTGTTAGTTGTTGCCAATTGAATTATTTGATATTCTGCAACAATTTCGCTGCATTGGAGCGACACCAAGTGGTATGTGCATCCTAATACAACTCACCTCTCCAGAACAGATCGTAGGCCTTGCCCTTGACGATGCCTGTCACTTTCTCATTGACAGCGCGGAACAGTCTATCGTCGTGCAGAGTAGAGGCGAATCTGAAGAGGATGAAAATGTTAGTGCTCGTCCCGATAGTATGTCGTGTTATGCGGGGCCGACAATGACCTTGAACCTTGAATTTCCTTGAATGAACTACGGAAAAGCCTGTTATCAACTATTCATCAAGCACTGATAACGTTATCGGCCTGGGAGGATAACACGGATTTTGGAAAAACATGCGGTTATTGGTAGGAAATGGGCACAGAAAACAGAAAGATGATTTATTACTTGTGCGTTTGTCCATTGTAGGCAAGTTTGAAGTGCACTCGTTGTTCGGTCATGGTCCTGAAATCATTTATGATCACGCTACACCTGGTACGACGAGAGCTTTTAGAAGCATCGACAATGTGAAAGAACTATATTCGACAATTCACAATTTGATGAACTTCAGCCTAGCTACAGAGTGGGAAGATGCTCTGTGAGCGAACGGAATATGGATGAATGAATAAGCGAGTCATCTTCAAAAACGATGGGCGGAGTCTGCGAGGGAACCGATTATGACTGCTACGTAATAGGAGTAAATAGGAAAGGTGATAAGAGAAAAGCGATGCCTCTGGGTGAATATTCCCGATGACATAGTGATTTTCAGATAAAGTGATGCGAAGCCAACTGTTTCCATTACTGTAAGTATCCATAAAGTATTTACATTTCAAGACGTCTGTCTTTCAATCTGTCTGTTTTTTTGCAAGTAACCACCTCAGAACTGCACAGGGAGACAGACACTCTGTGCAAAAGACCACACGCGAGGGACCCGTTGGGGCGAAGGATGTAAACAATGAGAGAGAGAGAGAGGGAGAGACCAAAGGTGGACAGAGAAAGAGAGTGTCCACTCATCTCCATCTATTGATCTCTTATGTGCCTCGTGACTCATTCTTCCGTGATATTTAGCCTTTACTCTCAAATTTTTGTCATTATTGTTGCTCTTATATTTTTTTGAAACCACTTTCTTTCATTGAACTCCGTTCTCAAAAGTTAATTGCGGAGCTTTTCATTGATAAATTGTTCAGTTGCCTACTCCAACTCAATCGACCATTTTGATGTTCAAGATGATCTCCTCATTCGATTATATCATCCAAAGAAATGGAGTGTGCAATTTTCCAACTAAAGAAGCAGAGGTAAGCCACTTTGATAATTCCGTAGAAGCTACCTCAAATGTTTTGCGATTCAAAGAAAAGGTGAGAATAGCATGATATCGAGACTCGTTCAGAAAGCTGCGAGTTTCAAAATGGATCAAAATAATTGATCGAGGAGCGAGATCATTCTCTAATCAATTGTCAACATGATGGACGAAACAATAAGAAACTTGCTCCTTCTCCATTATTCCACCTCAAAGGCAACTTTCGTCTACTCAGATCATTGCTGGACGTTTGCGCTCATGGAATTCGAATTTTACCCTGACTCGGCGCCAGTTGTAATCCGTACAAAGTGTGAATACTATCAGAATGATCAGTTGTAAAGAAGTAAAGAAGATAAACTCGTCAAAATTTCGTGCAGAATAAAATTCATATTGCTCACTAGTTTCGCTCATTGCTCTGACTGTAATTTTTTTCTAATTAATTCACCGAAAGAACCTCGTTTATCTACAAACGGTAACACTTATCCGGAAAAAACAATACGTAATTTGCAAACACAAAATATGAGAGTGGTAAACAGCAACAAACAGGGTGTAAACTACACATGGACGAGATCTTAAGAAGTCAAAAACAGTAAATAAATAAGGGAATCAGTCGGAATCTCCTGCATCGGTGAAATCAAACGGCTTGAATCGCTCCTGAAATTGCAAAATTTACAATTTAAACTCAACAAGATGCATTTCAGTTTCTGAGATTCTATATAGTAACTGTGATAGGGCAGTGTCAATATCTTGTTCAATGATTGTGACTCAATACAAATGCAAAATAATACCTTCAAAATATAATAATTTCCATCGTGCAAATTTTAATTTTCAGTTTCTACAATTCCCTATAGCAACTGGAACAGGGCAATAGCAATGTCGTCTCCGGATTGAATTCAATACAAATATAATCTATTCAGTCCTCCGTATTCCCTTATCTTACCGTAACCACTCGCACTCTACACCGTACCACTCTGCTTACCTGTAGTTGCTTGGTCAGTTTCGTCTCCTCTTCCTTGCCCAATTCGCACGCGCGCCAGTCCACTTTGTCCTCGCATCCGAGTATCTCGTCCGACGCCAGCACCTGATAATGGATTTATCATCATTATTATCATCTTAATTAAGTGGGACAAGCTCCTGATATCAGTTGATGTATTAATCATCTTTACTTCAATCCTGCATGAAACCCAAACATTCGCTCCTAAACTTATTTTTTACTAAAATTCTATCCATCTCTCTCGACGCCAGCACCTGAAAAAATGACTACCGAAACCAGTTGCTTGTAATCATTCAATTGAAAGCTCCATAAACTAGTGAAGTGCGCATCTTTACTCCTCGTTGAAACCTCAATGCACCGTGAAAGCAATTGAAATCGTGCATTAAGCGTTCACTGTAACTTCGTAAAAATTCTAAGTCAAGGCATGGAGACGAGTCGGAATCAATTCAAACCAAATGTATCTCTTTCTAACACCTCGTTGAAACCTCAACTTATCATGTTCTGATCACACAAATTTTCGATATACTTCAAAAAAACCATAGAGATTAAAGATCAAAGATCATCCCCCTCACCTCTCTCGCGAATTGGAGTGGGAATCCCTTCATCTGTCGGGTGAACAGCTTCGTTCCATCGGGAAGTTCCACGTAGAAGTACGGACAGCCCTCGTTCACTTGGTCCCATACCTGAAATATTTACAATGATTAATTATTGATACGCGATTCGCCAAATTTATCTACGTTTCACTATTCTTGCACCTACTTGACTTAGTCTCCTACAGCAATATTATGAGGGGGAAAGTTTATAAAAAATCAAATTCTAAATCAACGACAACCCAATTGATCCATGTTTCATTGGTACCTCATCTACAACACTTCACTACTGCAGCAATTCTCCTCTTCTTTTAAGTCGAATAAAATAATAAATAAATGCACTCACATTTTCCTCATGCAACAGCCTACTTCATCTATGTTTCATCACCCTCCCATCTACCCCACTTCAACCACTGTGGCGATTTAAACCAGCTCTCTTTTCCTCAAATAAAATACCACCAACATTCTCCTCCTCTTGACACACACTATTCCTTCACTTCACTATTCCTTTATCTACTTAATCCGGAAGCCTACAGCAATACGAGTGGGAAAAACTGTTGCAAAAACCGCTGACATGCTCCTCCTGGGACAGCAGCGCCAGTTCGGTGCCCGCGATCTGCGCTTGCGATTGGAAGGCACTCTGAAAGGAGGAGTCGATTTGCAGTGAAATTTAGAATAGGCAGGATCAATTTCACTGTTTAAAAGCCACTGAAACCCAGTGTGTACTATGTTTACGATTCAGCAATGAGCGAAGGTGATTCGAGTTTAAACAAAAACTTTTGTGGTACCAATTGTGTTTCACATGTAGCTATTGTGTGTCACAATGGGATTAACAGCATTAGAAAAGCGTATGCGTTGATCGATTTGGAGGATCTAGTTATACAAAACATAAATACTGCGCGCTTCTCTGTCGAAATCATACCTCGATCCACCTCCTACCGTACTATTAGATACTCTCTTGTTCACTATCCTATCCTTCCATATCGTACCTTGAGTCCCTTGATGCATCCTTTCGGTACGGGCACGCACTGCACTTGCAGATGCTGGGTACGGTAGTTTCGCTCGAAGACAACGACCGCCTTGCCTGCCTGCAACATTATTGATTATTATACTGATTCTTAAAGAGCGATCGTATTCAGGAGCATTAACAGGTTTACCCCTTGGGAATTGTTTATTCGTTGAAAACTAGAAGGAACGCAGTCACCATAGTAGGCTATGATTGGCTTTCTGCAATATGCTATTGCCTCAAGAACGCTGTAAACAGTACAATACTAGACAAAGAAAGAGGAATTATTATTTCTAAGGTGCGCAGGCTCCTTAAATTGACATAAAATATAAACTCAATTGATGGGGTCACGGTGAAGCTCCAAACAATCATGGCAGACAATTTATTCTATTTTGGGAAAGAATCGAACCCTTAGCGAAAAGAGCGTAAAAGTTGCATTGGTATACTACTCGTGAAACCTCGAAGCATTCATTTGAACTGAAATGCCTTTTCTCTGTATCAATTACCCCTATCTTACGGTACCCGTTCAAACCTACTGTAAATTTCCCTATACCGATTACCCTGATCCTAAAGTACCTCGCCCCTTCCACCTCCTACCGTACCTCACTGTGCCTTATCCCCAAATCAATTTCCCCGTACAACCTTATCTTGTACCTGCGCGACCGAACCTTCCCTACTGTACCTTGTGTGCCATGAGTGTGAAGGCGTTCTTGAACTTGTCCACCTCGGCGCGCACCTCCTCGCCCGCTGCGGCCATCGATTGTATGTGACCTGAGAGGAAGGAATACGGTTGTGTTACGGTATGCAACTCCACTCACCGATAGTGAGTATCATAGCGTGGTTATCATCGGCCTACACTACCGTAATGGTAGTACCGTTCAACTTCTAAAGAATCAATCAATACTCATTACTCGCTTACCAATGGTGAGTATCATCGCGTGGTCCTCCACAGGGGCCAACAACATCGCCGTACCAATTGCTACCTACCGTACTCCCCACTACCGTAATCTCATTCAATAATCTCAACTGACCAATAGTAAGTATCATAGCGTGGTCGTCCACGAGCGGTCCCTTGGGCATGGCCGAGTAGCAGTGGTCGCCCACCGCAACCACGAGGTGCTTCTGCAAAGAAGCATTAATTCATTTATCCGAGATCCCTGAAATATAATCACTCGACACTCTCATCCTAGTACCACCATGAGGTAGGAGCGCGAATATACCAAGTGTGTAGTGTGCTTTCAAACGTGCTCTCACTATAGCCTCGCATGCAACTGTTTTTATTTAGAATGTTTTTTGGGGAGCAACCGCGTACGCATCAACTTCGATGATCCTCAAGAGCCTCAATAGTATGCACGAAACGTGAATCTCCATTACAAGCAAACTTCCAATTTTCCATTCCCTAATTTCCTAACATCATAAATTAATACTACAGTACCTCAGCATCATTGTTGGAGAGGCAGAACCAGCATGGCTGCTGCGGCCGCTTCTCCGTCGGAGGGAAGAACTGGTCTGCAAGGAGGGAGGTCAACGGACATAATTATTAATTGGTTTAAACCCCATAAACAGCGTGCATGTCCTGGGAGTATGCAAGGAAAGCGTTTAACGAGATCAGAATTATTGATTTTTATACAGCCTGAAAGAAGAACACACTGCTTCTCCTAGACCGATCTCGAATACAAGTTATCGGTGATACAACAAATCACTAGATCACTAACAAATCGTATCTGCCAATGGGATATGTTGATGGTTATCTTGTCATAAAGCATCCTGTGAAACCAATGATTCTCCTTGCCACAACGCCCCTATTGCTTGCTAATGACACCGAAGATCACCAGGTTCTAATTTGTCACAAATTACTGCACAATTAGTTCTTCTTCGTTATTGTTATTCAATTATCATCAGAAGGATAGATGCAACGACTGACCGTGAACACCCCCTCCTATGAATTGCTCTTGAAACCCCAAAGGACAGGTTTGTCGAAACACCAAAATGATCCCCTCCCAGCCCCTACCGTACCTCTGTCTCCTCTCCTCTTCCGTCCTCCTCTATCCACCGTATCCTCCGTCGGCTCGCTCATATCGAAGAAGAATTCTCCATTGCTCTTCTTCGGTTCCTTCGCACGCGCCTCCGCCGCCTCTCTGAACATTCATTTAATCAATTAATAAGAGATACAGTAACTTTTTGGGGTGGGATTGTCGTGGCCAAGTGGGAGCTCTCTTTATTTAATTGTTTACCACACCAGATTACCACTCCATCATTAACCGACTCCCGCCCGCTCCCCTTCTCTAGTCTCATTGAAACACCTCTCATTCATGTCCAAGATAACAAAACTCTTCTCATAGCTACATAATTTAGCATTCAGCACAGAAATTTCTAGGGCTAGAGGTGAAATAAAATCAATAAATAACCAATCAATTAAATACCTCTTGAGCATGTCCGTGATGAGGTCCATGTAGGGGAACTCGCTCGCATTCGGCGGCTGCACCGTTAGCTCCGATCTGCAGTAAAGAACGATTGTTTACGATTGTTTATACAATATTTAGTTCTTAGTATACTTGCATTTTCCCCGGTGATATCATGCTGCACAGGCTACTCAAAAACGTGCAAGAATCCTAAACTTCAACATATGATTCGGTGTGACCGATAACTTCCCATCATTTCCGAGCTACACCACCACATCAAACTCTCTTTCATGACTATGATTTCAATACTTGTTCCACAATTACCCTGTAAAATAATATCTCCCTCGCCCTCCTTTCCTCATTGTAGAACTCCCCGTCACACTCGCGGTCCTTCTAGTCTTCAACATCTCTCAAAACTTCATTTCATACTAAGATGCATTGTGCGTAGACCTCTCACTTTCCCATTTCGTTGCTACTCGAAAAGGACTACAATCCGTCCACTTCTAATTCAGTGACAGTAGCCTCTGTTTCATCACACACAACTACCACGCTTCATCTCCACACTAACCTCGTCAATTTCTTCATTGGTTGAAGGGAGAATGCGATCCACATTTTCTCCACTACATGTCAACCCCTCACTTTCGCGTTTCACCACCATGTCAAAAGCACTACCCGAGGATCCGGAGTAATTCACACTAACCTCGTCAGCTTCTTCATTGGTTGAATGGAGAAGGCGTAGATCCACTTCTCCTTCTCCTCATTTCCCACTGAGGAAAGGCCGATGAAGCGAGTCACGTGCTGCGCCGGCTCGAGGAGCACACGGTGGTTCCTGAAAGGAAGATATGAGGTGGGTACGGTAGATGCGAGATGGGACGATCGATCAAGATACTGTGGGTCAATACGCACTGCCTATAACAGAATAAGCGCGAAGGTTCTAATATTAAGAATGCTGGCCCACTAGTCGAGAATAATATTGTCAGAAAGTCTCATAGAACAAATGCCCTTCACCCGCACAATCTAAGATTCGCCCAGTTAAGATAGGGCCCAAGCGTGCGCACAGTTTAATGGTTTCCACATTGCATTTAGAGAGCACAAATGTTCATTCTATCGTATTACCAACAACGGTACTCCTACCCAAACTACTACCGTATCCTCACCTACCGTACCCCCCCCCTTCTACCGTACCTGTACGGATCTCGCTCATAGTGCATTCCCATGCCGGCGAAGTGATATCTCGGTTTGAGGGCGGACGCGAGACGGGAGAGAAGCGGCGCGCCCTCGACCTCACGCGATGGCTGATTGTGCGCGTGTTTCGCGACCTGGAAGAGAAGGGTGGAGTACGGTGGGGGTACGGTAGAAGTATCGTGAATATGGATGAATGATATTTGAGTGTTTTGCAAAGAACGCTGGAATCGCTACAGGTTGAATCGATAGGATATAAGGTGCGGTTGTAACCTAGCACCTCCTGGTTGCACTTTATACGATTCCCTAGACCTCACGCGATGGCTGATTGTGAGCGTGTTTCGCAACCTGCAGAATTGAGAAGGACGGAGGAGGGTACGGTAGATACGCAACTGTACCTCAGCCGGTCGTATTCGACCGTATCCTCAGCGACCGTATCCCTATACCTCAATGCTACCGTACCTTGCCATTCACCAGGAGCACAGTTCTGGCTCCATGGACCGTAATTACCGTAATCCAAGTTAATGTATCCCTATACCTCAATGCTACCGTACATCCGCGGATACCGTAATCTATTCCACCGTAATACCGTAATCAACCGTACCTCCGCAGGCCACATGCTCGTCAGGAGGATGTCCACGCCAAGGAAGCCGGACGTAGCGCGGATCGGCACTAGCAGCTCCTGAATTGTTAATTAAATAATTTTAATTATTTAGTTCAACTATTTTGTTTATAGCGTAAAACAAAATGATAATCTTCCATCAAAACTAATCATTACCGCGCCTTCTTTAGAAACTGTCGAAACAGCATCCCACCGGTGCATATTAGAATACAAGTCATAATTGGGATTTTAAGCAGAATTCACCAAAGAGCAATTGAGGTCAATGGTTACCCTCTTCCACTTGAAAAACTGCCGAATCCTCGCATCACCTGGCTTCTCAGACACCTCTGTTTTTTTTAAAAATTCCATTGTTCTCCTACCTTACCACCCCACTACCTCATTCTTGTCATACGCCTACTGTAGCCCCGCCCCTCCCCCATACCGTAAACGTGAACTGATCACTCCCCTACCGTATCCCTGACTACCGTATTCCTACCATACCCCTCACTAACGTACACCTGCATACCATCCCATTCCACGGTCGGCCGTTCCTCTATTATCATACCCATTAACGTACTAATACAATAATCTAAAACAACTACCGTATCCTCCTCTCCCCTACCGTATACCTGTACATCATCCCATCCGAAGGTGAACTGATTCGGTCGACTGCCGTCCACTCCACTCAGGTAGGCGATCGTCAGACCGGACGCCGTGTTGAGCAGACCGCGACTGCAAAAAATTATTAACCATTAGGAAAAGGTTGTTCTATGTTTCACTCAGTGGCTACATCCTCCAAATGCAGCTATCAATCGATTTATTGAAGATGAGTTTGATCAAAAAAAAGAGTACTGCTATTCGCACCAGGCATATGCAAGTTTCGAAAAGTAACTACATGACTGAACATTCCAATGAAGCAATGTCTCGTCTAAGTATGTCCAAGTAAAATTATTCCTGTTCCGCATCCAATTTCAACCAAGTTCATTCAAGTTTCGCATGGTTTACAATAACAATTGAAAATCATTCAAGCCAATGAACGCGAGTGCCATACCCACAAAATCTTATCGTACCGTGCTCCCTAACGAGAGACAGATTCCTGTTTTATCCATAACTTACACCAGCCTCTACCGTACCTCTTGCATCCTACCGTATCCTGCCCTACTCACTCACCAACCTAACATAGCACTGCAACTTTCCGTACCCATCGACCGCATCTTACCATACCGTATTCTACCTATCCTACCGTAACCACACGAACTCACTATCCCAGTTGCCACACCTTACTGTATCCTACCGTACCCTACCATACCCCCACTCACCGTCCCAGGTAGGTGACATTCGACGAGAACTCCTCCGACTCCTCCGGATACATTCCCGATGTGGACGGGCAGCATGGACCTGCAATTAATAAGAAATTGTCTCTCACTCTCTCATTTCGCCACACTCTCTCGCTTCTCTGACTGGAGAGAGATAACGTAAAATGTGGAGACGAGAACATTAGTATTTACTAGGGGGAAGAACCGGATCAACAGTAGCACACATTTTCATGGTAAAAAAATCTTTGTGATTTGTGATTAACTCAAACGCAACATCAGACGATCTAAGAATGCCAACGACCAAGAAGATTAAGTGAGCAGTGGAGCACGAATGCTCCACCCATATTCAAATTCTTAACCGTCAAGAATGGACGAGTAAGAGCACAATTGATAATCAAATTCAATAAAATCGTATAAAAACAGCGCGTAGACGGATAGCTAAGCTGAGTAACGTGAATGTGCCAATACCACTTCTAAGAGCTTATTTTTGAACTGGATTTTTGAACCTTTCTAATCACATCTAGATAACCGGGCTTGTTGTGTGCATCTGCCCAGATGAACTAATGTAAGACCACACAAGATGACCTCCTAATAAGTAAGTTTACGTTTCAACCATCCCTCTTCTACCCTCATTCACAGTGTGTGCAATATACGCCAACCATCCATGATTGTTTATGCTGACAATGAGCCATCTCTTTTCATGCTCACTCACCAAGAATATACGTCGGGATGGGGAACTCGATCTGTCCACTGGTCACCCGCTCGTTCTCCTCCTCATTCGGCCCGAAGAATTCGCCCACACACAGCAGCATCTCGAATGGACCGGACTGCAAATTAATTGATCATCAATATTTATGATTTGATTCTAGTTCAACGGACCGGACTGCAAGTGTGGAAGATGTATGTCAGATAGACGAATCATATTCAGCTTGTTTTTTTGATAGCGAGGGAAGCAGCGAATTTTTGGGTGTCAAACACAGGAACGAAAATAAACCTACGCAGCTCGAAACTGGCCGGAACACACTTTAACATTAACAGTAATAGGTAATAACAGTAAGTGTATTTTTGATAATATTTGACCATAGACGTCACTGACGAATCAGAAAATAGCAACGACGAAATAGATAGGGTTAATGCGTAACAAGGATGCACCATGTCATCATTATAAAATTTTACGCTTTTAAAATAATTCGGCTGATGCGCTGAACACACTGAACAAAAGCAACATTGAGAAGCATTAGCGAACAACGCAGCTAGTTTTGCAAATATTAGTATGGCTCATTCTTATCGATCTCTGTCCGAATAGCACGTCTACAAGCTCGCCACTTTCATTATTCAACCTACCGTAATGTTCGCTCCCTGATAGTTGATCTACAGTACCCCTCTACCGTAATCCCCCACTGACCTTCTCATTGATGGCCTTGACTCGCTTGACCAGCTGCACGAATCTGCCTTGCACGTCGCCGCACGACAGCACCTTGACATGACCGGAGGACATGCCTAAGAAACAGACAATGTAATTTCAAAGTAATTACTAGTCTGACAAGATAGCTTCGCGCCATTTATAATCTAGATTTAATAAGGAAAGCAAGAATTTCATTGATTGATAATTGCTTCACCTTCGCCATTAATCAAACTCACGCAACGCGAAATCCTCAGGTACAATTCGAGCCACTTCTACTCCTTCCGTCACACCATTTCTCAATTCATTTCAAATTCCTTTATTCTCACCCGTACACAATCAATCGCTAACTGTTACACAATCAATACTCAACAGGAGGATACATCACATCGGGTCTGCATTGCATCATAACAAGTCAATCGGGGGTTCACCTAGTGCTCTACAAGTCGCACATACGGTAGGATAGTACGGTAAGTGCAACAATAGACAGGAATAAGATGCAATTGAACTTAGAAGGCTTTTTTTGCATAATAACAATCATCAGCGACTCAATCAAGGCTCTAGGCTCCGCCCCTCCCACACTTTACACAATCAATACTCAATAGGGGGGATAACATCACATCGGATCTACATTGCAGCATAACTGATTAATCGGGACCAGAACTCTACAAACAAATCATCGTTTCGAGGTCCAGGCTCCGCCCCCACCAGACTCCGCCCCCTTCAGTCTTCTCCCTCATCGTGGACGGTCCTCGCGGGTCCCGGACAGCCTCCGTCCATGTCGTCCTCGTCGGTGAACGCGCACCCGCACCACACACAGTAGAAGTGCACGGAACGGAGGTGTACGGTGATCTGCTCCAGCCTGCAAGCAAGGGGTTAAAGACTGGGAACTGCAGTAACACTACAGTAATCTACGGTTTTGTGATCTGCTCCAGTCTGCAATAATTGTTCCGTGAATTACCGTCAATCACCAGTTAATCGATTTACCGCTACCAAAGTGCATTTTCAGTACTCCCCGAAACTGCAAACGGCCTAGGTTGCTAACAATAGATCGATCGTTTTGGGTGAACGCATATCCCCAGAATATAATAATTCTCCCAACCTACCGTAACCCCCATCCCCTACCATACCTCTCCTCCAATATTTCATCCGTCATCTCGTCCAATCGTTCCTCCTTCGGCGCCTCTTTCCCATTCGAGTAGTGGTACTTCACGTCGTCGTCGTCCTCTTCCTGCTATGAATAAGGGGTGAGGTACGGTAAGAATACTGTAGCTAATTAGTTTTTTTTGTACGAGAAGAAAATATGAGAGGCCTTGAATTATTAATGGGTTTCGTTCGCCAGTCTCGGTGCCCTTCGAATGGCGAGCGGCGCCTTACACTCAATCCCCCGCCGAGGCCAACCAAGCCTTGCTATCCCCCGGGGTCGGCAAATTGGTAGCAACCTCGGTTGCGAAAGGTAAGGCTACCCGAGAAAGCATTGGACAGCCGGGTATGTAGTCCGTCTAACAGCTGGCCTTACCAGTGGGTCCCACCTAGCGGTGTCTTATGACTGTAAAATCGCTTGACGTGGATACACCTTTACCTTTTTTTTTACCTTTTCGCCAGTCTAAAGAAGAAGCTATTGTTCATTTCCGCAACGATAGCAATATCTACAAACGTTGCAAACAAAATCTGCCTGGCCTTTTCAAAATTGCAGATTGAAATCGAAGATTAACAGAATTATTTTTATCCACGACGGCGAAAGCGAGGACGCACCGACATGGCAGTGTTCTTTAAAATATATCATTCCCTCGAAACGCGGATCAATCAACTAAGCATCTACAATTGTGAGGCCAAAAAATCCAGTGACAAATGGGGAAACTTCGCTTTTAGAAACCCAACTCAAGTACATACCGCAACAAAAAAAACCATCTCCCGTATCCCAACCAACCACCGTACCCTCCTCCACCATCTACCGTACCCCAATCATCCAACTAACGTACCCTGCTGAAGTATCTGCTCGCACTACTGCTTGCCGTGGACGTCGCATCGATCTTCTTCTCCTTGTATGCCGGCCAGAACCACGGCTCCTCCGGAAGCTCCGCTTCCTTCCTGGAATTAAGTTATTGTATTTATTTAGTAGATAAATATTAATTTCAGAGTACATAATTCAATTTTCAGAACTGAAAGTACGCCCACGTTGTTTCATGCATCACAACTTTTACTTCACTAAAGATGAGGAAACCGACTCGATCTAATTGGGTTCTACTTGTGCTCCAAACTTTTTACACTTGTATACTTCCATGCACATTTGCGCTTCGTAACTTTTAGATATTATAGCCTCAGTCGCCAACAACAATGGACTTTTTTTTTACATTTTGCGTCCTTTTTCTGCTACTTGGTATACTCCCGTTTCACTCACCGCATATCCATCTCATGGCACGTTTTCCACTCGATATTAGCCACCATTATCTCTTACGCATTTCTTCCCCGAAACATCGATGTTTCACCCACCGCATATCCATCTCATGACAGGCCTTCCTGCTCCTGATGATGTCCCGATCTTCTATATGCCCCCAAGATATCCACATCGCTCTACTTACATTGCCCCCCCCCCCACCAAGTTTCTCACATCTCCCCCAACTTTGCCCATTTAGGTTTCACCCACCTCATATCCATTTCGTGGCAGACCTTCCTGCTCTTGATGATGTCGCCGATGGTCTGCTTTCGCGTGGACGCCATCCTCGCCCGCTTGCGGTAGTCGTCCGACAGATCGTCCTGCAGAGGAGAATTGATATCGATTACGTTGATCAAGACACAGGATTCAGCCCAATTCCGCTCGAAGGGTATAATCAATTTCAATCACCCCAAGGAAACATACGAATCAAAGACAGTTACACTACTTTCAAGCAGGCAGATTGCGTCTGCAGAGTTAGGTCATTAGCCAAGAGAAGTTACCTATTTCGATCGCCAGGAAGTGCATCGACAATGAAAATACGAATTCTCGTTTGTGCATTGCGGCTTCAGGCATGAATCAAATTTTATTTCACTCCTACATTTATCAGTTTCGATGAAACCCTTTTGATGAAAAATAACTATTAAATTAATCTATTTGAAAGTAATTCCGAATTTAACTATTTAAATAAATAATAACAATTGGACTCACAGCCATCCTCGCCCGCTCCTTCATCCGCTTCAGCTGCGCCTCGATGCGCACTTTCGCTGTCGATTCCTCCCTGGAAAGAATAGAATCACCAAATTTTTAAACCAGGAATAGGCCAGCCACAGTTCGGTTTCAATGGCGAGATATCTTTAGAGACTGTTAAGGATATTCGATAAGCATGTCCAATATTCAGGCGATATCCGGTTAATAATAACTGTCTATTAGAACTATGATTCCCTGACATCAAATACATTCAATTTTGAAAGATGATATCAGCCAATCTCTTTCTGGTTTCGTTGCCACTAGATGGTTGAACTATTTCGAGTATATCTAACAGGAAGAAGGCTTCTACAATACTTTTTTTTAAATCATCTGGTACCTTGGTTTGCTTCTCGTCCATGACTACAGTACCCCCCTCCCTTCGTCTTATGGCAAACTAACTTCTTCAACCTTTCCATCCCTCGCTCAAACCTCATAACTATGCGGTTCAGGACAACTACAGTATCCCTCCTCCATCCGATCACAAACTAACTTTTTCAATCTCTCCACCTCCTCGCTCTCGACGCCCAGTCCTCCTCGATGATTACGGATGACGATGTTGATGGGCTCCTTGATGCCCGATCCGAGATCGTTCTCTGAATAGAATCAGTGTATGATCAAGGCTGAAATCCCGAAAAAAAAACTACACCGAAATTCCTGTTTCGACATACATTCAAGTACTTACAATCAGGTCCCGTAACACAAAAAACACCAATGTTTCAGATCCGCTAGATAATTGCAAACTCTTTATCGATGATAATCTCAGGAAGTAACCGTGGCTTACAAGAAAACCAAAAATATAACAGACTAACCATCCTTCTTCTTGCCGAGACTCATGCCGGGTTTGAAGCCCATCTTGGCCATTAGGGCGAATCCCTTCGACTCGGTGGAGATTGGCTTGGCCATCGTCTCCTCGCGACGCTCCGCCTCGATGTGGTGCTGCAAAAATATTATATAAATAATTAAACAAAAACAAAAATAAAGGTGAAGAGAGAGTTGTTTCCACAATCAAAGCGATTTTGCATTCTTTTGCATTCATCAATCGACGGCCACGCATGATCGGCTACACCGGAAAGGCACTAACGGTAAGACACACATTAGATGCAGAATTTATTTATTTTAAATAAGCAGTTCAAGGGCTATCATCGTAGTCCGATGCCAGAAGCAAGATGAAGGGCTCATGAAACATAAATCAACTATTTTTCACAACTCACGGGTTTCTTCAATTTCTGCAGCCGTACTCGCTCGGCCTCCGCTTCAGCTCGTTCGTTCTCGATCTTCATAATTCGTCGCTGATGATTCGTCTTGGCAAGGCCTGAGAAAACGAAAGGTTAACTTCTTGATGAAACTCTCAATTTGAGCAAAAGACGCCCTTGCTCTATGTTACGGCGAGTAAACTACTCTACTAATGATTGATTGGTTAACATTGGTGCTTAATTGGAGATACAAACTAGGTAATGTTGTCTTGAAACTAGATAACAGCGATTTCGAGGAAAGAAAACGAACGAACCTGGTCGAATCTCCTCCGTTCCCGCCAGAAACTTGTCCGACATGAAGTCGTCCTCGCTGTCGCTCATTCTGACAGCTGAATAAATCATAAATATAGCACAAACACAATACCGCAAAGTGATAACAAAAACAACAATGAGTTTGCGAAAATATTTTCAGTCTGAGGAATTAATAAGGAAATATAAGAAAGCAGCCCTAGAAGACTTGTCCTAGAACATGGCCGAGAGTGTTAGAAAGAGGCAACAGCAAAATTGAACACAAAAACCATCAAGAAAGGTCAAATTTCTAGTGCAAACCCGGCAAATCTGAGTTTCGAATTTTCAGTTTATGATCTCATAGATATGACGAAAGTACGGTAGTGAAAATCGTCCATCGTTGCCATTTTCTGGAAGTTACATTTTCCGGTTTTCTTCACAAAAATGGCGCAAAATTTTAAAACTTCTTTATCTTGTTTCAATCTTGTTTTCCTGTTGTTATCATGCCTTCTCATCACCCGCCTTCCCATCAGTATCTTTATTCGTCCCAGCATCCCACATATATATAGGCAACAACATCGTTATGTGACACGTCTACGGTGTGCGTTGGACCAGTGCTAAATAGGAATGTGATCGCGTGTTCTGTTGCTGGTCTAGTCCCAGCATGCGTCGGCCAGATGGTCGTCCTCGACGAGCGACGTGTATTGCAGGCGCTCGTGACGACCGGAGGAGCGAGGTCGACGGCCGAGTCTTCTCACCGCACTGATTGACGAGCGAACGGAAGAAGAGGACAACTTGGGCGAGGGAGGACGATAATCGACCAGACGACGAGCAGCGTTCTGAATTGGTTAGAGATTACGTTTGTTCAAGTTTTTCCAGTTGGTATGTTTTGTTCACCTCGACCATATGCGAAAACCCTTGCTTCGTCCCATCTGGTTCATTTCGGAAAGAAGAGTTGTTCGTTTTTGCTGGGATATCGTGAAAAGGAATTCACTTTAGTCATTGCTACACAATAAGTCGATCGAAATTGGTTCGAGTTTTATCATGTTCTTGGGAGTCTTTTTGTTCGCCACCATCTGTGAATCATGTGCTCAGATCCCCCCAAAAAACCCTTGCTTCGAGCCATCTGGTTCACTTCGGAAAGAACTATGTGTTTTTGCTGGGACATGGGGAAAACAATACTTTGAGCATTCAAACTGCATACCATTTGACTATGTTTTGACAGCCTTCATCTTTCGTATAGGACCCTTATCTTTCGATTACCGTATCGATTATAGTAACTTGCCCGTTGGGCAGTCTTCTAGACCCTTGTTAGGCCCCTTGTGCATGTCTCACGGTAATGGTGTGATTACAGTACCTTGACACGGTGGGCAGCCTTTTATCACTCTATTGGTGTCGTTACAGTACCTTGACACGACTTCTACACCTTTCTGTGACCTTTATCGATCTCCTACCGTACTAATGGTGTGATTACAGTACCTTGACACGATGGGCAGCCTGGTGGATCCGTCGTACGAGTTGGTCGATCCGACCCCCGATGTGCACGCGCTCTTCTGCGACTTCGACCGACGCTTCTTCGACGGCCGTCTCGCCGCCTGCGAGGTGAAGTGGAGCCCGCGAATGACGACGTACGTGCATCCTTGAATTCGACGTTTGGGAAAAGGCGGAATCCGGGCACACCACGATAGGGTTACGAGTGAAAAGCAAGTGAACTGTAACAGGGAAGCGCAAGAACTTGGAGGTATTGTTTTGTGAGTGAGGGCCGGAAGCAAAACAAATAGAAAAGCGAGCATTCTAGAGTGGATCACAGGGGTTCTATAGAGTGAAGGCATAGGAATGGGCCCTTTTCCTCTCTCACTTCCCCTCTCCCTTCCCGTCCCGTGGTCTAGAGTGTGAAGTGAACATCTGTTGGCCCTCCCACCCAGTCTCGCAGTATATTTAGTCGCACCTAGAGTTCGTGTCTCTCAGTTTTACGTGTTCTCTAACCGGTCAGAGAGGCGAGAGAGTATGTGAAAGCAAGATACGATAAGGCATATTTGGTGCTCTAGTCGCACCTATAACTGCCCCAATTCATCATCGAGGTCGTAGATTGGGAACGCACGTGGAGGATTTGTTCGTCATAGAGACGGTATAGGGTTGGGGTGTGCCCTATAATTAATAAATATGAGGCCGAGGTAGGAATAAAACAAATATAAGCTGCACTAGCAGGAATCGTTTTTTTTTTGTGACGACTTGGTGATTTCGTGCTCCGAACGAATACCTTGGTTTGGTGTTGTTTTTGATATACATTAGATACGATGGTTATCACGAATAATTTTTCGGCAAGCTGATTCACCTGGGTGATATCGGGCCCCATAGGCGCTTCACTATCCCCATGACTATGTCTCAATGATATCTGGTTACCCGGCACTACGCAACTACTCGATTCCTCGAATGCATGAGTGAGAGCGATAAACGAACCACTCGTTTTGTTGCAGCGCCAATTTAGCGGAGAGTATAATATAAGGAGTAAGGGTTGCGCGAGCAAATGGAATTGAATGGCGGGGCAATGGAAGGGGAGTTCCGCACGAGGCCACGAGGAGCTAATTGGGTATCATTTGACTGTGACGCCCACTATGTGGAAATACGATCCATTGCTCGACACATGAACATTCGGTCAGACGATAGGAGATCTTAAAGATGCATGAAACCTGAATACTACAGCAGTTTGTTGATAGCTAGCTGCTATCGGGCTAGTGAGACGACGGGAGAAAGAGGCTTCACCAGTGGGCGAAAAATAGGAGAAGTGTGTCGGTTTTCTGAGGGGGTAGGGCCTTCATTCACTATGGTTACACGATCGAGTCAGCCCCACAAACAGGTGCCTAGGCGCTGAAAAGGGAGCGAGGGGAAGGAAGGTTCTGTGAAAGGAAAAGAGGGGCTATGACGAGGGCTTTTTTGTGGTCAGTGAATGTTCTTGCTGGCTGACTGATTTGACTGTGGGCATTCTGCGTCGTGATGTTGTGACCAGTGGGATGTGGGTTTCGGGGAGCATTCAAGTGTGGCGAAAGATAGAAGGAGTAGTGCTGTGTTGGAATCATTGTTGTAGAACAAAAATTAGAGTAATGCGATATTAGTAAACTTTTTTGATTGAGGAGTTACTGTCGTTCCATAAAAAATATATTCTGGTCATGTATACTTTCACAAATTGATTTTACACCGGGGCTACAGTTCACGATACGACAGTTATGCTTACACAGTAATAACCGAGATGGTAGGTGAAAAAGACTTGATCGAGCACGGAGATTCCATGCTTCACGCTGAAATCGGTTGGATAAGGGCCCAAAATATTCAAAAATACTGCTGGATATTCCGGCGGAATTTCGGTGATATCGTAAGGCTTCGGTTTCGGTTGATATGAACAAGAAAGAGGATAATCGGAGATGATTGGCGTTGAGCTCGTGAGCGAAACGAACTGGGAATAGTAGTTTCGAGGCAAAAAAGTGGGGACGCTAACGCCTCCGGAGCGGCTCTTGGCGGAAGATGGATGGAGGGGCAGTGCCTTTTCTCGCGCCGGGAGGAATTATGCTCTTCGACGTTCCTCAGACCCGCCAGGGGATTCACAATGGAGAGAAGTAATAGGCTCAGTCTCGAGGTGGTTATACGGAGCGAGAGACAAGGCGAAATGGAGAGAGTACAGAGAACATTGTTCAAAAATACGGCCAAAGATAGCCGCAGAAAAATAGTGGAGAACACAGCTGAAAAGGACGAGAGCGGGAGTCGGTTATGAATAACAATGAGATGAGAAGGAGGGAGGATACTGTGGCAGGGATGATGACTCCGCCAGGGTGTGTGGAGCATGGCACCTTTTCAATATTTTCGCACGCCGAGAGGCTGTGTGAGATCAAATTGAGCCAATTGTTGAGGAAGTTTGCGGGCTGGAGGAGGTGGAAGGGAGGTCGAGTTTCACAGACAGGAAATGAGAGTGGAGGCCGGTTTCTGGAACTGGGGTCTTTGCAATGGAGTTACTTTTCTTAGTAGATTGAACTTTAATGCGAATTGAGAAGGAGAAGCGTACTATCGACGTTGTTCCACGAGAAAACAGTTCGTAAACAGTGAACGAGAAAGTTAAGTAGTTAAGTATCAATAATGACTGAAGCAAGGAATCCGCCTAATATTAAGAAGGCTGCGCAAAAACGCAGCGTGGGAGTGGATTTGATGGGCGGAAAATATGAGAAATGTCACCAAGTAACGGATCGCATCCTGTGCACACACAGACAGCAGAACTGCAAAGGGAACGGCAATATGGCTGGAGTTGACGTCGTCTGACTCTCACTTACGCGTGATCTCTCGCTTTCTTTGACCAGAGAAAGAGGCAAAGAAGTGATAGAGATCATTCCCGAGCCAGCCTCTGGAGTTCGCCTACTCTATCACTGCGCCTGCTCTCAAGAAGGAGAACGCAGTCGATAGCATCAGACGAGTATTCGCGAGAGACGTGGAATTGAATCGTCGTGGGGACAGATAATGGAGTGAGAATGTGAACGAGAAGGTGGAGAAGATGTTTCGGGCATTGGTTCCCTTCCCTTCCCACCAGTGCTCAGTGACCTACCAAATATATCGGTTGCCACGGCACCCCGTGTCAGAGTTCCTATTTGGGGGAGGGATACGCTACAGCATTCAATTCTGTACTTCCGCTAGCATTGACGTTGTGGAAAGGTGCTCATCGCTGCTCTCCACTCTAGCCAGTGTCACCTTAGAGATTGTCCAAGCAAGAAGAAGCTACCCGAGGAAATGACAAGGGAAGTGGCGGTTTCGAGGGATGTTGGAGAGGGATGGGTGGAGACATAAAGGAGGAGGGAGGGAGGTAATCAATATTTCGAATATATTTATTTTTGGAATATGACTACTACAAGAAACATAGAAGGCATTCAAAGACATGTGATTATCAGTTGCTGAAACGCGAAAGGAGGAGGGAGGGAGGTAATGAGATACCTCGAGTTCTCCCCGAAATGACGGGGCTTGCGGCGAATTGCGGCGTTGTTTTGCCTGCGAAAGACGGCCACAGGAGGAAAACTTGAAAGCAAGACAAGAGAAAGGAAGGCCTGAGCGGTGCAGAATAGAAGGGGAAACGAGGATGATAGTTGTCTCAATTGACTATACTCTATCGGGTCCTGTGCCTGGAAAGGGAGAACGGGGACTGGAGATACACTGTCGGAAGGAAGAGCAACGTGCGTCCGGGGCGTGAAATTGAGTAGAGAAGAGGGTAGTGGCTATCGGCTGGCCAATCTATCCTATCTGTCTCTGTCTTGTCTTTCACTTATCTTATTTATTCACCCGGAGAGTCACGTCACAACAACGAAAGCATCGGCTGAATGCAGATAATGGATCTATTCTATCTGTCTATATGCCAAAGAGTCACGTCAAAATAGCAAAGGCGTTCATTTGCAAATAATGGGTGTCCCATTTCGGATGCAGGCCCTTGGGCTTTCTCGCGAAATGTCACCTTATTTCGAGCAATGGACGAGCTACAATACCGAGATGAGAACCTTAATCTGGAAACGTAAAAGAGGGATGGAAAAGTCCTGAAAATAGACGAGAATGGGAGTGGATTGGAATGGCAACTGATTGTCTTTCATAAACGAATAAGTGGTCGGAAGGAGAGGGGTCGGGGGGGGGGGGTGATGTGCCCCCCTTGTTGAATGATGTCTACATGAGCAGAGAAAGCAAGGGAACAGGAGGAATGGGGGAGATCCCAGTCGCGGCCTCTAGAGAATGGAACAAAAAGAGTCGCGTGGCCCGCGTGTGCTTGACTTATCCGCGTGGATGGAAACAAATAATGGACGGAAGGGAGGAAATGATAGGAGAAGAAGGAGAGAAGGAAAGGGGGCAGGTAGGTCACAGGAGGGACAGGATTGGGGAGGAAGAGACTCAGACCAACAATCAAAAGAATATGAATTATTTTGGTTCGCATCTATATCTAGTGCACTATTGTTAGGACATTTTCTTTCTCTTCTAGTATATGAGCTCATCTCACCTAGCACAGGAGGAACAAGGTTGGAAGATGGATTGTAATGTTAGTAGTGTTAGTACGGGGCAAAGGAACACTGCCGAAGTAGAGAAAACGAGGCCGAATTATTGGATTTCGAGTGAGCATTGCCGAAGGGAAGGAAAGGAAACGGGAAGAACAATGGGGAAAGGAAATGGTCATGGATGATGGGATGGCGGATTGGTTTATGAGGTGTCTTGAAGAGATTGAAGAATGGGATCGAGATTGGCAGTTATTCGAAAGAGAAAAGGGCGAAGATGCGGGGATATTCTCGAAAGGAAAACAGGGAAGACGCCAGTAATACCGAGGATATTTTGAGGACTGTAGGCTATTTGGAGGGTGTGAGTGCTCGGAAAGGAAGCTGGCAAGGAGTAGGAAATGGGGCCACTTTGTTTGAGGGAAATAGTTGATTTTCCTTCGAAAGCTGGGTATGTTTATGAAAAAGGCCTGCCAATCCGACTAATTATCTGAAAGCGGGGTATGTTTGCGAATCGTAGGTTACAAGCCTTGTTAACGGAAACCTCGAATGCGGGCTGTTTTCAAATTTCAGGTAGTTTTCGACTAGCTTTTTCATGTATGTTCTGAAAACAAGGCGATGATGATGAAGTGTTAGGGGATAAGATAAAAAGGGAGCTAGTCGCAGGACTGTTGTAGGCTATTTGTGACTCGCGTTTCTCACTATGGAAAGTGAGACGGGGAAAACAACCCTATTGTTCTCGTCAATTGTAGAAGGGAGAAAAGGAGGAGATTAAATTTTGAGCAGTCCGTTTTCATTGCCAAATTGAACTGCCTATTATGATATCGCATCATTGAAACCTCAAAGCAACATTGGGGTATTTTTTTTTAAAAATCGCTTAACGTTTATCACATTGTAGATCCGGGCGTTCTCACTCTTATCAATATTATGTGAAACACGAGTGTGCAATGTGCTCGAAACTGCAACCCCTTTGCTCTCGTCGTTTGTAGAAGAAGTGAAATGCGAATAGATGACAATTAAATTTCCGACATGTCATTGCAAAATTAATCTGGTTAGAACGATATGGTATCCTTGAAACCTGAAAGCAGCTTTGGGTTTTTTCTCTCCTACAACAGCTAATCGCATTGCAAATGTGACCACTTTTTTGTCCTATCAATATTATGTGAAACCCGAGTGTATAATGTGCCAGAAACTAGGTAATGCTAGGATGAATTTGCGAAAATGTTTATTTTTGTTAATTAATAACTTAATTCCCGTTTCAGGTGCGCGGGTCTGTGCTGCTACGAGGTCCGCTCGGGGCTGTGCCAGATCAAGTTGTCAACGCCGCTGTTGAAGCTGCGACCGAGAAGCGACCTGGTGGAGACTCTGCTGGTTAGTTGATGGGCCACCTAGGAGGAATAAATTGTGGAATTGGAGAGTGTATTGATTGAGTATCTAAAAGGGCTAGGGGGGATGTACACACGTATGTGAAAGGGCGAATGGATTACTAAAAGGCGCGCTGGCAAGCATTTCGAAATTAGTGTTCAAATGCGTTTCATCGGTAATACAAAACTGTTACATTGGTAGGCCTGTTGATGCTGCCGCATAGACGAGCTGATAAATTTTCGCAAATTGTTGATGCAGGTTCAAGGATTGGGCAATCAAATCTAGCTTGTTGTTGTTTTGGAAAAGTATGCGACCAGTATGATTTGTGTCACGTTGTCATCTGATAAGAGATCGCGATGGGCAAGTCTAGTGAGATCTCCTTTTTATATTCTAATATATCATTATGAGTGACTATCTGAGTCGAGCAAAATAACGTTGGCACTAGCCAAAAATCGAAATCCTCCAAATTTTTTTTGGTGAGTAGTACTCATGGAGAGTACCTCGATGCTACCTTATTTAGTGTTCCGGTTGACCCTCCGCCGAATGGGAACGAGTTTTGAAGTGAAACATAACCCAAACGGCTTTTGTCATTTCGCAACCAATCAAACCCATTGATATCACAAATAATGCTTATCACCTCTGTGAGTATTCACCCAAAATTTCATCTCGATCGATTTCAAACTGATAGAGAAAAATTGAAAAATTGAAGTTTTCTCGCTAAAGTCAGTGAAGAATCTAGGTCACCTGTAAAAAAGACCTTTTTTATTTCATTATTTTATAGACCATTAATTACCCTAACTAGCATTGCAAAATGAAAAATAATACTTCCGCACGCCAGGACTTATTTAAAAAATAGTGCTAAACAATTGAAAATAATCAGTTCTCGATAGGCTTGACCTACCGTATCTTCCGAGGCGGTAGTGTTAATTTTCATTTATGGAAAAGAGTAGAAGTTGCACACTTTTGAATTCCTGCTTTTTTGTAACTCTGCTCGCATCTTAGACACAGGATTAGACAAAAATTCGATAACGAAGGTTGTTTAATAGAAAAGAGCGCATCTTAGAATCACCGGGTTGGCTAAAACGACGATTACGCATGTTGTTTACTAGTTAAATGAGCATCCTAGAATCACAGGGCAAAACAAATCTTCGATTAAGGAGGTTGATTACTAGTAAAGAGCGCATCCCAGAATCACCGGGTTGGATAAAAAGTCGATTACGCATGTTGTTTACTAATAAACAGTGCATCCTATAGTCACCGGATATAACGTCGATTACGCACGCAATCCAGGGGATTCTAAGATGCGCTCTTTTCTAGTAAACAATCTTTGTTATCGAAGTTTTGTCTAACCCAGTGTTTCTGGGATGCTCTTTTCACTAGTAAACAACATGCGTAATCGTCGTTTTAGCCAACCCGGTGATTCTAAGATGCGCTCTTTTCTATTAAACAACCTTCGTTATCGAATTTTTTGTCTAATCCGGTGTTTCTAGGATGCGAGCTGAGTTACAAAAAAGCAGGAATTCAAAAGTGTGCAACTTCTACTCTTTTCCATAAATGAAAATTAACACTACCGCCTCGGAAGATACGGTAGGTCAAGCCTATCGAGAACTGATTATTTTCAATTGTTTATCACTATTTTTTAAATAAGTCCTGGCGTGCGGAAGTATTATTTTTCATTTTGCAATGCTAGTTAGGGTAATGAATGGTCTATAAAATAATGAAATAAAAAAGGTCTTTTTTTACAGGTGACCTAGATTCTTCACTGACTTTAGCGAGAAAACTTCAATTTTTCAATTTTTCTCTATCAGTTTGAAATCGATCGAGATGAAATTTTGGGTGAATACTAAGGTTCACGAGTTGGGCCATTCCGCCTATTCAGGCTTTCTCGTACCGGTCGAAAAGCCTAGTTGGGCGCCAGAATGAGGGACGCCTGATAGGCTTTTTTCCTTTGTTCGCGCCTGCCAGGCTTTTCTTATGCGCGTAGCTCGAAACATATTTAAAAATCAACGAAAATTTCGATCATTTTCTACCGCGTCGACCAGTCGATCCAAAGTGAGAGTGGAGAATGAGTGGCAGGCGGCCTATAGGCGCCTGCGAGAAATTCTTTGTTCGCTGTCAGGCGAGTTGGGCTTTATTCATCGTGAACAAAAATGAGTTGGGCGGCCTAGGCGCCTCCCAACTCGTGAACCCTAGTGAATACTCACAGAGGTGATAAGCATTATTTGTGATATCAATGGGTTTGATTGGTTGCGAAATGACAAAAGCCGTTTGGGTTATGTTTCACTTCAAAACTCGTTCCCATTCGGCGGAGGGTCAACCGGAACACTAAATAAGGTAGCATCGAGGTACTCTCCATGAGTACTACTCACCAAAAAAAATTTGGAGGATTTCGATTTTTGGCTAGTGCCAAGGGTCAGTGCAAAGTTTTTCATTGACTCAGATAGTCACTCTTATAATAATTAGTCGAATATTTCCACAATTCACACTTCAGGCTGTTCCTTTCACCAAGCGAGTTTATGTTGCATGGATTATCAAATTTTTCAAAGTGCCTAGGGGCGTCAATGTATATACCGCTCTGACAATGAAGCTCAAAACAACAACATTACAAATCTTAATTAATTAAGTAAAGCTAATTTCAGCACGAGATGATCCACGCGTTCCTCTTCGTGTCGGTGCGCGACCGGGACAGGGACGGACACGGACCACAGTTTCAGGTACGGTAGCGTGTATTATTGGGCACGTACGGTATTATTGGGCACGACGAATGGTAATTATAGAGCACTGTAGGAAACGTGCGCTAAAAAAGATAACATTGCTTAAGCTGGGATATGTTGAAGCAATTCCAGGTACTGTAGATATTGTTATTCTGGTGGGAGGTTCGGTAGAGTACGATAGTAGGGGAGTTCGGTGGGGAGTACGGTAGCAAGTGAATGAAGTAGTGTTTATGGTACGGGGAGGGCTGGGTTATAAGTCAGTATTTTGAACTATTGAAAAGTTTAACCCAATCATATCGTTTCCTTCTACATTTCATGCCTACATGATCTATACGTGAAACATACAATCACTGGCGTCGAAATTTTTTTCAAATCTTTTCTCGGAATATCGGACAATCATAAAGCTGGATTGTGACGTTATGCATGTTTCCAATATCTTACAGTGTACTCTGTAGATTAAAAAAAAACTGTATATTCCACCGTAACCCTACCGTGCCCCACCCTCCACCCCTCTGTGATTGCAGTGGCACATGCACCGTCCTGGGACAATTGACAAAATCGGGGGTTTCGCAAGAAACCTATAGAAAATCGTAGGGTTTTGCTTCCGAAATCGGGGGTTATAAGCTTAGAACCCGGGGTCAAAATCGGGGGTATAGTCCGATATCCGAGCTCGTGCACATCGTCTGCATTGCAGTGGCACATGCACCGCATTAACAAGGAAGCAGGCACGCGCATCACCATCTACCACTCGTTCCACGCCGAGGTCGCCGTCTACAAGCAGCACCACTGGCGGTACGGTTACGGGGAGTACGGTAGGGATACTGTTACGAGAAAATAGGTAGTGGTGCTACTGGCGGTGAGTACGGTATCAGGGTACAGTGGGAATACTGTAGATAAAAATACGGTACGGGGTAGCGCATATTTTACAAATATTAAAACGACATTTTTTTAAATTGTAAATTATTAATTAAATTAATAACCCCATTATAGCTGCTCGGGTCCGTGTCGCGAGCGTCGCCCGTACTTCGGATGGGTCAAGCGAACGACTAATCGAGCGCCATCGAAGAATGATCTGTGGTGGGCGGAGCATGAGAGGAGCTGTGGAGGTACGGTAGGGAGTACGGTAGTTGAGGGTTACGGTAATGGAGATGAGGGGGTATGGTAGTTATTTGCTAATTGTAAGGTATTGGGGAGTGGTACGGAGGATAGTAAAGAGGTTGATGTAGGTTACGGCACGGATTCATGGAGCACTTGTTCATTGGTCGAGTTCATTGACGTAACCGTGAAATACCCACCTTTGAGTTCTCTTCAAAACTCGAATTCACCTGGTTTTTTTGTTCTTTGGAGTTGTTCTTCGGAGTTTAAAATTTTCCCATTTAGGCACTTACACGAAAGTGGCGGAGCCGAAAGAGTTCACGGAGAAGCGCGAAAAGGCGGAGCGAAAGAAGGCCGAGGGAGGCGGAGTCGCGAAAAGGGGCGGAGTCGCCAAGTCGCCCGTCGCCGTCGATGACCCGAAGAAACAGCCTCGCATCGATGTAGTGTTCGGAGGGGGAGGAGGAGGAGGGAAGAGGCTGGGTTAGTGCAGAGTTTCGCGTGGTTAGAACTACGAACGACTGACGAACGGTCTTCAAAACATGCATCATTACGAGGGTAATTTCATTCGAATGAAGCCGGTGAGTAGATGTTGCAGGAAGTTTACGTAAGACCGTGTGATGGGGCTAATGTAAAAGCAATGTGGCCTCGGTTGCGCATTCCAATCTATACCCAAATATTTGTTTATTAGGGTCTAGGAAAGCTGATGTTTCAAGTTCGGTATATAGGATATGGTGGCGGCAGATGCGTAATTACTTTGATTGCTTTCGTGGTAAAATTGGACCGAAAGCAGAGGTTCAAAGTAGGCAGCAAGTCGATTGTTATTTGAATGAAGTCGGTGAATTTCACCGGGTGAATGGAGGTTGCAGCGGCTATACGTGAGACCAGGCGAGGGCGCTAATTCGATGCATATTCGGCTGGCGGAAATGAATTACTATCACAAATTCAGATAGTAAAAAATATTCAAAACAGCGCAAGGTGGTCATGAGATTCATGGTCAGAATGTAATCCAGTGAGGCGTAAGAGAGTGATGGTTGGCGATCTTGTTTCACAATATCAACAAATCGATATATTACCATCTTCAGGAACCGCTGCCGGCGCTGCAACGAAGCCAGTGACAGTCGGAGTGGTTGGAGGAGGAGGGCAGATGCTCGGAGGTGAGGAGGGGGATTACGGTAGAAATGTTGGATTACGGTAGTTAGTGATGATTAAAGTGTCTATTCTGGGCTATGATTATTAGTGTTGAGTAAAAAGGTACAGGTAATCTCGTTATTCAAGGCACTTGTTTCCTACGGTAGATCACTGCTAAACCAAAGTGTTGAGTGCGGTGGCTATTGTGGGTTACAGCTAGACTTTTGTATAAGATAATTCGTCAATACTTCGCATATCTTTGATTTTATCTAACCGAATTTCGCAATCGAATTAGCGCCATGCCCTTGTTTCACGTATGCCCGCTGCAACCCCCGCTCACCGGCTCTATCTAAATAAAATAATCTGTCGCTGTGCAGGTGTCGCGGGCCGCAGCCGGCTGCTGGATCTGATGGGCGGTGGTGGTCTCGGCGGGAAGAAGAGTGGTACGGTAGGCAAGGAGAATCGATCGATTACTGTCGCTGCTCCCATCGACGATGACGATGACGATTGTGTGGTGATCGAGCCAATGCCACGGGCATCGACGACACTCGTCAGGAACCGACCGAGACTCAGAGGTGGGTTCGATTTCGGTGTTGTCAGCGTTTCAATGCAGCGAATGCTGTAGGTAGTGTTGTTGCAATGTCACAAACGTGTAGGCGTCATACTTAATATTAGCGGTGTGTTGGTGTTTCGGAGATAGGTAAACAGATGGGTTTGGTCACTGGGAATTGATTTGTATCGGTCGGATCGTTTGGCAAAAATCACTCTTTATTTGAGTTTCGGAATTCGGGTTTCACTGACAACTCATTAATAGTGGAGGGACATGGAACTAATCATGCCATGAGCCCAGAGAGAATGTATAATAAAATTAAAATAATATTTGCATCTCCAGGAGGTTCGCAGGAGGACGTCAACCTGGAGGATTCGGATAACAGCCGAGGTACGGTGGAGGTGGTGTGGTTACGGTAGCGAAGGAGTGACAATTATCAATTACACGGATAAAGATGTTTTGCTTCACATTGTTGGTTAGATTAACAAAAAAACATTACCAACAGAAAGAATATATTGCCAAGAACTCTAATGATTTGATAAGATCGTGTACCATTTCCCACCTCGTTTTAATCACAACTGAAGTCAAAGAAAGCAATAGCTTGTAAGTGTTTATCAGTTCGTAATGCTTGCAGTTTTGATGGGTATTATTTCGTCGATCTTGTTATTGAATTAGACAACGAATGTGGAATTAGACAACGAAACTGTCGACTCAGTCGATTTGAGCCAGCACTAAGATGATTGAGTATACTGCCCATGTGAGATACGTTAAAGATGATGCGTTTTCCTTTTCGCAGTCCAGCTTCTCTGAAATTGTGGTTGACATTGTGTTCAAACCCAAGCACTTCTCTGTTTTTGGTTCGGACTTTTCTTGCATGATGTGCCCTCCCAATCGTTCTCATTCCCTACCCTATTCACATTCACAGCTGTCGTAGTCCGTTCCACAAACAGGTAAATTCCCAAACGTGCATTTAGCCTCTTCTGCATAGATAGCCATCAGCAATCGAAGGAATTTCATATGACAAAATATTGCGGAAAATTCGTCATCGCACATGCATTTGCCGAGTCCCTAAAGCACGATTAGTTTGTGATATAGTTGCGATATTTTCTGACTAAGATAAACAGCATCATCCCAGTAGTCTAGTAAGAGGATGATAACTTTGCTATTCTTATTCTTAGGTTATAATTAGCTAGAATAGGCTCACATAACAATAAGCGGGCCCTTTGCGGCCCAGTACGCGTCTAGCACTGTGCCCAGGTCAAGCTGGCTCTTGTCGATCACGTATTGCGGTAGGTCCGATTCTGACTGGGAGGCCTCGATGGGCTCTTGTGCGGCGCTGGCAACAACACTAGCTGTTTGTTGGACATAACACATAATGCAGTAACTCCCTCTGATGATTCTCTCGAAGAGTATTGCTTGTCAACCGATGCTAACAATAAGATTATGAGTTGCAATCTAAGAAAACAGAGAAGCAAACAACAACTATAAAATTGACCATTTCCAATGTATTCCAGATGGCTCGAACCGGGCGGTGGCGGGCGACGATGATGAATTCCACGAGGAGCTGCAGTTCGATAATTCGGATTCCCATGACGGCAACTCGATGCCGCACGCCGTGCCCTACTTGGGGGAGGTGGGCCAGGCGTCCATTATAGAATTCTCTTATTGGAAAATTTTCCGGGATTTCCAATAAGACGATCAAAGGATTCGCCCCCTCCCCCATTTGCACGATGTCAACCACTTGTCCAACCCACACTCTGACTGTTATGGGTGCCTCTATGAATATATATCGATCCTTCATTCGAAAGGTTCCAGCGTAAATTTTAAAAACAGTGGGTTGAACACTTCGTGGTTTTGAGAACCCGGCGCATCTTTACTTTAGTGACCAAACGCCGCGCTTTAACTTGTGGATAGTGAGAAATGAGACAGCGAGCTATCGAATGAGCGACCTTTTTGTACTAAAGTAAAGAAGCGCCGAGAACCCCAAGTAAGCGAACGTTGAGGTGGGCGAGGTACTCGGAGGAGTGGGAGAGATGGATGCGGAGAAGATGGCAACGATGGAGCGAGCGATGGGAGAGATGGAGAACTACTTCAACATGGGGGACGATGGAGGGAGAGACGAGCATGTGAGTGGATAGGGCAGAAGTCAAATACTCATGTCATGAAACTTAAATTGTGGAATGCTTCTACACATTTTGATGGTTAATGGGCATGTGGTGGTTAGGTTTCGTATTATTTTCTCTGTTTTTTGTAATGGTGGTATGCTTTTCCTTTTGAGGGTAGTATTTGATCTCTGGGATAGGGCAATGATGAGCACAGTTGAACGGGGTGATTTGGCCCCTTCAGTCAGTTAAACGAAGTTTTCGACACGCTGAGAAGGGGCGTTAAAATAAGTGCGAAATAATATTTTCCGTTGTAATGATGAGCACATCGGATAGCCCTAGTCTCCCTGAGATTGTCGTTAGCATTTTGTAATCATTGTTATTCATTTGTAGAACTACGGCTTCATCAACACGTCGATGCCCGTGCTTTCGCCTGTTCTTGCTCAGGTTCGATATCGACGGGAACGTGTGATTACGGTAGGATGGGTACTGTAGTGATGGGTGGGTACGGTTGGTATTGGCGTGTCTTTAGTGCTCCCTCCCTATCATTCGATATTTGAAAAGAAACGCTGTTGATTTTCCACCTCACGAGTATGTCGTTGGCTGGGCCAACTAATGCTAGAAGTTCTAGCACTATAGGCTAGTTAATTCTCACCTTGTAGTTTGTATTCTTGTGCAGATACGGTGTTCATTTTTCCGTTCAGAACCAGTCGCAGTTTGATGCGGAGATCGCTCGATTGGAGAAGGAAGTGGCCAAGGCTAATGTGAGTTGTGATTGAGATACCGAAAACGTTTTAATACAATTAAACCTGTCCAATGACTCCTTATAACGCTCTGTGTTTTTGGCTCATTCGAGATGTTGTGATTCATCATTGACGCATCATTATGGGTACGGAATAGTAGTCATAGTTTTCGGGAACCTTGGAAAGTTCTATTAAATTGCATTCAGCTACTACTGAATGAGCTGATGGACGAGAACCGATGCGACGAAGTGATGGACCAATACCAAAAGATTGAAGGGATGAACGCAGAATTGGTGAGCGATTGTCAGGCTACTACAATCTGAGAAAATTGTTTTGTTTAAGTTGCACTGTTTAATTTATTGTGCAACGGTCCCAGGAATACACGACCAGAAGAGATCTGAATGTGACCTAACACAGTCTTTTTCATAAGCATAACCGGCTTTCGAAGGTAAAGGTAAAGGTGTATCCACGTCAAGCGATTTTACAGTCATAAGACAACGCTAGGTGGGACCCACTGGTAAGGCCAGCTGTTAGACGGACTACATACCCGGCTGTCCAATGCTTTCTCGGGTAGCCTTACCTTTCGCAACAGAGGTTGCTACCAATTTGCCGACCCCGGGGGATAGCAAGGCTTGGTTGGCCTCGGCGGGGGATTGAACTCGGTACCCTTCGAATGGCGAGCGGCGCCTTACACCACTCGGCCATCCCGCCACCGAAGGGTCTAGTCACCTAACTTTTCCATTTGTGATGTTGATTGGGTTAACTTCAGACGTCGCTGAACGGGCAGCGGGACATGGAAATGGCGCAGCGACTGCAAGACGAATTGGACGCTAACAATGAGGTGACTTAAATTACAAACTCGGATTAGCAATATTTTAATAAATATGAAGAAAAAACTGAAATTATTCCTATGAAAACGTGTGAAAGTTAATTTGTGATGTTACAATCTCAAAAATTGAGACGACTAATGAAATTTTCAAACTCCAATCGTAAACGGATGACCACGCGTTTTTGCGCCAATTTATCCTTCCTTGAGGCCACTGATAATGAAATTAAATAAGTAAGATTAAATTAAGATTTCGCCGGATGAGGCTTTGGCGAGGCAGCTACAAAAGGAAGAACATGCGGCAGAGAAGGTACCCTTTTTTTACTAAATAAATGTGTTTTTTCTAGATTCGGAGAAAAAAAAATGTTTGTGGAATAGATCATATAAGAGACTATCTGAGAAAATCAGATAACTCTTGGCATTCTGCAAAAATGGATTTGACTCTTTTTCTGGCTATAAGTAGTGTTCCATGGGGACAGCTTATTTGTAGAATCCGAAATCATGAAATTGATTTTTAGCCTCAGGGCATCGAGTGATGACGTCATTACCGTAATCAGCAAAAATCCGTAATTCGATTCTAATCGATTCGGGAGTAGGAGCCAATACGCCAATGGGTTCGGCGGGTCAGACTTAGTTCGGTAAGTCAGATTTATGACTTTTGTCTCGTCCACGAGCCGCAGCAGTCGTCCAAGATTCTGGCCGCCACACCGTCGTGTGGGTCCGGCCCCTGCATCGTCCACGAGCCGCAGCAGTCGTCCAAGGTGGTGATGGGGGTGGTCGGTGGGAGGGCCTCATCGCCGCAGCAGTCGTCCAAGATTCTGGCCGCCACACCGTCGTGTGGGTCCGGCCCCTGCATCATCCACGAGCCGCAGCAGTCGTCCAAGATTCTGGCCGCCACACCGTCGTGTGGGTCCGGCCCCTGCATCGCCCACGAGCAGCAGCAGTCGTCCAAGATTCTGGCCGCCACACCGTCGTGTGGGTCCGGCCCCTGCATCGTCCACGAGCCGCAGCAGTCGTCCAAGATTCTGGCCGCCACACCGTCGTGTGGGTCCGGCCCCTGCATCGTCCACGAGCAGCAGCAGTCGTCCAAGATTCTGGCCGCCACACCGTCGTGTGGGTCCGGCCCCTGCATCGTCCACGAGCCGCAGCAGTCGTCCAAGATTCTGGCCGCCACACCGTCGTGTGGGTCCGGCCCCTGCATCGCCCACGAGCCGCAGCAGTCGTCCAAGGTGGTGATGGGGGTGGTCGGTGGGAGGGCCTCATCGCCGCAGCAGTCGTCCAAGATTCTGGCCGCCACACCGTCGTGTGGGTCCGGCCCCTGCATCGTCCACGAGCCGCAGCAGTCGTCCAAGATTCTGGCCGCCACACCGTCGTGTGGGTCCGGCCCCTGCATCGTCCACGAGCCGCAGCAGTCGTCCAAGATTCTGGCCGCCACACCGTCGTGTGGGTCCGGCCCCTGCATCGTCCACGAGCCGCAGCAGTCGTCCAAGATTCTGGCCGCCACACCGTCGTGTGGGTCCGGCCCCTGCATCGCCCACGAGCAGCAGCAGTCGTCCAAGATTCTGGCCGCCACACCGTCGTGTGGGTCCGGCCCCTGCATCGTCCACGAGCCGCAGCAGTCGTCCAAGATTCTGGCCGCCACACCGTCGTGTGGGTCCGGCCCCTGCATCGTCCACGAGCCGCAGCAGTCGTCCAAGATTCTGGCCGCCACACCGTCGTGTGGGTCCGGCCCCTGCATCGTCCACGAGCAGCAGCAGTCGTCCAAGATTCTGGCCGCCACACCGTCGTGTGGGTCCGGCCCCTGCATCGTCCACGAGCCGCAGCAGTCGTCCAAGGTGGTGATGGGGGTGGTCGGTGGGAGGGCCTCATCGCCGCAGCAGTCGTCCAAGATTCTGGCCGCCACACCGTCGTGTGGGTCCGGCCCCTGCATCATCCACGAGCCGCAGCAGTCGTCCAAGATTCTGGCCGCCACACCGTCGTGTGGGTCCGGCCCCTGCATCGTCCACGAGCCGCAGCAGTCGTCCAAGATTCTGGCCGCCACACCGTCGTGTGGGTCCGGCCCCTGCATCGTCCACGAGCCGCAGCAGTCGTCCAAGATTCTGGCCGCCACACCGTCGTGTGGGTCCGGCCCCTGCATCGTCCACGAGCCGCAGCAGTCGTCCAAGATTCTGGTCGCCACACCGTCGTGTGGGTCCGGCCCCTGCATCGTCCACGAGCCGCAGCAGTCGTCCAAGATTCTGGCCGCCACACCGTCGTGTGGGTCCGGCCCCTGCATCGTCCACGAGCCGCAGCAGTCGTCCGAGATTCTGGCCGCCACACCGTCGTGTGGGTCCGGCCCCTGCATCGTCCACGAGCAGCAGCAGTCGTCCAAGATTCTGGCCGCCACACCGTCGTGTGGGTCCGGCCCCTGCATCGTCCACGAGCCGCAGCAGTCGTCCAAGATTCTGGCCGCCACACCGTCGTGTGGGTCCGGCCCCTGCATCGCCCACGAGCCGCAGCAGTCGTCCAAGGTGGTGATGGGGGTGGTCGGTGGGAGGGCCTCATCGCCGCAGCAGTCGTCCAAGATTCTGGCCGCCACACCGTCGTGTGGGTCCGGCCCCTGCATCGTCCACGAGCCGCAGCAGTCGTCCAAGATTCTGGCCGCCACACCGTCGTGTGGGTCCGGCCCCTGCATCGTCCACGAGCCGCAGCAGTCGTCCAAGATTCTGGCCGCCACACCGTCGTGTGGGTCCGGCCCCTGCATCGTCCACGAGCAGCAGCAGTCGTCCAAGATTCTGGCCGCCACACCGTCGTGTGGGTCCGGCCCCTGCATCGCCCACGAGCAGCAGCAGTCGTCCAAGATTCTGGCCGCCACACCGTCGTGTGGGTCCGGCCCCTGCATCGTCCACGAGCCGCAGCAGTCGTCCAAGATTCTGGCCGCCACACCGTCGTGTGGGTCCGGCCCCTGCATCGTCCACGAGCCGCAGCAGTCGTCCAAGGTGGTGATGGGGGTGGTCGGTGGGAGGGCCTCATCGCCGCAGCAGTCGTCCAAGATTCTGGCCGCCACACCGTCGTGTGGGTCCGGCCCCTGCATCATCCACGAGCCGCAGCAGTCGTCCAAGATTCTGGCCGCCACACCGTCGTGTGGGTCCGGCCCCTGCATCGTCCACGAGCCGCAGCAGTCGTCCAAGATTCTGGCCGCCACACCGTCGTGTGGGTCCGGCCCCTGCATCGTCCACGAGCCGCAGCAGTCGTCCAAGATTCTGGCCGCCACACCGTCGTGTGGGTCCGGCCCCTGCATCGTCCACGAGCCGCAGCAGTCGTCCAAGATTCTGGCCGCCACACCGTCGTGTGGGTCCGGCCCCTGCATCGTCCACGAGCCGCAGCAGTCGTCCAAGATTCTGGCCGCCACACCGTCGTGTGGGTCCGGCCCCTGCATCGTCCACGAGCCGCAGCAGTCGTCCAAGATTCTGGCCGCCACACCGTCGTGTGGGTCCGGCCCCTGCATCGTCCACGAGCAGCAGCAGTCGTTCAAGATTCTGGCCGCCACACCGTCGTGTGGGTCCGGCCCCTGCATCGTCCACGAGCCGCAGCAGTCGTCCAAGATTCTGGCCGCCACACCGTCGTGTGGGTCCGGCCCCTGCATCGCCCACGAGCCGCAGCAGTCGTCCAAGGTGGTGATGGGGGTGGTCGGTGGGAGGGCCTCATCGCCGCAGCAGTCGTCCAAGATTCTGGCCGCCACACCGTCGTGTGGGTCCGGCCCCTGCATCGTCCACGAGCCGCAGCAGTCGTCCAAGATTCTGGCCGCCACACCGTCGTGTGGGTCCGGCCCCTGCATCGTCCACGAGCCGCAGCAGTCGTCCAAGATTCTGGCCGCCACACCGTCGTGTGGGTCCGGCCCCTGCATCGTCCACGAGCCGCAGCAGTCGTCCAAGATTCTGGCCGCCACACCGTCGTGTGGGTCCGGCCCCTGCATCGTCCACGAGCCGCAGCAGTCGTCCAAGATTCTGGCCGCCACACCGTCGTGTGGGTCCGGCCCCTGCATCGCCCACGAGCAGCAGCAGTCGTCCAAGATTCTGGCCGCCACACCGTCGTGTGGGTCCGGCCCCTGCATCGTCCACGAGCCGCAGCAGTCGTCCAAGATTCTGGCCGCCACACCGTCGTGTGGGTCCGGCCCCTGCATCGTCCACGAGCAGCAGCAGTCGTCCAAGATTCTGGCCGCCACACCGTCGTGTGGGTCCGGCCCCTGCATCGTCCACGAGCCGCAGCAGTCGTCCAAGGTGGTGATGGGGGTGGTCGGTGGGAGGGCCTCATCGCCGCAGCAGTCGTCCAAGATTCTGGCCGCCACACCGTCGTGTGGGTCCGGCCCCTGCATCATCCACGAGCCGCAGCAGTCGTCCAAGATTCTGGCCGCCACACCGTCGTGTGGGTCCGGCCCCTGCATCGTCCACGAGCCGCAGCAGTCGTCCAAGATTCTGGCCGCCACACCGTCGTGTGGGTCCGGCCCCTGCATCGTCCACGAGCCGCAGCAGTCGTCCAAGATTCTGGCCGCCACACCGTCGTGTGGGTCCGGCCCCTGCATCGCCCACGAGCCGCAGCAGTCGTCCAAGGTGGTGATGGGGGTGGTCGGTGGGAGGGCCTCATCGCCGCAGCAGTCGTCCAAGATTCTGGCCGCCACACCGTCGTGTGGGTCCGGCCCCTGCATCGTCCACGAGCCGCAGCAGTCGTCCAAGATTCTGGCCGCCACACCGTCGTGTGGGTCCGGCCCCTGCATCGTCCACGAGCCGCAGCAGTCGTCCAAGATTCTGGCCGCCACACCGTCGTGTGGGTCCGGCCCCTGCATCGTCCACGAGCCGCAGCAGTCGTCCAAGATTCTGGCCGCCACACCGTCGTGTGGGTCCGGCCCCTGCATCGCCCACGAGCAGCAGCAGTCGTCCAAGATTCTGGCCGCCACACCGTCGTGTGGGTCCGGCCCCTGCATCGTCCACGAGCCGCAGCAGTCGTCCAAGATTCTGGCCGCCACACCGTCGTGTGGGTCCGGCCCCTGCATCGTCCACGAGCCGCAGCAGTCGTCCAAGATTCTGGCCGCCACACCGTCGTGTGGGTCCGGCCCCTGCATCGTCCACGAGCAGCAGCAGTCGTCCAAGATTCTGGCCGCCACACCGTCGTGTGGGTCCGGCCCCTGCATCGTCCACGAGCCGCAGCAGTCGTCCAAGGTGGTGATGGGGGTGGTCGGTGGGAGGGCCTCATCGCCGCAGCAGTCGTCCAAGATTCTGGCCGCCACACCGTCGTGTGGGTCCGGCCCCTGCATCATCCACGAGCCGCAGCAGTCGTCCAAGATTCTGGCCGCCACACCGTCGTGTGGGTCCGGCCCCTGCATCGTCCACGAGCCGCAGCAGTCGTCCAAGATTCTGGCCGCCACACCGTCGTGTGGGTCCGGCCCCTGCATCGTCCACGAGCCGCAGCAGTCGTCCAAGATTCTGGCCGCCACACCGTCGTGTGGGTCCGGCCCCTGCATCGCCCACGAGCCGCAGCAGTCGTCCAAGGTGGTGATGGGGGTGGTCGGTGGGAGGGCCTCATCGCCGCAGCAGTCGTCCAAGATTCTGGCCGCCACACCGTCGTGTGGGTCCGGCCCCTGCATCGTCCACGAGCCGCAGCAGTCGTCCAAGATTCTGGCCGCCTCACCGTCGTGTGGGTCCGGCCCCTGCATCGTCCACGAGCCGCAGCAGTCGTCCAAGATTCTGGCCGCCACACCGTCGTGTGGGTCCGGCCCCTGCATCGTCCACGAGCCGCAGCAGTCGTCCAAGATTCTGGCCGCCACACCGTCGTGTGGGTCCGGCCCCTGCATCGTCCACGAGCCGCAGCAGTCGTCCAAGATTCTGGCCGCCACACCGTCGTGTGGGTCCGGCCCCTGCATCGCCCACGAGCCGCAGCAGTCGTCCAAGGTGGTGATGGGGGTGGTCGGTGGGAGGGCCTCATCGCCGCAGCAGTCGTCCAAGATTCTGGCCGCCACACCGTCGTGTGGGTCCGGCCCCTGCATCGTCCACGAGCCGCAGCAGTCGTCCAAGATTCTGGCCGCCACACCGTCGTGTGGGTCCGGCCCCTGCATCGTCCACGAGCCGCAGCAGTCGTCCAAGATTCTGGCCGCCACACCGTCGTGTGGGTCCGGCCCCTGCATCGTCCACGAGCAGCAGCAGTCGTCCAAGATTCTGGCCGCCACACCGTCGTGTGGGTCCGGCCCCTGCATCGCCCACGAGCAGCAGCAGTCGTCCAAGATTCTGGCCGCCACACCGTCGTGTGGGTCCGGCCCCTGCATCGTCCACGAGCCGCAGCAGTCGTCCAAGATTCTGGCCGCCACACCGTCGTGTGGGTCCGGCCCCTGCATCGTCCACGAGCCGCAGCAGTCGTCCAAGGTGGTGATGGGGGTGGTCGGTGGGAGGGCCTCATCGCCGCAGCAGTCGTCCAAGATTCTGGCCGCCACACCGTCGTGTGGGTCCGGCCCCTGCATCATCCACGAGCCGCAGCAGTCGTCCAAGATTCTGGCCGCCACACCGTCGTGTGGGTCCGGCCCCTGCATCGTCCACGAGCCGCAGCAGTCGTCCAAGATTCTGGCCGCCACACCGTCGTGTGGGTCCGGCCCCTGCATCGTCCACGAGCCGCAGCAGTCGTCCAAGATTCTGGCCGCCACACCGTCGTGTGGGTCCGGCCCCTGCATCGTCCACGAGCCGCAGCAGTCGTCCAAGATTCTGGCCGCCACACCGTCGTGTGGGTCCGGCCCCTGCATCGTCCACGAGCCGCAGCAGTCGTCCAAGATTCTGGCCGCCACACCGTCGTGTGGGTCCGGCCCCTGCATCGTCCACGAGCCGCAGCAGTCGTCCAAGATTCTGGCCGCCACACCGTCGTGTGGGTCCGGCCCCTGCATCGTCCACGAGCAGCAGCAGTCGTTCAAGATTCTGGCCGCCACACCGTCGTGTGGGTCCGGCCCCTGCATCGTCCACGAGCCGCAGCAGTCGTCCAAGATTCTGGCCGCCACACCGTCGTGTGGGTCCGGCCCCTGCATCGCCCACGAGCCGCAGCAGTCGTCCAAGGTGGTGATGGGGGTGGTCGGTGGGAGGGCCTCATCGCCGCAGCAGTCGTCCAAGATTCTGGCCGCCACACCGTCGTGTGGGTCCGGCCCCTGCATCGTCCACGAGCCGCAGCAGTCGTCCAAGATTCTGGCCGCCACACCGTCGTGTGGGTCCGGCCCCTGCATCGTCCACGAGCCGCAGCAGTCGTCCAAGATTCTGGCCGCCACACCGTCGTGTGGGTCCGGCCCCTGCATCGTCCACGAGCCGCAGCAGTCGTCCAAGATTCTGGCCGCCACACCGTCGTGTGGGTCCGGCCCCTGCATCGCCCACGAGCAGCAGCAGTCGTCCAAGATTCTGGCCGCCACACCGTCGTGTGGGTCCGGCCCCTGCATCGTCCACGAGCCGCAGCAGTCGTCCAAGATTCTGGCCGCCACACCGTCGTGTGGGTCCGGCCCCTGCATCGTCCACGAGCCGCAGCAGTCGTCCAAGATTCTGGCCGCCACACCGTCGTGTGGGTCCGGCCCCTGCATCGTCCACGAGCCGCAGCAGTCGTCCAAGATTCTGGCCGCCACACCGTCGTGTGGGTCCGGCCCCTGCATCGTCCACGAGCAGCAGCAGTCGTCCAAGATTCTGGCCGCCACACCGTCGTGCGGGTCCGGCCCCTGCATCGTCCACGAGCCGCAGCAGTCGTCCAAGGTGGTGATGGGGGTGGTCGGTGGGAGGGCCTCATCGCCGCAGCAGTCGTCCAAGATTCTGGCCGCCACACCGTCGTGTGGGTCCGGCCCCTGCATCATCCACGAGCCGCAGCAGTCGTCCAAGATTCTGGCCGCCACACCGTCGTGTGGGTCCGGCCCCTGCATCGTCCACGAGCCGCAGCAGTCGTCCAAGATTCTGGCCGCCACACCGTCGTGTGGGTCCGGCCCCTGCATCGTCCACGAGCCGCAGCAGTCGTCCAAGATTCTGGCCGCCACACCGTCGTGTGGGTCCGGCCCCTGCATCGTCCACGAGCCGCAGCAGTCGTCCAAGATTCTGGCCGCCACACCGTCGTGTGGGTCCGGCCCCTGCATCGTCCACGAGCCGCAGCAGTCGTCCAAGATTCTGGCCGCCACACCGTCGTGTGGGTCCGGCCCCTGCATCGTCCACGAGCCGCAGCAGTCGTCCGAGATTCTGGCCGCCACACCGTCGTGTGGGTCCGGCCCCTGCATCGTCCACGAGCAGCAGCAGTCGTCCAAGATTCTGGCCGCCACACCGTCGTGTGGGTCCGGCCCCTGCATCGTCCACGAGCCGCAGCAGTCGTCCAAGATTCTGGCCGCCACACCGTCGTGTGGGTCCGGCCCCTGCATCGTCCACGAGCCGCAGCAGTCGTCCAAGGTGGTGATGGGGGTGGTCGGTGGGAGGGCCTCATCGCCGCAGCAGTCGTCCAAGATTCTGGCCGCCACACCGTCGTGTGGTTCCGGCACCAAACTACTCGCTATTGAAAAATTTGAAAAGTCGATAATCAATTTCGTCATCACTAAGCAATATTGCGTAATGATGATGCAATATACCGTTTTTCGTCTACTTTCGTCCATTAATTCTTTTTTTTTAAATGTATTCTTTTTTTTATTTTACCATAAATACAGTACCCGGCGTGTGGTCGCTTGATCAAATTTAGTACGGTGGAACACATTCACGCTTGCGAAAGGCTCGTGAGACCGAGAGCGAGCCGAAAAAAGTTAAGATGGAGCCACGCAGTGATGATGCCAATTCTGTCCGCGACTGTGACTATTCTATTCATTTGCTTAGACCAATGTCCTAAATTCATAACCCGGCGATGCGAAGCGCTCGCAGAAGACTATCACAACCCGGCGACACCTAGCCAGCGAGCGAGCGTAGCTGGATAGTAGGGTTGGCATTTCGGTGTTAGCGACGTCGCTATAGAGGCTCTTCATTTGCCCTTGGATTGCAACGTCGTAATAGAGGGGAGGGAGGGTAGCGACGTCGCTACGAGAGGGAGAGGGGAGGGGGAGGGTAACGACGTCGCTACGGACGTAGCGACGTTGCAACCCTCCCCCTCCTCTTCCCTCCCCTCTCCCTCTCTTCTCAACCCGGCGCGACTAGAGCGCATGCGCTTCTCATCTCAAAGCTTCATACGGCAATGTGCCCGACTCGCGGAAACTTTCGCATTTTTTTATAAATGAGATAATAATATGCTACAATGATAAATATTTCTAATATACGATACTCAATTAGCTTTACTTTGCTACATTTCCGATGAGATATTAACGAAAATTTGAGCAGTGCTCAAAATTTCTATGAAGATACCCAGTGGTGATGAAATCGGTGGAATATCGAAATAAAAATAGTTTTAATTATCGTTTGCGTATTAATTTCCAAGAAATTTGACACGGGAATTGTTTCCCGAGCTCGGAAGGTAGCGAAACGTAGCGATGTCGCTACGTCCGTAGCGACGTCGCTACCCTCCCCCTCCCCTCTCCCTCTCGTAGCGACGTCGCTACCCTCCCTCCCCTCTATTACGACGTTGCAATGTCGTAATCGTTTAGCCAACCCTACTGGATAGTTAATGATAGCACAATTATTATGGTTTTCCAGAAAAGCCAAGCGATTGTGGGCGAGATTTTCGCGAAGCACAGTGGAGAGAGAGGCTCGATGACGGTGGTCCCTCAAGAGAAGGTATCTTATACTTAAATATTTGTTTAATTAAAATTAAAAAATTAAAATTTTGGTTGTAAATAGTAGAAGCATGCAAGAACTTCTATTTAAGAATTAGATAGGTAGAATGCCTAAAGAAAACGCGGTCGGATGTCTCGATTTACTTAGACTTGTGGATAACTTGTTAGAAAAATATTGGCGTTTAGAAAAGGCAATGCCTAACTTGATTACTATTATTGCTTCCTTCCCTTCTATGTCCCCGCGGTGCAACTCAACATTCACTGCTACAATTACTGCCGTAACGTTAAGATCACGCTCAATTGTGCTCAATCGTTATGCGTTGGGATGGTATGAACATCTATGCTACTAGGAAATCGCAAAACTTCCTGGTGTAAAATGATTTTTTTCTCTCAATCCTAATAGCATCAAAATTGTATTAAATTGAGAAACTTTATATGACCGTGACAGCCGAACACTCATTGTCAACGATTCGTAGACGTCCAACTTATACTTTACTTAAACTTATTCTTATGGATCTACCAAGTAACGGAGTAAGTATGCTTAAGGTCTTAAGGATCTACTAAGTAACTGACTAAGTATACTTAAGGTGGATCAGCGTGAGGCGGAGAATAGACGAAAGGCAGAGAGGAGAAGGAAGAAGTGTGAGGAGGCTCAGAGGAGGACGGAGGAGGAAAGAGAGGAAAGACTGCAGAGGGAGAGGGAGGAGTGGGAGAGGGAGGAGAAAGAGAGATACCCATCACGAATGAATGAGGTGAGCGGATTGGCTCTGATTCGGGGATCAAGAAAGATTAAAGAACGATTGACTCGGTTATATGAAAAGATCGTAAAACGTTTGCTATCACTATGGCTTACTGTGACTTGGTGTATCCCTGTTAGTGTAATCACTCTATTACTTTTATTTTTATCATAAATAATAACAATAACTTATCAGCCGATGATCACGCCGAGCCCCGAGCCGATTGACGACGAGAGAATGGCAGCAGGGGGAGGAGAGGGAAGAGGGGAAGAGAATGAAGGAGAGGAGAGAACGGATGAGGGGCGAATGATGAGAAGAAGAGGAGCAAGAGGAAGGAGAAGAGAAAGAGTGAGAAGGGACACGGTAAGTGGATAGAGGGGGGATCTCTGTTTCTTACCCATCCTTCTTCTATCAAAGAATATTCCCTTCGTATGATACTTATTCCGTACACTCATGGGCTTGAAAAAACGGAGAGCTCCCAGCGTATATTAGATTTTTCTAAAAGACTGTCCGTACAGTACAAATTGACTTGCCTGTAACTGTTGTTTAATGAAACATCTGTGAATCGACAGCTCACCTTGTTCTGCTTGCCAAAGGCAATGAAGTTCCATGAACGGTTATTATCAGGCATACACGAAAAGGTTAGATCCACAAACTCTTTGATAATTGGGTATTTTTGTATGGAGACTTTCAAAACGTTTTTTGACGTTTTTTTTCTACTCTGTTCATGAATCATAGGTGCCCAAGGAGGGCCGCCGGGGGGGGGGGGGGCAATCATTGGACACCCTCCTTACGGGCCGCGTGTATGTCATATATATCATAGATGAATATTGTCTCAGGTGGACGGCGAGGAGGAGCAGATGACTACGAGGCAGGAGCAGGTGCAGATGCAGAATGAGGTGGGCGACCTACCTGTGAGGGGAGCAGGGGGTACGGTAGGATGAACTTATTGTCTATTGTCTATCATGATATTGTCTATCCTGTGGGGAGATGGGTGAGCGGTCTACCTGTGAGCATGAAAGGTAGGACGTACAGATATGGTGGCATTATTGTCTATTGAGTGGAGAGATGGGAAGATGTCTCTGGAACAACAAACTTGGGGGGGGGGTTGATAAATTCGAAATTTGTTTGTTCGAGTAATTTCGCGGGATATTTTTGGAGAATGGAGGGACAATGATTGTAGAACATGTGGTTTGAGGTCAAGATAAATAAAAGTTTTGAAGATGTAAGATCTCTGAAACAGCAACATCGGGGGAGGGGGAGGGATTCGAAATGTCACTCATTCCTCCCTCATTTCGCCTCATTCTCTCCCTTGCGCGCGGCCGATGGCTGGCAGACGTGGGCGGCCGAGGAAAGTAAGTGGGTGCCCCCCGGGTATTGATTGGCTATGATCGTGGGTGGTCCCTGATTATTTATTTGTAAAAACATAGTGGGTGGATCCCGCTTGAATGTGATCGTGAGTGGGTAATTTGTGTTGGCCAACACGTCTACATTATTTATCATCGAAACCTGTACTCTTTGAAACGGTGGCGTAGCACGAAATATAAATGTAACTAGGACTATCGATCGATGGAACGTGCTATCTGCTAAAATTGTAAATAGCTCTCCTTCCAATTTCCGATCTCATATACTGTCTCTTCCTTCTATCTCATTTACCTCTGATTCTCTCTTGCGGCTCTAATACCAACCTGCTGCTCCCCGACGCCCCACACCTCCAAACCGAATCGTCTCCATGACGACGGACCTCCACCCAAAAACCTAACGAAGATCAACGTAAATCTAATCTCCCTCTTACCCTGGTGGATAAAATAATTGAATTGAATTGAATTGAATTGAAATGTGCTGGCTTCTGAATACTGATCTACGATGGGTTAGATGGGGTAAAATATAGATCGTGGGGGGGGGGGTCCCTGATGATTGATTGATTGGCGACTAATCGATAATTACCCTCCCTCTCATTTGCAGATGGTGATGGAGGAGGTGATGATGCAGCGGCGACACGGGCAGACGTATGATATGGATATTGACCAGGTGAGGGGGGTACGGTGGTTTTTGGATGTGGTACGGTAGCGGGAGGAGGATCATGGGGGACTACGGTAGCTAGTTGGCACGGTAGTGATGAGTGGGGGGAAATACGGTAGATTAGCGATGCGAAATAAGATTTGTTCGAAGAAGGCCTGGTGATTTTGTGACGCGCGCTCTGTATTTGTCATGGGTTTTGGACACTGTTTGATCGGTCTCACCGTTGCGTTTAACAATATGGTAACTGCCAATATCCGTGATGGATCGTCCTTTGGTGATACAAGCATGATTGTGCATGCTATTCTCACTCTTCCTTCTGTTCAGTTGATGCTACTTTTGTTTTTTTTTTAAACTTTTGCGAAAATGACGAGTAGTGCAGAAATGCACTCGGTGAATACGTGCTGTCGTTATTCTTCTAGTCGTAATAATTTCAAGATAACCTGATGTTCTCATTGGGAATTTCATTAAACATTTAGAATTCTTATCTCTTTTCGCTATTGCGTTGCTTCGAACGTGCTAGGTTATTTTGAGTTGCGCCAAGTGAATAAGACTGGATTATTTTTAATCATCTAATGCTGCATCTGCATCGCCCGTAACTAGTACATCTATTATCTTTCTCTTATCCCTCTTCATTTCTGGTCTTCTGAAGTCGCTGCAAAAGTAGGTTAATTTGTGTTGCGCATAGTGAGTAAGTCTGGATAATAGTTATTAATGCAATGGTGATCATGAAACTTATACTACTCATAACCTCCAACCACTGGTGAGCTTCGATGTCATAGTTTCCCGGGGATCCGCAAAAGGCAGTGTCTGGGGATCCGCAGGGGATAAAATGAACACTACGCAGACCCGCAACCCAACCCAAAAAGCGAGGACGTTAGCAGCTCAGCAGTGCCTCCAACCTCATTCTAATTCCTTCCTTCCTCCATTCAGTGGATGCTTCTGCCGTCGCTTCCCCACGAGGACGAACTGCCCGTGTACGAGGACGTCGGCACGCTCACAATCCCGACGAGAGCAACGCCCGCGGCAGCGAGGGGAAACCAGGTAGGGGATTGGGTGTGCTCTAGACGAGCCGGGTTAGGGAGAGTTTCGGGAACGGTCAAAAAAGAAGCAACAATTGCTGTTACCAGTTCAAAGCGGAAGATAGTTGGAGGATGAAGCGTGAAATGTATCGGGACGAATGACTGTAAAGTAAAAGTTGCAGAGCATGCTCCAGCGTGCGGCGCCTGCAGCCACTGCAGCTCGTGCAGCGCCCCGGCTCCGTGCACCACCGGCTGCACCTGTGCAAGCTGTACCAGCATCAGCAGCTACAGAGTCGGCGGAGGAGCTGCGGCAGCAGCTGCAGCGCATGGCCGCCAGGCGGAAGAGAGGCGCCGGCACTCGCGGAGGCAAGCAGCCCACTAAGAAGCTACAACGGTGAGCATATGTGAAAAGAAGTTAGGTGGCATAGTGTTCGAGTAATGGGTATTTTTTCCTTATAAAATAGATAGAATCTGGGCAACCGGGTGCTCTTCTGAATCGTAGCTACATATTTGGTGTTCGGGTTACGGAGGTATGGTATGCTACGGAGATACAGTACGAGATACAGTATGATTGTGCGCAAATCGTGTTTCAAGTGTCGATGATTAATGATGGTTTAGCAGTGACGTGAAGGGCGGTGAGGCGGACGATGAGATGGTCGATGCAGCGACGATCGCAGCAATGGCAGCCGACGTGGACGGGTGGGTGCTAAATAGAGCTCGAAATTCGATTAATCGTCCCTTCCTGCCGCACACTATATATCGTCTCTCTCACCAATCAGATAATGTGGCAAATGAAGAGACGGTAGTATCATTTTTTTGAGTTCTACGGGCCAATGAAGGGATTTATGTTTATTTCACTTATTACATATGAAAACGTGTATTAAAATGGTCGAAAAAAATCAAACTATAATTTCCCCTTGGACGTGTCGGTGCTAATGTTATGAAAAAAGGCTACGATTGCTGCTACGAGTTGGACGCTGAAGGTGGTAGAAGGATGAAACGTGAAATGACCGCGACGAAGTTTAGTTGATTGATTGATAAGTGAAGGGAGCCCCTAGAAAAAAATGTAGGATAAATGCCTTGTAAAGGTTGCTTCAGCAACCGGGTGTCTTTTATACGATATTGGACATTTATCGGCTACCAGTAGGATAAATTCGCCCCGCGCAGACCGCAAATAAGCGTCAATTCAAGCTTCATTTTGAACACATGTAGTAAAGTTTGGGTTACAAGCGGAGTTTAGGCTTCACGAGTTTATCATCTATTATGATTCTCCTTGCAGCGGCAACATGGGCGGAGCAGAGGATGAGATGGCGGCATCGTTGAGGATCGCAGCTGCAGCAGCAGCAGCTGCAGCTGCAGCACTGAATCGGTGGGTGAAAGGGTGTGCCATGATTATTGAGCCTGCAGAGGTACTAGGCTGAATGGGAACCAAGAAGGTGTAATATTGTGGCAGGATGGTTGCATGTTTTCTTCCGACGCAGAATCCCCTGCAGATTGCTTCCAACTAGTTATGCCGAACGCTATTTATAAAAAAAATGCTCACTCAAGCAGTGAACGGGTGAATGAAGGACATTCTGATTTGGGTTTTTTTCATTCTGAGAAAAGAGTATGCGAGTTATGGGAAACATTTTTAGGCTGTTTAGTTCAGCACTGGCGGAATGTAGTCAAATTTCTCTCAACCGGGATGTCGATTGCGTCTTGAGTAAAAGCTAAATGATGAATTCCAGTGGGCAGCACGATCTTGCTGAGGCTGTCGCAATGGAGGGAGTGGAGGAGGTAGCAGAGCCGAGTGATGATCAGGTACGGTAGAATTACGGTATTACGGTAATCAATATCGATATGTGATGTAGTACTTGCCTCGTGGATTACGGTATCTTATATACAGTAGTCAATATCGATGTACCGTATTCCAGTCGCACGACCACTCGAACGACGATCTGCAGTCTCCGATGAAATAAATGCGCCATTGACCAATCGATTCCTCCCCTTCCCCCCTGATTACGGTAGATTTGAGTCCGTCACATTGTAACAATCAAGTGATTTCTAGCCTAAATTACGGTTGCATATGACTATCGATTGAACCTGTCCCCAAATTACGGTAGATCTTGTTCCGTCATACTGTAGGATTCGAGTGTTTAGCCTAGGCTACGGTAATGTATAGTTATCGATTGAGTATCAATATTTTGGATATATTTTTTTCTATAACTCATATTGAATTCGAACTTATTCGTAATTCCCCCCCCCACGGGTTGACGAAATGTCATTATTCGCTTATGTATTGTACTGGTTTTATTTGGATTATAACGTGTAACATTCATTGCGTGGGATAAAGACATTATTCCAAATATTCGTCAGTAATCCAACCATAATGTAGCAGAAGAACAAGCATAAAAGACAACTTATGGGAAGACGGGGAGAAATAAGCCTAAGCATTAGGGATGGCGAATGAAGAAGTGAAATGAAGAGTTCATTTCCCCTCTCCCCACGCGCGCTCATAGGTGTCATTCTTCAATGAAGAAGGGGGCGACGCGGTGAGCTCTTCAATGAAGAGGGGGCGAATGGGCTAACTATTCTACCATGAGAAAACGGCGTAAAACCTGGATTTTTGAACTGCTCTTTTTCCATATTGAACTAGGGACATCCTAACAGTATTTTCTTGATAAAAATAGCTAATTAACCTGCATGGATACCAGAAACAGGGTGATAATCCATTTCATTCGCCTCTTCATTGAAGAGCTCGCACGACCGCGCCGTCTTCAATGAAGAGGGAGAATGAGGAGAGAGAAAATGCCTCTTCATTCGTCCTCATTCTCTTCATTTAGACAACCCTACTAAGCATCCAGATTCATATGAGGCCGTTTGCGATAGAGTCGAGCAAGAGCTGGCACAGCTCAAAAATGTCGATTCTCTGAAACTATGCTATTTGGGGTTCTAGAGAGTGCTGATGACGATGGGCGTATTCCTGTTTACATGCCTATAAGGGAGTCGACTCGGCAGCAGATCTCGAGAATCAACTGAAGATCAGAGAGAAGGCGCTCGAGTTGAAGGAGGAAGCATTCGAGAGACGCGTGGCCGAGTATCAGCAGCGACGAGAGGAATCCGAAGCGAGGATCAAGGAATTGGAGAAACAATTTGAGAATTTCTAAATGACATGTGAATATTATCGCACGTATGAGATGGGCAGTGAACTACTCAAGCAAAGAGGAGGAAAAGGACCACTTACTCACTGATTCTTGCAAGACCATTCAAAAATTGAAGCAATCATTCGATATTTTTGCTGAAACATTGTTGTTGCTATCCGATTGCGCTGGGGTGATTGTTTTTGATGAATAAAGCATTTGCGAGAATCCTTATTTCTCTATTCTTATACTTAGGGGCCACAATGCAGATTGCCGATTTCAAGGGTTGGTGCCAAAAGTAGGTTCAAACCATCTCTCGTGGTCCCAATAACAACATGCTTTTTGCCGTTTGTCGATATCTTTTCTCTGAGGCGCGCTAGAGCCCAAGAAGTACGCGCGGAACGCACTGGGAAGAGGAGGGAAAAGCGAGACGAGAGGGGAGGGGGCGGAGCCTAATTTGCGTGCGTCTCTCTCCCTCCCCCCGCCCTCTCGCGCGCCTCTCCCCGCGCTTCTTCTAACAAAAGTCGCAAGCTTTTGAAGCATGCTAAAAATCTGATTTTTTCTCTAAAAATCCTAAAATATTCGAATTAGTCGAAAAAATACTGCCCAAACAAAAATTTCACACTGCAACCCGTCCAAATGGCCTCTTCCCATCGTTTAAGTTCAATTTTGACCTATTCATTGAATATGTGCGCAATTTGGGCAGTGCTCAATCGATTGGGGACGCCAGTACCTATCCAGCGCACTTTTGAATGAACGATTTGGTTAAGAATGAAGCTTGCGACTTTGTTTTCTCGCTTTTTGGCGAAATCGTGTCCCACCAAAGTGGGCGGAGCTTGTGGCCCCTACTTATACTACAATCACATATTCTGCACCTTTACTGTCTTCCTCCAACAGTGATTAAGCCAAACATTTACCGCAAGCCAAACCACATCCAACACGTAGTATCCCCATCTCCCACCCACTGTATATTGCTCCCCGATCTGCTGATTGGGAGAGCGAGCGTGGCTAATTGAGTGACCTTCCCTCTCCCTATCCCCCCCTCTCTCCTCCGTTATACTGCTCGTCTCTCCCTTCCATCTCTCTCTCATGTTGTCTCCCTCCTTCTCCCTTCTTCCTAGCCCCCTCGAGCCACACACACTCTCTCTGCAAGAGCACTCGGGTGTCAGCCGTATGCCTGCCCTCTAGACCCCCCAGTGGGAAGCTGCCAATTATCCATTTGCAACGTCTCCTTTTCAACCCTCTTTCTTGTTTCTGATCATAGTTGTTTACCTCTCTCATCGATCGTTGCAGGATCATGACCGAACGCGTGAACTTCATACTTACCTTCAACGGTGTCACTTATCGGTACGTTGTTTATCGCAAAGTTTCCCTTGGTATGATCGTATCGAAAAGCGAAACTTCAATGATGATGATTGTGACGTCTCTCAGCAGTGAATACAGATTAGCTTCGATTTTTGAGCTCTAGGAGATGATTGTGGAACTAGAGTGAGATGGAGGAAGGAGTGCTTTCAGATTCGCCTCGATGCTCGTCGGGGACGATCTGCTCTGTGCCGTGAAGACCAAGGTCGTCGCCATCACCAACTGCAACGACGTCGAGATGTACTGGAGAGGTTGGTGGATTAATAATAATTAATAATTTATCTACGTCCGAGGCGTAACGAGACCGAAAAGTGACACTAATAAGGAGGGAAAAGGTGGAGGAGCACGTTTGAGATCGCATTTGAGGCCTCCCTCAAAGAGTATCATCTTGACAACAGTTGACAACAGTGGTAACAGTTTCTTGCACAGCGTTAGAAGTTAGATCACATGATCCTCGGACCTTGCACCGGATATATTGAGATACCATGTGATCAGAGAGGTCGAGATGTACTGGAGAGGTTGGTGGAGCACGTTCGAGAGCAGGCTCCCTTGTACCCCGTGACCGCTTGGTCATCTCCTTGGGCCGTTTGTCAGACATACGTATAGGCCAGGCAGATTGTGACAGCTTTCAATTATACTTGTGCCAGATGCTAGTGAGACTAAGCATTTCGGGACCAGGCCCTTCTGACGGGTCTTATCTGTTCGTGGCCCAAACCTTTCTCTTCGAGGTTTCCCTACTCAACTGCTTCTCTCAGGCAACCAAGTGATAGATCACATGGTCTGTCTGACCTCACAGGCCAGACAGATTGAGACAGTCTGCAATTATAAGCAGATTGGCTGGTGAGAATAATGGCCCAGAGTGCCCGGTCACGAATGTCGCCCCCTACCCCCTAGCCGTCTCTCGCTCGATTGGGAGAGAGCGAGGGAGGCGAGGAAGGGAGTGGGAGGAGGGGGAGGAGGGGGTGGAGGGGGTGGCAGTATCGATCGAGGGGTCTTCCGTTGGGTCAAGGGGGCTCGGGCTCGTTTGGCAGGCCGGAAACCCTTGAACTTTGTTCCTTACAAGTGGTAACGGGATAGATCACATGACATCGATAACGAGCTGGGAAAAATGGATTTGGAGGTCATAGTTTAGACGAGCACAGATACGAGATTGAAAACACGGAATATTGGAATTTCTTCGGGTTTGCGTCCAGTCAACAACCGAACCGACTGCGGAGAAGGTGGGAAATGATAATGATAGGGAGGGAATACTCTGCGAGAAAAGTCTATGCCAAAAAAGCGAAGAAGTGCCGGAATAAGTTCAGACGAAGAGTCGGACATCGTTCTGGATACGATTGAGGATCTCGTTACTGCCATCGACTACGCGAAGGCGACGAGAAGAAAGTGAGTGAGACTTCGATTAGATCGTTGCTTGATGAAGAAACGTTATCAATGTTTACCATGTTATTATCTCATTTTCTTGATTAGAAAATGTTGTTTATTTAAACAACACGCTTCGCCTTCTCCATTACACTCCAAAAGTATTCTTCACTCTTGAACCTTGGATGAAACATATCCGGTGTTCTGTCCCCACTCATTTTCCCCTTTTTCCTAGCGTTGGGCAAAATTAAGAATCAGATTGCTGATTCAGAGTGTCGAGTAGAGGTGTCTGTCTTGCAGGCCCTCCAAGACTCCTTGCGTGAATCTGGTCGCTCTCGTGCCCGCTCCTCCTGCAGAGGAGAAGCCACTCGCTCAAGATCCTGCAGAGAAGGGGAAGCCCGATGAATCGACTGCTACTTCTTTTCTCGACGAACTGCTCAGCGGCATTCAGACGGTCGCGATCACGGAGCATGCTGCTGAGGTGAGTTGTTGTGAGAATCTGAATGCAAAGCAGGTGTGGCGTATTGAGTAGGGATGACTTGGCCAGAAATGAATCTCCTCACTTCGCACACTATCTCGCCTCTCTCATCGGTGAGGAGTGCGTGAAATGAAGAGACCTTTTCTTGTCAAGCCATCCTAGTATTGAGCAACGGTTTAGATACATGGAGTCACTTGAACATAAATATCTTCAGCCCTGGCAGACAATGTTCTCGCCGCCCCTTCGTGTCGAGAAGGAGAAGGGCGGAGAGCTGAAGGGGAAGCTGCAGAGGATGAGAGAGATGAGGAAGGAGGATTCTGTCCTTGCTGCTGCTGCTGAGATTGCAGCGAACTTCGAGCGTGATCGGGTGAGGCTAAGTTCATAGATCATGACTCTTCTAAGTGTATCCAGAGCGTGAACGTCAGCGTTCATGAGAAATCTAGATAAATTTTGGCCATTGCTGATTGAACAACTGGTTGACTACATTTTCACACACTCTACTAGACACTGGGGTGAGAGTGTGTAAAATGAAGGGATGATCATTCGTATTTCCAACTGATTGGCACAATTTCAGATCAGAGAAATGATCCGGATCGCTAGCCCCGATGTTCAGCAAAAACGAAGCAAACCGACGATCAATGAGCAAAAGCGCATTCGCGAGGTGAGATAATTTTCTTGAAATTAATATTGTGTTATTACTGGATCGACATGAGAGCAGGCGTAATGAATAATGGATCTATTCATTCCGCATGATCTTTCGCCAGCTAAACCGATGAGAACCTACGATGAACGAAAAGATGGATTGAGCATCATGACAACCCTAATCAAGATATCATCTTGTCAATACTTCCAAACAGGATTCCATTCGCTTCTTGTCCGAGGTCTTCCCGGAGCGATACAGCATGGCCGCGGCTGCTATTGTGAATAGTGAGAAAAGGATGATGACGAGAAGGGAGATTACGGAGTGGGCGAAGATCACTTTCCCGGCGTTCAAGACGCTCGGCGTTAGGTAAGAAATATTTTTTTGATGATGGTCGGTCTTTCTCGATTCGCAATGCTCTCTCGTTTCTCTGACTGAGTAGAACGAACCCTCGTATTTTCTCATAAAATCGAATTCAAATCGTAGCGGATACGGCAGTATCCGACCAATGCTACTGAACTTGATTATACTCATTTCAGATACAGCGATGACATTCGCAAATCGCTGCGCAATGGGGACTGCTTCGTGAAAGTTTCACGGCTTGCCAAGGAAAAGGACGAGAAACGGCTCTGGACGATCAATCCGAAATATGTCATTGATGAACAGATGAAGCGGGAATGTGCCAAGGTAAATATTCAGGAACTACCACATGTGTCCCTCCTTGATCTCTTTTCGATTTAGTACCATAGTATTTGTGGGACCACTATTTCTATTTCTTTTTGAGCGTTATTTCACCATGCGTGGAGATACTGGAGCCCACTTCATCCGAAAAAATACGCGTATTTATTATTACAACGATCGATCATTGCAGAATGTTGCGGAGAAGTCGAAACGCGAGGAGAACGATAAGAATGCTGATGCTGCGAGTTCAGCCCTGCAGCGGGAAGGAGTGCTCACTTCACCCATGAAGAAGGAGGCTGCCAGTGTGGTGAGCTTGTCTGACTTTTCCCATATCTCGTATCTGCTCGTTGTGAGAGAGCAATGAGAGAGCAAAAGGGAGTTGAAGAACCACATATCAGGAACCCAAAGTATCAAAAGATTGTTTCAGCCAGCACACATGAGTGGCAAAGAGGGCGACATTACCGCTGCGGAAAGGAAGAAGGTGAAGTGTATTACCGACTGGGCACAGCCTATGGCCTCTGCAGCGATGGTCGAATGCATCCCCAAGGTTGCTCAGAAGCATCATAAGAAGGCGGCTGCAACAAGATTAACCCTGCTGCAAGAAGGAGTTCTCAGATTACCGATGAAGAAGGAGGCTGCGAATGAGGTGGGAAAGCTTGCGAAGAAATGACTCTCCTCATATCTTGAGATGAGAAAAGTCACTCCACTATAAGTCAACGACGCTCAATGCGTAGCTGATAAATCGAATGTCATGATCTCTAGTTACAGCCACCACGCCCGAGTGCCGTAGCGTGCGACGCAACACCGGCTGAGAGGAAGAAGGCCAAGTTGATCACCGACTGGGCACAGCCTGTGGCTGCAGCAGCAGCAGCAGCACCGAAGGCCGAACGTGCAGCCAAGGCTACTCAGGAGCACAAAAAGAACGCCGCTACAGCAAGGCTAACCCTGCAGCATGAAGGAGTTCTCAGATCACCGATGAAGAAGGAGGTGAGGCTATGGATCGATTGTAGATCGATTGATCGACTTTCTCTCGCTTTGCAAAACAAATATAAAAATTGTTTTTCAGCCAGCACGCATGGGCGGCAAAATCCTGCTTGACATCACAGCGGCTGAGAGAATAGTAAAGAAGACGAAGACTATCACCGATTGGGCACATCCCGTGGCTGCTGCAGTTGCGCCGATGGTCGAATGCCTCGCATCATCCCTGCAGCAGGAAGGAGCTCTCAGATCAGCGTTGATGAAGGAGGTGAGGTCGAGGTCCCAAACTGGGCACTTCTTCGATTTTTGGCCCAGCCTTTTCTCGCAGTGTATTCCTTCCCTACCATTCTCATTTGCTACGCCCCCACATTCGGAGCGGTTTTTGCCTGGGCCAAACATCGAAGACGTTCTCCAAACTGTTCGCTTCACACTTCTCTTTCAGAAACCAAACCCGAAAACCATGGCGATCGACAGCGCACTGAGAAAGCAAACTCCGGTGAAGACCAAAGTGTTCATCTCATACCGTCGGAAGTCGGGCGAGAGTCTCGCCTCGCTCGTCAGAGTCCTTCTGCACATGAGAGGATACGAGGTACGATAGTTCTACCGATGAGGAGGATGAAGAGATCCCGGGATATGTTTCATCCTGGGAGCATCGATGTAATAGTTCACAGATGAACATGCCGTATTTTCAGGCGTTGATGGTTACGGATAAATGGGATACAATGACACTCGAGACGATGATCAAGGTTTGAGAAATTACAATATTTTAAAATCGTTCATTGAAACATATTCAGAGCGCGCAACACTTCATTGCTGTGCTCACACCGAACTCGTTGCATGACTTCAACCACGGCGATCGATTCCACAAGGAGGTAAGGAAGACAAATGTCTCGTCCCCAACTCTCTGGTGCAATACCGACATCGAACGTGCAACACTAGAACCTATTGATCAAGCTACATAAAGCTAAGACTTCCATAATAATCAATAGCATGTTTCAGCTCCGATGCGCCTTCGCCCACATCAAGTCCATTATTCCGATGTTTGATCAGTTCTTCGAGTTTCCTGACGACGAAGAGTCCATTCCACAGGTGATTGTTTATATCCATTTCAGTTTGTGTCATTGGCCTAGGTAGCAGTGGGCGCACGCATAACTTGAATCTTGAATACGGGGTGAACCTTCACCGTTTACCTTCCAGCATCTTAAACGCCCCTTTAGGACATTCGCAAGATCGCGAGCCTGTCCGGCGTGAGATGGGTTCACGCGTACCAAGAGCAGTGTATGAACCATGTGGATCGGAAGATGAGGAGCAGTGAGAAGGCAGTCGTTCCCATAGCTGCAGTCGCTTCGCCCGACGCAGTTGCTGTTAAGGTGGGCATTACCTCATTCGAAAATAGCGTTCTATAGGATGTTTCCGCGGCTATCAATTTTACAGTTGTTTGAATTCTCCACCTGCTTCTGTCTAGAGAGCAGATTGATAATCAGCTCCTCAGATTGCAACAGTATTGCTCTTCAGATGCCGCTGCCAGCTCCAGTTGACTCCCTTGCAAAGCCGAAGAAGGAGAAGGTGGTGAAAGAAGAAGACGATGATGAGCGCACGAAGAGTCTCAACGTCAAGGTGTACGTCTCGTATCGACGAGGCCCCGACGACGAGTTGGCCTCGCTCGTCAAGGCTCATCTCATACAGAGAGGATACGAGGTAGGCGAGACGCCTTTTTGAGAAGCATGATTAACACGCTGATGATTCTCGATCATGAACATGACAATCTCATAGACAGCCTACATCATTTAAATCACGTGTAAAATTTTTTTTACAACATGCAAGGTGAAATCACTGGGAAATTTAATTTTTATTTTTCAGGACTTTGTCGACGAAAATGACGACACGGAACCGCTGGCAGCCAAGATTCAGGTTTGTTAAGGCAAAATTGTCTTACTAATTTTTATGTTTTCAGTCGGCAGCGCACTTCATTGTACTTCTGACACCCTTCTCGTTCGAATATTTCAAGAGGGACAGCTTGTTCAGCAAGGAGGTATGTGGGATTCTTCGAAAATAAATATTAATCGGCCTTACCGACGAGTCCCACTTAGCGTTGTCGAACGACTGCAACATCGCTTGGCGTGGATACGCCTTTTCTTTTACATTGTCTAACATAGAAGGAAATGTTAGCGCAGATGTGAAATGATTGGTGAATTTTATAAATACAACTGTTCATTCCAGCTCCAATGTGCGGTCTCGCACAAAAGGCATCCATTATTCATCGTCGGCAAGCACTTTGAATATCCTGAGCGCACCTGCAGTCGAGAACATCCCATTCCACAGGTAGATTTAAAAAATATTCAGTTAGCCAACACGTGATTGATGAGAGATTGATGAGATACGAGGCATGCAAAAATCTCGATCGAGAAGCATGGTTGTAATCATCACTGCGACAAGCTAGTTTTTGCATGAAAATCTATTTGAAAACACGGTGATTTTTCGATTTTTTTTCAGGAGACACGAAAGATGCTGGAAGAGAACGAGAAGGGCCGATACATAACCATCAAGTGGAATAACGACGATCAAGATGAGAGCATGGATCAACTGAATAGAATGCTGCGCAATGCCGATTTCGGTCACTATTACGATGTGAGTTTCATTGTATTTTTGTGCAGTGTAGTGTTCGAAATACGAGTGTACTCTTCTTTTCATATCGCATGCTCTCGCATCGGTCAGAGTGGTGATATAGTGCGTGACAATACAGGGACGAACCTAAGTTGCGAACTCAGTGAAAAACTTCTGAGTGACAGGAACTGCGATTCTGACCCTTTAAAGAGACTTAAATCTTCTTATATTGCAGCTACTTTACCATAAGAAGGAACGTAAAATGCTCATGCGAGAGTGTGATGCAATCAGACAGACGTTCATGAAGGACCTCGAGAAGCGCGAGTTAGCGATGAAAGAGGACGCAAGACTAGTGCAGAAGACGCAGTATACTGATCCCATCAAGGCAGAGGTGAGCATGAACGACCCTCTAGTACTCAAACGTCTTCATTATTTGTAGACATTATCGTTGCATAACTTGACATTTCAGATGCAACAATCGATGAGACAGACCTTCACCGAGAATTTAGAGAAGCGCGAGCGAGAGTTCAAGCTAACGATTATGCACGAGTCAGTACTGCCGCTGAAGAAGGCTGAATCCATCATGGCTAAGGTGAGAATGAATGATCTTTTCTTAGAGGTTTATTATAACGTCGGTATAGAGGAGATACTAAAACAACTTGAACGTGGCACTTCTTTAGATGCAACAATCACCAACTGAGAAGGAAGAGGAGAATGTTGACGGAGTTGAAGTTGGAGTGGAAGCGTTGACTCAAGAATTCAACCAGATCCGGGAGCGGGAGGAACGGAAGGTGGAGAAGGAGATTAAGAAGACAAGACGACTTCCCAATATTGATGAGCGTATACTCGCGAAGGCGAAGCATATGAAACGAGACAGGAAGCTACAGATGAAGCAAGCGATGAAGGCAGTACGGAAGCAGAAGGCTGCCGCGGCTGCAGCCGTCGAAGCTCATCCCATCAACGCTGAGGTGAATATCCTGATTCAATTATCCTTCATGAGGTAGCATCGTTAGGTAGGGAATGTTCGGACTCGTTCCTCTTCATTATTTGAGTTTCTTATCTTTGAACCCCTTGAGTTATCCTTTTGGATTCTGCACAACAAGACAATTCATTATCCGATTGCCTAATCGTTTTTTATTGATTTATTTAAGGTGCAACAATCCGATTTTTCGGCCGAGAAGGAGTGGGAGGAGGTGGATGAAGAGCTAGTTCAAGTGGAAGAGGACGAGTGGAGTCATGGCGATGAGGATGTCGTTGAAGATGAGGCCGTTGATCACACCGATGAGTCTCTCTCCGGGTCAACTGATGGAGTGCAGAAGAAGGAAGAAGCTGATGAGTGGTCCTTTGATGAGGAAGCGGATGACATCTTCGAGAGGGTTTCGACTGATTGTGAAGACGAAGAGGATGAGGAAGAGTTCTTCGAAAAGGTGTCAACTGTGGATTCTGGAGAGGAGGAGAGAGATCATGAGGATGAGTGGAGCTGCGAAGAGGTGGAGGATGCGGATGAAGACCACGCAAACATCCTTGATCTGTCTTCCATCACTGATGAAGATGCCTCAGAAGACGCGAGAGAGATGGAATTGAGTGTCCGCGAGGAGGCTCTTGCTCTGAAGGAAGTCGCATTCGAAAGACGCATGGCCGAGTATGCTGTGAAGATGGAGGAGTTTGAGGAGAAGATGAAGGGATTGGAGAAACGCGTTGAGCGTATTGAGAAGAAGAGAGCTGATGATTATGATACCGACCAGGAGTACGATGATCTGCTTGGGGAAAGAGAGGCCGCGAGGGCTGCACTGCCCGCCCTGAGGGAGGAGATCCAAGCGAGTCTGCGGGCACAGGCCATCAAGTATAAGACGAAGAAGTGAATGGGAATGTGTAGCTAATCTTCGCTGTAAACTCTGCTTGTATGTAATCGATTATGCATTATTACTATTATTATGATTATCATGGCTCAGGAGATTAAATAGAAATGAAGGGAAATATGTAGCTGTAGTGTACGTAATATTCGCTGTAAACTGCTTGTGTGTATAATTGATTGTGTATGTGCGATAAAGTGTGATTGAGAAATCGGCATTTATCGAGTAATTGTGTGAACAGTAAAGGTTGCGTTTACAGAACATATCGTACTTCTCGCACAAAACCGAACGAATGAACAATTTTTACATTTTTTACATTTTTGCATTCGGCGAATACGCAATGAAAAATTGTTTTTATTGTTTTATATTTTTTGTCCACCCCCAATTCCGGAAATCCCCCCGAACATGCACGGTGAAATATTCCTCTAAATAGGTGAAAAATGAGAGCTGCGAAATACAAAAATGAACCGGAATCGCGATTATGCGCGAGCCGGGTTTTAGTATTTTGGTAGAGCCAGCTGCAGCGGAGCTCTTGTTGTCAGTTGATGTATTCACGTATTCTCCTTTGTTTTATTTCTCGATCGCGTCAGTTCTTTTAATTTTATGTTTTAATATCATCGCAGACCTTCCGGGGGCTGTTTATGACGAGCAGGACCATGTGGCGTGCAGGGCGAGCGACTAATGGATACAGGTGTGATTATCTCTCATTGTTCGTGGCATTACTAGTTGTTGCCTGCCGTGTTAGAGCACCTTCCAGCTCGTGTTGGTCGGTGCAGGGCAGAGGTCGAATCTGGACGGCTGGGAGTTGCCTATACAAGGTTCGTTCATCCTTATCGTTCAATTTATACTCATTAGTGCCGATCAAACACGATTGACCGACGTTTTGCACAGTAATTCATCTAATAAAGGCCTCAATTGCTTTGTATCTTAGTTAAATGAGTAGCAAATGCGTGCCGGAGGGATATTTGATGACTCGTTCAACTTTATTTACACCATAATATTTTAACAGTTTGCTCATTCAGGTGCGGCTATCGCCGAAGCTGCGAGATTGCAGCTTCTCTCTCCTTGGGAATATTTAGGTTTGTCCATTACACATTTCATTACCCAGGTTAATTGAGAAAACAAAAATCTCGTTAAGTATAGTAGGAAACTGCCATAATTGGACTTATGCTAACTTAATACAGCTCACGGCTACTGTTCTCATTCAAATACTTATTTATTTAATGATAGCATATGTTATTACTATAAATGTTATTACTATAACACAAGATATCGCAGAAACAATCTTTATTAACAACGTGTAATGTATATAATTCAGCGTCCTTCAACTTCAACATGCCCACACACCCGGGCACATCGTCTAAGAGCGTACCGTCGCCAAAGGTTTCTCTTTTTTTAACCATTTTCTTTGATTATATAATTTTCCCCCGATCCTCCCTGTTCATCATGTTCCTGCAACGCATGTGGTACCTTGAATTTAATAGCTTGCTCGCCCTGGGAGCAACCTGGTGCATTGATTTACCAGGTTCTTCCTCGGTGGGAATGCTATATCGAGGATTCCATAGCGTGAGCTACCACCCTGGCCTTATTTTTCATTAATACATCAATATACAGCGAAATAAATATTCATTTCAGAATAACTAGCTAGATTGCACGAGATTTATGTACGACACAACACAAGGTGGGTACTTTTATGTTTTCTCACAAGAAAGGCTCTATGAGTTTGTATTTCTTTCAATAATTTACAAATTATTCATAAATTATTACTCATATTTTGTTAAATTATCTTGCTAATTACAAATAATGATTGTGTTGGAAGGGGCAAATACGAGCAAATCACTGTATTTATGTTAGCTCACAGTGTAGGGTTACTGTAGCTTTAGTTTATTACAACTGGTTCCTTTGAATAAATCGAAAAGCAAGATATACACTTTCCAGAAATACGTTCGAGGTTGTTTATAGGTTGTTTAAATACGTTCGAGGTTGTTCGAGGTTGTTCACTTTTCGAATTTCTTTTAACCTGAAATCGTGCGTGTTTCCGTATAGAAACGTGTGTAATTTCCATTTTATCCGATTAATCGTAGGAATCAGTTCACAGTTTACTGTAGCTTTAGTATGTGTGAATCAGTTCACTGTAGCTTTAGTATGTGTGAACTGATTCCTACGATTAATCGGAAACTGCTTCCTACGATTTTCGAACGCTCGTATTTGCCCCTTCCAACACAATCATTATTTGTAATTAGCAAGATAATTTAACAAAATATGAGTAATAATTTATGAATAATTTGTAAATTATTGAAAGAAATACAAACTCATAGAGCCTTTCTTGTGAGAAAACATAAAAGTACCCACCTTGTGTTGTGTCGTACATAAATCTCGTGCAATCTAGCTAGTTATTCTGAAATGAATATTTATTTCGCTGTATATTGATGTATTAATGAAAAATAAGGCCAGGGTGGTAGCTCACGCTATGGAATCCTCGATATAGCATTCCCACCGAGGAAGAACCTGGTAAATCAATGCACCAGGTTGCTCCCAGGGCGAGCAAGCTATTAAATTCAAGGTACCACATGCGTTGCAGGAACATGATGAACAGGGAGGATCGGGGGAAAATTATATAATCAAAGAAAATGGTTAAAAAAAGAGAAACCTTTGGCGACGGTACGCTCTTAGACGATGTGCCCGGGTGTGTGGGCATGTTGAAGTTGAAGGACGCTGAATTATATACATTACACGTTGTTAATAAAGATTGTTTCTGCGATATCTTGTGTTATAGTAATAACATTTATAGTAATAACATATGCTATCATTAAATAAATAAGTATTTGAATGAGAACAGTAGCCGTGAGCTGTATTAAGTTAGCATAAGTCCAATTATGGCAGTTTCCTACTATACTTAACGAGATTTTTGTTTTCTCAATTAACCTGGGTAATGAAATGTGTAATGGACAAACCTAAATATTCCCAAGGAGAGAGAAGCTGCAATCTCGCAGCTTCGGCGATAGCCGCACCTGAATGAGCAAACTGTTAAAATATTATGGTGTAAATAAAGTTGAACGAGTCATCAAATATCCCTCCGGCACACATTTGCTACTCATTTAACTAAGATACAAAGCAATTGAGGCCTTTATTAGATGAATTACTGTGCAAAACGTCGGTCAATCGTGTTTGATCGGCACTAATGAGTATAAATTGAACGATAAGGATGAACGAACCTTGTATAGGCAACTCCCAGCCGTCCAGATTCGACCTCTGCCCTGCACCGACCAACACGAGCTGGAAGGTGCTCTAACACGGCAGGCAACAACTAGTAATGCCACGAACAATGAGAGATAATCACACCTGTATCCATTAGTCGCTCGCCCTGCACGCCACATGGTCCTGCTCGTCATAAACAGCCCCCGGAAGGTCTGCGATGATATTAAAACATAAAATTAAAAGAACTGACGCGATCGAGAAATAAAACAAAGGAGAATACGTGAATACATCAACTGACAACAAGAGCTCCGCTGCAGCTGGCTCTACCAAAATACTAAAACCCGGCTCGCGCATAATCGCGATTCCGGTTCATTTTTGTATTTCGCAGCTCTCATTTTTCACCTATTTAGAGGAATATTTCACCGTGCATGTTCGGGGGGATTTCCGGAATTGGGGGTGGACAAAAAATATAAAACAATAAAAACAATTTTTCATTGCGTATTCGCCGAATGCAAAAAATGTAAAAAATGTAAAAATTGTTCATTCGTTCGGTTTTGTGCGAGAAGTACGATAATACAAATTGTACATGAAATGAAGAGATTGAGGAATGAGTTCGTGATCAATATTAGGCTGCTGGTGCAATTTGAAAGAGTGGGAAGTTGGCCGGTATTCCTTGGTTCATTGGCGCCGCGATTCTTTGGGCTCGCGAGGCTCGCTTCTGTTTAGCTCGATTGTTCTGGTACCAAATTTTGATCTGAATGGATTGGTGAAGCGAGCGCTCCTGAATAAATCCAACCTGTTTTTCTGTCAATCCAATCTGGTTAGCGAGCTGGGCTTTCTCGGGGGTGGAAAGGTACTGGCCATTGAGGAATCTTCTTTTCAGCTCGGCTTTCTGGATAGCCTGCAATCGTTGTCTGTTTATCAGATGTTCGGAAAATAACACGATGCGCCACAAATAATATGATAACTCACAGTAAATGAATTTCTCTGACGCCGTACCACATTGGACATGGTCTCTGCAAGCTAAAATAATAAAACAATTTTAAATAAGAAATAAAATGGAGTAAGCAATCGCTCGACCAACACTAGAAAGAAACTGATTCCTTGAGATTTTTTCACCTATCGCGGGATAGTGTGAAATTAAAAAGGAACATCGTAAGATGTCTAGAATTATATGCGGGAGTCGAGAGAGAACACCCATCGGGCGATTGGTACTCAAGCTCTTCGAGAAAAAATAGGTGAGTATTGTTGGCTACGGCATTCCTTCTGGCCAAGGCAACCGGGGAACTTGCTAGAGATGGTGCGAATTAAATGCTGAAATGAAAAGAGATCAGCCTGTGGACTCTTGTGCTTGGCGGTTTCTCATGCGCAATGATCAATACTACTTGAGTACCGCTCGCTACTGTTCTAGCGAAGGCACCCAAAGACCCACATTTTATCATTTGACTAAAATCGCTGTAAACTGCTTGTATGTAATCGATTGTGTATGTGCGATAAAGTGTGATTCGGTATTTATCGAGTAATTGTGTGAACAGTGTAAATTTTACAGAACATTACAGAATAGAACACAAAATGCGAGTAGATGAAGGGATTGGAGAATAGAGTTAGAAGTACGAGTAGCCGTCTCTTTATTCCGCACTCTCTCTCCGGTCAGAGAGAGTGTGCGAGATGAAGAGACGATTAGAAACTCGAATTTCGAACTATTTTGGAGAATGAATACGAGATGTGTTTGTTAGGCTGCTGGTGCCGGTTGCGGAAGGTTAACGATCTGTAGGAGTGGAAAGGCGGCTGCGAGGTGCAGAGGAAGGCCCGGGATTCCCGGTATTCCTTGGTTCACTGGTATAGCGATTCCAGGGGATCGCTTCACTTTGAACCGCTTGTTTTTGAACCAAATTCTGACCTGAATACACTGGTCAAGCAAGATTTCTGAAGTAAGAATTCAAAAACCAACCTGTTTTTCCGTCAGTCCGACCTCGGTAGCGAGCTGGGCTCTCTCGGGCATGGCAAGGTACTGGGTCTTGCGAAATCTTCTTTCTAGCACGGCTTTCTGGATATCCTTCAATGGTTGCAATTAATTCAGAGTGAAAGAACGATTTCGGAAAATAACTCGATGCGCAATGAATAACTACTACCAACTCACAGTGAATCGTTGTCGCTGACGCCGTATTCGATTTGCCATGATTTGTGCGGGCTGGAATAGAATGATTAATAGTGAATGAAAGGGCAACCGACCTAAAACAAGTGAGAGAGTCTACACGCGTTGCTTCTTTGAGTATCTATTCATTTATCGCAGGATGGTGTGACATTAAAGAAAAAAAGACAACGCAAGATGGTGCGAATTACATACGGGATTCGAGAAAGAACAAACACGGGGCGATTGATGAGAAAACCCTTCGGGAAATAAAATATGTGAGTAGCGATGGACACTGTATCAAATGAGAGAGCACCCACTAGACGATTGGTACCAGTGGGCACTCAAAATCTATTAAAATTAGCTGAGTGTCGCTGGATACTGTATCCCTTCTGGAACTGAAATTCGAGGAAGTGTCTCTGATTTCATTACTTGATACAAGTAAACTTGCAATTTCAGGCCGTAATTTTCCTTTAATAATTTCTCATTCTTGGAGATTGGCGCTATTTTCTTCGTTTACCTTCTTTTATTCAGCATTAGGCAGAGTTCGAATAATGTCTTTAAACTTCCGCGGCCTCGCTGGGGTTGCGATTGACAAAATCTGCAACTTTTCAAACAACGAGACTCTTGTGGAAATGCGACAGGTTTTCGATTATTCTAAATTCATCATAATAATTAGGTTTGCCCATAGGTTTGCAAATTAACTAAGGCTGTGGTCGACTGTTTGGTTACTGTTCTAACAAATGCCAAGTGCAAAATCAGACTTTCGGAAATACAAGTGAGTGCACAATGAAATGTTTTTTTTGTGTTAAATATTTATTATGATTTTTTTAATTTCAGCACCCTAAAAGGGAAATGAACGTCCATTTCATGTTTCTGAAAAGAAGGGACGCCATTCTATGGAAATTTTGGCTTCTCTCTTCACTTACAGTACTCAAGTTACATACACGTAGATCAATTGTAATGTCGCCAAATACGGTGTGCTTTCGTCATTCCTAAACATACATTCTATACCCTTCTGGTTCAGAGCTTTGACTTTTGCATGACTGTGAAGGAAACTGTCAAATTGTGGCGGATTCTGCACCCTTTTGTGCAAAGAAACATAAATTACACGTTCCCGTATTGGCTAACACTTGATCGTCTTGAGCTTTCCACGATTATAGCTCTGCCATCATTTATCATTGATTATTATATCGCTCATATCACAATTGATATAAAAGAATTGAAGAAGCCTAATACGTGAGCTCACAATTAATACGTACACTCTAGAATTAATAATTTAGTGATCATTGGCTTGCTATAATAAAGATAATGCGAACAAAAACGGTTGGTTTAAGCCAGACTCCAAGCACGAAAGGTCTATATTTCTCATTAGCTAATTTATACCATTCCGTGATGTTCAGAATCATACTCATTTTTGATTCAACTAGCGGATATTGTTGACCAGATAGCAATTGGAAAAGTATTCAATTCGAGAAAACCGATCGATATTTTACCTCTTTCAATAGTGAAAAAAATTTTCGGCAACAGGTGCAGTTGCTTGATAACTGGAGCTGGGACATATTCACTTGAAGATGCGGAAGAAATGATTCAAGTGAGTATATTGAAAATTTTTTTAAAGTCAAATTTAAAAATCGATTGTCAGTTTCTTCAACACTTGGATCGAAGAGTTTGTTTCGGAGCGAGTATTGACGACTCATTATCAGGACCGATGAATCTTGTAATTGGAGAATTCGATTTGAAAATTGTTGATCCGAACACTTTTCGAACCTGTTACATCAAACATTTGGAGACGCCGCATGATCCTGGATATTAAAGTGAATCGTTTATTGCCCTAAAATGTTTTCGCCGCCGAATATTCTCAGATGTTCATCTTTTACTGGTATTGAGCAAATGTCGAATTTAATACTGAATTGATTTTTTTTTGATAAATACGCCCTTCGGAATAACTATAAGAGACACTATCTGAGAAGATTCACATATGACCGTACAAGGAAAAATGAAAATTCGCTGAAAAATTCCCCTAGGGGTAACTTTTGACGTAGAATCCGAAAATCGACTTTAGAAAACCGTATCTTCAAAACTGAATTTTTTACGCGGCGCTTCACCCTGTGAGAGGGCATAAGTAATTTTTGAAACGGAGCATCCATGCCCAATTTTCGATAGTAATTCTTGTATATTTCGAGTAAAAAAACATTTTTGTAAAAAAAAAAAAAAAAAAAAAAAAAAAAAAAAAAAAAACAAAAACATTTCAGCAAATATTGTATTTTTTCGATATACGATTTTTGTCAAATTGCCTCATGTTTCATTTATTTTTACTTTTCTTCTACCCATTGTTATTTCTAACATATTTTATCATTATTTGGAATGATTTCTGTTATTTGACGCCAGCCATTTCTCCCAGAACCGGCTTTTTATGAACTTTCCGGCTCTGGGCCCGGCTCAAACGTATCTCAGCTCCCAGAGCAGATAGGAACTTCGCTCCGGGCTTAAAAAAAGTGGAAAAAAATCTTTACTAATTTCTAAGAACTTATTAAGAAATTTGAAGAGTCTTCGATTCGAAAAAAAATAAATACTTGCGGCAAAGTAATGCGAAAATGTAATCTGCAGGAACAACTTGCAAAACAGTTGAATGATATGGGCCATATGTATTTTTTTGTAGAATATGGCCAACGAGATATTTCGAAAAATACAGATCATTTGTCCCAGAACAGGCTTTCAGTAATTTCCGGTCCGGATTCCGGCTCTGCCATATCTCACCTCCCAGATGTGCTGGAGGTCTGGAATTGGGCTCAAAAAATGCGTAATCGAAAAACAATTATTTTATAATTTGCTATTGAAATTTAATGAAATCGATTCATCAAAAAAAAATCAAATTTTCTGAAAATAAGGCTGTCTGGGAGTCTTGAACGAAATTTTTATTGATATGACTCCCCATAATGTCCTAATTTTATTTTTTCCTGTTATAGGCGTGAGCTCAAATTTTTATATGGTTCTGGTCACTTTTTCAAAAGCATCTGTGTTTTTCCATTGCGCACATTTTGAGCCCAATTCCAGACCTCCAGCACATCTGGGAGGTGAGACATGGCAGAGCCGGTATCCGGACCGGAAATTACTGAAAGCCTGTTCTGGGACAAATGATCTGTATTTTTCGAAATATCTCGTTGGCCATATTCTACAAAAAAATACATATGGCCCATATCATTCAACTGTTTTGCAAGTTGTTCCTGCAGATTACATTTTCGCATTACTTTGCCGCAAGTATTTATTTTTTTCGAATCGAAGACTCTTCAAATTTCTTAATAAGTTCTTAGAAATTAGTAAAGATTTTTTTCCACTTTTTTTTAAGCCCGGAGCGAAGTTCCTATCTGCTCTGGGAGCTGAGATACGTTTGAGCCGGGCCCAGAGCCGGAAAGTTCATAAAAAGCCGGTTCTGGGAGAAATGGCTGGCGTCAAATAACAGAAATCATTCCAAATAATGATAAAATATGTTAGAAATAACAATGGGTAGAAGAAAAGTAAAAATAAATGAAACATGAGGCAATTTGACAAAAATCGTATATCGAAAAAATACAATATTTGCTGTTCGGCGGCTCGGATGACTCGGTTGGGGAAAGAAATTTCGGACCAAAAAATTCACACTAGTGTAGTTTTTCACGAGGAATCGTTTAAAAATACTTTCAAAGAAACCCCGCATCTCGTTTTTTTATGCCAGACACTTTTTGGGTAAAAAATGAGTATAACTTTTTGCAGGGTTGAGCTATTTTTTCACTTTTTCACAAAAATGTTTTTTTACTCGAAATATACAAGAATTACTATCGAAAATTGGGCATGGATGCTCCGTTTCAAAAATTACTTATGCCCTCTCACAGGGTGAAGCGCCGCGTAAAAAATTCAGTTTTGAAGATACGGTTTTCTAAGGTCGATTTTCGGATTCTACGTCAAAAGTTACCCCTAGGGGAATTTTTCAGCGAATTTTCATTTTTCCTTGTACGGATCATGGGTCAAATTGCTCGGTTTTCTCAGATAGTGTCTCATAACATTCAATTTATGTTTGTAATGACCAGTTTCCGTTTCATAAAATATTTCAACGAAGGAAAAAGTGAAGTACTAATTGAATTCAATGTATCAAGAAGGATAAATTACCCGGTGGGTGTGCCCTTTTATATTTAAATTAAGGGAAAATTTCACTCTTAGACGCACAATCAGCTCGCAAGCGTGCCTCTCACCCGATCCGCAGACCTCAGAAAATTTTCTATTCATTCACCGCACGATTTAAAACTCCGCGCTTCTCTTGCTCGACTTTCTGACGAACGATGGACTTCACTGATCAACAGGTATCTCTTCCCATTATTCTAGAAAAAAGAGAAGAACCAAAACTAATCCCAATTCGTCCAATTCCCATCACTAGATCAATTCTCTGGTGATCACATAATCAGATCAAATTCAGATTGCTTCCATGGAGCAGCGATTCGTCACAGATCCTTTCCTGAGGGGCGAGGATCTCGATGCGTTTGCCGACGAGCTGACTCTCACGAGGAATCAGGTAGGCTTTTTCGATCCTTTCCGATCACCCCTTGTATATATATAGGTCTCGTGGAATGGAACCGACAGCAATTAGGTAAACCGTTTGTTAGCTCGTCAAAATATGATAGGAAATGAGACGCGAAAAAAAACGCATCGATAGTTCGAAGGGAAACTGGAAAATATACGTTCAGGTCGGAATAAATTTTTGTTGAGGTCCGAGCGTGGTTTATCGATCGACGCCGTCGGATGAGAGCTGTACAGCAACCAGAGCAACAGCAGCAGCAGCAAGCCCAGCCCGACCTGAATCCGGCGCAGCAGGCTCGACGACCCGGCATGGCCTTCCTAGACAACCTTCTGCAAGATCAGAACGATATGGTTCAAGCTCAACATATGGCCGCGCTGATAAGAGCGCGGCAGGCGCACGATCTGCGGATGCAGCAGATGCAGCAAGCTCATCCTGGCATGCAGCAGCCCTTGCAGCTTCTCCAGCGCAATCCCCATCCGCAACAACGCCTTCCGCCCATCATCTTTCCACAGCAGAACCTCCTTCAACAGCCGGCTGCTGCACAAGACCAGCAGGATCAACGCGCCGTGGCACCACTGCTACAGCCTCCGCAGCCCCTGCAGCAACCTCCTGAGCAGCAGCTGCAGCTGCAGCAGCTGCAGCAAGATGAACCAGTCATGGACAAGCCCAACAAGGCAAACGACATCAATGTGTGGAAGTACTGCCGGATCTGCTCCACGGAAGATTATTCGATTCCCCGGGCACTGATCATTCCGTGCGGTCATGTCGCCTGTACGGGATGTGTGGCCAAAGTGGTGGAGGCGAATGAGGGATGCACGTTCTGCAAGCAAAATATTCACAGCACGAAGAGACTGTTTGAATGAATGTTTTTTCTGCGATGTCCCAATTTGGCATAAACAATTTCCATGATAATTGTCTGTTGTTCGGTCTAACACTGAAAAAAGATTCCCGCATTTTTCGTAACTCCGCTTTCCGTGATCAAATCGTCACCAAATTTTAGCGGTGATCTATTGACGTCATAACAAGCTTATCTTCCAATATTTGAGTCAATCGGACCACGGGGAGCTGAGTTACGAAAAATGCGGCAACTCAAACGTGTGGTACTTTTACAATTTTTCATGTCTGAAAATTAACGCTACTTTTCCATCTACTTTTTCAAGATTTTAACACCACATTACATGCAACCAAGCATGAATTTATTATTGCTTCTTTTTGTCGTAGTTTGCATTCATATTCAGCTCAGCGACTTTTGTATTATGATCAAATCACCCAGTGGCGAATCTTCCATTGTCTTATTAATTGTTATAATTCGCCACAGCTTGGTGCTAAAGATGGACAGTGTCTGTACCGAATCTTTCTCACCTACGCCCACATATTCAATAAATATTTTGTCCATTTAGCATTTATTTATATTTATATTTATTATTCACAGTTTTACTTTAGGATGGCCGATAGATCTCGTCGTTTTCCTGCGGGGCCTCCAATTGAATCAGGCCGCACCAGAAATTTCACTGCTCATCAGGTCTGATTTAGTGGTGACAAATCGGCTCTGAACTCTCCTCATTTTGCATACTATCTCGTCGGTCTGGCCTGCGAGAGAGTATGCAAAATGAGGAGAGGAATTACCACCGAACCACAATTTTTTTTTTCAGAGGGCCGTCTTGGAGCAGAGTTATCCCGGTAGGTACTACTGGTCGACGGATGAAATCAAAAATGTTGCAACACCGTTAGGTCTAACGGTGAAGCAGGTGAGGAAATACGACAAGTTCGCCTATTTTAATAGATAAAAAAATCGCTATTGAAGGTACGCAACTGGTGCACATATCGACGTCAAAAAGAAAGAATATTACATAGAAAAAAGGAGCAAGAGAAGTTGCTTTTGGTACAAAAACCGCAACGTTCTTATGCTCCGCCTGGAGGAGATCGGCCCGATTGGTGGTACTGCAAGATTTGCCTTACTGAAGATACTTCCGTACCGCGAATAGCCATTATTCCTTGCGGTCATGTCGTTTGCCGTGACTGCATCGCTACGCTTATGTGTACAAGTAACAAATGTACCGAATGCAGGGGAAATATTGAACGAATATACACAATTTATGAGTGAATTGATTGTATTCTGTGTCATTTGATAAACATTGCTCAGATGAAAGCTAATTCTATTCAAGCACCTGATTAGCCCAGAGGGTTTTCTTCTTGAAATTCATCATTTTTAAAATTAATTCTTTCTCAAGCACTAATTTTGGCTAACACGAGGCAGCACATTTGGAATCAAACCATTTCTGTTGTCGGAATCGTGTGAACAAGATCGGTGATCAAAATAATATCAATTGCTAATATCCACCGGTGGGTATTTTTTGAATTTGTCATATTATTTTTTATGATTATGCTTTTCCCACGATATCACTTTCGAACGCCTTCAACAGACGCTAAAATCCGGTTCACTTATTTTCACTTCTGACCATACAACAGGATACAGGGATGTCCGATGGTATTGTACTTCCTATTCGTCTCCAGGTTCGTTGTTTATTTCGTTTTCCTATTTTACTCTTACATAAATTTATTTATCGATATTTTATGAATGGATATTCTGCAGGAGCTACTTCTTGAACGAGCGTTCCTGCATAATCCGTACGTTAGCGATGCGGTCCAACAACAACTCTCGCATGAGACGACTCTCACTCGTGAGCAGGTGAGGGTAAACTTAATGAATTATAATAAGAGACTGGCTAAGTTTCGATTGCACTTTGTTCTGGCAAAAAAAACGCATGAATTCTGACCACCAGGCCATTTTAAAACGAAATTTCTAAAAAAAGGTCTGAAAATTTCGTTTTACAGATTCACAACTGGTTCTCGAATCGACGCAGGCATATTCTGGGGCTCTTTAGGCGTGTTGACCCTCCGTATCATCCCATTCAGCCCTCTCAAGCAAATTATCATCCTCCGGAAGGCCCTAGGCCCGACTGGTGGCGCTGCAATATTTGTCTGACTGCGGACACGTCTGTCCTTCGAACTGCGATTATCCCTTGTGGACATGTGCTTTGTTCTGAGTGTATTGCGACAATTAGAGGAACAAGCAACCAGTGTACGGAATGCAGGGGGCATATTGAACATGTTTACACGATTTACGAGTAAAAGTTGAATATATTTCATCGTCTGATCAGATTTTGATAAATAATTGTTCAAATAGAGTTGTTTTCTATTTTATTTCAACCCACTATCATATTTTTATCACTTTCTTAATATTACATTTTTATCACGTGTCAAGCAATGAAAAGGCGAGAGTGTAGGAAGTTGTACCTGTGCTAAAGAATTATGCGGTAGGAACGCCAGTGGGTGTTTTCTCGTCTTTGTCATCTAATCTTCCCTTTATCTTAGATCTTGCGTTCTGTCAATCAATCAAATAGTGTTATTTCCACCATATCAGTTACGATCGCCTTCACTAGACGCTTTGAACCAACGATATTTCAGTCCGCTCTCCACTTCATTCAATCAGGGTTCCGCAGATATGGCCGATGTTGATGCGTCCCGCAGATTCACTCGGCTTCAGGTTCGTTTTCTCGTGATATCCATGCAATTTATATATCAATTAACTTTCACTTCAGACCTTTTCTCTTGAGTGACAGTATCTGTACAATCCATACCTGAATAAGGCAATCCAAGAACGACTCTCGAAGGAGCTGAATATGACACGCAAAAAGGTAGGTTCGCTTCCTGTGGGATGGTTTTTTTGCTGCGATTTTTCCATTTTTTTAGTATTATTAGTTGTATTCGAATATAGATAATTTATTACAGGTCCAAACCTGGTTTAAGAATCGCCGGCGGCGCCAAGCTCAAATGCGGTTGGACGGACCCATGCAGCTAATGCCTACCATGTCACTTGTTGAGCGTCGGATCCAATTACCCGCTCAGCCCCCTCAACCAAACTATCAACCTCCGCAAGGACCGCGACCCGCTTGGTGGCACTGCAAGGTCTGTCTCAATGAAGATACGGCCATTCTTCGAACAGCGATTATTCCTTGTGGACATGTGCTTTGTTCTGATTGTATTGCAACAATTAGAGAAACAAGTAACCAGTGTACTGAATGCAGGGGGTACATTGAGCATGCGTACGCGATTTACGAGTAAATTTGATTGTATTTCATCGCGATCACATGATTTGATAAATGATTGTTCAAAACAATATTGCTCATAATTTTATTTGAACCCAGAGGGCCTTTGTGCATTATTATATTTAATTTATCACTGTCTTAATATCACATTTTTATCACGTGTCAAACAATGGAAGGCGAAAGTGTATGAAGATATACCAGCGGGATCGGCGCTGTGATACGATAGGATAGGGTACGATAGGGTATGTGATACGATAGGATATCGCCAGAGGGTATTCTCTCGGCTTTGTCATCTAATCTCCCATGAAACATTGCAATTACCACAATATCACCTACGATCTCCTACAATAGACGCTGAGAGCTAACGATCTTTCAGTCCGGTCTTCAGTTCTGACTGTAGCAGACTCGACAATGGCTGATGAAAATGCGGGGCGTAAATTCACTCGGATTCAGGTTTGTTTTCTCATGATTTCCCTGAACTTATCGACCTTTCTCAACGTATATACTTTTTTCAGACTCTAACTCTTGAACGTGAATTCCTCCAAAACCCATACGTCAGCAATGCGGTGCAATATCAACTCTCGGAGGAGCTGACGTTGACACGCAAACAGGTAAGATTGAACGTTGGGACACGAGTCGGGAATGCGACCTACCGACCGAAACACATGTCCCTATTATTTAGCGGGAATAGTCTCAACTCGCATTAGCTAATCTAAATAAAAATTTAGTGTTTAGTGAACGTAGCGAACTCACACATTTTCATTAACATCTGAGAACGTGATTTGAGACCACACCATGTTAGAAATAGACCGAAATGAGAAGTATATTTTGCAGATCTTCACATGGTTCAAGAATCGTCGGTCAAAGCAGCGACGCGGCTATGCACGATTTACTGAACCCCCGCAAGCGCCTCGGATCCGGCTACCCGCCCAGCCCCATCAACCGAACTATCAGCCCCCGGAAGGACCGCGACCCGATTGGTGGCATTGTAAGGTCTGTCTCAATGAGGACACTTCCGTGCTTCGCAAAGCAATTATTCCTTGTGGTCATGTGATGTGCTCTGAATGTATTGATATAATCGCCAAGAAGAATAACAAGTGCACCGTGTGCAGTGGAAATATTGATCAAACGTTTAAATTGTACGAATAATTCATCTAAATGTATACGTTCCTGTTGTATTTTTCGAAATTTGACGTAAAAATGTTATATATGCAATCTCCGCTGATGTATGCGATAAAGAATTTTTCGTTCTTTTGATTTTTTGTGCATTTCAAATGAAACTCTCCACGTGCAGTATTCCTTTGGAAAGGATGAATGATTAGGTTGTTTTGTTCTACATGGTGTGCTGATTAAAAACCAGTGTGTCACAGTGGTTATGCTTAAGAATCGTTGTACTATCATTTTCTCATTTTTCGAGATTACTCGAGAGTTTATGAAGTTGTGCCAGCGGGATCGGCGCTCTAAAGAATTATGCGGTAGGACCGCCAGCGGGTATTCTCTCGTCTTTGTAATCTAATCTTCCCTTTATCTTCGATCTTGTGTTCTGTCAATCAATCAAGTTATGTTGTTCCCACGATATCAGTTACAATAATCTGTGATAGACGCTAAAGGTCAAAGATCTTTCAGTGCGGTCTCTACCGACTGGAGCTGGCCCCACCATGGCTGATGCAGGACGTAAATTCACCCGACTTCAGGTTTTTTTTTATTTTTGTATATTCCTTAAGATAACTAATTTCAGACTTTTTTGCTCGAGCAACAGTACCGGGACAATCCATACGTATCCAGGCAAATTCGTCAACAACTCGCGAACGATCTGAATTTGACAATCAAACAGGTGACACTTTTTATCCGCTTTCTTGAATCGACTTTCTCTTTGATCAGATATCGATCCCCGTTCAATCTTGTCGTATTTGCATTTGATTGCATCTATCTCCCCCTCCCCCGCATTTATAATATCTCTATCATTTGCATTTTTTCCTTTTTTTAATTCAAATAAATATTTATTCCGTTTTGGGTACGGTGTCACACACAATTAGACGATGAATTAGACAGGGATAAGGAGAACCGTCGATGTAGTCAAATCTGTTGGGGGCAGCACTAAGATATCTATCTACGATAACAACCCTTCATTCACTTAATATTAGTCTAAATGTTGCCGGCAGGTATAATAATTACATTTCGCAGGTGAAGACGTGGTTCCAGAGACGTCGCATGAGGCGCAAACAAGAACGTGAACAGATGCACGGACCCCACAAGCGCTTTGTTATGCCGCCTTTCGTGCGGATCCATCTACCCGCCCAGCCCCCTCAACCTGATGACTACGAGACACCGCATGGACCGCGACCCGATTGGTGGCAGTGCAAGGTCTGTCTGTCATGGCAATGCATGTTACCTACCTAAGAATCTTAGCCATCCACCTTGCCTTACCAGTGGGCGTGGTTGCCAACTGTAAAATCGCCTTGATTGTGGAAGCAACTTTAACTATACTATAGAAAGCATTGGAGGGTGCCTAGAGCTGAGAAATCTCTTGGACACACTTTTACCTTTTTTGTCCTTTAAGGTCTGTCTCAATGACGACACTTCCGTCCTTCGAGCTGCAATCATTCCATGTGGTCATGTTCTGTGCTGTGAATGTGTTGATGCGATCATCAGGTCGAACGGAGCGAACAAATGCACTGAATGCGGCGAATTCATTCATCAAACTTTCAAATTGTACGAATAATTTGAAATAGAGTTCGAAATTCGGTTAAGCGCCTCTCCATTTTCCACACTCTCTCACCGGTCAGAGCTCCGAGAGAGAGAGAGTGTGTGAAATGAAGAGACGATTAGCCGTATTTCGAATTTTAATTTGAAAACGTCGCAAATTCGCACCAAATGTATCATTGTTTACGCTCTAATTGTAATTGACGTAAAACATTTTCTTATCCATTGAGCGCCTTTTATATGTCTTTTGATGATCCTAACAATAAACAATCGCAAATTTCTTTGAATGTACTCGTCTTCTCCTGTCTTCTCTCGGATAAATCGAGATTCAGTCTCGTTTGAGTCTCAATTAAAGGAGGTGTCCCACGAATATCTGACTAACTGAGTTCTCGATGTGAGATGGCATGTCGTGGCTACCCGATAACACGTTCGAAACTCCCATGTTTTCAATTTTCGTTTGAACTGAGATATAAGCATTTGGCTGCGTTCCAAGTGACCCTGAAACGCAGGCAACAAGCTAGAGAGCGTGCGAAATGAGGAGAGCACGCCCTCTCTCTCCTCACTTTGCATAACCGCCCGCGCGATTTGTGGGATGCCTTCTTTAAGATATTGCAAAAACACACGAATATTGCACGCAAATGGCGCGTGTGAATTGCTCCATTCCTCGCTCATTCGCTCCATCATTCCTTCTCCCGGGCGGTTCCCTCTCCATCATGACTGTGCTCTCCAAGCCACTCAAGACGGGCAAGGCTCGAGCTCGCGCCGAAATTGAGGTATAACAATGAAGTAGCTTATTTTTGCTAGCTTAATCAGACTACCGTAATTCAGCCTCTATTTGGCCTAGTTTCTTAAAATTTGAGTAAAAATAGGGAAGTTTCGCAAATGAGCCAGAGATCAAAGATCATGTTTTAGGTGGATCCAGAAAACTTAACGGAGGAACAGATGCGACTGTGGATTTACACGAAGCTATTCGAAAGCGGAAGGACCTCTCCTGGGGATATCAAGGTATGGCTGCAGATTGTATCAACTCTGTCAGGGTCAGATTATTGATTACGAAAGCCAAAGCATTGCTATTGGTCGATGCTGGAACACACCTAAATTATCCTATTGAATTGAAGCTCCTGCATGAAATGATAATTTGATTGATTCTTCGATTGCTTGAAGGAATCACTGAAAGATACATCGAGACAGCAAGGCCGCAAGTATGATCCATCGGAAGGGTTCATTGTGGATGCGGCGGCTGCAGCAGCTGCAGCCGGAAAGAAGACGATTGGCTGCGATGATGACGCTGTGGTGGGCTTTCTGCAGCTACGAATTGCGCGAGAATTTCTTCCCAATTCCCCCTTCCCACGCGCTTCCATCCCTTCTCATCGCCCAAAGTCCGCTCTTGCAACATTTCCGTGCCTCCCATGAAATGTCTAACAGCTGGCCTTACCAGCGGGTCCCACCTAGCGTTGTCTTACGACGTAAAATCGCTTGGCGTGGAGACAGGTTTACCTTTACCATCAAACATGAAAGATATGCGTCGTTTTCAGTGGGATCTGCTCAGCAGACGTCTACAGGCCGACATGATTCGAAGGGAGTTTACGTGGCAGGCAGGACTGATACGTACTGGTGAGTAGAGTTCGAAATAAAAAAAAATCGTCTCTTCATTTCACACACTCTCTCACCGGTCAGAGAGATGAGAGAGTGTGTGAAATGAAGAGACGATTACCCGTATTTCGAACTCTACTGGCGAGTATTTCGGCATTTTACTCAAGATATCTCTTGTTTTTATACATCTTGATGATAAATGATAAACGAATTGATGATAATATGATTTATCATATTGATAAAGGATTGATTAATCTTTTGTTTTTAAGCTCAAGATCTCGAGAGGGCTGTAGACGAGCAGGGGGCGGCTATACGGCTCAAGAGCGCGATAAAATCGATTCGCTACGGCAGAAGGCCCACTACCGACGCACACGCCAATGTATGTTGTTGATATTTGCCCATTATATATCTCTCAACAGCACACACGTATTGAAATAGTGATTGCAACCAGAGTTGCCATAACGGCGTTTGCCTCTCATTGTTTTTTCACGTCTATCTGACCGGCGAGATAGCACGTTCATCGAGGAGTGGCTTATTCCGATTTGTCACCACTATCGTGCGTTTGAAATGCTCAGCAAATGAGTTGTGCTGGTTAGCAAGCTAACGACTGTCTGGGAGAGAGGGGGAAGGAAGGGGGAGGAGGACACTTGATCTACCGCCTCCTCCCGGTCTCTTCCGTTCTCCGCCTCCTCGAACGTTCGTCAAAGGTCAGCTACGAGTGGAATGGAAAAAATTCTAACGATAATTGCAACCAAAAAGCGATCTTTACAGAAGGAGGCCGCTCATGCAAGAACGAATGGAGCTGCAGTCAAGCAGAAGACTACGTCGACTAGAGAGAAGGCTGCAGCAGCTGCAGCTGCTATTCAGCAGTTGCAGCAATTGCTGGAGCTACCTGCAGCAGACCAGGAGGTAAAAAAGGCACTGTCACACTGAGGCATGATGGGATGACTGTAGTTAGACGGGGAAAATGTAAGAAGTCAATCATGTCGTTGAAATTGCTACGAAATTAGATTACGATATCTTGGAATATGCAACGATTCAGTCGGTGAGAAAGGGCGAGGCTGAATTGCGTGCTGCGATCAGGAAGGGAAAGGGAAGAGGATTCCTTTTTCCTAACGTACCCAAGAAGGTAACGATGTCTTATGTATAATAATAATTTATAAATGAATAATAAGAGGAACGTTTTAACATTTCGTGATAATTAGAGTGATCAATGCTGCTCAGGTCGATTCTGCCATCCCGAAGGCTATTTCTGCTTCGCCTTTCGCCGCCGGAGACTGCTCTGACGGGACCAAGAGGAGCAATAGATCGGCGAATGGAGACGAGGCTGGTTGAAGATCAAAGATCAAAGATCAACTTTCGTCTCAGGAAGAGGAGGAATGGCATGATGAGGATACGCATGGTGCATTCAATCCGGCCGATCCAAAGTGCAAATGCGTCATCTCATGAGCACCCGTAGCTAGACGGTCTACCGTATTCAATGATCAGCAATAAATATTATTTCTACCGATTCCTGAGATCACGCAGATACATACAATCGTTGATAAGATATCTAGTTGCAGTGATAAGAGTGTCACATTTATTTACTAAAAAATTTATTCAGAACACATTATAAACATTACAAATATTATTCCAAGTTGTTCTGAGATAGTGTGAGAAAGTCCATTACATGCTCGAGATTCGAAGCCCTACAGGGCCGCCATTTTCCACTTTTACCTTCCCGATTTGGACATTGTAGGATTGCTCGCTAGGGCTTGTCTGGAATTGCACCTTCTTTCCGATGTGATCAAATAACTAAAATAATATGTAAATTATATTTGTTTAATTGAGTTTATTCAATACCTTAATTAATTGTTCGATGTATTCACTGTTGCATTGTAGTCTGAAATCCAAGTGATGAAGTCTCGTGCATTTGCGACTCAATATATTTCGCACAACACATATTGGTAGAAGGAAAGGCACATCGATATCCATACCGAATGTGATTTCATTTACATTCTCTGATAGATTTATCAAAAATTCGAAGAATCCTAGAATTATATATTTCTATGGTTGCTAAATGGGCTAACCTGGAAATTGTGGAATATCGAGAAATATCAGTATGTTAATTTTGCACATTCGCATGCATTGTAGCATTGACATGCTGAATAATTAAGTTATTTTTTGCTACACAAACTCAAACGTACGGTTCAAATCTTGCAGACGATTTATTGCGTATTGATACAATTGGAATCTTTTTTCGCTTGATGAACTCGGTGAAAGCCGCAAATATTTCCGGCCGAAGATTGTGCAAGACGATTTCATTGAAGTGAGTAGTGATAATGAACGGTTTTAAGGACACAAAATGCTGTATTGCTTGCTTTACGCTTACATTGTTTCGAAAAATCTGAAAGTTTTTGGGCGGTTTTTTCAATTTCTAGTAATTAAAGTTACTCGAGCATAAGGCGGTGTAAGGTACGTCGAGGGTGAGAAAAACTTTGATAGTTCATGTTTAGAAGTTGAATGAACTATGCGAATTTTCCAAAATATGCAATCGCGTATTCGCGCGAACTCCCATTCTATCAATATGACATTATTTATATTCTCCTTAATTATTTTGTTTAAATACAATATTTATGATGTATTTTTTACTGACCTTTTCGATAATTCGTAAATGACGTACAATTGATTTCTGAGTATTAGCCCAAATTCTGATGATGTCCTTTGTTCTCTTGCAGACCTATTAATTCGCATATTCGAAAATGAACATGATAATAATCAGAAGCACGAGATATACCTCTCTCATTCGAAGAACACAATGATTATAAAGTAAAGTGCAAATTCTATTCTGCGCGTTTCGAGGAAGACTGAGGAAATGGACAAGCATTTGTTCGAAATTAGCTCAAAATGGCGAGTTGAATCTTGATTGTGTGTTTTTATAATGCGGAAAATTAATATTGTGATGAAAGACGAACGATTCCTGTGGGTAACTAATCTAGAAGTGCTAAAGTTCTCGTGTTAACCCCATCGATAGTGCGGGAAATCGCTGAGAAAAATTGGAAAAATAGGAAACAAATATCATCATCATGCTAAAAGCTAAAAGCAAAGCTAAAAAATCATCATCATGTCAAATATTCATATGGAGATTTCTAGTGTTCTTTGTTATTCTTTGTAATTATACTCGTAATTATTTCTCAATAAACTTTATCAAATTAGGTGTTCATCAACAATCGTCAAACAATTCGAATAATTACTGCAAATAATATTTCCTGCCCTAAACACGAATCATTGCTGTCTCTCCACTCTCTCCTCCACTCTATCCATTCTCTCCTCCATGTCATTCATCTTCTTCACTTCATTGCTGCCCTCAAGCTGCTCAATCCTCTCTTCGGCCCTCTTCACCGCGACTCCAATCTTCTTCATCCTCTTCTCGAATGAGGAAATTTTGTACCAGAAGGGAACGAACTTCGACTCGGCAATTTTGGTGGCGATCTTGCGCTCCCGAGCTTCGGCCTGAGCGCTGGCAATGCGCTCCTTCAGATGCTGCAGTGTATAATCTGCGACGAGGAGATCTTCATCCTCGTGATCTTCTTCAGTTTTCTCACACGTCTCATTCTTCGACGGTTCACGAGTAATGTTGAAAGTATTATCGGTACTGATGCAATGCTTCTTCTGATGTGAGAAGTATGGACGAAGGTCATCGTCATCACTTCCATGATAATTAAGGCTCGAGAGGACGGACAACTCGCTTTCTTCCTCATCCGTCGCCTCTTCATCAGCAACTTCGCTCGGGGTGTTATCACAGACACTGATGAGCTCATCATCGCTATCTTCACTCTCACAGTGGCTCGAGAGCTCTTCTTCTTCTTCATCTTCGTCATCCGCCGCCTCTTCATCACTGAAGATTTGTCCGTTCTTGAACCCGTCATGCAGTGGTGGCGCCTAAATTTTTTTATATTGCGTGAAATGTCGAGAGTTTCAGCACACGATAGGTATGAATAAGACTACAGCCTATCTATACCTGAGCTATCGTAGTTGGCGGGTGGGGCTGAACGGGCGTGGCGTTGTCGACACTATTCGGGTCCTCCGCTTCAGGCATCTCGGCGTTAACGCTCTTGGCAAACTGCTCTTGCTGTTGTCTATTCTGGGCATGGAAAGAGGTCCAAATGTCCTTGTATAGGGGATGGCCATCAGTGACGCAGCCGTTCTCGTACATAAAGGAAGTCTCCATGGTCTCGCTGATCAGTACGCCCATCGGGCGACCGTCAGGCAGACGATTAGTGGGGAGAGGAATGCGCGACATGGCTTTCTTCAGTGTGTCTTGCAGTTCCGTGATCTCCTGGTCCTTCCTGGCCGATTCTTCTTGGTATTGGCAGATTTGGGCGTCTTTCTGAAGAAAGATCAATATTTATTGTTCTAATCAGAACGTCCTGACGACAAATAACAAATTGATAGCACTATTCAACCTCATCGAGTAGAGCCTGCATGCGTCTCATCTCATCTTCGTCCCTTGTCTCAAATTTGTTGATGGATTTGAGCAGATTCAACTGACTGTCGAAATTAACCCTTTCATTTCTCTCCAGCTCTTCATTTTGCTTCTTGAGACGCTGCAAATGCAATTTTGAGTAAGCTTATCATTCCACGAATTTACGTTTTAACACGAACGAAATAGTTCCAAAATGGTCATTTTGCACGACTATACCTGATTCTCTTGCTCGAGCTGCCTCATTTCCTCCATTTTCTTGACAACTGTTGCCGTTGTTTCTTTCATCTGAAAAAGTTGTGATGATTTCCGAGTTTGAATCGCGGTCGCAGTCAGTTATTTATTCTCACCTGCGCCACCAATCCTTCTATTTGCTTCTTGAGATGCGTTGCTTCGTTAGCGCCGGGAGTTGGCATGCCGCCTTGAGCCGTCGGCCGGGCGGTGGTGGGAGTACTGGCGGAAGGAACGAAGACGAACGAGCGGGTTGATTGGCTGAAAACACTCTTCATGTAGACGAATCAAATTTGGCCGAAAAATCACAAATTTTCTCTTCAAGAAGTGACATTTGAAGAGAGTTCTTACCTGCCAGGATTGTGCCTCTGCAAAGAACTCTTTTGCCATCCCGGGGTCGTCGTCGGGGAAGATGCGGTAGCGGGTGTGAACTGAAAAGAAAAAAAGTTCCATCGATATCTGATATTCCCACTTCACTACTCGCAAGAATGAAGGGTTGGAATCTTCATTCGTCCGGCGTAGTCTGATTTCAAGAATATCTTATCTAACGTTACTGTAATTGTAACCTATCATGATCTACAATAATCTACTGTATCACTGCCGTATACTCTCCGCAGCAGCAGTCGCACTCGGCTGTGAGGGTCGCAGCCAGGGGCACTTGTCGTATCCCCGTCAACTCTACTACAGCACCCTACACGCATCCTGTATGGAACCGTAACCGCATCCTTATGAACCCTACCGTTACCTTATAACTAAATACCTTAGGTATACTCACCGTTGCAGAGGGTGAGGGTCGCAGACAGGGGTACTTCTCGTAGAGGTCATGCTCCAACTTCTGACCGAGAGCCGAGTTCTTCTTTTCTTTTTCTACCCTGAAAATGATATTATATATTACATAGTTTGTTGTTAGTCTTCATTGATTACGTTCTAGCGATAAACTAACAACTTACAATTTCTCCTTAAGTCTATCACACTTGCGAAGCAACGGATTAGTGACGATGAGAGTTACCTGCGGAGATAGGAAGAACCTGCAATCAGTAAGGGATCGTCAATTTTGCGGTCGCTATTTCGACTCTTACAATTAGGGGACTGTTATTCTGCGCTGCTTTGCCCTATTGGATATTCGAGAATATTGTAGCACCGCACAAACTGAGACTCACCAAGGTTTTCCTTTTAGCCCAAAGACAATCGCATTGTGGATATCATCAGACGATGAGATGAGAGTGTTTGTAATTCCATCTGTAATGGATCATAAACTTACTAATGCTACATGAAAATCGACAAATAATTGTGTCTAAAATCGGTGTGGAAAAAACAGTAAAAATCAGGTCGAATGAAGTGATAACTCCAGGTGATAATCAGTGAGTGTTATTATGCTTACCGGTCCAGAACATTTCAGGGTTATCATCGTCAATGATTTCCGCCACTTTTGCCTTGACAACACGGAAAAGCTCCTCACTGCGGAGGGGAAGTTCGAATCTTAAATTATTCAATTGTAGGGGATACTCAATGATTTCAAACTCTAGCTAAGCCAGCGCGTGTGTTGTGAATTTGCTATACACATTAACTCTTATTAGTTCAAAAATATGAATGATAATTGAAATCGTATTTCTTCTCATCTATCAGCTGAATACCTGTGAATCGCTCCATTGAAGTCAAGCTTGAAGATTGGTACGATCTCCATTATTCTATAAATAAATTTTGTGTAAAATAAAGCAAAGAAAAACAAAAATATCCAGAGAGAATAATTCAATTGATGAATAAAAATTATCAGAAAAGAAAATACCAAGGCAGAGTACGGACAATGAATGATTTTACTGTACAGAGACGCTTGATCACAGTTATTGGAGAAATCCGATCTCAAAGTACGGAATTGTGATGAAAACAGAGCAGTTCCACTGGGTATTTACCCACGGGGTTTGCTCGAAATTATGAATGACATTTGCGAAATATCTGTTGATAATATTATTGATTTGTGTGGAAGAAAACATCATTTTTACAAAAGACTAAAGACAATAAAAGATACGTCCATTTAGAATACGAATTATTTTCTCCGACAAAAGAAATGTTTAACTACATACAGACAAATTCTTTCTTTGGTATGTAAATGAGCACAATGACCTCCTACCTTCCAAGTCAATTTTCTAAGGTTGCTCTGTTTGGAAATGCATGTGCAATTCAGATATTCAAATACATACATTGCCAAAATGTTTATTGAAGTCAAGATAGATCACATACTCACACATCACACATCACAACAAGTGTTCATTTACAACAGAACTTCTTTGTTCTCTTCCACTCTCTTCACTGCCTTGTTCAATCTCTCTTCCACACGATTAACATGCTCATCAACATTATCTTCCTTTTCCTCGATAACGTCAACTTTCTCTCCTATCTTGTTAATCTTCTCTCTGATTGATTCCATCTTCATCGAGAACGACGCCATGGAATTCCAGAAAGGAACAGCCGCCAACTCGGCCATTTTCTCAGCAATCTTGCGCCCTGACTCCTCCATTTCTTCGTTCTCACTATCTTCTTCTTCCTGATTATCCCGATAAATTTCCTCCTGTCTATCCTCTTCTTCTCCATCATCGCTCGCCTGATTCACTTTCTCGCCCGCACTAGGACAAAATGTTCTCAATTACTTTCTATCATCAAATGTGTTTCTATATCGGCTGATGTGTATGTCGTTCAGATATTCAAAATACATAGCAAAAGATTTTATCCATCAAAACACAAAACCTGGTTCAATTTCAACAATTACAAAACTCGGAATAATTCAATTACTACAATACAATTTAGATTTTTTCCTCAAGCGTATCCAGTCTCTCTTCCATAGCATCCAGTGTATCTTCAACATCATCTGACTGTGCTCTCTCGAGAACTCCAACTTTCCCTTCCACCATCTTCATCTTCTCTCTGATCGATTCCATCTTCACAGAGAACGAAGCCATGACGTCCCAGAAGGAAACAGTCTTGAGCTCGCGCATTTTCTCAGTGATCTTGCGATTCCTATGAGCATTGTTCAACGCAGGAGTAGTGTGCATAGGAGGAACACTGCACTGTTCCCCGTCCCCTTCCTCTTCCGTCTGATCGATCTCCGATTCACTATCCTCTCCTTCCTCCTCGCTTGTCTCATCTTCATCCTCGCTCTCTTCATCTTGTCGGGAATATTCATCAGTCTGATCCTCCTCCTCCTCACTATTCTCTTCTTCATCGCTCTCACTTGTGTCATCTACGATAGTGTCCGCATCCTCAACCTCACTCTCCAAATCTCCCTCGTTCTCCGTCGATTCGATCTGTGCCTGAAATGAAAAATTGATATAATCATTGAATGCCGAAACATAATATATGTTACATATTGGTTATAATTTCACCTCGGTAGAACTAGGGAGCGATTCAGCGTGGGCAGATGCAGCATCTTCGATCGAAGAGTTGAGAAATTGGATACGAGCATGAACGAACTCCGTGGCCTCTTCGAGCTTCTCTTTCACAAAGTCCCTTTGTTGCTGAAGCCGATGGATGATTGCGTCCCTCTGAAATTGAATATAGTGAGATGCTTTTCCTGTGCATTGTTAATTTTTTTTAATGTATTCTTCATTATTTATGAGGTATCCGAATAACAAACCTTGTTAATTTCTTCATTCAATTCCCCGTAATCTTCAACCATCGCTTCTATCTTCATTTTCAAGTGGTCGATTTCGGCGAGATTGTTTTTCTGATTGCGATGAGAACGCTGTAGATTAGCCTCAAGCTCTTCGTTCTCAAATTTCAGAGCCTGCAAATTGATAATTTTAAAGGAATGTCCGAATAGCCCATATAAGAATAGTTATTTATATACCCCTACCCATTCCATTTAGGTTTCGATTAAATGTACCTGATTCTCCGACTCGACCTTCATCATCTTTTCCTCCATAGCCTCGGCTTCACTCTCAAGTCCAGAAACCTACAAGATAATCATGATTATACCTTTTCACATTGCAGCTGGCTGTGTAATCTCACCTTAGCACGCAACTGCAAGTTGAACTCCTTTTCTTTTCTAAAGAGCGTCCCATAAAATCGGTTGAGAGCACTTTGGTTTTGAGCCTCCAATTGTGCAACGAGTTTCGAGTTCTCTTCCACTTTCTCCAACCTGAAACAATTCAATGAATTTTTGACTTTCAAATCGTTCTCAACATGCGCTATTTATTTACTGTAAACTTACAGCAATCTATTAATTTCCATAGTCGTCGAGTCAGGGAGGTAGACATACACACACGGCAGATCATTAGGGCTGCAAAGGATTCTCTTATTTCGTGCTTGATGAGATTTATTGTTAACTCTACTTTTCATCCTGTTTTAATTGCACACGTTGGCTATGATTTACTAAATAGTTAAAAATTGACTATTTAGATTAGTTTACTCTGTTCTGTAACAATTATGAGTATTTCAAATCTCTGTACTTACCACTTTTTCTTGTTGCTCGCGTCTTCAATTGCGTTGCGCAGATCAGAAGGGGATTCGAGAACATGGTGGCCTTGACCATCTAGAAGATATGAACCGGTTAGAATTGCTTCAATGATTACGGTTTTTGGTCAGTCCGCAAAATTCGACGCAGTACATTGCCATTGAACAGAAAGGCGAATATTCCCAGTGGCCACTCCCAATCATAATTAGCAATTTTGCGAATCAAATGTTCTGGCTACAAAGCACCGGGTAAAAGCTGACGACCAAATGGATCGTTTTACATAGTAAATCGGGAAATTTTCGATGTACAAGACTACATGCCAACAACTGTAAAATAGCGACGCTCGAGCCATTCACCAACCTCGAGGAAGCTCCCGAACCATTGACAAACCCGAAATAGAGAACTCACCCTTCCAGTACATTGCGGGATCCGCTTCCTTCGTGAGTCTACACACTTTGGCCTTCAGGGCAGCGAACATCTCATCATCGGGAAGATCGAACGGGCCTCTGAAGTGATTATGAATGAAATAATCTGCTAGAGAAGGTTAAAAAAGGTAAAGGTGTTTCCACTTCAAGCGATTTTACGTCGTAAGACAACGCTTGGTGTGCGTTATTCGTTGATCACCATTGTAAACTAAAAAGTTGGCAAAAGATCAGAAATGGGCCGTGGGATATTGCCGTAGGGACTGGTTGGGAGGAACGTCTTTGTAATCAATGTTTCCGAGGGGGGGGGGTAGTCTTGGGGGATTATTACCTGCAAATCCTTCGCCCGTCGGTCACTTCGAACTCCACGCGATTAGACATGATCCTGAAGATAATATATTCGATAATCAAAGTAGGATTAATTATAGAAATATTGATTAAAAAATGTAAAGAAATATAATAGCAGAAGCAACTCACCTTGCAATTGAAAGAACTTGAATGTGAATGAATTGGCACAACGATGTGCCTATTTATGGGCGGAGGCTGGAGGCGTCCTCTTATGGCGTCCTTTTCATATTGTGTCCGTTCAAACGGAGTAATGCCTCAGGGTAACGTATCCAGAGGGGATGACGCCTCTTATATAATTTTTTAACAATATAAATAATTTAATTCAATTCAAAAACATTTTCATCGGCAAGAAATAAAAAATCGAAAAATCAGATCGTAGAAAAATGAAAACAATTTTTTTTATTTATATTTGGTTTTAAAATTCCATGTTTTTCAGGACAACTTCGGGAAACAACTTCAACTTCTATGTTCATTCGATAATATAGTAATAAACCTTTTTTTGAATTTAGTAAATATATTGTAATATTTCAATGTCCATACAAACAGGCCAAATATGACTTTATACAAGACACTGGTAATACACTGTTGACACACAGTGCATAGCACTTTATTGTTTGCATATTGCGCATCTTATTCAAATGCAAAGAAACGCGAATTACAAATAGAATTAATCTAGCATCTCAGCTTCTTTCAATACGGCATGACTGAGCACAAATTCGCTCCTTTTATTCGACTGACGAACTGTCAATAGATACTCCCCAATCGTTATCTTCATGTGCTTTTGAATATTGATGTTTATCCACGAATAGAACTTCTTCTTCCCTCCTGTATGGTGAAGAAACTGCAAAATAAATTAAAAGGAGGAGTGACATAAATATTTAAAATGTCCTTTCTCTACCAGAACCAAAAAAGTAATACGCTCCTACTGCCACTTCTCCGAGCCGTTAAGAACGATTTTAACGCGAAAGCTCACTTGAATCATCCTTTCGATATGTGCGAGTGAGTACGCGGATTTCGGCCGACTGATGTAGAGACTATCGCATCTCCGGGACAGAATAGTCTGGCAAAGCGAGAGTGGCAGTGGAATCTGCCCATCTTCATCGGAAATATCCATCCGTATCGATATCTCCCGTGCAATATCCGATAATTGCAACAAAAATCGGAATGTAGCTGAAAAAGAATCGAATTTACTCTCATCGTATGTTGTATTGTTTCAGAATCAAGCAACAAACCTGGAATATGCTGAATTCTGCAAAGGAAAACTTTGACTATATTGCATCTGTTCATCAAATTGAGCCATTGGGTTCTGAAAGAAGGATTTATTTGTTTTTTTTTCATACACAATTATACTTACACTTCAATATTTTCCGGATCTCTAGGGATAATTTCCACGCTCGGAACTTCATATCCATCGAAGAATATTGCACAAGTGGCAATCGTTCCGGGGCGCAGGTCTCTGAACGAAATCCACGACGGAAGTTGGCAGAATGTTGTGCGGATGACCAGCGGTTTCAAATGTGCAAGAAATTCTTTAAGTTCTCTCGCCGTGAGAATATAATCGAATGCCTGTAATTTGATATGAAAATTTAGACAGTAATAATAAGTGGAAGAGTATCCATATTAGTTTCTCACGTGTTCTTTCCAGCGTGAGAATGATTCGTCCAATTTTGGAATTCCGAGATGAGTGAATGTAGAAATCACGCCGATTTTCCACAACATACAGTCCCTCCTATCCTCGAATAAGATGTCCACGAATATTTTGTCGTCGGTATACTGCAAAACTCATTCCATAAAAACACCAATCAAGTGAATTCTCATTAAAGTATTAAAAAGATTAGGAAAATTGCTGGGGAGTGACAGGAAAGCTGTATTGCGAAAATAAATACTTTGCACTTACACCTTCCGACACGTTGAGGAATTTGATTACTGTCTGCTTCGTGACCACTAACACGTCAGCAATTTTCTTCATCGGCTTGGAAATCTAAACATTGATTCCATTTGATATCTACATTTGATACAATTGTTCAGAATGATTTTTTAAAACTAAATATTCACTTTGATTACATCAAACGTAAATATGCGATTCTGATAAACACATTGACTGATTTAAAGTATCATCATAACATTAAAAAGCCAAAGCGCGAGAACCTCTCTCAATTGTAGCAGCGATTCATTGTCGACCATGGTCAGGATTTGATTGAGCACATATCGAGAAAGTCCGAGGAGATTGAGTTGCATTCACGAACGGCAACTTCTGAAATTGAAGTGATATGAGAAGTGAAGTTCATTCCAAACAAAAAACAAATTTTTAAAGGCCATGTACGGTAATAGTAGTGTATTTTTTAAATTATGGTTTATGGGCCACGCTTATTTTGAAATAATGCATAGAGCACGTGTGAAATATGCTCGAAAACACGAGCTGCTCCTCTGGGTATAAGGCAAGGCTCGGTATCTAACTACAGAATGGACGCAAAACTTTAAATATTATGAGGTTTTTGAGCTTTCCTGAAGAAATAGAAGGAAAAGAATAGAAATTAATTCGAAGGGGAATAAAATGGAAAACGTCAACGAAACCATAGAAGACAGCGAAGTTATTGTAGGATTTCTCTATTTGGATGTTTGTATTCGTAATCCACTGTGATTTCAGTAATGATAAACACGCCTTGCTCATTAGTCCTGCGCCTCTCTCCCAATCATTTACTAATCGCAAGAAGAATCGAAAAAATAAACGGAAAAGTACTAACAAGAAGCGTGAATTGTTTCAGGCTCATCCCCGATACTTTTCCGCTATTTGTGAAGATTTACATCGTCTTTTCAAAGACCATCCTGCCGATTCGTCTGTGTTTGATGACTCATCTCTCCAAGTGATACGAATGCTGAAACTCACTAATTGCTAATTGCCATTTGTTATTTACCTAGTTAGTAGCGCTAGAAGTTAGTTTGATTCCGTCTTTCTTTTTCTCTTGTTTTACCTTGTACTTTGTTACTTTACCAATGTATTATCTTTCACAACAGTTTCCCGTATATCGTTTATGTATTTCATTCTTTCACTTCATTGTTCAAGTATACACTGTATCATCCCGGCGATTCTGAGAAAATATTCATATATTATTCATTAATACTTTAGAAATCGAAGGAATAAAGCATCGATGTAGCAGGGGAATTTTTAATTCCATTTATCGAGTCCGCCAAGAACAAAAAAATCAAAGCATAATTGAATAGTTCTTGGAAATAGTAAGTACAATAGCGCCATTGCGAAAAACAAGTAGTTTTTTTCTGTACAAATTACGTAGTAATTGCCCCAATCCACGAAAAGAAAGAAGTTCTGGAAAAATGTTTCGCAACTATGAAGTGTAGAGGGAAGGACAGGTCAGAGAGGAAAGTATTATTCGAGCTATACCAGTTATGTACATACGGGACTGTACCCGATTTCAGAAGACTATTTACTATTATGAACAGCGGTGACAGAAATAGTAGGTACATATCATTTCATAAGCATCGTATATAGGAAAATAATAAGAGATGAGGAAAGAAAGAAAGGTTAGAAGGAGTTTGCATCTTATGGTAGATAAATGATCGTCTAGAATCGCGGGTACTGGAAAAACGGGGGCGGGGGAGGAGGATCGTGGTCATCATCATCGCTGTCCTCTTCGACATAGTGCCTGGCCTGCCGCCCCACATCCACACCCTGTCTCTCCTCCTCCTCTTCGTCCTCTTCGTCCTCTTCCCGTTCTTGCTCCCTCTCTTCGCCCATTCCCCCTCCCAGTATGTCACTGATGTCGATCCTTCTGAACACTCGACCCGACATGGACAGTCCGTCCTCGGACCCTGAGGAATCTTCCGATCGACTCTCATCGCTCTCCTCATCATCCTCGTCCGTTTCTTCACTATCCGTCTCATCGCTGACATCACTCTCCTCGTCCTCATCGTCAGTGTTCTCTTCCAGAGACTGAAAGGATTTCGTATCATCTTATGGTAAGCGAGAATCAAAAGGAATTTGGGAGGAACTATCACTATCAACATGGCATGCTTACCCTCTCGTCGACAACGCCGTCCTTGGCAGCGCCATTTGTCGCCTTCTTCTTGGAGGAGGCCCGAGGTTCATCTCCGTAGTTCAAGTCCGTTTGTCGACATGACCACAGTCGAATGGAGTGATCGTCCGATCCGGAGGCGATCATGAATGGATCCTTGGGGTTCCATGAGACAGAGTTGACGGTCGATCGATGACCGGCGATGCCGCACACCATGTACTCGTCGGTCAGACGCCAGATGCGGATCGTTTCCTCTGCAAAGGGAAATTTTCATGAGCTTGTATCGAACTTCAAGTCCAATCCATCTCTCAATATTCGCTGACATTACACAAAATAACTAACAATAAAACCTCCCCTACAATGTTGAAGGTAGTATGAAAAGATATACTAACTAACCAGTGGAGTAGTCTTGATCGTGCCGCTTCCGAACCACATTTCCGTCCTCGTCGTATTCATCAGAAGCGAAGGAGCCAGTGACAATGAACTCGTTGTTCACTCCACCGAAGCAAGCATTGATCACGCATCCTGCAAAATGACATGATAACAGCATTCGAAGACTAACAAGGGAAGCACCAAAGTTAACGGAAGCCGATCGCTAAGCGACCTATGGGGGAATGTAGGGGTTCACTTAGCGATCGGCTTCCGTCAACTTTGATGCTTCCCTTGTAAGCTAACGGAACAATATATATGGTCATAATCAGTTATCCGTAATCATAACTGTATTGAGCTTTGATTGAGCATGGACGTTTATTGCTTCCCTTCACTGACCTCCATCATGATATCCCTGGAAGGTGCGCAGTAGCGTGCGCGCCTGTACATTCCACATGCGCAGTCCGAAGTTCTTCGTGGTCAGCAGAATGAGCCTGCGAGTGGGATATAATCTCGAACAGTACACCACTTCTTCTCAAATTCTACATGAAGCAAGGTGAATAAAATAGGGTTGGCTTGTCGAGAAATGACTCTCTTCATTCTGCGCGCTCTCTCACTCTCCGATCGGCGGGAGAGTATGCGAAATGAAGAGACCATTCTCGACATTTTCTCGATAAGCCAACCCTAGAATAAAACGCGTTCGTAAGCTTCACCATTGTCATGCCGATACTAACAACAAGTCGGATGAGAATTAGTTTTCATCCTACCTAGTGCATTTTTACGGTTTTGGAAATATACAACTCACTGTTCGGAAGGATGCATTGCCATGCTCATGATCGTGTTCTCCTCTCTGATCACCGTATGGTCGACCTTGTGCGTGTCGTCGTTGCGATACCAACGAACGCTGCAATGAATATATTATACTTTGTAAATCGAGAAAATGTACGACACGCCGCCTTCATGTGACTTTTGAGCCTTCACTTGCTTTTAGTTGTTCATTAACACGATCGCATCCTACATCCAATTCTTTTCTCACGTTCTTACAACTGATTTCACACAATTGACCAACCGATTATGAGTGTCCGTGGCGTATGCGCCCCTTCCACTCCTGCACGAGTACACGCATCGAATACGATAGCCCTCGTAAGCTTGGATTTCACGCGAATGTGACCGACGAATCTCCTGAAAATGAGTGAGCTCGATAGAACTGGTGTCTTCGAACTCTTCGTTCATTCCAAATTATTACCATCAAATGTAGATGCATTCGAAACTCTCAAGAAAAGTGCACAATGTCAGTCATAGCCTAACCCATGATCTGATGAGCCTGAATACCTCACCATGAACCGCAGCGATCCCTTCATATCGCCCACAGTGATGTGGTAGCAACCGGGCTCGAGTGGTTTCTTGAAGAAGTCAATGTCAGTAAAAGCGAAGGCGTCGTGGTGCTGCACGATGGTGAAGATGGAGTTGCCGTGCACGTCGTAGACGTACAACTGAAAAGAAGAGATGAGATGAAACAAATGCCGTCTTCTGTCCCTCGAATGTATCTCAGACTCACACTGACGATACACTTCTCTTTCTACTATCAACCTCCATGTAAATTATTCGTAATATCGTATTTCACTACTCACTCCATACGGATGATCGTCCACTCCACAGGCCGCCAACAACTTCGAGTCCCCACTCCACGTCATACCGGAGATGCCATGGATCGCATCCGCAGCAGAGATCTTGCGGTAGAAGTCGATTTGATTGGTGCGCTCATTCACCTAAAAATGGAATTCATTCGCTCTTTGGGTAGAATCGTCAACTGAAGTGAGATTCGTTTACTTACTGTTTAATTCCCAGAGAAATCTGAATTTTAAAAAAATCCGTGTTCGATTCTTTAGCGAACCAGCTCTTATACAAATATGCCAGAACGTTTTTGACAAGCAAAAAAACTATTTCTTTTCGTTTACCTTCCAAATGTACACAGTGGTGGCGAACGAGGCGGACGCGAGATACTTGCCGCACGGAGAAAACTGCACCTTCCACACCTCGGCCTTGTGTTCCTGCAGAAAATTTCTTGAATGAAATTAAGTCATTTTTTTGACTGGCACAACCAATAACATAAAAGTGCTTTGATTGTGACTGATTTGGCATTAGTGAGAAATATCGAAATCTAAGGAATAAGGAAGAATTATATCACATCTCTCATGCATGTCTCGACGAAGTATCTATCCATTCGCTTGGGACACGTATGGTCGACGTAGACCATCGATTGATCCGATCCCAGCACGAATTCATCGTCCATTTCCATGTGGGTGCCGCACCGGGACACTTGCTGCTCGAAGGCTGAAAGATATGAGGTTCAGAGGTGAGAGAGAATGTGCGAAAAAAGGCAGAGTCATTTCGTCCCAGCTCGCATGAAAATAATGTCTTTTCACTTGAGACGCATCACTGTAGAACTTGCCGTGCTCTAGAGTTATTGAGCAGTTATTGACTACTTCTTCATTGTGAGTCTTTAATTCAGAATACCTACCTTGATTAAGTAACTTCAACAATCGCTTTCCGGGCAGCATGAACGAGGCAGGCAGGGCTTGCTGAAGACGAGTGCAGATGCGCTCTGTGTTCCGGTAGCCGGGCCCGGCACTTGGAAGGAAATGGGTTATGATCACTTCTACTCTTCGATCCTCTCATCAGTTTTTCTTTCTATTCGATATGGTATTGTTTTCTACGAAAATAATTGCGCTCACTTCTTCGGTGGCCGATACTGCTTGTATTCATTCCGTGCGAAGATCTCCTCGTCCGTGTCGTACATGAGTCTCAGCAACCGCTCCCTTGCTGGGTTCTTAGGGTCGAATTCAGTCTTGAGCATGTGAAGGGCGAGTGGTCTCTGAATTGTCGCGATATTATCTTCATACCTTTATCAATGCTAATGGAATGGTTAAGAAACAATTTTGTGCTTGTGTTAAAAGGAGTCTACAATTTTTAATTTTTTCAAGTGGAAATTCCTAAAATGATTAACCTTTTTCTTGTTCATCAGATCGAAAAACTTCTCCTCCATGAGGATGTTCCGGACATTCTCGATGACTTGTTCCTGGAAATGTTTTTAGTTTATCCAAACGACTAAGGCATAACGACTAAGGCATCTTATCGCTTAGCTTCCATATGAAGTTCTGAATCGTTGCTCGTTTTCGTAGTATCTATATTTTCTCAAACTCTTGGTTTTCACAGATTCGAACTCAATGAGACTTCCAGTACAATGTCCCACCTTGAGATGATCATAGCACGAGTCGATAATCGCAATTGCATCGTCCCAATTGCCCTCGTATATGGCCGATCTCAATCTGACCGCGTGCGCATTCTCCAACTTCGTACGGCTCTCCTTCGACAGACATTGGACTGTTTCGCTGAAACGAATATTTCTTCATAACAGTCGAATCCTATGGTCAAATTAGGATTTCCTGGGAAATGTGACCCAATCAACTCCGTTACTATGCATTAACTCACTCTATTTAAAAAAAAGGGAGCGGAATCAAGAAAGGCAATACTATGAACTGACCCGAGTCCGAGGTCCTGGAAGTACTGCGCTATCACTCGAATGATGGCCTTGTCATACGGCTTCAACTTCTTCTTCGGCGCCTCGTCCACTACCGAGAAGTGCGGTGAGAACGCCTGCCGACAATTGTTTGAAGGATAAGTGATGAGGATGCAATTGCGAGAAAAAACACTTTCTGTGCATTACTCTTATAAGAAACAAGGGATACTATGTAAAAGATAGATCATAAGTTCACTCATGAGAGCCTCACGTGATTTAAGCTTCTTCCGGCTGGTAATCGATTGATTAGATCAAAAACAACTAACCGAACTGAGCGGCGCCTCCTCGCCCGTTTGCACCTTGAGCGAGCATTGCTTCAGACGGGAAGCGACCGAGCCGCCCGTCGCGATTGTGGTGAGGGCGGACTGCATTCTACAATGGGAAATTGACGGATAAAGTCATCCAATAAATCAAGCGATTCGATCGAGCTAGTCCAAAATTGGCATATTAACTGAAACCAACTGTGACATATTCCATCCACCACTAAGACGTCGGTCTTTTTCACTCTTCACACATTGGGGGTACCTCGCCCCAACACACCTTATCAGATGAGAGCTAGATTGACTGGTGACTGTTTTGTTGTTGGGGAGAAGGCGATGGGGAGAGAGATTGTGTTTGCGTGAGAGACAATAGTGTAGAGGCGAGAGAAAGAAGGGAAAGGGGAAGGGTGAGGTTATTCACGTGATCCACCCTAGCCCATCACTCAAGACTTGGAGACTACTGACTTCTTCTGCTCTCTAATCTTATTTTGTGAATATTTTTTTCTCATTTTACATGGATTCTCAAACAAGACTATCGATTACCAATAATCTCCTCATTCCACGCATTCTCTCGCAGGGCTCATTGGAAATCTCTATGAGAGGAAGACTGACTTACCTTGGTCTCTTGCCGGGTGGTTCTCCCTCCTCTCCCTTTCCTTCTTCCACCTCTTCTTTTTTCTTCTCTTCTGCCTCTCCTTCCACGTCCACTAGTTCTTCAATGGCAATCACCTCGTCGTCTTGGAGCTCCACGCTCACAGATCAATTCTCTTCTATTGATTCTGAGAATGTAACTGATTAATAATGTTTTTTAATTCTACAAATAGTAGAATAAAGCGAAAAATTTGAACAAAGTTGATGGATTTTTAACAGTGATTGGATTCGATACCTTCTACTTCTTCAGAAATGAGAAAACGCCGATGATTTAAGTCCGTTCATCGATAGAAACGACGATTTCCCTGTAATAGCACGTCCAGTCACTCAGTGGGGGCGAGAATGACAGAGAAAGAGAGTGGGAGAGTGGGGGTGAAGACGCAGAGTAGGGCGAAAGAGCCACGTCCAGTCAAAGAGAGGGGAGGGTGGCAGAGAAAGGGATAGGGGGAACGGGGAAAGATGCAAGGAGAAGGGGAAAACTATAGGGAAAGCTCGTATGCCAGTAGGAGTATCTGTCAAGAAGAAGGTTGAGAGCTGAGATAATGCCCTTGAGGAAGAGAGTATCAGTATAACAAGGTGAGTTCAGTATGGAGTGAATTGATGAAGAATGAACGAGATGGAAAGGGGGAGGCCATCTCATTCTCTCCTTCTCAGTTTTTCTGCCACAGAGAGGTCGAGAGATGACCAGCTGGAGATGAGAAAGAAAGAGGGCGAGAGATTGTTGACTGGAGGAGGGTGCAGGGGATTAGAGACAGAGAATAAGGGGAAAGAGAGGGGAAAGAATCCTTTCCTTCATTCTTCCACAACACAACTGCATGAGCTCTCACACTCTGCCCCTTTTGCCTCCTCTGCCTGCACATTCTTTCTGTGTGTGTCTCTCTCTCTGTGAAAGTTTATATTTAGGTGCTTAGGTATCCACATTACAATTAAGGTGAATAGAAACAAATGAAGATTTAGTTTTATCAAACTTTTCTTTATCTCATCATGAAGACCAGATCGCGAAATGACTTGTTTACTAGTACAGAACGACTACATTCCTGCACGCGTCAAGAAAAATATAACAAACTGGAAAAAGCAAGGTTATTCAGAACGACACGCTTCATCTGGAGCGAATGAGTAAGGTTCACTTCAACAAATTTCCCTTGCACATCTATTTAGAATTTATCAAATGTAGAGCTGTTTGAGCACAAAGGTTTACGATTTTGGAAGAGGTGATTTATAAATCAAAAAAAATTGCAGCATTCCCTCTGGGGAATCTGACCAGAAGAAATACTCTTTTTTTAGATAACGGGACTCACATAGTCCACCTTTAGACTCTTATTCAATAAAGTTTATTTTAAAATAATAATTCAGTTTTAATTTAGTGCTCGCCCTATTCTGTTCGTGTACGCTCCATTTTTCAGGAAGTGGCAACTGTGAAATGGCTATCGACATTCTCAGTTTTCCACTGAAAGCACTTGATACAGTTTGTCTATTTTTGAGCGACAAAGGCCTTCTGCAGATGAGACGGGTATGGTACATACATATGCACATGCTTTATTGATAGAAATAAAATCTAAGATGTGCAAAGGAACGAAGGCAGTTGTTGACAATCTTTATGGAAATCAAGACTCGCTGATAAGATTCATTGACGTTTTTGAAGTCAGTTTTCATTATTTTTAATTCACGTCGGCTCTTTTAGTTGAACGACGAAAGAGTATCCATAATCGCCCTCTTCAAATGTCCGAGACACTCCTTACTGTGGAAATTTTGCGTGCTTTCAGCCAAATCACAACTTAATTTGAAGAACTTAGCTCACTTTCGAGCTTTCGAATCAGAGGTAGGCGAAATAACGTAATTGTTTACCAACGCCGTTAATCGATTCAGGCAAATATATTCGATATTGTTGAAAGTATTGATGATGCAATCAAGCTTCTTACTCATCTGAAACATTCCCTTCACAGAACAAAAATCAAAAGAATTCAGTTCATACACACAAGAGCTAAAATACTCGGAGCTTTTGAAAATTTTCTTGGCGAAATGAATATCAATATCGTAGAAATGACCCCGAAACAGGATCAAATTGATGAATCGTGAGTTTTGCGTATTTTTTTTTAAAAATGCGTCGTTTAGTTTCTATTGTCTGCTTCGGAATTGTCAAGTAGAGCAAGCCCAGCTAACATACACGTATTCTTCAAGTCAAGGTATCTAAAAACGAGCTCATTTAGTTTTTGATCGAGCCTTTTTCCAGAGTTCTACAATTCGCTCATCCGCATTGCGAACATTGTTATTGCACTTACAATCAGAACGTCAGGACATAATGTCCCCATGCTACCATTGTATCTAATTCATGATGTTCTGAACCGTAAATGCAAAGATTTACACATGATCGGGTGGAACTATAAATATTCCCGACAAGAGATAATCAAGTTAATACAGGTGAGCTCATATCAATTGTGTGATGTTAAAAAATTATAAAAATTGTCTCTTTTTCAGATTCTTCATACGCTCGACAAGGAAATATCATTCACTGGTCGAATAGAAATAGCGAGCTATTCAGGAATGGATGAAACCATTGGACTTTATAGCTTATCTGGTCGGGGATGGTATACCGAAATTAATCACTTGGCTCGTTCACTTGAGTGACAATAAAAGACGATTTCATCGATGAGAAACAAGATAGTAAACAAGTAATAACAACAAAATGGCAACATCTATTCTATAAGTGTACTAGTCGACGTGCATCATCTGTTTCGTACTACTGTTTCGTCTGAAGTCGATTCAATTCGTGTGAGAACGAGGCAAACTGGACCGGATGATACTGCAATATCAAATCAGCTCTTCCTCTTGTTTATGGAACTGCCTCTTCGCCTCGCTGTTTTTTTAAATAGTAACAATTGCAAACTTTACGATATCGAGCGTGTCATCGATTTTACAACCCTATTGTCTTGTCCATCTGTCCCATATTGCATATCATCATATGGGATAGAGTGATGAATCAATTCGACACAGAATGCATCATTACGCGTCTAACCTTCACGTGATGAGCGAGCAGCGCTTCTCTGCTCCTAATGTTGGTGGAATCGGCATGGCAGAAGAGACACGCCCTCGGCGCTGCAATTAAATGTGAAGATGATTCAGTCTGTTTCATTCATTGATATTCAGCGAGATTGATGTGGATCACAGAAAAATAAAAAAAATAGATCTATTCTATGATGCGTTCATAAAAATACGTGTCCTGAAGAGTCAAATACGTAAAAAAAAATAGCGAGAAGCGAAAACGAACTTCCTAGAGGCTCTCCGAGCGATGTACACTTGAGCTGGTCAATCTCCGAGACACATACTCTCTGCGCCTTCGCATAGTAGATGTTGTAGTGCTGCTGGAATTAGCGGTAATTATTCAAGAGTAGTAACGATCTTTGACGATTGGTTATCGTAATTAACGTTATGGCAATTTTTTGCATTTACTGGGACAAATTGAACCCCTTTAACATCGAGCATCTTCTCGTTCTTGGTATACCAAGTCTTCGACAAACAACCACTCTTGTCGACCTCGAGTTTTCGTTGTTATAATTACTAATATCATAGCTCACCCTTATATAGTGCTGTCTCCTCCCGATGCCGTTTCCATTGTACACGAACGAGCAACGTGGACACTTGCCAGTTACGCGATAGTCCCCACGATGGTTCCAGTAGTCTGTAATGTCTCTTCTCTCTTCTTTCATCTCTGGCATTACTAAGAAGCCTACACAGTATCCCCTGATATGGCATGAATCACTGAGTATTGACTAGTAATATCTAGTCTGCAATTGCTTCGTAGTTCTTCTTTTCGTCTGGTTGTTTCTCTTTGTGTTCTCTCATTTGTCCTCTTCAAGCGGTCTATTCTTTCGAGTTCACAAGTTCAAGAGAAACAGCAATAACTAATTTGACCCTACTTCAATAATCACTGACATCAAAGACAATCCTACCTAATTCTAAATAGTTGCATGACGCTCTTATTTCGTAATGCTCTTCCATTGATTTGAGAAGAAAGAGAGAGAGCATGGAAAATTGAGAGCATAAGACCAACTGTTCCTCACCAGTATCGGGATCACGCGACTCGTGCGATCCCACACGGGGATTCTTATTCGACGCGAGTGCCTCCGCAACGGTCGCCTCAATCGCCGCGTCTATCGATGAGAAACTTGTTGAAGGATGAGACGGAAATGATGACGTTGTTGTAGTCGGGATCGTAGTTGTTGGCGTGAATCCCCATTGAATGGACGAGCTGGAGCACGGCTGATTTGGGTCGATGCCGTCCATGGCTGAGTCGTAGAGCGCCTGAAAGGATGTGTATCGTAGAAGAGATCTGTCGCACAACGGCGAAGAAGAAGGAAATGAAAGGGTGGGCGCAAAGTTTATATTCGGCCTGGCTTTGAGTTGCTTTCAAACCCTCCACAAGTACGAGAGCAGCAGGGCGAACGTGTTCAGGTGTGAAAAGACGAGAACAGAAAGAAGAAGATCAACCAGTACCTTGAAGGCGGGATCTGAAGCGTACATTCGAGCGAGCGTCACCTCGTCGACCTGCTATCAATGGACTGTATTGAAATAAAAATAAGGAGAGTGTAAGTTTACCAGCATAGGCCGGCTTCCCGATACAGTCCCTGAAGATGTTGCGCTCGAACAACTCTGCAACGGATACGCTGATTTCACAGTTGTCCGAGACTCAAGCTTGAGTCAAAATGATCAATGACATACCGCCTGTGTGAGCTCGTTGTTGTCTGCATTGATCGGCATCTGACTCGCGCGCGGTCCAGCCATCACAGTTTGAGATTGCACGGACGGACCCTAAATAAGGAGCTGCATGCCATCCTACCCACTTCTGTACCTGTTGTTGTTGACGAATGCTCGATGGTCCTGGTTGCTGTGCATGTTTCACGTGCCCTTGAAGTGGTCCCACCCTCATCGGCGCCTCGAGCACTCGACCTGAACAATCATCTTACTTTCTCATGTTGCAAAAAAGCCAGTTGGAGCTGCTGGAGAACATGCTGGAGAAGTGAAAGCGTCAAAGCGTTTCTCCATCGTTTGGATTTTTTGCCCATTTGACGAATGTCCTACTAAGTGAGCATTTCACACGCACCTCCATAGTAGGCAGCGGGCAAATTGATGTACGCGACCGTTTGGTCGGCCGACATGCACACAATGTCCACCGGGATCTCGGACATCGTCGATGGGCGAGGCCCAGAAAGAGGTGGGGGCGCGCTGAAAGTGTATCATTACTACACTATGTTGTTCCGTGACACCATTGAAACCAGAGATCTTTCGTCCACTATTTTTGGCTACACTGACAACAATCCGCAGTAAGAATTCTTTCATTGTATGTGCTTGCAAGGTCTGAAATGGACTCGACTTACTTCATTATTCGTGGCCTCTTCAGCACTGCTATAGGTACGTCGCCAGTCCGTTGGTCCTCGAAGCGGACTCGCTTGCGGGCAGGAGAGAGTTCTTCATGTTGAGTGATCACCGTCTAAATGTATTCGTAGATGAGTGCACGGAAAAAATACGGGTCGTATCTTTTTCATTACGCTTATGTGACATGAGAATACGATTACTCTATAATAAAACGATTATTTTCCTAACCGCTCGCTCGGGTTCACTTTGTGGAATAACGTTCACTGGCGCGGCCACCGCTGCCAGGTCAGTTCCTGTTGGAGTTGCTGACGAATCGGTGGTATCCGTATTGTCCCTAGACGTCTCATTCGATCCAGTGGGCGATATCATCTGGGAGACGGACGCGAAGTGGTTTTGCAGACTCTGAAAGACGTTATGCTTTGACTCCTGCAGGGCCATCTCATGAAACGGTTACTTGAATCGTATAACTTAGAACAAAATCAAAACGAATGAAATAAGCTCACTTGATTGCTCGTCTCGTCTTCCTCATTATCCTCAGCAAAGAGCGCTTCAGCAAGGGAAGACTCGGGATCGAATCCAGAAGTTGTGTCGCATTCTTTTGGCTGTAAACCATCTTTTTCTGGAGCTTCCTCACTAGACGAGGTGAGTGGCGCGCTCTGAAAATTCTACAGTACATCTTCTTTTCAAATGCGGACTCTTACTTGAGTGGACGTGGTCGAGGGCGGTTCATCGTTCTCCTTCTCTGGATATGTCCAAAAGCTGTCGATTAGTTCGAGGACTGATTTCTGAAATGAGAAATCGTGAGTACTTCATCCACGAAGTTATGATTTACTCACTAACGTGGCCATCCTCTTCGTGTCGAGGCAGGCCGATCCGGCGAGTGCCCAGCGCTCCTGACCACGATATTCTATTGTCATAATCCATCTGAATCTGTCACTAGTTGATATACTAGAACTCACATGAAAGTGATGGTCCTTCAATCTGGAGACCTTGGACATCCTTGCAACCATTTTCGACCACTGCACAGGATGCTTCTGCAAGTAAATTTCATCATATCCCACCCCTGACATATGAACGTTCTTCTCTCTCACAGTCCCTCTTTTTTCCCTAACAACAGAAATCGGGGGACATTTTGCATATGTATGAAATATGAGAACAACAAACGTCCATGAGATGGTCGTACGCATAAAACTGAGACTCCTGTTCCTTTCCACAGAATGCACAGAACGAGTAGGGTGTCCGCGAGCATTCTTCAGGATGTTCCTGGAAATTGCAAGAAGCAATGCTGATGTCAGGCATAGTAGTCATCTCATGCAGGTAGGATAACTTTACCTATTTTGATTATGCAGCAATGAGATACTCACCTCGAGTCTATGTTCTCTCCTCTCCTCTCTGTCCTCGAATGTCTCCATGCATCCTCCACACAGCAATTCCGTGCAGTCGGACATTGCACTTGCCCTGGAAAGTGCATCTTCCTTCATGGAGTGAAGCAAGGACGAGAAGGGCTTAGATGGACGCGCTAATATTGAAAAGGGCTCGAAATTATCGATAAACGGAAATATTTCACACTTCCCCTTAGTGGTAACTTCTGAGGAATCATTCGTAATCATATGAAGCAGGTGTAATGGAGGAACGCGAAAGCATTGCTCTCGTAAGGAATGGAAAATACGCCAAGAATGCAAAGAAGAACGAGAGATTCAGATGCCCGCATAGAAAATAGAGATGCAAACAGCCAAAACACTGGAAGATAGCCAAAATACGATGCTGATGTTTGGAAGGGTGGAACAGAAGGGGGAGGGGAGAATGGGCTTTGAGAAATGGCCGAGAATGTCACAGACAATCTTACCTTATCTTCACAAGATCTACATTACAAGGTTACAAACGAAGATAGTCTTTGCGGAAAGGCGATACAAATCTGCACACCGAAAGAGAAACGGGTGGGCAAAGTCCACTTAGAGGACACGGGAGGATTAGAAAGGAATGAACAAAGACTAATGAGTTATAGTTTCGCTTATGCGATCGAGTTTGGAACAAGATTGGCAAATGGGCAGTGAAAGAACCAACTACGCTTGAGGATATGACGAAATAGCTGTTGTTCGAGAACAACCTCTCCCTTTTCTCCCTGCTTCTCTCTCCTCCCTCACATTGTCCTTTCCTCCCTCGTCCTTTTACCTCGTCCTCCTCCTATCTTTCTAATCGCGTGCTTCTATCGTGCACACTGATGACATTCTTGCTCTCTTCTCTGTTTCACGACTGCAAAGTGCGGTGAACAATAGGGCTCACAATAACGTCTCTTTTCACACAACCAATTCCTTCTCTTTTTCGTGGTTATAGCGTCGTTCAATTTCAGACCTAGCACTTATCATATTCCGTGGACCCAGCTGCCCCGGGTCCGATCTTGCACACCACTTCCTCTCTTTTCTTCCTTGGTTTTCACCTCATGAAACTCTTGGAAGATGAGGAGAGTGCACTCAAGAAGAAGAGATGACAAAACGGAAAGAAAAATCGCGAAGAAGAAGAGAAGGTGGAGGATTCTAGAGAACACATATAATTCTAGCAAACAAACTGAAAGAATCGAGTGGGTCAGAGGGCAAAGAGAGAATATGTTTCGCTAGAAAGTACGGGAAACGTTTACTCCGTCCCACTCAACAACTCCCAAGGGATCCATTCCGATGCCCTTTGCGCTTGAAGAGAGAAAGAGAGGGAGGAGAGTTTTCAGGATGCGGAGAGAGTGTGAGCAAGTAAACTGAGAGAGAGATGGACAAAGCAGAGAAGATTCCTGACGAAATGAGTGAGGAAAAGGCATCACATGTGTGAGTCAAGCAGTAGCAACACCAGTGTTAGGGAGATGGGAGAGGAGAAGGAGAAAGGACATGATTCATCCTGTTTCCAGCTTCAAAGTGCACTCCTTGACTCTCTTCCTTGCCTACCTTCCTTCACTAGCGCGCTGCTGAAGCTTCGGGTGGCCCTTCAAGTCAAGAAGGTAACACTGGAGCAAGAGAAAACATCATTGCGCACTTCGCTGACGTTTTGCATATTTCCACGTGGCTCTGGCACCATGGAGCTGGCCTCGAGCTGCTGAGCAGAGGGGAAAGGAAACAACAAAGGAATAGAGGGAAGGCATGACGGCAGTCCCTTCAGTCCAAGAAGATTAATCACTAGAAGCACTGAAGAGACGGCCGCCCTGAATTCCTTTTATTCCTTTGTTGTTTCCTTTCTGTTACAACAATAAGAGATTACACGAAGCAAAGCGGCTGATAGCGAGAGGGTGAAAAAAAGTTTCGAAACGACAACTGTTCGTCTTTTCAAGTGCGATTGCTGTAACAGAAAGAATGGAAAGTAATAGAAGGCACACCTCGATTTTCATTCATTTATCTGCACAGATTATTTCGCAACTCTGCGTTTCCTCCTTTGGCAACCAGAAGGAGGTGTGAGGAAGGTGAACCAGTCGGGCCGATTCAGAAAATGCCGAAGCCATCCCCATTCCACTCCCATCCTTCTTTCTGTAAGAAACACTAACATTAGTGAGCTAACCAAAACTTATACTGGAAAATAAAGCATTGAAAAGGGAAAGGGAATTAAAAAGGGAACCCAGACAATATATTTTTTATTTCGCCTGCGTGTGAACGCAAGTGATAGCGAGAAGGGAAAGTGAATATGACTCATTATATGATTATATGAGGAACGGATATTGAGATACGGTCAATTTTCGTTCGCCACTCAAATTATATCGTTTGATATTTAGCCACTGAGTCTATGCTGGTTTAAAATATGCTTTTTAAAGTAAGTGTAGCAAGGATGCTAAGTTAAAGGTTAACTAGCTAAAGGAAGGAATACTATAAGGCAATCGGACAGAGACTAGAGAATACTAAGATTCAAACAATTTCCGACGATGAAATGGCTAAAATAGGAAATTATTCCGATAGAACAATTCAAGAAAGTCGTATATTCTTCGCTTTTTTGGGTAGTGTCCACAAGAAAAAGTATCAAGATTAATCGATTCGCAATGGAAGCGATGTCAAGCAACAGAGTGATGAAAACAGATCATGGTTTGACGTTAGCTCTTTTATCAGTATTCATACTTATCAGTACACTGCCAAGAGGACGTGTGACGCAGTAAGCCCCATAATCGGATTGCGTTATTGTTCAGCACTAACTCCTCACCTCGGTATGCTAAATGGTGCAAGAAAAAATTGGGCGGCCATAGCTGGAGGGTTAACGGGCGTCCATGTTCTTGATACGCAGGCGGATAATGCAGCGGCAAACGAGTTGGAGTATGTCGATAGCTACAATTACCTAGTTACTTTCGAGAGGCTATCGAAGAATTATTAATATTATCGATGCTATTACGATCCCTTGCTTGGTCTAGTCCCTCTCACTGCTTCATTTTCATCACCAATTGCATCCCATTCCTGCTCGTTTTCTCATGCAATTTCCTGCATTGTTTGTCCCTTTCTCAGTCTTCCATTGACGATCTGCATCTCTCATTTCACAATGGTTTCTCGTTTCTCTGACTGACGAGAGTCAAAGTTAAATGAAGAGACAAGAACATTCAGTCTTCCCCCGTCTCTTCAAGTGTCCACTCTTCGGGACTCCAATTGACAGTGGAAGATGAGGAGGAGGACATCATCTCGGATTTCATTGCAATATTTATCCTCCCCTTTTCGGCCCCAAAGACCGCTCGTCTGGCCACATCCAAGTATAGCTTTACGCGTATTTTCACCCAAAACACAGCTCCTGTTTGTGATATTACCTGTTTTGGCCGGATTGCATTGCAAAAAGGAGTGACTGAGCTCATGTTACATTGGGTTCTACACCCGGCTGTGAATACCATGCAAGACACATAGGAAACAGAATCCAAAACGACTGTATGAGTAAACATAGATTCGCAACTTTATCGAGCTTCTAATGAAGCAACGGCGGTGGAAATGGGAAACGGCGGCATGAACGAGTGAGAAAGAGCGAGATCGAAAAGATTATGCCTCATCGATATCAGAAAGAATAGGGCTGTCAGGATGAAGACCGTCTCTTCATTTCCCGTGCTCTCTCGCGACCCTGACCGACAATAGAGTACGAGGAATGAAGAGGCGGAATCTTCATCTTGACAGCACCGAAGTCATCAGATGCAGCCTATTTACACTTATTAGGGGTTCTACAACGCAACCCAATTGAGATAATTATAATGAAGACACGCGAGATATGGGGACTAGACACCTATGATGCTATCCAGTTTTGACTAGAGAGGGATAAGCTGACGGTAAAGCGTGTGGAATGTGTATGAGATACAGTGTGAAAGTGGGGGGAGGATCGAGCTCCGTAATAGTAGGGTTGTAACCGAGAAGTGGGAATAGGGGAACATTGAAGAGTACTGGGTCAGACGAAGAGGGAAGCTGCGTTCTTTGACAGGTCGGCTACGCATTCTCGACATTCGCACTCTAGAGCACTTGGTATCCGAACTACGCGATTGCCCGATTCGCACTTGAGCTCGACTTCGATCTGAAATGAAGACATTCAGAAATTTCTCATGATATCAGCCTAAATTGATCTGCAATGTTTCAAAATGAATATTTCATCGCGCTAGGCCATATACATTTCAAGTTATTTTAAACAATTCCTAGGGATTTCTGTAACTGCGATTTCACAATTATTTGAAAGCGTTTTGGAAGATATCATCAGAACATAATGAGTCATGTATATGGATAATATGAGCCCCGGAGCCGTTGATTATCGACCGGATTGGTTCTGGTCTTTCCCCGTTTAGTCAGCGACCGGTCTGGCGCCTCCCTTGCCCCGCTGCTTGTTTGGTCACGTTATTCTGACATCGTGATCCTATTTCTCTCTCTCTCTCTCTCTCTCTCTCTCTCTCTCTCTCTCTCTCTCTCTCTCTCTCTCTCTCTCTCTCTCTCTCTCTCTCTCTCTCTCTCTCTCTCTCTCTCTCTCTCTCTCTCTCTCTCTCTCTCTCTCTCTCTCTCTCTCGCGGGCCGCTTTCGTGCCTCACCAGTAGTTATTCTTATCGCTTGTTCAAAACGCGAGCCCAGAAAAGCCCCCCGATCGTCTGGTGGGGCTAAAAACCAATGACGCTCGATCGGTAGTTTGTAGCTCAAGGACCTCGCAGCGGCGAAATTTCGACAGGAATGCAATCGTAGCCAGTTTGGATCGTAAATGATGATGAAGTTGATTAGACAAGGAGCCGCGAGGGTCAAGGTATGCACAGTGACATCAGGATAGCGAATTCCGACCTAATCAACACACTAATCAAAGCCAAGGCGTGGTTGAATTTCACAAGCAAGAATGTCGTTGATGTGAATTGCATGAGTAATTGGGCAAATTAGACATACCAGGAGTGGCAGTCACAAATATCCTCAGGATTCTATTGTTGATGATCCAGACATACTAGCGCGCATAATATTATTGTGGCAAGAAAGTGAACAAAAATATTTATAAATCGCGCATTAGTCATATCGCTGCTGTTTCTCTTTTGGTCAAAAATAAATAATATGTAATATTTCATTTTCGAATTATTCCCCAGGGCATCAGACCATGATTCCAAGTTATCGAAGAATAATTATTCAGAAAGAATATTCACCTCATCGCTGTCTCTCATCCGACAGCAACTGCTTCCTTCTGCTCGTATCCTCTTCTCGACAGGGTCGTAAAACGAGAGGGAGGCGCAGTATCCCGCGCACGCGTTCACTTTCACAGACATGAACTCGCAATCGACGTCGTCGATTTCGACGATGCGACCTGCAATTAAATTCATGTTCAACTGTTTCAATCCGTCGTTTTCAAGTCAAGACCTGGGAGGATCACTGCATCTTTAGTGATCCTTCAGGCTTCAGTTAGTCGTGCATTTGACATTTTTTCGTCACTGAATGAATGACGCATCCTCCTACGCCTGATGCCACTATGGTTCTCATTGTAAGCCAAGACCAGTGAAACGTATCCGAAATGGCACGGTCGACGTGCATCCCTCGTCTTTCCCCTAACTATAGCCGCTAATTGAGCATCGAGGAATTGGATGCCATGGGAATCTCGGACCAAATCTCGAATCTCTTGCAGCGCGTGGGAGTGAGCGCGCTACGAAAATGAGAGATGATCGACAATCATTGACTCCCAGGAGATTGACTATCTATAGCCATTATCTTTAAATAAATATGTTGTCTAGACCGCGTGGCCGTTGAACCATACTTCTAACGTAACCAACAGTTGAATCGGTAATCTCTAACGGCTAACGTAACCAAGAATTGAAGTTTTTGAGAGCCGGATTGTAGGACTCACCGACGAGATGGCAGCCACGCTTGTGCGGGCCGGCGACAACCTGGTGCGGCAGGCCAACGAATAGGATGAGGAGGGAAATGACGGCTGCGGCTCCCGGCGCCGGGCGATGCTCAGTCGAGCGCATGCATGCAGATGAGCGAAATTCTGCGAATAAAATTATTTTTAAAATATTTTTTCGAGACAAACATGAGCAGGCAAAAATTGAAGTGAGGTAAATATAGCAGATGAGCGAAATTCTGGCAAATAATTTATTTTAAAATATATTTTCAAAAACAAAACATAAAAGGAAATTCGGCTAAATAATAGATATTTTTTTGAAAAGGGGAAAAAGAAAAATCACAAGCGAAGGCGGAACAGAAATAGAAATGAAGTATGAAACACATGTGGAGTAAGCGGAATAGTGATGAGAGACAGATGACCAATTCGTTTCAAGCACCACTTAACCAATGAACTCGTTTGGGTAATTAAACCATACCATTTCCCATCCAATAGCCTGCTCGAGGAGTGTTTCACAGCAAAAATCGTCGCACTATTGCACTCACTGACCGCGCACGCTTATTTATGTGAACTGGAACAGCGGGTGGAACAAATGCTTGGTCTGTCTCTCGCATTTCGCACAACTCTATCTTTTCTCTGTCTGGCGATAGATAGGGTGAAATGAAGAGACACGAACAATGCGTGTGTGGATGATCTATTTCGTCAGGGAGCATAATCTGTTGAATGTTCATGAATCAGAGAGATTAGAGTGAACTGTTGCCGCAGACCGGGTGTGGATTAGGGGCACTCCTACACGCGCTTGCACTGTCATAGGTCAGAGATAAAAGTGAGTAAGTGAAATGAGGAGCCACTCCCTTCTATTCAATATTGTAGACTAAACTGAGCAAGAGAAAGTATGAGTAGTACGGGGCGCGATCGTTCAAAGGGATGATGACGCATAGTGCTTGCGGTGCGTTGATTGCGTGTTCGAGACCTTTTCGAGCAATGATCTCGTCTCTTCATTTTAACCTTATCTCTCAAGCCATGAAGACGAGAGATCATTGCAAAACGAGAGAGACAGACCTTTTCAATCGTTCTCGGGGGAACGAGAACACCACGATTCTTTGTCACCCTGATATTGAAAAGACGAGATGACCCGAGAGGCTTTTAACAGGCACACGAATACGCGGGGGCGCAGCGACGGGACGGGTATGTTTGTTTGTGTTTGATCCCTTTCTCTGAGAGTCGGGGGGGGGGCGAAATCATTGCGCGTGCCGGCCATCAAATTGCATACATTAGGTTTCGAAAAGGATGCATTGAAATATCGCAAACAGAGTAAAAAAAGGTTGAAAGATTGATAAAGAGACGACGAAGGAGTTTTTATTAGATCTGAATTGTTCACACTCGGAAACCCGTGTGATACGACCGTGACGACATAAAGATTGAATCGAATTACGAATCAGTGACAGAAATGAGCGATACAGCGAGGCAAAACAAGAGCGCAGCGCACTAATCAGTCATCATCACACAGCGCGCGCGACGATAGAAATGAACAATGGCTACTCAGTCTCTCTCTCTTCCCTCTCCCTCCTCCTTCCCTCCTCTGTCTTATCATTATCTCATCAGCGAAGTGTGGCGGCTAAAAATAGGCATCGTCGCTACACATATACACTCATGCAAGGCCATAAATGGAGCCAAACGAGGCCTAACGTGTGAGCGAGCTCGTGTGAAGAAATCGTTAGAGATGGCGCCGTTTCGAAAAGCTTGCGTCCATTGCATCAGTGTCGCTTCAGGGACATGCTGGCTTGGGATCCCTCTCTGACCGTTGATCGAGTGCGCGAAATGAAGAGATCATGTATTACGAAGCCATTCCAAATGCTGACAGTGGGATAATGAGAAGCAGGTGCTTCGTGGGTATTCGCGCACTCGTGCACAACAATGGGATTTGTGCAGGTGACACCTCGATACGATGACAAAAAATGCTCATCCAAAATGAGTTAAACTACAGCTGACATGAACAGAGAACAAGAACATCTGAGGCTGACATACTATAGCTTTCTATCAGGCTTAGCGCGTACATTTCCCTAAATCACGTTGCAAGCTTGCCAAACATTAACAAAAGGTGGGAGTAGGTGTTTTGTAGCATGTCCACGAGCGATACAATATACCGGAAAGAGACATTTGTGGTTGGCATCATTTTTCCTACCACGAGCCAAGAACAAACGAGTTAAGCTCCTGTAGCATACAATGGTTGATAGATTGGACATTTTTAGACAAACGGGTTTGACAATGAAGACGGAAGGAACATTTGAGAATAGCATTACGTTTTCTTTATTAACTCACACTGCTGTATTATTTTAGCTGACTTAACGTTCCAAGCACCAATACAAGCAGAAGCGTCATTATAAGCAGGTGGTCAAGCTTTTTTTGAAAGAGACTAGACATCGGAAGAGAACATCTGAGGTCGAGCATCATTGCCTTTTCATCCCCTCTGAGCTCAAGCCCCGCCCCTCACGTTGAGTCTGTTTGGTGGCCCTTCTTCTCAAGTCCTTCTTCCCGTCATCGAGTGTCGTTTCTGCGTTTGCTCTTACTGACGTTCTCATTTCGAGCAGACGGCTTGCATCAAAGGCTATTTTGAGGAGGAGGAGGAGTGATGACGTGGGTCAATAATCGAAGAATATCATCTAGAACATCACCCTTCAATATTCGAACACCACCTGACCAATCTATTGTATACATCATCTAGTAATCAGGACGCTTGCTTGCGTCCAATATCCACAATAATACAAGATTACAATAGCTGTCAGTTGACTCGACGACTCGTAGTAGACTACGATTTGCTATATTTCCCGAACGCTGAGCTGGTATCGAACACGTGACAAATTCGTGTCGGTGTCATGAGTGGCGTGGAAAAGTTGTGGGCGTTCGCTGTTCCCAGGAAATTGTTAGATACTGGTGTGAAAATAGAATGAACGAGCGTCTGTGAGCATCGGTTTATGATCGGGAAGGACAGAACAATGGACATATTTGAAATGATAATTTGATCTCTGATATTTCAGTCAAAATATAGAGAATTGGTGCGCACTCTAGAAATATAATCATATCCCGAAAACAGATAAGACGATGCAAAGACAAGATGGTGAACTCTAGTAGTACGCACTATGAATAACAAATTCAATTTAGGTACATTGGAAAATAAGTAGATTTCATTGCGGAACAATGCCGAAAAAACGCAATTCATTCGTATGAAACGCCTCAGCGCACAATCGCGACTAGATTTCGCTGATCATTAGAAATAACAATCGCACAGACATTCCCGTAATTGATCAGCGATCGCAAACGCGGAAAAATAGTCTGCGCCTAAAATAACAGTGCAATTATGCGGCCTATCAGTGAACGATAAGAGTACGCCAAATAGCGGGCAACCTTCCCAATTCGAAACCCTCCGTGGCAAGAGAAAGACATCTATCATCGTTATCATATTTTTTTAAATCCTGACGAAACTAAGCAACTGATTATAGAAGACAAGAACCTAAGGAACGAATCACGAATGAATCTCCCAGTATTCCGTATTGAGAAACCGATTGTGTCTCACCGATTCACCCCCGACACGGCGCCTTTATAGTCACCCCCCCCACTTTCTCGGATCGCGTTATGTCACGGTGATTCAAGACGCTCTGCAACGAGTGGGTTACTAAGAGGGCCAGAGACGCAATTGCGATCAGGATCAAAAAGGCCATAGCGACGGCCCAAAGGGGGAGAAGGGCGAGGCTTTGACGTCAGTTCCTTACTGTTTATCGCCGCCATAACACACGTGTGGAGCGAATCTACGTGATGTCTAGTCACGATTATTCCCTCCTATTGTTCCCATTATTCTTCCTATTGTTCCCTCCTATTGAAATCAAAGAAGAATTCGCACGCTATGAACATTGTTTGCGACATTCGACCCCGTTTTGGAAATCGGCGTGCTATAAATAGGGTTGTCCAAAGGTAGAATCCGTCTCCCGCGTGATCTCGCCAGTCAGACTGACGAGAGAAAAGACCAAATGAGGACTGCTTCTTCAATTTTGCCGGCCGACGAAAAGGAACAGAAATAGCCCGCGAACTCATCAAGGACACTGACTGAAGAGAGAGTAGTGCGTGTTGCGTCAGTCTGAGGGAAATGACTGGGGGCAATTACACGCATTCGAATGGAGGAAGTTGTCTGAAACAGATTGAGGCAGGGGGAAGAGGGGACATAAAAGAGGAGCTGATTGAAGAGGCTGCTTAGTCATCTAAACATCGGAAATGGAAGATCAGCAGTCCAGAGGAGCCATGAATCAGGATTATATTTATCTTCCTTTCTGGGACAAGGCTTTATTTGGATCTCGAGAGTATATGTGGAGTGTTTATCGAGGCCTTAGGCCCAATTTAGGCCCAGGCTTTATCTAGGTCGCGAAAGTAGATTTCCGACTCTGATACTTTGCTCTGCTTGCGGTATGGTCCCAGCGAGATAGAATCCTCGATCGGATCAGGGTCCTTCTGCAAAATGTACATTTGTGGATGTGTTGTGCGCTTTCACCGGTCAGATAGATCGAGGGAGCATGTCAAATTAAGAGTGCGGAAATATTGTTGCATACACATGGCTACAAGTGAAAAGATAAGAAGAAAGTACCCGGAAGGTGTCTCGCAATGCTTTCACTACACGAATTTTCGTGAATTCCTTGAGGATGGCAGGATCTTTCCTGATTAGTAAGGAGAAGAGAATTACTTGCTCTCTGCAAGAAGAAATCATTAGTGATTTGTTCGCCCAGTAACTTGATTGATAATAAGATATATATAATATACCCTGCAACGGCAACTTCAAATAGCGCGATGCAAACTAAGCGAATATGATCAAATTCAGGAGATAAGTACCAGTAGACGAAGTAGAACATGAAAGTTACTGAAAACATGTGTGATAAATAGCTAACAATAAGTTAAATCTCTAACGTACCAGAGGTTGTCACAGCAATCGGCAAGAAAATATCGATCAAATACTTGAGCATTCGCACGTTTTCTCTCAGTTGAAAGGTTCTCGAGACGGAGTATCCGTCATATTGAGCGCCTGTCTTGCCGATCAGATAAAGGTTGTACTTGTACAGTAAGAATAGTGACTGAAATATTAGTTTGCTGTTTGATCTTTGATCTCAGGAATAAACATGTTCGGTATCTACCAACTTTATATCTCGAGACATGGTCGAGAATCGGAACACCGAACGTGCAACCCTAGGGCTAAACATACGATAGTGCTGAAGCTAAGTTGTACGAAGAACACACCAAAGAAAACCATGCGTGGAACGAGCTCTGGAACTGTAAATAGAACGCGTATTTTCCATTTAGTTTCACTTACTAAGTTGATCTAGGAGGGAATTTGCGAGAGAAGGAAGAATGAGACCGGCTTGTACTAGGAAGAATACATGAAGAGTGCCTTGGAATAAACATTGAAAATATTGCGACAAGGTCCAATCATACCAGTCTCATGCTCGTACCACTCACTATGGACTGTTGCCACTAACCGCTCCATCGATGCAGCTCCGATGCTGAAAATATTCTTGTATTGTTCCCTAATCATTCGCCTTTGTTGCGGGCACATCTAATCAATATTCCAAGCAAATGCGTTGTGTGCTCACACGGAACAGAAGTAGCCATAAAGAAGATTACGGATAATTGATCCAATGACCGGGATAAAGTCAGTATCTGAAAATTCTCGAATTAGTGTCAATTCTGTCAGCAAAATTGTGCCAATTTACTCCGGCGTAATGCTCTTTCGCCATAAAACATCACCTGCTCGCTACTTCCAACGTCAGATGATTTTACTTACATTGCAATTTTTCTTAATTTACATTTTTCGAATAGAAATAAACTAACTGGGTAAGTCATTGATCTGATAGTATAGCAAGAAGAATCTCGAGAGACACCCAATCTCGAACATAATGGTTGCGCCAACGCAACAGTAGCGAAAGTTCCGGTGAATAACTCCTGGAAATAACTCCTAATCTACAAATAAATAAAAATACAGTTCAGAAAGAAAAGCGAAAAGACTTCAATAAAAAGAACCTGCTCTTCCCACAGAAGCTGCAGCAAACGGCATTATTACTGTTGAGATAACATTCAAGAGTGTCTGCAAAGAATAATATTGAAATTTGCTTTCAAATTATACATCACCTCTACACCAAATATGAAGTAGAACAGAGTAGGCGCGAATGCTATTCGAGTGGAGTTGAGATGAATAGCGATCATATTTTCAAATCCAGGTTAGAGCACTATGTTAACACATCAGTGAGCAAACCAGTGAAATAGATGAGAAATTGTTATGCCGCAAGTTAAAGTAGTCGAAATATGCAATCACAAAATGTGAAAAGGGCCCGCTTATCGACTAGAACAGCTGTAATTTCGACTTTGTAATGGCCTGTTTGAGCTCTGAATGACTTCAAGAGAAACCGCTGAGAACAGCTGAAACTTCCGGAATATTCGGTATGTGTAACATATAATTTGTGCCCCGCAGAGTAGGTGTGCGATCAGTAATTCAACTGGAGCGGAGATGGCTTCGAAAATTGCGAGAAACTCTTTCATTTTTGCATCATTAGTGAGTGTTTGATACTGAAGTAGTCGAACCAGCAAGCATGCTACATAGAATTCATTCACCAAACATCGAACAACAACAAGGTAAAAACGGTGATCAAGGCACTAACGTCCTGCGTTACAACTCATCAGGTCCAGTGATAACGAGTATAAATAGATATTCAAATATACATGGAGCGGATCAAGCCCAAGATCGCTTGAGGTCGTCAAAATGCGTCTCAGTATCACGGCCCATTCTTTCGTCAAAGTCATCCATGCTGATTTCCTTCTCGTAGGTATTCTAAAAAATATTTTATGTTTGTGATGCGATAAAGATTGCATACCACAACAGTACACAATCTTCGCACAACTCGGACAGGGAGTAATTGTTCGAATTTCGTCCAAATCGCAGCGTTCCTACGGATGAGCAGATAAGTGATCGCCACTTGCTCTCTGAAATATATTTAAAATACATTGAATCTAGCTAATGGATTTAATGAAGAATACATCTATTCGCTCCACTCTATCTCATGGTAATCTACCGGTGATAGAGTGAGGCGAACGAAGATACGGATTCTTCGTCTAGCCAATGAACTCACGTTGCGCCCCACGCATCGAACAGCGCAATACACACGCTTCGGACATTTGCTAGCTCGTCCGGCAAGAAGAGGAACAAACCGTAGAGAATGAAGGTTACTGAAAGTGAAAAAAGTATCGTCTTTCGCTTAGTTAATGCTCACGAAATCCTACGTAGGGTTACTGCTGATTATTCAACTGTAAGCAGTCGTAAATACAAATTTACACACGTTCATTGAATTTCTCATATAAAGTAACTGACCACTGCTCATCACTCCCATTACACCAAAGATGCCGATTAGATACTGAAAATGATAAAGTTTATCTTTGATCTTTTGGAAGTATCGTGCACCTTCATCATACAGCAATTCTCTCTCAACTGAAACGTTCTCGAGACGGAGTAGTCCACATAGTCCACTTCGGCTCTCTTCAGTAACCACTGATTATAGCGATAGATGGCGATTAGAGACTGGAAAATGTTTTTTCTGTGATAAAAAAGTTTTCAAGAGACGCGTTGTTTCGAAATTCAGCAGTTGATAAGGGGGCATCTGTCTTAGTGCACTCTCTCGCCTATCAGAGACGAGAGAACATGCGAAATGAGGACTCGAATCAGACAGGATGTTTCCTAGATGTTCAAACTGTGCCGCGTACACTTGTACTGAAGAGCAGTTGCAGCGCGAAGAATCCAAAGTTTACGATGTCTGGGATGAGCACTGAAATGATGTGCCTATTTGAGACATTGAGACGAATCTTACTGAAAATCCAAAGGATCGAGTTCGCAACCGAAGGTATAATGATGACGGCTTGAACAATGAGGAAGACATGGAATGTGCCTGAATTTTTCGTTCTTTCCCTCTCGCTTAGTTTTTAGGACTCGACGACAAAATTAAGCACTCACCCTCTTCCTTCTCATACCACTCGCTGTGGAACGTCGCAACAAGACGCTCAATAGTGACGCCGCCAAGGCTGAATTAGAATACTTGATAGTAAAGTCCTAAAGTTGCGCTTCTCACATTGATGAGAAATAGCCAAAGAACTCATCACGAAGCACCGATGCGATTATGAGGAGAGTATCATCAACTGAAAAATCAGTCGCAATTTTTTTCCTGAAAACAAAAAAAATCACATGAAAGATCAAATATCTGATAGTAGAGAATGACGAAGCGAGAGAGACACGCGATGCTCAGCTGAACCACAGCCCCAATGACACAGAAGCGGAAGTTACGATGAATCACTCCTGAAAGATTTATGCATTTTATGTTTCAGTTCAATGTCAGTCGCTTCGAGGCTTCAAGAAGCGTCTCCGCTGTGATTAGAACATGCAGTATATTTATAATATGCTAAGCGCATCAAACCGTGCAGCAATGACCATTGTATTGAGGCATTCGCAAAAAGTGGTCTCATATGTTTTCCCATTCTTTCTGACACATTACATAGGCGAGATGAGAGCCCATCCCTCGACAGTACCGGCTCTCATCAACGCGAGGCCTGCAAACGGCGCGAGCAGCAGCGAAAACAGGCACATAACGATCTGCAAAACGTTTTGAAATTTCGAGAATATTCTCGAAACGTCAGACCTCAACAGCATAAATGGCGTAGAAGAGACCGGGAGCGAATGAGACACTGGACGAATTCAGGTAGGCAAGGGTGTGGTACATTGTGTGATAGGCACAATGACTTTTTTAATTTCTGAAAAGGGCGATGAAAAGTAGTTGAAGAGTATAAGAAGTTATGAATCGCAAACCTCGAATATTCAAGTCGTGTCCAGTGGTGGGAGGAGGTAGGGGGCTGGGGGTGGAAAGTACCAGACACTTGGCTCTCAAATCGAAATTGGCGCAGGTGAATCGTAATTCACAATCAGGCTAGGCCGAAATTCGTGTGCGCAACACGCACATCAAAGTATCAATTACGATGAGTAAGCCCGAGATGGACTACACTTTTTGAAGATCGGGTACGTTTCACGTAGGAAATACTTTTTGCTACAAGGCCTGTATTGACGTGTAATTCTATTTTTCTTTTTAGCCCTTGTCTGAGCATCGCTCAATGACTCGGATCGGACAGGCGATGCCAAAAATATCGTTCATTTGAGATTTGTAGCAATAACAAGCCGATTTATCACTTCCGACCCCGTTATGGGTCGTACGATTTCCCTCCCATCCATCACGTCCGCACTTATCTTCTCCCTCTTCTCGGAAACATCATCATCATCATCACTCATGTTGCTCTTATTCAGGTACCCCTCACGAATCATGAATAATGAAGCGGCGCCTTACGAATACGAGCTTCCCATTCAAACGGTCGAGTTGCCTCTCTCGAAAATAACGCGAAAAGACGACAGCGCAAGAAATGGTCTCTTCATTTCACACAGTCTCTAGTTGGTCAGAGAGTCGAGGGATCACGTAAAAGGAGAAGAGTCCCAAGCCATAGCTCGAATCGGCAGACCGTAACTGAAACGGTGGCTCCCTCATCTTGGCCCATTCTCATAATCGCTCCGACATTGTGAGAGGAAGGAGGGAGGGGAAGCGCAGTTTACTTGCTTACACGAACCTGGCGGAAGGTGTATTTCGAGTGTATGTCGCCTTTCCTGTTCTATACTTCCTCGGGTAGTTATGAGCTATATGCGCACTCAAGGATAGTCCTCTTCAGATTCCATTTCGAATATTTCCCGGAATGTTTTTTGCCCTCAAGTTCTCCTCTCCTCTATGAGTCTGAATAATTCAAATAATATTCCCTAATCTGTAATCATCATTGGATATTCGAGATGGCCGACTCTCCTTTTCTTTTCATTTTTACGTTGCTGCATGACCAAAAATACTCCTCAAGATACTTACTATCGTCGGAAAGACATGTAATTCTCAATCAGTGCTGCATAATAGGTGTCGCACAATCTGTCTCACTCCATGCTTGCAATCCAGTGGCCGATTACATTCACTCCCTCACCTTCGCAAATGAAATCATATTCCATAGTACCGAGATCACTTTGGCGCTGCAGTCTCTGCAGTAGTCTCCTACTATTCTCCCTTGGTAGCGGACTTCTCTCTCCTTCTTCGCCTCTCTCGCCCTCTCATTATAATTGTTTCATCTTTATCACAGTCTCATGTGAAAATCATTTAAGACAGATGCTTCTTTGAGACAAGGTTTTATCCCTGGGTGGCAGGAACCTCATAAATCGCTATCTCGCATCCTAGCACAGACCAAATTCCTTTCTCTGTGTCCCACTTCTGCACACTTCGTAATCGTTTATCAGAAAGATACATGTCACACGGTTACTCAACGACAGAAGTATCAGCTTGTGTAGCCGGTGTCTCAGTAGTTCCCTTCTTCGCATCTCTCGCCTCCTCGTTCTTTTTAGGATTATCGCCTTTAGTAATATTGTCAACTGCACACTTCGAAATCGTTTATCAGAAAGATACATGTCTCAATGTCAGCGTGGTTACTCAACGACAGAAGTAGCAGCTTGTGTAGCCGGTGTCTCAGTAGTTCCCTTCTTCGCATCTCTCGCCTCCTCGTTCTTTTTAGGATTATCGCCTTTAGTAATATTGTCAACTGCACACTTCGAAATCGTTTATCAGAAAGATACATGTCTCAATGTCAGCGTGGTTACTCAACGACAGGAGTATCAGCTTGTGTAGCCGGTGTCTCGGTAGTTCCCTTCTTCGCCTCTCTCGCCTCCTTGTTTTCCTTGTTCGCGTCGGCGACGACACAGGAGAAGCCGCACAGCTGCTTCTGCAGCTTCTCGTTGTCCAGAAACTGGAAAGGATAAATAGAGTCTCGATTTCAATCATAGCCATATTGCTATGGTGCTATCACAGTGCTCTTGAAGTCAATCTATTTTATTTATTGCCAGTTATGGGGAAAATGCACCCGCATTTCTTTGTCCAGGAACTGGAAAGGATGAATTCAGTCTCTTTCTCATAATTTGTGATGAGGAACTGGAATCAGCCTGTGGAAACTTTAAAAAAAGTATATCCTGTGTCCAGGAACCGGAAAAAGGTTGGCAGAATCTCAAACCTCACTCATCGTTTATTAATGAGTAGGAAGTAATATGCGATGCCAGGGAATGCGAGATTTTCGAATAAATCATCGGAATGCATGTTCGGCAACTTTTCTAGTGTATCAATAGTACTCGGTTCGCAACTGTATTCTTGGTAAATCTGTGGCCGGAAATAATGATTTTAAGTGGTTCAGTATCGGTAATCATGTTTACGATGGGCTCGCCATATCTATTTTTATCTCGTCCTTAGTTTCAGACGTACTACGGCCATAAATAGGATTCGGCCGGCTGCAAACAAGGTCGCGATCAACAATGCCTACGCCATTTTATTACCCTTCATTAGTCGATGGCGTTCTAAAAGGCGGGATTTGAATGCGTGGCTTTCAAAGTTCCTTGATTCGCATTACGTTGTCTGAATGCGCATTGACCGGTGGTACTGTCATATTTTCAAGAGACTCCTCGAGCCCCGCCTACTCCGCCCAGACTTAGTGTAGAACATTCTAGATTCGTGCCCCTCGCTCCCTAATTCATTCCTTTTTCGTCCGGTGATATGCGTTAACCAGTTACATAAGTTGTGCAAGCTCCACCCGATTCCTTGAGTTCCTCTAATTTTACCTTGGCGAGTGTGGGAAAGTTCTTTCTCAGCTGAGCTTTTCCTTCGTCGTTGAGTGCGAGCCAGCGCTTGATCGTATAGACCATCTGAAGAGGGCAGCATTAATGAATTCCTTTTCTTTTGGCATCATGATAACTGTTTCTCTGGCGTAACATTTGTCTCTTAAGTGAAAAAGTTAGCCTATCTGAAGACCTTAGACCATACACTGAAGACCGTCTGAATGCATTACATTAATGAACGCCTGTGCCAGCTTCTACCGCCAACTCAACTATCATTCTTTTCAGAATGGTCCCTTTTGTCTCGAAACTGGTTATGAGGCCTACTCTGATTGTCACATATTTTTGAAGCGTAGGCATCTGAACACATCATCATTACGTCGTGTTTACGCTGCGCAACCATTTCTCCATATTGCATTCCCTGGCCTCATCACTTGGCGACCTGAGGGGGATCAGCTACTCTTTGCCATAAACAATTTCTGGTAGCTAAGCGGAAACGTTGTGTTTACGTTCAGATTTCTGAATCGGTGCCTTCTTCGAAATAGTCTGCCGGGAATACACGTATAGCCTAGTTATGACCTGGCAAGAAATGATTCTCCTCATTCCTCGTACTCTCTCGTCTCTCTTACCGGTGAGAGATTGTGCGAAAGGAGAGACCATTTGTCATCCCTAGCAGGAGCGAATTGAGCCAATCAACTGCGTTACTAACTGGACTAATCAAGGTTAGCTTCTGAGTCTCCGTGAGCATAGTTTCCAAGTCTCGCGCATTCGCGTTTTTTTTTCATTTCGTACCCACTTCCCGCTGTTAATCTACGGGCGTAGGTGGCTTTGCACGGCGCTGCACGGAAATAGCCATGCGGGTGCACACTTTTGCAGCTCTGCCCGGTGAGAGAGCACTTGGAATGAAGAGGTGTCGTCCAGTAATTCGAAATCAGATAATTATGCGATGATTGGCTGCCGACCTGGCGTTGATGTGTGTGAAGTTCACGAGCTGTTTATCACACACCATGCCCTAATGCAATTTCCGGGGCCTGCCTGTGACCGGAAGCACTAGAGTTTAACTAAAAAACATGCCCTGACCATCAAGCGTTTTTTCCCTATTTTCAAGTCTGCCCTCGCGATGTCATTCGAGAGAGATGAGAGGGCGTATGCACAAAAAATTGGATTATCCCCTGGCCCTCAGCGAAGGGATTATCGGGAAAGATGACTCTGCGCTAGCGTATGACTTGGGCCATTTCGCCCCGCATCAAGCTCGTTTTGTCATGGTATACTCATGGTCTGCTCATTTCACATATTCCATGGGGAGACTCGGGCAATTGTTGAGAAGTGCTGACAAAATCCGTCTCTTCATTTCACGTGCTCTCTCTCTTCGGTCAGAAAGCTCTATTGTAGAGGCGCTAGACGAAACGTGCCCACTCGCTTCTACACGAGTATGTGTAATTGTCCCCCTCGAAAGTCGTCCCCTAGATGAGAAGAGAAGTCATTCCGACCTATCTCCCTATTGTCCTTCTACCCATCAACGTTCATCTCCTTCCGTCGTCATTAGAGTGCGCAATACGGGTAGCCGTCTCTTCATTCAACATATTCTCTCATCGGTCAGATAAGCGAGAGAGCGCGTGAAATGAAGAGATGGCGACCCGTATTGCGCACTCTAGTTGTCATCAATAGTCCCTTCTCATTTCCTGGTCTTATTTTTTGCGATTATTAGGGGGGATTCCCAGTTTTACGAACGGTGGTGGAATTAGAGCAGCAGCCCACGTCTTCTGCCGATGCGAACAGATGAGCCATAACTGGGCCGAGGCAGGCAGGCGTCTCCTCGTTTCCCTTTATCTCTCGCCGTCTTTGCTACTGAAGCACGAACAAGGACGGTACCAGAAATGACGAAATATGAAGGCGATCTCTCAATTTCACATGGTCTCTCGACTCGATGACCCGGGAGAGTTCTCCCCCCCCCAAGGTCCCCAAGCTGATTAGTTGCGCTGCCTGCCCTTTGAGCTGAGGTAATTTCGTATCACTCGCCCACACACAGCAACAGCCCACTAGATCATTTCGCCTATCGTGGGCTCTCGACCTGGGATGTCAGGAGAAATGGCCTCTATCTTCAATCTCGTGATCTTTCACAGGTCAGATTTGAGTGAGAGCGCGGGAAATGAATAGACGAATTCATCATTCTGAAAGACACGACCTGGTCGACGCATTCGCAATGCATGGCCAATTCGTACGCTCGTGAGATTTCTCGATCACCTTTCCTATTCGTGTCATTTGTGGCGACGCGACGTATACCTTTTCATCACTTGCGTTGCGTTTACACTTATCTTCCTATATATTTTTTAGATCATATTTTTATTCTTGCCACTCGTGGCTACGCGATGTATGTCTCTTCATCATTTGCGTTCCTGGGGTTTTGCAGAGTCTGGAAGTGAAAACGAAGATGGAAAGGAAGCGCTTCTTCCTGTGGCTCTGTGGCACCCATGGAAATGTTTTCCTGGGTGCCGTATATTACCATAGTCACTGGCCAACCATCAGGGCCCATTTCACGATACATTGACTAGGCTATGTATCGTCGATCCCGGCGCTCACAATACCGGGACGCCATTTCCGAGTATTGTTCCATGAAGCAGAGATCTCAGCCATTGTTCATCCTGGGCATGGCCCGCCTCAACACATGGCCATTTACCGGCTGTCGAGACTTGCCATGATGACTCTTATGGAATTGTCTAACTCTCTTATTTTCCCACATTCTCTTGCTACTCTGATTGACCGGTGATGATGACTACCGCATATGGTCGCTAAAACAACGCAGCGATTAGCACCCTCCAGCGACGTCAGCTGGTCTTTAGCTCCTTCTTAGTCTTTAGTGGGCACACTGCATGACTACTACTTTGAATGTCACAGAGCAATCAGTGGGTGAAAGACAGAGTGGAAATGGGAGAGTCGTGGCGTCATTACTCACCTTTGCAGGAGTGGGAACGAACTAGCACATGCTAGTGACAAAAGCCCTCATTCCACTCTCTGAGGTTAAAGTGTATTGACCATGTCTCGCCAGTAGTTCTCACCTTCTTCCACGCAGTCTGCTTCACATCGTCCTCACTTGCATTCGGGTCCTTCTGTTGGGTGCGCATCGATTGAATGTTCTCCCTCACCTGAACCATGATTAAATTATTTTCTATTTACTTGGCAGTTATCAAACGGTGCGTGAAACTCATTCGGATGATCTAATTTGGTCGATTTTGTTCTGAGTGGGCCACAAGTCAAATTTCTAATGTGACTACGGTCTGGTTGCAGATGTTCCGTAGATCTACGTGATTTCATCTGGTTGCGTGTCTCCTATTGTATTCCTCAAGTGCTTCCACGCGTGTGGCCACAATACACGGAAATATTTCTCCCACACGTATACAAATTTCAAATTCCTTCCGTGGGGATGGCTTCGCAAAAAAAAGTCTGTTAATTTCACGCAATGTGAGAGACTACGTACTGAAGAACCATTTCGTGTCAAGCCACTCCTGTCCTTACCAATTCAACGACTTCCTTCGCATTCGTGCCCAGATTCTTCACTTTATCCTGGAATTTCGCGAAGAGCGCCTTCAGTTTCTGGCCCAGTGTTGGCTCCGGGTCGGGGTACTGAAAAGAAGTTGTCTGACCCTCTCCGTTTCCAATGATCTCTCGTTTTTCTGACCGGCGAGATAATAGTTCGGAAAAGGCACGCTTGCACTACTAGAATTTCCTCGGAAATTCAGAGAGCACTTTCTCGAATTTCGCTCATTTTCATGGGAAATCCTCTGTTCTTCGGCACGAAATCGCTTCAGGAGGTCGAATTTCGTATTTATGCGGCTCGACTCGGCTATTTTCAACCCCGTCGTAACTCAAGAGATTCCTGTGCGGGGGTGCGTGACCGGGGCGTCGGATTGCCTGTATGATGTGTCAACTTAGAGTCGCCGCCGCACAATAGCCTCTCTTTCTTTGACCGGCGCTAAAGTGAACGATATGACGAGGCTTTTTCTTCTCTCGACTCCATTCCGAGTTTTAATATTGGCGGATTAGCGAACCCCTATATTTGTAATATTAGATATTAGATTCTGCGACGTTTCATCAACCCCCGAGATTGCGTCCTTTGCTCCGTCACCTTTACGTCTCTGCTGGCTACAAAATCCGAATCAGTCCGCGTGAATGTCATCATCATGGAAATAAGGCGCTGAGCTATTAACCCAATTACTCCCCGATATCAATGTATCAACAAAGATTGCGTTAATTGCTTCACCACACGTCATCATCATCATCACGTTTCGCTGAGTCACTTCCACTTTTAGTCACTCATCGTATCTCACGGCGCGTAATCACACGACTGCGATCTGTACTACAACATCAATAGCATCGATCGTAATAGCTTCCGCGTCATCATTCGACGTGTTTCTTGTGTGTGCGTAGGCAAAATAGCGCATTCCCACGAGGCCCCCGGTCGCATAATTGCCGAGTTGCATGCGATCATATGTATCCATATCCCTATTTTCGAGATGGCTGTCAAACTCCCTGCAGACGCAATAGAGGAATTCATCTCGCGCGTGATGTGGCTAATAGCGTCGTTCCAATTTTCTCGCATCATCTTTATGCTCGCGTTTGTGCGTACCCATCACCGTCGTCTCTGAACGCTAACCGCCTAATGTAACCCAAATAGTCATCTAGAAAGCGATACCGTATTCCATATGCGATTGCGGACACATTTTATACCACACTGTGCCTACTTACTCTCCATGTTTCTGATATACCGTGCCCTCAAAGCACATAGATGATGCATATCCCATTATGAGATTTTCCTGTATTTTTTCATTTATTCTATATTTTGCGTACTTGCTGATGTACCGTACTCTCAACGTACCGTGACATTCATAACTCGTTCCTCCGTGACGATTGGGTTGAGAATGAGTTCTTCCAGGGTCTTTCTATCGTCTACGGACAGTTCCTCCACAGAGGAATCTCCCTCGAACAAGGTGAACTCGGGCAGCTTCTCCGGGTATGTCAACTCTTCCACTTCCTTTCTGCCTCCATTGACCTCCTTGGATAGGTCACGTAGCTCCGAGGATTTCTCTGAAGTAGACTCTTATAGATGACTTTTTTCTTGCGGTACATAAAAACAATTTTTTTCACATGATTTTTTCACTATGAAACGAGAAATGAAGAGACTGAAGATGTTCACACTTATTTTTAAGAACAATAATACCCTGTGAGTAGGCGAACTCTGATGGTTTCTTGGAAAGGGACTTGTGCCTGTTTGCTACCCTTTTTTTGAGAGATAGCCATAAAATAGTGTTAGTTTCCGAGCTCAGCGGATGATTTCTCAATAGGTACATGTTTTCCGAAGGCACTGGTACATGTTTGCCACACTTTTTGAATGACAACCACAAAACAGTGCGAGCTGGAAATGATCTTGTACACGTTTCCATACGTTTTTAGAGAAACCCGTAAAACAGTGTGAGTTGCCGGGCAGAATGCACTCTAGGACGTGGGCTGACATACCTTCGGCTATGGTCTCCAGGGGAGCCGCGCAAGTCACTAGGAAAAGCGCCAGAGCGAGTAGTAGGAAGCGGGCCATCTCGACGTAGTTACGAACTGTGACTGACTCTTCTTCTTCCTTTCGTTTATGCTATCCCTGTTCCCTCGAAAACGACTCATTCCCGCTGTTCTGTAAACGATAAACTGAGCGTGCTTTCGTGGACTGGCCGAGGTCTCTCATTTTCTCATGATCTTTTCCTTCTCTAATCACGAGGGAGTATCATGAACTGAGAGTGGATTGTTCGTGCTTTCGTAAGCGGCTGCAACGAGCGTTCTACGTAAGAGAGACGGGGGCGCTGTGAGTCCCGAAATGGAAATGTAGTAGAGGCAAGAACGAGGAAACACAGGTGGATTGAAGTGAGAGCTGATTGCGTGTATCCCCCTCGTTTGGTATAAAAGAGAAGGAACAGAAGTCGACACACAGTTTCATCTTCCTTCTGGGTCTCCCACTTACTCATAATCTTTACAGTGAATCTTGGGAACTGTAGAGATGTCTTCCCGAACGGTTTGACACACAGTTTCATTTTCTTCTTTGATTTATCATTTCACTTCATTTCCATTACTCTTTTTCCGTAGGAACGGGAAGAAGATTACCTCAGGAACGGTTTCGGAAATCATTCTTAGCGTAGATCACTATCAAAAAAACATGTTCGCGACTCCAATTATCGTTATTGTTTTCCGTGGCTATGGTTCCAGAAGGGGGGAGTCACTTTTGTACAGCAGCTACTAAGGCGAGGGAGGGTGTTCGAGAGCTACATTCTGTATAATGGTTTCACGAGATTTCCTTCCGGTTTTGTATTTTAATGAAACTGGTTCTACATTATCGCAAATTCTTTTCCGTAAGATCGGATCCTTTTTCGCACATTAGGCTAAATTTGCTGCTAATGTGAAGAAGTTAGCTCGGATTACCGTCTCCTCGTGATGTCGGGAGTATGATTCTTTACAAGCTATTCAGTAGAGGTTTACCTACATTTTCTGCTAATGGAGTGCTGCTAATCCTTCCCTTTTTGAATGATCCCCGAAGTGGGTTGAGATTCTTCATGAGGAAGAACCCATCTCGTCATCTATCAGTACCATAGATCCGTCTCATTTCCCATCGCACTTCTTACCGATCCCTTCATTTCCCTTCGGTTCTTGGAATCGTGCGCTCGGAAGTCCGCCCCATTCTCTTCTTCATCTCTTCACTTTCCGGACTCCCAGCGAGCACTGACGCCATTTGTTCGCATTTCTCATTCTACAGACAAGGGGATACGCGTGCGAAAACGCTCATTCTGCGCGTTAGCTCAAGCTCATTGTCTGTCAACATTCCCACTACTAGGAAAAGGTGTAATAACGACAAGCTGTCGATTGTCCTCTACGCTTCACACCTCACTGTTTTGACCTCAGCCTCCCATGACCTTTCCCTGATTCTAGATTTGCCTTGTGATTCCATAGTATCATAAATATTCATTGAATTCCCATTTCAGACTCGAAATGCTCCGCTCTCTGGCCCTCCTCGCTGCCTTCTCCAGCTGCGTTCTCTTCGCAATGCCCATTGAAACGAGCGAACCGTCGGAGGATGATTGTGGTCAGTTCTCGATCTTACATACCAAAGAAGTGGATTCAATTGCGTACAGTCTGGAAAAATATATTTGTAGCAGTAGTGAAACTCAATGTGATATGTATGGGAACATTCTTATTTTCGGGCCAAGTTCAATGGTTGAAGGTCCCTTGATGAGCCAGGAGGAAGGCCTCATTCGTTAGTAGCGTAGAAGTTCATTCATGTGTTATTACTTCCTCGTGGTTTCTGTCAATGTTCTCTTGTTCCCAGTTTGAAAAACGCCCCCAATTTCTTGGAAATATTTAATGAGCGCCCACCTATTTCATACATCTGACTCTAAGAATGGGTAGCTGATTAGACTCATCAAATCTGTTTGATGTGGCTCAACTTCCCAGAATTCGTCAGAAACATGACTTCCGGGCTAAACATTGAGCTACTCCTTCATTGAGCTAATTTTCACTTTCCACTGAAATGAACCACAAGTAAGAACTCACGCATGAACTTCTTCCTCACTAATGAATTCTTCTGGCTCATCAGGAACCTTACTTGGGAATGAGAATGTTGACTAGAGATAGCTCGACAAAGAACAATCTTGCGACAAAGTTGAAGTACACGCCGCAGAATAATTTTCACCATTACTACAAATTTCGTAGTTTTACAGGGCAATCAATGGTCACTGCGTGGTTGGTGGAATACTATTAATCTAATCTTTCTCTCAGAAACCGGTGACCTCCTTGGTCTGTGCGAACTGGACAAGGAGCTTCGACGGGGACTGAACGCGGCTGAGACTCGCCTTCTCGAGCAGTACATCAGCAACTACACGGTGACCGGCGTGCACGTGAGATTGATATTGATATATGCACTTATTATTTGGTTTTGTTACGGACTGGCGCATTTGATGGCCCTACAAGGAATACTCGCTTGTAGAATATGGCACGAGACTTCTGACAGGCTTCAAACTTTCAGATTTGACGACCAGCTTTGGAACGTAGCGATAGGGAAGACACTATGCATAAATCGCGCCTTACTAACGTTACTGAAGCTTCTTACAAGCGTGCATGTGAGATTGCTAGAGTTTTCTATTCTGAACTAGGGCATATTATTTATTACACACTCAACCAGCGCTCACCTTCCTGCTCACTTGTGAACATGTTTACGTCAGAATGGAGGATTTGACGACCATTTTGGAAAGCGTCAAGAGGGAAGATGCCACAAATAGATGGCCCACGTCCACCGATAACTCACTTGACATGCTGGGAAGTGGCCTAGGTTTATTGCTTTTGATTCTGATTCAAATCGCTTGTATCGCATGGACAGGAGCTCAATGATTCCTGATGCATTCATTGTAGCCACCCACAATTGTCGGCTGATATTTGTATGACTGGATCGTTATGCATAGATTCTGGGCTGATTTATTCTTGAACGCATAAAACTCTTGATAGAAAGCATGACAAATGAGAGCATGAGGACTGAGTATCGATTCCTAATTTTATCAGAAGAGTCATAATCAGTAGAATAACAATCATCCCATTCAGGACCTCTCGACGATCCGTCACAAATCGCCCTTCCTCACGTCGAAGATCGAGCATTTCGTTCGCACGGGCGAGGGACGAGTGGCCGCCGTCGGACCCGAAGCGAGAGAGGCCATCGCTCAGGTGAGACAGACCTGCTCTTGTAGAATAAGTACCTTCCAGAGGTTATGCTTGTGAGCATGACCATAAAAATAATACGAAGTCGCTTTTTCCCGAAATCGAGTATTGAACCTGCAGAAAGAAACTTTTTTTGGAGAGTGCTATTTGCTTTGGAGGGGATTCTACGTCCATGACTCATATTGAATTGATGATGATGTGCTCGTGTGGAAAACATGGTATTTTCCGATTGAGGAAGAAACAGCTTCCTAAAACCTAAATCTGCAATGTAGGCTTTCTGATTACCATCAGACTAGGGATGGCAAAAAGTGTCTGAACCGACCAATCCCTTCTCGAATTGAAAGTCAGGAATGAGTGGGAGAGAGAAATGATCTCTCGAAACCCAGATATTTTGGATTTTGAACACGTCACCAAATAATTTTGTTCTTTTATGAAATTGTGAAACATAAGCAAATGCGAAATTTCCCGTTGAAATACGACAGAATAATGTATTTCGGTGAAACGGTAGTGTTATTTGTAAGGCAAATTGATCGTGAAAATATTTTAAATAATTTTCTGAAGTATAATAGTCGGCATTTTTGGTTGGGACACTAAAGTGTCTGAGACAATTTGGTGTCCGAACTTTGAGACAATTCATTGTCTGAGACACCAACCGGTCCGAAAAGTTCGGAATGAAATTGTCTGAGACAACGCATTGGACCATTTTTGCCATCCCTACATCAGACACACTGCAAATTGAGAAACCGCGCATAGGCAAAAATCTGCATGCTGAAAATAAGCAAAGCTATTACAAATCCGGCTGCGAGAAGAAAACTGTCGAAGAAGCCCTGCAAGAATATCAGAACAAGCGTCCGACTCTCCCATATCGCCATGCTCTCTTGCTGCTCTAACTGACGAGAGTTATTGCAAAACGGATAGTTAATAACTCGCATTTGCAGATGCAAGACTACTTCCGCGATTCGGCCGCGGGTCTGTTCAATGAGGAGGAGGATGACGCCCAGGTACAAATTTATTTTCGAACATGTTGAGCCAAGAAAGGTTTGCAAACTTCAAATCACCTGACTTGCTTGCTTGGAGAATAATCACCTGTTCTTGTGCGTAAGCATTCCATAGCGAAACGAACATTACAGAGCACCAATAAGTTGTTCAATGGCTGTCACAACCTTGTGCGGGCGTATCAAATGAAAAAACTATATGAAGGAAATATCATTCCTTAACCTATCTTGGCACCGCCAACCTCTTGACAAATGTAAAAAAACGTCATTTCAGTGGAACGCGATGCTCTCCCGATTCGCTGCTCTCTCGCTCGAGGCCAAGCTCAAGATCACCCTGCACTTCCCCAAACTCGCCCGATTCCTCGAGTTCGAACTGTCCCGAAAATAACTCGCTATCGTCGTAGACAGAAGGGCAGTGACACCATAGTGACACACGCATACACACAGTTATTGTCCCCACTCATTCGCCCCCCCCCCTGATTGCACCCTTCCCTTCTCTTTTTTTCTTTCGAGACCATTCCTCACCATCGTACAACTCATTATTGAGAAATGGTCAGACTCTCTCAATTTCTAATGATCTCTCGCTTCTCTGATCGCCGATGGGGAACATTGCGAAATGAGAGAGTCTGCCGCTTGCTCGTATCTACTGTTCCTGTCTGATTGTCGCCATTCTCCTTGCGCATAAAGTCACACTTGGGTCGTTATTCCCGGACTGTCCGACTATTTGGATTTTCGCATATTTATCGAGAGAGCAAACTCTGATGTGCATGGACCATTCATGACTTCGACCGAAGTGATGTGAGGGAAACGTGCCAAATCACAAGGATACGCAACTGAAACGTGCAAGAGATCACTTGTTAGCCGGTGTCTGTGATTATTACTGATTGGTCGCATTCATCAGTGTTTGGTGATCACAAATTGTCGACGGATCTTCGAAGACTTTTATTTATTTACGATGTCCATCGGCTCATAAAATAACGGGGGAAAGTGAAATTGTTGCATAGAAGAAACAAATTGATAGAACGGAGGAATGACGGAAAAAGAATACTCGTGGGAGAGGGGAAAAGCAAGAGTTTGCAAGAATGAGATCAGGGAGATGTGACGTGGTTGGATACAAATCTCTAAACATAATCTGGGAAACTATATCGCGGGAAAAACGAAACCCTAGGGATCTAGCGAAAACATACAAGCAGCGAGACTCCTAGCATAAACTAATCTTTAGCAACTCTGAAATACATTTTTAACTATCTCTCAATATCAATTGAGGTCAAATACAATAAACACTACATTTCACAGAAATGACGGAGGGAAGGGAGAGGAAAGAAACAATTTCACGATCATCAAGCACGTGTACTGTGAAAAGAAATAGGACGACGAGTCATCATAAAGTCGTCAATATCAATTGGGCATAATGCAATGAACACAACGTCATCATCATAAAAATGGCCAGACACGGAACGGAAAAGCCAAATAAGAGGGGCGAATAAATAGAGGAAATGAATGATGGATCTTCAAATACTTATACGGTGAAGAGACATTGGACGACGGGATCATCATGCATCTGCCCCTTGAACACATTGAAATAATCCACTTGAAGATCCTCGAAATACTTCGTATGAGCCTGCAACGCATAGTCTTTAGTATGATCTCACACACAAAAAGTTTCATTTCGCTCCGTACCTTTTTCATGTGTTGCGCAACCTGCAGTCGATCCGTGAATTCGGCCTTCCCATGTCGACAGGCAACGCACGCTCTCTTCTCTGAAACAACTTTATTCATCGACTTATTCGAATCATCTTTCAATATGGAGTTCTCGGTCACCGACCACCACCTGTTCGAGAGAGTGGAGTCGTTTATACAGCGTCAATAGTTCTGGCATACCTTTAGCGCCAGTAAGGGCATTGCCGAAGCGCACGGACAACCATCGTTGAATGGACGTCTCCTCCCACACCTTATGCACCGCTTGGTAGTACACGTCGTAGTGGTACTGTAATGCACAAACTCATCACTATCGCACTAAGATGAGCTGTGTTTCTCTTTCTTTGGCAAAAAGCCATCAGGCAAATGTTTTCAATCGGCAACAGGATAAACGCAGATCAAAATATCAACATACTCGTCGATAGTGCGATACCATGCCTGATGTCGTGGCCGCCATATCACACTTGTACCGACAGGGAATCGGGGTGCCCGTGTTCAACCAGATACCTGGAATAGAAAATTCATCACTCTAGGTAAACTAAAGATATTCCCCTCGGCGTTCTGTGAGACATCATCAATAGTTCAGTGCGCATTCATCATAATCTTATCGAATTTGAAAACAGCGTAATCAAAACATACGTCTATCTAAGTCGTAGATCGCACGGGCCTCGAGGTACGGCACGAATGGCTTGAGCACGGGCTCGTCAGTCGCGGGAGCAAGGACAACTCCATCATTGGAGGGACCGGGAGCATCCGCATCGACGGTAGCGGCGATGGGCTGTAACTATTGAGTGATTGTTTGAATGCGATACACAACACAATTGCTTGAAATTAGTTTTTTTTGCGAATTAGTAATACTGCTGAAACATACATGAACGCTTTCGCAACAGTATCTAACTGTTCTCTCGAAAATTAACAAAAAATGAAGTGTGATGAGACATACCTGCTCCTCCTCGTCTTCCACGATGATCAGACGACCGGGGGATGGTGTGCTGGCTGCAGTCTCCTCTCCATTGCTACCGGATTGAGCTGTCTGCAATCTTTCCACCATGATTTCGACTCAAGAAGCGTATTTTTCCTTCAGGAAATCAATATCGGATTGAGTTTCACAACGCCAACGAATTCTGATGTTTCACGTTGGCATCAATATTTGAGACATTCAGTATCATAGAAATAAAACGTTTAATGGAGTGCCTTTTTGAATTCAGTAAACGTCATGCAACCATAATCGGTTAACCCCTTTAAAATGAAAATAAATACCCTGCGTGAAAACAAAAAAAACGAGGCGAAAGAAAACTCATGATGCCTTGTCAACGTGGGCTTCTCACTTTCTCTGGTTGATCCTCTTCCATCGGAGTGGTATCCTCCATGTCAACGGGACTGGATGCCGGCGCGACGGTGTCCTCGATCAGAGAGGGATCCTTGAGAGGGAAGCCCGTGACGACTCCACTTGATTTATGCATGATCTAAAGGAGATATTTGTATAATTGGGAGTGGAAGAATGAACTCAGTCAGACAATTAAATTATCAGTGTTGGCACGCGACATGCGTCTCATTGACGAAGTGAATACGATAACCACTGACCAAATTGAATATCTCCACTCCTTCGGGTGTGTTTGGATCAAAGGCGGGCATCGAAGGAACATCAGCGGGAGGAGGCGACCGAGTGACGGTATCGTAGACTTGCGAGAAGAGCAGCACACGAGGATCGGTTGTCTCGTCGACCTGCGAAGACAATGATAATTCCTCTTTCCCACTCCAAATATCACTAGAGCATAGACATATAATCCAGGGTCTCGAGATCGAAACGGTGTGATGAGTGAAAAATCAACGTCATTTTTGAGCTGTAATACTCACCGGAATTGGAGATTGATTAATAGAAGAAAGAATGGCCGAAATTTTCCGCATGATCTGGAATATTAATAATTTGCGCAAACTTATCATACACCTCTTGCTGATTTGCCAGAAAGCCAACTTCGACCATGGCAAATTCTTACCGAAAAGTCTTTCTGCGCCTCCTGCTGAAACCAATTGTAGTGGTGCATCCGAATATGGTGAGTGTGCTTCTAAAAGATGAGATGGACGCTACACACACGCTGATAGGATGGCTTGGCAAGAAAAGGTCAAGTCATTCCGCATACCAGTCAGAGAAGCGAGATAGCTTGCGGAATGGGGAGGGCCATTACTCTTAGGATAACAAAGTCCTTTTTCGTGCACTTTCCCGTGGATTGTTCATACCAACAGTACGTACATCAAGCAGTCTCATCAGATTCCTCATACTGTCTCGTACGCGCGTGCATTGAGCCATCACAAGGGCCAGATTGTTCTGCAGCCGCATGAGGGTATCAAGTAGCGACTGCCCGAGAAGAGGAGGAAGGAAGGCCCAGAGACGCCCAGCCATTTGACGGACCTGGAAGTAGACGACTTAAGATTGCGATTTGCTCGCAGTTGCCTAATATTATCTGATACACATCACTGGCGCAACCTTCCGGTTGGCAAATCTTGCAAAGTAAAGCACGACTCCTCACTTCATAAAGCTCAGCTGGTGTGAAGACTGGGTCGGGAAACTTCAGCGGCGACTCTAGCACGTCTCGCAGCACGCGAAACGAGAGGATCAGCTGATCCCGGAGATCATTGTCGGTCTGAAATAATACTCTGTTATTAGTTCTGAAATGTCGATGAGATACAATCACAGCGCAGCTTTGACTCTCCTTTCTGTACAATTCCAACCGCACTTATTATACAAGAATCATCATCCCACATTCCCCAATTTGATTGGCGTTGCGTGACAAACAAGATCGCAAACTTAGGCATTATCTAGCTCACCTCGGGCAAGGCAAAGTCAATCATGTTTATGTGCTCGGAGAACTCCTTCTCCATGATTTGACAGTGCTCGCGATCCTTTCTGTTATCGATCCCAAGGAGAGTGGTGATGAGGATAGACAGTCGAGTGTTGTTCGATTGACCCTGAGATTTGATATCAGTATTGAGATATATGGCCGACTCTCATTTAGACTGATGTTGTGCAACCAAAGGAGATGTGGTGTCAAATGTGGTGAGGTTCCTATTGCAAGGTCATGACAGTAGTTTGTCAATAGTCTACTTCATGACACATAAAATCAATACTCACTCGGTGTTTCGTTTGCTGTTGCTGCTTTGCTTGTCGGTGGTTGAGTTTCAGCACCTGAATAATTCCTCATCACACTTATGGTGATTGAAACAGAACTGGTTGAAACGAAATAACAACGTACATCGCCTACTCGGGCCATCTTGTTGTTCGGCAATCCCAGATTATACTTGCGCGCTTCATCCGCCAGTGTCCTCTTCTTCGTAGGTTTCTACAAAACGTTATATTAGTTTTGACCTAAATCCTGTATCATTCAACTCCTCATTGACCGGTTAGAATGCTGGTTATTAGAATGACGAGAGAAGGAGTTATCACCATTTAAAAAAACAAACACACCTCTCTGGGCAGCTGCGGCACCTTGAACACCGCCTCATCCGCCTTCGTATTGCATCCGCTGACGATGCTGTCCATGCTGTTGTTGACGATGATGCTACTCCCTCCGATACTTTGAATGGGACTCCTCAGAATCACTCCGGAAGGTCCAAGAGGCATCAAGGGACTACAGGAACCGCTCAAGGCGGCAGCGATGCTGTCGGTGATGCTCTGGCCAGCAGCCAGTCCGCGCCAGATGCTCGCTATCAAGTCGGTTTGCGGTAGCAGTACTTGGTTGGGGATGAGGGAGGGATCACTGATGAAAGGGCTGGGGCTGGTGTTATTGAGTACCACGCTGTCTATGGTACTGTTGATACTGGCGTCGATGGCTGTGCTCTGGATCACACTCTCTCGTTGGACTTCAATTCCGGAGGATCCATCGTCAAGGATTCGACTTGGACGAAGGGGATCCATGATAATTGATGTGCTCGTACCAGGTGCAAGCACGTCTTCAGGCCGATCTGCGATCAATTCTACACCAGCACCGGATGCAATTGCGCTACTGGGGACATCAATGATGCTTGCTGCGACAACGCCAGGAGAAAGAGATCCTTGCTGATCGTCCATCGTGGATGGACCAGCGTCCTCTCCAATACTTTCCTCGTCGATACCAATACTTGCACAAGCCAACTCGAGGATGTTACTCGTGCTGCTGGTACTACTGGTCCGGCTGCAGGATGCGGCCATCTGGTCGGAAGCTCCGCCCATCTGCTGCTCGAGCACTGCTTGAATGGCGTCTTGGCTGGTGCCGGGAGCGAGGATCGGTCGACCCATCAGAGCGGCCATCTGGCAGGGCGTGAGCTGGAAAAGAATATTTCAACTTGAAATTGGATGTGTGACTTGTGGTGGTACTTTGTATGGAGCATCTTTGACAGAACTGGATAGAGAATTTGGGCTCTCTTTAGCCTTGTTTCTGTCAAAGGAATTCAACTCTTATATTCTGGAGATAACGCCAACCTGCCCATTCAGCATTGGTGAAAGCAATTCTTGCGGATCTTTCGGCGCTGGCTTAATGTGCTTGACAACGACCAAGTCTCCGTCGTCATCTTCAGTAGTATCCTGGAGAAGAAGTTGATAGTTAAACTTGATTGAATGCATGTCAACTACTCGCACACTACGACATTTAGTAGCTTACTTCGCGCGGGATCACTGGAGTGGTCATTCCATTGGTTTGTGGAGCAGAAGGAGAAGGCATCGAAGCGACTGCCGATGGGCGAACTTCAGATGCCTGGAGAATGTCCACTCTTTTGAGCTCAACACATTTCGAAAACGATATTCTAGCATGCCAACAAGGGCACTAAAGTGCGTTGGCGTCTTCAACACCGAGATAAAAGAGAGATAAATGAGGGCAATTCGGCAATACCTCGTGAGGAGAGAGATGAGATGTGGAGGCGGTAGACATGAGTGAGGATGGGGCAGGCTGAAGTTGAAATGGGATGAAACATTGAAGAAGGTGTTGCAGCTCACCATAAATACGGTCCTTCCATCGCCCAGATCTACGGGAAATACAAACTGGAGCGGTAATGTGGTCGAATTTGAGATTGGAATCTGGAATTGGAATTGATTGTCACTGGTGTCCGGGTATGTTTCAAATATAGACGGCACCTGTGGCGTAAGAACCGGCGGAGAAATTGTTGAGGCGCTACTAGCACCAGCCGCGTTATCTTCCTTCGGAGACTCCTTCAATATTTTATCATTATATTTGTTTTATCTAGATCGCTAATCAGAATAAGGGAGTGATGAGTCTATCGAATTTACTACTTTGCTGCAAAACGAACCACTTGAGCAGTTGGTATGGCGAAGCTCGGAGCGCTCGTTGAAGGGACTGGGTCCATCGGTGTCTCATCAGCCGCCGGAATCTATAATGTATACTTGTTCCACGAATCCGCACTAAATACCTTACTCCTTCACTAAGTGTCCCCTCGGGATCGGTGAGATGAAGAAGAGCGGGCGGCGTCAAATCATCCCGATCGTCATCCCGTTCCTCGCTCGTATTCGATCCTCCACTAATATCGCAGCTTGCCAGCAACCCCTCGCCCAACTTCACCATCTTCTCCCACATTACCATCTGCAAAGAGGTAATATTGATAGACCTGCAACAAATCATGAATCTAATTTTTCACAATTTCGTGAAATTTTGCAGTGCTAATCAGCACAGTTCATGCATAGATCCATCATCTTCAAAATTGATCCATCGCAATATTTCTCAGGCTTTTGAATCTAGAAAGCCTTTCAGTCAGAATAGAACTACAATTGCAAAGCGAGCAAGTACCCATTCTTAGTTTAGGAATCGTAAAATATGCACATACCATAACGTTGGAGTGCTCCTCGGGCGCTCGCACAAACGCGACTTGCAGCCAGTATCTGGTCGACTGCAATGGACATGATGGACATGATGGTATGTCTCTCTCAAGTTGTTATGCCCTCTCGTTACTCTGATTGGTGAGTGATAAGGCATAGTGAACAGACCAGAAGACCTCTAAGCCGCGAATAAGCATTATTGAGAAGGAAGGCCTTATAATGACTGATGTTTACTTGAGATAAAAAAATGAAGTTCAAATATCCACATAAAAGTGATTCTTTTCGAAACAAGGTGAGAAGAGATTTTATTTTATGAACACTCACTTTTGGAGTAGTTTTCGAGCTCATTTGATGGCCCATCGCTTCCATGAATCGGTATTCTGTGAGGTGGGCCTGAAGAACACTTCGTTGGAAAAGGGGCTGGCACTCATTGTCAATTCCGAGCAATGCCCGGAAAAGTAATCAGAGGATTGGAGGAGCTACAATGCCCCCAATAAGCAACGAGAGTGGCAACTCTTGAGTGTGAGCTACCTAAACGTTTTTGCACCAATTTATAATAGATTGACCACGGAAAGGAGCAAATTTTATTCCCAAAATAACATCAAATATTGTTCATCGGGCTTCCAGTTTTTTTCATGTTTATCATGTCCTTCTTTCGTTTAGACGTAGACCCTCCCTCGGGACCTCCTTCGTGAGATTTCCTCTCTCGTGAAACACTTCTACTCTTTTCCCTCCTTCTCTTTCTCTCGCGTTCGGAATGGGCTCTCCATCTTCTCTCCTAGCGAGAAAGAGAAACATAGAGGACGAGAAGAGAAGCGGAGGAAAATGGAGAAGGATACTGCTCTCAGTCTCTCTCTCTCTCAACCGCCATTTTCAGCGCGAGAAACATCGAGATTCTCTTGCCATACGAAATTAGCGTCCATTTTCCCCGCGTCAAGATTATACGCTCGCTTCGTCTTACATTTCTTGAGACATTCGGTGGATGTAATTTTGGCTGAACAATGAGCAAGATAGTCCAAAGATTCAACAACATGGATTTCGGCAATGCAAAAGAGTGCGTCGCATAATGAGATTAGCGAAATTTCAATAGAGGAACCCGCTCTACCATGCCGTTTGGCGCTCATTGCTCAAAAATGGAACACGTGAAAGACAAAAGGGGAAACAGAGGAAACTAGAGGTCATCGATGAATGTACGCGACAAGAAGGGCTGGAGAGAAGACTTAGTTGGGGGTACGAAAGAGAACAAGAAAATCATGGAACGATAAATGCAGAACAAAGAACGAAAAAGAGGAAGAAAAAACGAGAAAAAAAAAGAAGAACGTTCACCTCAAACAGATGATCATGCAGATGAAAGTAGGAGCCGATGGGAGTCCCGCAGAATATGCACTGACCATTGTGGCCTTGAGGGTACATCTCCGTGTGCTCCTGCAATGATGCTCATAAAGATAACGCTGCTCATCCCATCAAATCTTTGGCACAGGGTTACAGAATGCACTTCAAACGAAGATCCCATTCCCTCCCAAACTCCGCTTCCTAGTGCCTGTTGTTGTGACCCCCTTGAACCCTGTTGTTGACAATGTTCGGAAGGATAGCTTCTGGAAAGTTCCTATTCTACAACGAAAACACAAAGTACAAGAGAGACTCGGGACCCTATTTGCCCCCGGGAAGAAGATAACGCCTAGAATCTGACCATAAACAACATAATATTCCTTTGTATATTCGGGATATACGCATCTCGATGATTTCAGGAAATGAATGAAACAGAAACAGAAAACTCACGGAATATCTGTGGATGGTCAGTTGTTCATCCATGGGGAACGCCATTTCGCACTCCCCGCACAACAAGACCATCTCCTCCACTAGCTACGATGACTGATCACAACCGCTACACTACTGAAAGCGAGGAACTCTTAGAAATATACGACGGAGTGCAACAAGTGATGAGTTCGCGATATTTCTGTTAAAGACGACAGCCAAACGAAATGATACGGCTAGGCAAACTATAGAATGATCCTTCAGAAGAAAATACTGAAGGTGAGGTCGACAGTAAACAGTTTGAGCGGGGAAATCAACGAACACAAGTGAGGACGAGAGTTCAAATGCGACTTATCGTCTCTTCATTTCACGTTCTCTTTGTGAATCTGTCCGGCGAAAGAGTGCGCGAAGCTCTAGAAGATAATCTTAGAATCGAGTAAAGAAAAAGGAACACGTGCTCTCATAAGAGATAAGATCAACCGTTCAGTGATGAGCGCAAACAAAATGGCTGAGGCGACGACGAAAGTTCAGCCAAGCATCAATCGAGTACCGGTTAGTTGGAAAGAAAACTGAAATGCACAATCTCTAAGAGATGCCGGCGTTCGAAAATTGAGCAGAACCGAGCGCACAAGTTATCTCAACGAGTAATGGAGCGGGATTTGTCACAGACAAGAAATTAGAAAATGAAGAAGAACTCCGAATGGAACACCGTTCACGGGAAGATCGAAAGAGAAAAGCTAAAGAACACATAGCAATGATGAAGCTTAGTTTCCAGAATCCAATTGGATCCAAGGGATTAGCTCTGCGCTATCTGCACGTTGTTTTGATGCTGAGATTAGAGAGTGATATGCGCGCGATGTTTAGAGATGCACCTCTGCACTTCAAATATCATTGTAAACTCTCACCAAAGATCGCAAAACAGCCGGACCAAGCAAGCAACGAAAAACGCGACTAAAGTGCAGTGTCTTTTCTGCGTCGGGGCGGGGAAAAGGAGAGGGAGGGATGGAAGGAGGAAGAGGGGAGAGAAGGGGGGACCCCTATGCAGCTCCCCCCTCTCGTCCTCCGTCCCAGAGTGTAAGGGGAGGGGAGGAAGGGAGAAGGGGGGAGAAGAAGAAAAAGACGTCCATTTCATCACAGAGAGAGAGAAGAGTTTCTTGGCCGTCTATCGAATTTGCGTGCTCTCTTTCTGTTCTCTTCCCTCGTCCGCACGTCCTTCCTTCTCCTCTTCTTCTCTTCTTCTTCTTCTTCCCGATCCCCTCTTCCTTCAACGAAGCGAAGCGAAGAAGGGAGTAGAAAGAAGGGCAGGCGGTCCGCCGAGAGTAGACTACTCTCTCCATGATTCATGTGCGTGACGGGCTAGAGAGACGAGATGGCATGCGGAATGGAGAGGCAGTTCCACCCAACTCTTATCTCTAACTCAGCCTCCTCCATTCCAGACGTTTCTGCCCTCCCTCCTCTTCTCCGACAATTGTTCCTCCCTCCTCCCCACTTCTCAATATCGAGAATTGCTGTGTGGGGCAAAGTATGCCCCATCATCAAATAGAGCGAGCAGCAAAAAGGGGCAAGGACCACTCAAAGAGGAATGGGGCAGAAGGCCGATTAGGGTTCTGGGAAAGCGAGTCCAGAGAAGTGACTCGGTTCAATTAACCCCACCAACGAATGCATTGCTGAAGAGCGTTTATAGTGGGAGGGCTCTTGCGAAATGCGATGTCGAGTTTCAAGAGTTCAACGAGGGGGTTCTATAAGACTTCCGTGTCCCTTTACTTCACGCTTCGTCTATGAGTTCTCGCACCAATAGTAATTCCTCGGGCTTCAACGTTCTCCCTCTCTACCAGCTCGTGTTTCAAAAGAAAATGGAATGGAACATGGACGAGGATTATTGGAAGAGCAATGGGACGTGGTTGGAATAATCGTTCCTCCGAATTACTCTCTTTCTATTTTTTCTATATGAGTGAATATGCTATCCGGATGACATCTGAAGACACACATCGCCTTGATAGCATTCGTTTAAGCCCAGTGATATTTTTGGTTCTTATTTTGTTCTTCCAATTAAGAGAGAAAGAGAGAAATAAACAACGGGGCCGCTGGATGCTGCGTAGTAATGCGCTTCTCCCATTCGCTCTTTTTTCTTTTTACTTCATTCTCCCCGCCAGAGTCCTCCACTCCCTCTTCCTCCAAGCGTAAACTCTACTCGCATCTATCACATCAACATTTGCCAGTTCCGAGAATGAGATGGAGTTCTGATGAGATCACGGGGGCTTGAACGAGGAACGAGGGGAAAAGAACGAGGGGAAAAGTTCCAGGACAATCTCGGTCGCGTCTCTTCTCTTACAGAGGTTCGCTACAGAGAGAATTCGTACACGATCATGCGAACAGTTCTATAATAGTGATACTGCTCTGTGAAGTTTCACTGTTGTTGTTTTTTTGCACTGCCCGAAGAATAGAAAGAGAGGCAAACATTGGGGGGAGCCTCACGCAATGCAACTCAATGTCTTCTCTCTTTCCTATTCGCCACGCGTGGTCAAGGGAGGGAATAGAGGGAGGAGGTCGATGACTCATGGCTGGGTGGTAGAGTACTGTACATCGTTGCCACTTCCCACAGAAATATAACCTCAAGCCGATACTTCTACAGGAATGAATTCGATATCATTCAATGACCTCATGTTCCCTATGACAGATCCCTGCTTCTCGTTCCTGTTAATATTCTTGAAAGTAGTGAGTGATCATGGCGAAAAGTGGAGTCGCACCACGTGAGAGTGCAGTGATAAGAGTGATCAGAGCTTTGAGGAAGAATAAATCGTCTCTTCATTCCTCATACTCTCTCGCTTATAGCTGTTTGATATATCTATTCTTAGTTTTCCCTTTTCTTAGATTTCCGTGCATGATGTGTTCTCTGCTCAAGTAGTTTCTTGGAATGCACATCTGGCACTTTTCTGTGACTCCCGCTCGGCGTTCGAGAGAGTCTGCTGGATACTTTCGCCTCTCTGTTTCTCTTTTGCTTCCGATTCTCATTGCAACTTAGAAAAATGATTGATAGGCAGAAAAGTGTAGGGGAATGTCGATCAGTGTTGAAACCCGGTGCCCTGTTCAATTTCTGAGCATCGTTTTCTCCCTCTGTGTTATCAGTACAGGCTCTAGCTCTCATGTTATCAATCTGTTCAATACGAGACGTGTCATGCGAAATGGAGAGAATGCGCTTCATTGTCCCTTTTCTTCATGAACATGTATACAAGCCATTGTTCGGCATGCCTATTCGCGCCCTTTCTTATCACTCATATCGCGTGATAACACGACTGTCGACTAATGCAGTCTAGAGAAGAAGAAGTTCGGGGTAACTCCGCAGGACAAATAAAAAAGCACTAGAATCCCAATGTGAACTGAAAGGACATTGATCTAACAGCAGTCGAAACACCTGCCTTTTTTCCTAAAATAGTACGCTGAATCAGCTCTCCACGTTTCCAGCATTACGAATTCAACTTATTCTGAAGAATAGCGATTTCATTTTGTTGAAAATTTTTCCTCCAGGTGAATTGATCAAGGGAGGATGTCCATTTGATTTCCTCTCATATGAAACTTCTCACAGGAAATTGGCAGGGGATGTAAAGTAGAAGAGGAGAAGAGAGAGGACGTTTTCGTTCATGAAGGACGAGTAAGTTTAGAGAGGGAGAAGTATGTCGGAAGAAGACGGAGGAGAATCGGAGAAAGCGCGTGGTATATGGATGGTCAAGCTATTCCTAACGGAAGGGGACATGGGACAGAAGAGAGGAGAGATCGATGAGGTCGCGCAAAAAATATTAAGTAGAAGAGAAGTTCTATTTGCGTATTCGGAGACGAGAAGCTGGAAAAATTAAACCATCAAAGACATAGGATAACTCGATTTTAGAAGACACTTGCACTAGCTAATCACATAGCCAAAGGCCTCCTTCCATGCGAACTCATCTTTTGTATCACTTTTGATACAAAAGAGCTGTCAGGCCTGTTCTACGTGAACAAGGAGTGCTTCTATCATTTCGATAAATCATAACTCGATTTTAAAAGACACTTGCGCTAGCTAATCACATAGCCAAAGGCCTCCTTCCATGCGAACTCATCTTTTGTATCACTTTTGATACAAAAGAGCTGTCAGGCCTGTTCTACGTGAACAAGTAGTGCTTCTATCATTTCGATAAATCAAAACTCGATTTTAGAAGACATTTGCGCTAGAAAATCACACAGCCAAAGGCCTCCTTCCATGCGAACTCATCTTTTGTATCACTTTTGATACAAAAGAGCTGTCAGGCCTGTTCTACGTGAACAAGTAGTGCTTCTATCATTTCGATAAATCATAACTCGATTTTAGAAGTCATTTGCGCTAGATAATCACACAGCCAAAGGCGTCCTTCCATGCGAACTCATCTTTTGTATCACTTTTGATACAAAAGAGCTGTCAGGCCTGTTCTACGTGAACAAGTAGTGCTTCTATCATTTCGATAAATCATAACTCGATTTTAGAAGACATTTGCGCTAGATAATGACATAGCCAAAGGCCTCCTTCCATGCGAACTCATCTTTTGTATCACTTTTGATACAAAAGAGTTGTCAGGCCTGTTCTACGTGAACAAGTAGTGCTTCTATCATTTCGATAAATCAAAACTCGATTTTAGAAGACATTTGCGCTAGAAAATCACATAGCCAAAGGCCTCCTTCCATGCGAACTCATCTTTTGTATCACTTTTGATACAAAAGAGCTGTCAGGCCTGTTCTACGTGAACAAGTAGTGCTTCTATCATTTCGATAAATCATAACTCGATTTTAAAAGACACTTGCGCTAGCTAATCACATAGCCAAAGGCCTCCTTCCATGCGAACTCATCTTTTGTATCACTTTTGATACAAAAGAGCTGTCAGGCCTGTTCTACGTGAACAAGTAGTGCTTCTATCATTTCGATAAATCATAACTCGATTTTAGAAGTCATTTGCGCTAGATAATCACACAGCCAAAGGCCTCCTTCCATGCGAACTCATCTTTTGTATCACTTTTGATACAAAAGAGTTGTCAGGCCTGTTCTACGTGAACAAGTAGTGCTTCTATCATTTCGATAAATCAAAACTCGATTTTAGAAGACATTTGCGCTAGAAAATCACACAGCCAAAAGCGTCCTTCCATGCGAACTCATCTTTTGTATCACTTTTATACAAAAGAGCTGTCAGGCCTGTTCTACGTGAACAAGTAGTGCTTCTATCATTTCGATAAATCATAACTCGATTTTAGAAGTCATTTGCGCTAGATAATCACATAGCCAAAGGCCTCCTTCCATGCGAACTCATCTTTTGTATCACTTTTGATACAAAAGAGCTGTCAGGCCTGTTCTACGTGAACAAGGAGTGCTTCTATCATTTCGATAAATCATAACTCGATTTTAAAAGACACTTGCGCTAGCTAATCACATAGCCAAAGGCCTCCTTCCATGCGAACTCATCTTTTGTATCACTTTTGATACAAAAGAGCTGTCAGGCCTGTTCTACGTGAACAAGTAGTGCTTCTATCATTTCGATAAATCATAACTCGATTTTAGAAGACATTTGCGCTAGAAAATCACACAGCCAAAAGCGTCCTTCCATGCGAACTCATCTTTTGTATCACTTTTGATACAAAAGAGCTGTCAGGCCTGTTCTACGTGAACAAGTAGTGCTTCTATCATTTCGATAAATCATAACTCGATTTTAGAAGTGATCTGCGCTAGATAATCACACAGCCAAAGGCCTCCTTCCATGCGAACTCATCTTTTGTATCACTTTTGATACAAAAGAGCTGTCAGGCCTGTTCTACGTGAACAAGTAGTGCTTCTATCATTTCGATAAATCATAACTCGATTTTAGAAGACATTTGCGCTAGAAAATCACACAGCCAAAAGCGTCCTTCCATGCGAACTCATCTTTTGTATCACTTTTGATACAAAAGAGCTGTCAGGCCTGTTCTACGTGAACAAGTAGTGCTTCTATCATTTCGATAAATCATAACTCGATTTTAGAAGTCATTTGCGCTAGATAATCACACAGCCAAAGGCCTCCTTCCATGCGAACTCATCTTTTGTATCACTTTTGATACAAAAGAGTTGTCAGGCCTGTTCTACGTGAACAAGTAGTGCTTCTATCATTTCGATAAATCAAAACTCGATTTTAGAAGACATTTGCGCTAGAAAATCACACAGCCAAAAGCGTCCTTCCATGCGAACTCATCTTTTGTATCACTTTTGATACAAAAGAGCTGTCAGGCCTGTTCTACGTGAACAAGTAGTGCTTCTATCATTTCGATAAATCATAACTCGATTTTAGAAGTCATTTGCGCTAGATAATCACATAGCCAAAGGCCTCCTTCCATGCGAACTCATCTTTTGTATCACTTTTGATACAAAAGAGCTGTCAGGCCTGTTCTACGTGAACAAGGAGTGCTTCTATCATTTCGATAAATCATAACTCGATTTTAAAAGACACTTGCGCTAGCTAATCACATAGCCAAAGGCCTCCTTCCATGCGAACTCATCTTTTGTATCACTTTTGATACAAAAGAGCTGTCAGGCCTGTTCTACGTGAACAAGTAGTGCTTCTATCATTTCGATAAATCATAACTCGATTTTAGAAGTCATTTGCGCTAGATAATCACACAGCCAAAGGCCTCCTTCCATGCGAACTCATCTTTTGTATCACTTTTGATACAAAAGAGCTGTCAGGCCTGTTCTACGTGAACAAGTAGTGCTTCTATCATTTCGATAAATCATAACTCGATTTTAGAAGACATTTGCGCTAAATAATCACACAGCCAAAGGCCTCCTTCCATGCGAACTCATCTTTTGTATCACTTTTGATACAAAAGAGCTGTCAGGCCTGTTCTACGTGAACAAGTAGTGCTTCTATCATTTCGATAAATCATAACTCGATTTTAGAAGACATTTGCGCTAGATAATGACATAGCCAAAGGCCTCCTTCCATGCGAACTCATCTTTTGTATCACTTTTGATACAAAAGAGTTGTCAGGCCTGTTCTACGTGAACAAGTAGTGCTTCTATCATTTCGATAAATCAAAACTCGATTTTAGAAGACATTTGCGCTAGAAAATCACATAGCCAAAGGCCTCCTTCCATGCGAACTCATCTTTTGTATCACTTTTGATACAAAAGAGCTGTCAGGCCTGTTCTACGTGAACAAGTAGTGCTTCTATCATTTCGATAAATCATAACTCGATTTTAGAAGTCATTTGCGCTAGATAATCACACAGCCAAAGGCTTCCTTCCATGCGAACTCATCTTTTGTATCACTTTTGATACAAAAGAGCTGTCAGGCCTGTTCTACGTGAACAAGGAGTGCTTCTATCATTTCGATAAATCATAACTCGATTTTAAAAGACACTTGCGCTAGCTAATCACATAGCCAAAGGCCTCCTTCCATGCGAACTCATCTTTTGTATCACTTTTGATACAAAAGAGCTGTCAGGCCTGTTCTACGTGAACAAGTAGTGCTTCTATCATTTCGATAAATCATAACTCGATTTTAGAAGTCATTTGCGCTAGATAATCACACAGCCAAAGGCCTCCTTCCATGCGAACTCATCTTTTGTATCACTTTTGATACAAAAGAGCTGTCAGGCCTGTTCTACGTGAACAAGTAGTGCTTCTATCATTTCGATAAATCATAACTCGATTTTAGAAGTCATTTGCGCTAGATAATCACACAGCCAAAGGCGTCCTTCCATGCGAACTCATCTTTTGTATCACTTTTGATACAAAAGAGCTGTCAGGCCTGTTCTACGTGAACAAGTAGTGCTTCTATCATTTCGATAAATCATAACTCGATTTTAGAAGTCATTTGCGCTAGATAATCACATAGCCAAAGGCCTCCTTCCATGCGAACTCATCTTTTGTATCACTTTTGATACAAAAGAGCTGTCAGGCCTGTTCTACGTGAACAAGGAGTGCTTCTATCATTTCGATAAATCATAACTCGATTTTAGAAGACATTTGCGCTAGATAATGACATAGCCAAAGGCCTCCTTCCATGCGAACTCATCTTTTGTATCACTTTTGATACAAAAGAGTTGTCAGGCCTGTTCTACGTGAACAAGTAGTGCTTCTATCATTTCGATAAATCAAAACTCGATTTTAGAAGACATTTGCGCTAGAAAATCACACAGCCAAAGGCGTCCTTCCATGCGAACTCATCTTTTGTATCACTTTTGATACAAAAGAGCTGTCAGGCCTGTTCTACGTGAACAAGTAGTGCTTCTATCATTTCGATAAATCATAACTCGATTTTAGAAGTCATTTGCGCTAGATAATCACACAGCCAAAGTCCTCCTTCCATGCGAACTCATCTTTTGTATCACTTTTGATACAAAAGAGCTGTCAGGCCTGTTCTACGTGAACAAGTAGTGCTTCTATCATTTCGTTAAATCATAACTCGATTTTAGAAGACATTTGCGCTAGATAATCACACAGCCAAAGGCCTCCTTCTATGCGAACTCATCTTTTGTATCACTTTTGATACAAAAGAGCTGTCAGGCCTGTTCTACGTGAACAAGTAGTGCTTCTATCATTTCGATAAATCATAACTCGATTTTAGAAGTGATTTGCGCTAGATAATCACATAGCCAAAGGCCTCCTTCCATGCGAACTCATCTTTTGTATCACTTTTGATACAAAGAGCTGTCAGGCCTGTTCTACGTGAACAAGTAGTGCTTCTATTATTTCGATAAATCATAACTCGATTTTAGAAGTCATTTGCGCTAGATAATCACATAGACAAAGGCCTCCTTCCATGCGAACTTATCTTTTGTATCACTTTTGATACAAAAGAGCTGTCAGGCCTGTTCTACGTGAACAAGTAGTGCTTCTATCATTTCGATAAATCATAACTCGATTTTAGAAGTCATTTGCGCTAGATAATCACACAGCCAAAGGCCTCCTTCTATGCGAACTCATCTTTTGTATCACTTTTGATACAAAAGAGCTGTCAGGCCTGTTCTACGTGAACAAGTAGTGCTTCTATCATTTCGATAAATCATAACTCGATTTTAGAAGACATTTGCGCTAGAAAATCACACAGCCAAAAGCGTCCTTCCATGCGAACTCATCTTTTGTATCACTTTTGATACAAAAGAGCTGTCAGGCCTGTTCTACGTGAACAAGTAGTGCTTCTATCATTTCGATAAATCATAACTCGATTTTAGAAGTCATTTGCGCTAGATAATCACATAGCCAAAGGCCTCCTTCCATGCGAACTCATCTTTTGTATCACTTTTGATACAAAAGAGCTGTCAGGCCTGTTCTACGTGAACAAGTAGTGCTTCTATCATTTCGATAAATCATAACTCGATTTTAGAAGTCATTTGCGCTAGATAATCACATAGACAAAGGCCTCCTTCCATGCGAACTTATCTTTTGTATCACTTTTGATACAAAAGAGCTGTCAGGCCTGTTCTACGTGAACAAGTAGAGCTTCTATCATTTCGATAAATCATAACTCGATTTTAGAAGTCATTTGCGCTAGATAATCACACAGCCAAAGGCCTCCTTCTATGCGAACTCATCTTTTGTATCACTTTTGATACAAAAGAGCTGTCAGGCCTGTTCTACGTGAACAAGTAGTGCTTCTATCATTTCGATAAATCATAACTCGATTTTAGAAGTCATTTGCGCTAGATAATCACATAGCCAAAGGCCTCCTTCCATGCGAACTCATCTTTTGTATCACTTTTGATACAAAAGAGCAGTCAGGCCTGTTCTACGTGAACAAGTAGTGCTTCTATGATTTCGATAAATCATAACTCGATTTTAGAAGTCATTTGCGCTAGATAATCACACAGCCAAAGGCCTCCTTCTATGCGAACTCATCTTTTGTATCACTTTTGATACAAAAGAGCTGTCAGGCCTGTTCTACGTGAACAAGTAGTGCTTCTATGATTTCGATAAATCATAACTCGATTTTAGAAGTCATTTGCGCTAGATAATCACACAGCCAAAGGCGTCCTTCTATGCGAACTCATCTTTTGTATCACTTTTGATACAAAAGAGCTGTCAGGCCTGTTCTACGTGAACAAGTAGTGCTTCTATGATTTCGATAAATCATAACTCGATTTTAGAAGTCATTTGCGCTAGATAATCACACAGCCAAAGGCGTCCTTCCATGCGAACTCATCTTTTGTATCACTTTTGATACAAAAGAGCTGTCAGGCCTGTTCTACGTGAACAAGTAGTGCTTCTATGATTTCGATAAATCATAACTCGATTTTAGAAGTCATTTGCGCTAGATATTCACACAGCCAAAGGCCTCCTGCCATGCGAGCTCATCTTTTGTATCACTTTTGATACAAAAGAGCTGTCAGGCCTGTTCTACGTGAACAAGTAGTGCTTCTATCATTTCGATAAATCATAACTCGATTTTAGAAGACATTTGCGCTAGATAATCACACAGACAAAGGCCTCCTTCCATGCGAACTCATCTTTTGTATCACTTTTGATACAAAAGAGCTATATCTTTCCGAAGTCACTACCAATTTACCGACACCGGAGGGATAGCAAGCGTTGGTCTGCCTAGGCGGGATTTAATTCGGCACAGTTCGAATAGCCGGCGGCGTGTTGCACCACTCGGCCATCTAGCAATCATCGTGTTTTTGAAATGCTCAAAATTCAGGGTGCAGGTCAGCGAGCTGTCGATTCTCCGGGAGAGAGGTAGGGGGGGGAGGTCGATCTCTGGCCTTCTCCCAGCCTCTTCCTAACTTCGCACCTAAAACGGTATTATAAAAGGTCAGTTACGCGTGGATAGAAACAGTCTACAGCCTTGCTAGCAAAGTCACAATAAATCTGTTAGTTGAATGCTTCCGGTTAATTTCTCATTTGTCCATGTTCTCTCCATTTCTCATGCGTACTTTTGTCCACGAGAGATTGCGAGCTCTGATCAAGTTGCAGTAGTGTGAGCTGGCACTCTTTCTCGTTCCATGTTCCACATTTTTTTCTTTATCTGTTTCTTCCTTTTCTTTTCTTTTTTTCTATCAGAATCTTTATGAGATAAAGAGCGTGATAACGTAAATCTTATCGAAAAATCTTATCGAAATTTCACAATTGCTTATGGGCATTTCTTTTTCCTCTGCTTTTCGCTCCGATTCCTCGCACATTTGGGTAGGATGGGTCATGGCGTAAATGAGTGAAAAACTGCCATTACTCAAAATGCATTGACCTCTGTGGTTATGATTCATGAGTTTTAAGAAAGAATCTTCACTGAATTCTTGCACTCCCTCTTCACCCTCGGTTGTAGTTGTAATTTGAGAGAGGGAGGCGGGCGAGTGTAAAATAGCCCCTCCTCACTCATTATTCTGGCCTCGTCCACTCTCTACTCTGAAGCATTACTACTCTTACTACCCCTCTTTCTTTTTCTTCCCGTCTTATTTTTTTGCTTCAATTTATCAACCTCGAACTGGCGCTGAGAACTGAGTTCATCTAAAGTCCTCTTTACTACAAAGCAGCACTTCAATCATTATTCCAGTAGAGAGTAGCCTCTCTCTCTTCCCTCGCTGTACGATTATTTTGTCCATCTCTCCCCGGGCCTCTTTTTCGTCCGACAGCTTCATATTGTAATGCTTTATCGTTGGTCAGGAAAGCTAAAGATCTTGCAAAAGTGAGAGAGTCAAAACATTCCTCAGGCCCCTCACTCGGTTGTGTTGTTACCGCTAGTAGTTTTGCAAGAACCAAGTAGTATGTTTGTGCGACATGTTTACGTTCCGGTCAACACTTATTCAATCTCCTCGCTTTGCCGTTTGCTTCGAAATCGTTCTAACCAAACTTTCTTCTTAATTTATTCTGATGAGAATCTAACACTAATCGTCCAGTCTCAATATGGGGTCTACTTCACTTTTTTTTGAAGATCCGTCCCCTCCCCCCCCCCCGATCGTCGCGTTTCTTCTCTTCTTCTTCACTTCTTCGTGCGCGCACATATGTTCTTCATCTGGGCTGAGTTTAGCCTGCTCATCGTGAGATTCATTGCATCTGCTGTATGACATTCTAGAAAAAGGTCAGAATAGCGTGCAGGAAAAGGGAGAAAGCGGAGGACCCATATTAGTAGAAAAAAAGACGGGGATAGTGAAAAGGGAGAAGAGGGGGAGCCTGCGGGGGGTTTGGAGAGCATGTAACTGGCAGGCACGCATAGAGGAATGCATGCGAGAAGAGGAATGTGTTAGGGGGGAGGAAGGAGGGGGGAGGAGAAGGGCGCTGACCCCCCCCCCCTCTCTCAACTGAGTCATTGGTGGAGAGACGGCACTCTCAAGCGGCAGTGACCTTGAACGGCTGGCATTTCATTTCCCTCCTATTGTTCTTGACCACTCTCGCTTTCCCTCAATGTGCTTCTCGTCTTCTCTAGTGCGCGAGTGAATTCATGAATAGGGTTCATTGCCGCTCCTCACTGCTTCATCCTCCACAATTGTGTAAAACGTTAGTAGTAATACATTTCTGCTACTTTTTAACTCAAATCGACTGTCACGATCAAGATGAAGCAAATTGCCACATTCCTGTCTTCCTTCCGAGAGCGTTCGTGCTTGCCTCAGTCTGTGACTTCGTCTCTCGTCCATCGCAATACTTCCGTCTCGTTGTCTCTCACAGTGACCCGTCAGAGAGTTATCGGGTCCAGTCGGGATGGGTGAGAGAGTGGAGGACTCTCTTCGGTTCATATACACTCTCGCACACTCTCTCATCAGTGTCACTATTCGGCTCGCGCTTACGCGTTCCCTCTCCCTGACCTCTGATGTTTACTGTGCTAGCCATAAATTGGAAGGAAGCGAGCTCTCTTTGTCTCTTTCTCTCGTGATAGATTAGAGAATGTAATAGATTGGTCAAGAAAGACAACTATGTGGAAGCAATTCTATGTTAGAGTGATTAAGGAATTGTTCCAGATGAATCACTCGATTTGAACTTTCCCGTTTGTAAAGGTTGTTACAACTTGTTACTACGACGAAAGGCTGACATGGTTTTCTTGACATTTTGCTCATTAAACTTGTGAGCGATAATTCTACGATGCGATAAGATGCGGTCCTACCATTTTTTATACTTGTCACTATTCCGAAAAGCTTCAATTGTTCGCCCCTCTTCACTTTTTTCATTGGACTGTTCTTTCAGGTCAAGTGGCATGGCAGAATGTGAAGAGTATCTATGCGGTGGATGTCTGGAGACTTTCGAGGACTTGGACGACCGAAAGCTGCATCGAATTGAAGTGAGCAAAGGATCGCAACAAAAAGAAATCGAGAAATACCACTTTCAGACCCACCCTGACGAGTGCAGTCCAATTTGCTTCTGCTTTTGCGCCTTCTGTGGAAAGCAGCAGCACTCGGTTTTAGCTGCATACGACCATATCCTGGAGGTACGAATGAACTTAGTGGGAAAAGTTTGTTATTGTATAACAATATTGCACCCTGGGATTTCTTGAAATTGGAGACTCGTAGTGTTTGCAATTCTTCATTTGCAGGCCCACTGCGCTCAATGGAGTGAGATGGTGTCGAGGATGTTTAAAGTATCCCGATTGAAGGAGCACCATTTTCAAGTAAGCGGATTCATCCGAATCATGAATCATCACTTCCTATTTGAGGAGCGTTGGGCGCTGGCTGGTTCAGCCTGTATCGATACTCCGCGAAGGGCCACTTTGGTGAGTGACAGCAGCGTTGTCCTTTAGCTTTACGGTCACTACAGATCAATATTGCGTTCTACTTCAGAAATCCGTTCTCAAGAGCATTGATGACTTCTGGACCTTTCCAGCGGATAAGGAGAATAACGAACCTTCGACTACATTTTGTCAGCAGGTTAAACGTTGGGACTGAAAACATGAACAATTGGTTCTATTCAGGCTGATCCTGTTGTAGAGGAGATGGATGAGACATGCCCGGCAAACGCGGATGATCTCCTTGAAATTCATGCCCGTTCAACAACTACTCTCCTTTGCGAATGTAGCAATACAAAGAAAGATCATCAGGTGAGAAAAATTTATAAAAAATATGAATGTTGGAAAAAGGCCCATTTTTAAACTTTGTCACGTACGGCAGACGTTCTGATTTGTTCGACAATTTCACTTTTTAGGAAAAGTAATCCAATTTTTAGAGTCCGGCCCTTCCATCAACAGCCTCTCCACTCATCGAGCCTTCGTCCTCGGAAATCTCAGACGAAGAAGAGCAAGTGCCATCAACTTCAGCGGATCATCCAAGAGAAGAGACAGAGCCGGTTCAGTATGCTGTAAGTGTATACATCTTTCCCCGTCTATTCATCATTCGAAACGATACTTCAGCGCGTCATCACTCGGGCTGACAACATCGTGGAAGCATCTACTCGTAAGCGAGTGGCCTCCGATGTGTCGTCCTCTCAGGGACCATCGACCAGTGTACTTGAAGGGATGCTGAAGAAGCCTCGAACCGATCCGTGAGTAATCATACTCAACGAATAATTTTCCATTCCAATGGTGATGAAAGATAAATAATGGCATTTCCATAAGAAAAGTGATCAATTCCTTGCGAATCTCATTAGTTCAGGCCCACCGCCACTTCACTGCCTCAACAAATGATTCATGCCGCCCTTACTACGGATGGAGTGACGATGCCCGTGCTCATTCCGAAGGAGATGATCTGTTTCCACGACAATGGAACCCCCTACATCGACATGGCCAAGCAGCAGCAGAATGATGGCCCGAAGAAGTACGCCTTTCTTCCCGAAGAATCACTTCGTAAGGAGCAGAAACATGGAGGAGCTTCGACTCTCCAGCAGCAACAGGTACAGAAGTCAATCACATGATGAGCTTTTCATAAGATGATGGTTTAGGCATCTTCTCATTCGTCTTCGACATTTGAACCTAGACCATCGCAGCAGCCGGTTCGGATCAATGTGGGCAGTTCAGAAGTGAGTGCTAAAGTCCTTGGCTTTATTCAGATCCTAAAGCTCGTTACCTACACCGATCCTTCTACTTGCAGATCCCGTCCGCCTCTTCTGGACCCGCATCTGTTAGCATTTCCCATCAGGTGAGCTATCATTCATGAGTGCATTAAATCCAAAAGCCATTACAGCACTTAGAACACGCCAGTGCCTCTAGAACGGCCTCCACGAATGCATCCACCCTGCAGGTATAATTGGTCAAGTTATGGGGGAACGACGGTGATTTTTTGCTTGAACAACTGATTTTCATTCTTATTCAGAGTCTTCTCGAGGCATCGTTTGCTCAACAGCCACTGAATGAAGACATGCCCATGTCGAGCAAACCGACGTCTTCCTTACCAACTCCTCAAGCTGAATCGTCTCTGATCTACGATGTGTCGCAAGCAGATCCAGATTACGGTAAGACAAAGGAGAATTTATGATATTGTCGAGAGCCTGTTGAAAAAAAAATGTTGTCTATCATTAGCTCTCTTCATGATGTCATCATAGCGTCATTATTTAGCTACAATTATTTCAGTATTCTGGACTGGTAAGGACACGACAGGCCGGTGCCCAAGGTGCTCGTATAGTACTGCAGGCGGTCCACAGACGAAGAGAGGCCATTTCGTAAAGGTTAGTTTTGAATCCGGCTAACAATACGCAGCTTGTGACAGGGGGGGGGCAATAGAATAGTGGTAATAGATGCTAAAAGGTGTGGATAATTGAACGCAGGTTATTTAAAATTGCAGTGCCACTACAACATCTATTACGATAAAGTGAAACGAGCGGAGTCAGAGCTGGAAACGTTTATGTTCATCAAGCTGGGCCACGAATTGCCGAGTTCGTTCATTTTCGTGCTTTCGAATACTGATTAGTCCCTCAACTTCACATGTTTCAGACCGGCCACGCAAGTGCCTTTACTGCAGTCTGTCAAGCAGTAATTACACGGATAGGAAGGCTCTGCTCGAGCATCATTACATTGTATGAAGCAGTCATTATTTTCCGGGATCAATTTCAGAGATCAATTTCAGAGCCACCCGACCGAATTTCTCGCTTTCCGCGCCCGCTTCGAGCAACTTCGGCAGAAAACTGGAGAATTTGTAGACAGGGCGATTTTAGAAGTAATTCAGGCATCTCATCTAATTCAAACGTAATTTCGACACATTTTATAGGTTTTTCTTGTTTGTTGTTGTTTTTATCTTCTACGCAAACGTTCAACTGTGCCTTTCATGCCTTACTCAGTTCCAATTACATGACTTTCCACGCATTCCAGATGTTTATGCAGTAATAATATTTTTTCGGACTGCATTAAACTTTAAATTTTCTTTTAAATATTGATAATCAGAGATAAACAGAATTGTGATCGGATGCACGTCTTATGAATTTTGGGATCAAATTTATTGATATCAGAAAATAAATAGCACCTGAGAAGAGCCTCTCATAAAATAATATGTCGATGAAGGAAAATAACGTGGGCATGTATAGACATAAACTCTAGGAATTTTAGATCGGATGAACGGCTTCGAACAATAATTGCACTATATTACAAAGAAAATGGATAAGGAAGAAGTCGATATAATGCACATTGATGATACAGTAAGGAGGGAGGAGCACTTCTCTGGTCTCATTTCTGATCCGTCTGAGCCTCTTCCACAGCATTGATTCCCTTCACAGTCACGATGATGTGGAGCTTCACTCCCATCTTGTACACTTCTATCCTCACTCTTTTATCCTTAGAGACGGCTCGGAAGATGTTCTCGGGAAGAGGAGAGAGCTGCAAGCAAATAATCAGATTCTTATTTGACAAGAGAGTTCAGGTCATATTCACCCGGCTGAATCAAATGAAATGGGCCGCCCTCCATTCCTCGTCCACCCCGTTATCTGTGCTCTCTCTGCTCCGCATTGTGCGACAGACTTACGTCGTAGGCTCTCGCGCAAGTCTTCATTTCTGCGTATTGGACGAATCCGCAGGCATTGTCGGTAAGGGCGAGCTTCCACTTCCGCTTGAACGGATTGGCGACGGCTCTCTTGAAATTTATATCATGTTTTATCGCTCTCGGAGCACTTTTCGATGTGTAATCATCAATTTACCTCGATCGCGTCGAGTACTCCTTCGAACGGCGTTTCGCACGTATAATCGTGGAAGAGCCGGATACGCTGGAAGTTGTTCATGCAGATGCGATCCTTCAACAGTAAAACGTTCATGATCACTTAAATTTTCAGGGCATAGTTTTAAAGCAAATATCCCTTCCATTACTCGTTGTTTTCAAAGGTTCTTCGACATCGTAAGCATGTTTCTCACCGATGCGGCTTTGTTGGGGATCTCCTGATCAGCAACAATCTCGTAGTTCATCCTGTGCGGCTGATCGATCGTCGCTTGAATGACGTCGTTCGTTATATAATACCCGGGCAGGAGGAGCATCTCGAAGTTGCCCGTGATGCTGAAATGGCATTTGAAACGCTTTCTATTGTATGGGAAGCACCGAACACACATGCTAAAATTATGTCTTGATATACTATTCGCACCACGACAGGTCCACATTAGCGAGCATGTGGTGTGCTGCCAGATCGGAGTTAATCTCGAGGTGCTGGATCTTCGGGTACAGTGAGAGCTGCACAGCGAGACAGTTGATGAGGTCTTCCTTGAGGGTCATCTGGAATGGAGTTGCAGATTGACCACTTTTTGAGAATCTAAACTGTTGATTGCTCATCAACTCTTCAGCTACATTTCTATATTTGGTTGAATAGAGTATGAATACATTGTTTTAGTGACAGCCATGTACTAGCAAGCGAGCTGCTAGCAACTAACCCAATGCAACTCGAGAATCTCCGGTTCGAACAGGCCGATGGAAGATGTGATGCCGTGGATCAGCCTCTGCGATGGGAATCATTCAATTATCCGTTAACCCGAAATGGAAAATCTTACTGTGGAGAAGGGGCGCCTTCGTTCCAAGAGATCACCCGGGTACTTTCTCGTGATGATTTTATCAGGATGGAGCATTATGAGTATCTCCGTTCCGATCTCGGCCTCAAATCTATCTCATCAATACATACACTCACAAATGTTTAAAAATACAAGATGCATCTACTAGTGTTCCTTCATGCGTTCTTTTGTCAGAGAGGCGATAGTAGGCACATGCTTACCCTGTCAATGATAATTCTGTGGACGAGCTCTCTGTGGTCCCTCAGATGAGCGAGGTTGGCTGGGTTGTTGAGGACCTCGTTCCACTTCCGGCAGACCCGTCTCTTGGTGATATTGAGGTAGGAGAGCCTGGAACCTTATCATTTGGTAACTTACTTGAGTCTAACTTTTTACCAGAAGATTCCAGAAGTTCACCTTCTTTCCCAAGTGAGGCATTGGAAAAAATGGTGATTTTAAATTGACTCACAGTCCGCCGACTCCATCTGCCTTCCTCCACGCTTCCTTCTCGTCGACCATACACAGTCGAAAGATGTTCATGATGGCCGCGTCGGGCAGATCGTTGAACGGCTTCAAGAAGCTCGTTAAATAATCAATGGTCTCCTTATTTATCTGACCGGCTATGAAGTAATGCACCGTATAGAAAATACAAATATTTTATATTAACTCAATAGATCAATTTACCAGTACAGGAAGTGGAGGGTCGTCATTGAAGGCGAAGAGTTGGGCCTGATCCCTCAAAATAATACAATAGTTATATGTTTTCAATTGCAAGGAGTGGCCTGTTGCAAGCTAGTAAATGGAAAGTATCTGAAAAAAAAGATACAAAAGCTAATGCACGGGAAGTATCTAAAAGTTCACTAATGAAAAATATACAATTAAATACACTAACCATGCGCTCATCAGTGGAGTAGTGGCGAATTCCTCTTCTTCTTCTTGTTTCCTGAACAACCACCAATTGTTATTCCAGTAATAATAAGCAACAAAAGTTGAAGAAATTATATGGGCAAGATACTAACACAGCTACGGACGGATTCTGTTCGATACCACCGCCTAGACGCCTCCGTCCCTGAAAATTGGGTAGAGTCAGCGAGCCAAATTGCAGAATTTTGAAACGAATTCACAAAAGATTCAGTAGCCAAACCTCCTCGAGGCATCGTTGCTGCTCCGCCTCATCTTCCGTCCTCAATTTCGCGAGCCATGCTTCAGCCCTTGCAGCGACTGCGGGGTCATCGATGGGAGCATTACTTCTACGATGTTTCACCCCGCCCTGAAAAGAGGGAATTGCACTCTGGAACAGTCGTGTGACACAGGGACAGCGTCGTTATAAAATTTATGAATGATTCATAGACGCAAACCTCTTGCCAGACTCGATCATCATGCTGGACGTCGTCAAACCACCGTAGAGATTCATCGTCTGGAGCCGGGATACGGTCATCGACGATGCGAGCACGCTTGGGTGGCCTGATATGGCAAATAAATATTAGAAAGAAGAGTCCAAAAAGCCCAAAATAAGCGTTTCCCGCACAGAGTCGGCTGACCAATCGGTCAAAACGATGATCAAAGCGCCTTTCCCAACCCACATCGCCCTCCCTTTCTACGTGTATTTGTTTATTCATTATTACTGCATTTAATATTATCAAGCAGCGTGTTGAAAAAGTTCCATAATTAACCCACATGCAGAAAGTATTGTAAATTAGCACACCTTCCCGAAGACGAGCGGAAGATGCTCGAGAAACTGGACCCCGCATCGTCCTCGTCCATCCTTAATTGAGTGAAGTTGAGCGAGTGAGGTCTGAAAAGCGAGCTGTCACTAGAAAATCGTCCGTAGTACTGATCAAAATGTGTAAAATGAATAATAATTGAAACGAATGCTTGACAAAATAGTGCAAACGATTGAAACGAGTCGATTTCAAGTGGTAATAACGCGTTAGACACATCATCCTTCTGTTTAATATCAGGCTATGTGATATTCGCGAATTTAAATATGTTTTAACGTTAGTAAATTATTTAATTTTTAATATAATTGCAAGAGTGTTTGAAAAGCAATGTGCATGCAGTTTCTGCGTGTGTGCGAGTGCGTGGGAAAGAGCAGAATATGTCGATGTGCTTTTAATATGGTAGATACTACACCACGTTGTTCCTTTTGGAATTAGCAGATATTGTACAAAAATTAAATATCTTTGAAAGGGAAAATGAGACGCATGACCATGTGCTTCTAAGGCTTGTGCAGGAAATATTGAGCAGAAAGTGCGACATGCTCCATATTGACCATATAAAGAAAATGGAAACAGCTCTGTCTGTTTCTGATATGGAGCAGTTGTTTCATGTAAGATAATTTCTGAATTATTAAATAAGTGGAAGCTTTAAGTTTGCTCATCACTTGGAAAAGAAAAAGTCCGTCTTCATGTGGATGTCCTTCGAAAATAAGAAATCCGCCATTGGTGGATTCCGATTGAAAAGATGTCGAAGAAAAGATCGTAAAAGTGAATTCATGTTAATTAATGTGTCTGAAGCAAGAGTACGATAGACATTTCGCAAACATAATAAATGATTTGTGAAGGAACCAGCTGATCTTATAAATACAGCTTCCAGTTGTGTTTCCTGCAAAATAATAAGATGTGATCGGAAAAAATGCAACTTTTAGCCCACTGGGACAATTCAGCATTTTTTTCTTTGGGAGAACAAAACCCGGTGGTACTGCTCTTCATTCACCAACATAACCTTCGAGCCTGTCATTATTTCTTCGAAGTATTTTTATAAAGATAAAGATATTTAAGATTCTTATAAGATGGTAGTCGACATTATTGATCTTCCTCGAAAGGTTACCAACAAAATATTTAATTTCGCTGAAAATTCATCCCTACTACAGATGAGAAAAGTAAGTTCCTTCCAACTATTCATCATAAAGTTTAGAATTTAAGCTCTGTAAGACGACCAAGGAAATTCTTGATAATTTACTTCACGCTAACCAAACAGAGCTAAATCACTTTCACATAAAAGAAATTGTGAGGAATAGTTGTTTATATTATTTTATTTATTGAGTACATTGTATATAAAAGAATATATTTTGCAGATCAACAAAGATGATGTTATGCTGGGAGGAATTGCGATTATGTTTTTCTTCAAAACAAATCGAGATATGTTCCTGGGAAAAATATTCGCGTCGTTTCTGTTCTCAAAATTGTGCTGGACATTTTTCTGGAGAACAGATCCCTCTTCTCGAGGCATTAGAATTGAACTAACTCCAGAAGATTTCGAAAACGTCTTCTTATATTTTTATACTCCCCTTCCCGCAAAGTTATTGTTTTTTACCAATCTCAGTGCTAATATAATTCAAGCGTGCACTAATCGCTTTGATGGATCGATGTATGGCTGTTGTTACATAACGCCGAAGTCAAATATTTCCGATTTGTAAGTCTGAGAATTTGTACAAAAACAATTTTTTTTTATTTCAGCGAACAATGGGCAGATTTTAGTGATAAATTAAGGCCAAAAAGTGTTAACGTTTCTGCGCTTCCATGTTCACGAGGTAAATTGAATCGACTTACGCAATACAACTGAACTGATTTCAGAATCTTTCGAATTCCTCTTGGATCTGGCCGAAATTGTTCCCAAACTAACCATCGTTTTGGAAGGGGATGATAAAGCCAGGGTGCCTGTGCCACTGAGGCTTTTGCAGGAAATGTTGCATAGAAAATGCGATACGCTCATTGCTGACTACAGTAACGCGTGGGATCAAGTGTATTCTGCATCTGACATAGAGAAGCTGGTTCAAGTAAGAAATAACGTAGTCTCAAAGAAGAATACGTTTGAGGTGCTTCATCACACGGGAGAGCTAAAGTGCCTCACGGTAAGGACTTCAATCGAAAATGATGAAACTACAATTGGAGAATTCCGGTTGACAAGATATCGACGTATGGATCACAGACTTCATTTCGTATTAAAGCATCTGTCTAAAAAACCAAAATAAAAGAAATAAAAACAAATTTTCAATCAATGTGATGTAATATAAAGTCCACAAAGCGGGTTAACCTTCATCAATACGTTAGCCGAAATGTCTGTCAAGAGGATGGAAGATTTTCGGGAAGGAGAGAAGATGTTCCGATCCATCGAGCGAAGATTTATCAATTTTTATTTTTTTGCGACTGAAATAGATGCATTCACAGAGTAAAGGTGTAATTTGCTGATTCGGAATCGCTTGCTCGAATATCGGACGAGTGTACTAAATATCTTACATGAGTAGTTTTAAATTTCTCTCTGTGGGAATCTGAAAATGCGCTATTCCCGATTGGATGTTCCGAGTGAACCTTACGAAGAGTCTTTCAAAAATCATTTTAAAGCTTGCTTTCAACTCTCCATCATTTTTTAGGGAAAGGTAGGATAACATTTAGACTTCCATTATTTCATTTGTCAACTCAGTTTGCGCTAAGCAACAATCTTTATCGGACCCATCTCAGAATACAATACACGTCATTCATACCAGCACACAAAGAAACAAGATTAACAGAATCGGAATCACATAACATAGTCCTTCTTATCCTCCATTCTCTCCTCAACCATCTCCAGTCTGTCCTCAATGTCATCCAATCTTCCCTCAACACCATCCTCCTTCTCCCATCCTTCCATATCCTCAACCCTCTCCTCAATCTTCTTCATCTTCTGCCCAATCTGCTCCATCTTCATCGAGAACGAAGCCATTCTCTCCCGGAAGGGAACGGACTTCAACTCGGCAAGCTTCTTCTCCATCTTGGCCTCCTTCTCATCAGACTGCACAGTGGACAGGATGGTCGCCGCGTTGAGAACCAGAGTGGGGAACGAGAGAGATTCATTGGCGTCGTCACTGGATGCATCCTCAGGAGATTTCGTCTTCTCTTCATCTACCTTCTCGTACTCCTTCTCCTCCTGCTCATCATCAGTGTCGTCACTTGAGGAGGAAGAGTCCTCAGTCTCAGAGTACTCATCGACCAGATCGCAGACTTTCTTCTGGCACTTCTCTTCCTCCACCTTCTCAAACTCCTTCTTGAATCCCTTCTTGAACCCCTTCTCGAATTCCTTCTTGAACCCCTTCTCGAATTCCTTCTTGAACCCCTTCTTGAACCCCTTCTCGAATTCCTTCTTGAACCCCTTCTCGAATTCCTTCTTGAACCCCTTCCCAAACCCCTTCTCGAACTCCTTCACAAACGGCTTCAGAATCTGCTTCTCCAATATCTTCACAAACGGCTTCTCAAACTTCTCCACTAACTGCTTCGACACCTTCTCAATCTCCTTCTCATCCTCATCCTCGCTGGACTCCTCATCCTCGCTGGACTCCTCATTCTCGCTGGACTCCTCATTCTCGCTGGACTCCTCTTCCTCCCCCTCATCACTACTGTCGCTGTCACCGACTTCCTTTCTCACATGCTTCGATTCTTCGACGACGTTGGTATGCACCTGAATTCAAATGATGATCGAGTGTGACAATTTCAATGGAATTTGAATCAAATTGAGAGTTCAACTATTATCTTTAATATTTATCCGCACTTGTGCTTGACCAACCTTTATCATTGCGCTCCTAATGCTGAGCTGTTCATCCTTCACAACCTCGTCCGCCTCCTTCTCCTCCTCATCGTCATTCTTCTCCTCCTCACTCGTCGTCTCATCGTCATCACTGCTGTCGCTGTCACTCTCTTCGTCACTTTCTTCGACATTGTCCTTGGATGCGGCCAGACAAGGAAGCACCTGAACATGTTAAATTGCTATATTTCATAATTTTGCGTAGGGAATCAGGAGAAAAAAAGGAATAAAATGTTGAGAATGAACGAAATATGAGAACCAAGAGAGAATAATACGAACCTTCTCGACGGAGAGCTCCCTGCTCGGCATCTGCTCCTCCTTCTCCTCTTCATCATCGCTGTCCTCTTCCCTCAGATCGATCTCCTTCAGGTCTTCTTCCCCCGGGACGACAGGAGATCTCTTCTTTGGAGACTCCCCTCTTGCCTAGAAATGAAGGTTGGATTTTAGATAGACAAAAGATTGACAAATATTGGCTAAGCCGTGCACTGGATAAAAGGGACAGAAAAGTCACTAACAGTATTAACAAGTTTCTTGTGCAAATCCATGAAGCTGGAGACGTCCGATTCACTAATTTCGTGTCCAGAATGAACAGCTCTTTCGAAAATGTCGTCGAGTTTCTTCATACCATCCCAGTCAATAGTGGCTGGCTGAACGGAAAGTGCTGCAGGAACAGCCTGAAATGTACTCGTTTTTCTAAGTTCGGGACATTCTCGTTTTGTTTAGTGGCTCTTCCAGCCAACGATTCAATAAGAAGTCCCCAACTCTGACTGGGCAACGTGTGATGGTCATTACCACTCACAATGTTTGGACCCTCAGAATTTTGACTTGGATATGACGCTCAAATTCAGATTCTGACTGCGCAAGAAGACAAATAGCCCAGAAACCCCTCAATGCACCTATTTTGTAACTAGAAGAACGGCCCTCGGTCTCCCATTATCGTAATCAGTGCTCACAAATTAATACTCAAAGATCATTTGTAATACGCCTTCGGATATTACTCGCCTCAGTAGCAACCTCAAGCTGCCTTGGAGGAGCCTGGGCCACAGGTGCACTTGCAGCAGCAGCTGCGGCCGTCATGCTCTCCTCGTTCTTCTGCTGGAGGACCTTCCACATCCATTCCTCCTCGTTGATCGCATTCTGAGCCCGGATTTCCTCCTCAGGAGCAGACGCCGAGAGCACTGGGGCTTCCTACAAAGTTGAGATAAGAACATAATCTCTTATCCGTGATAACGAGAAGTAATGTAAAGTACAAACCTCAGGAACGGCCGGCTCAATAACGACATCTTCGGATGCAACAGCGACCTCATTCTCGACCGTCTCGCTTGCTTTTCCATGCTCCATCAGACGAATGCCGCAGGCGTTGTACTCTTTCGCGAGAGGTGTGAGCACGAAGCACGGTCTCATCTTCTCCGAGATTTCGGCCATACGAGAGACGAGCAACTCCTTCTGAGGTGTAAAGGCATTATTGGCATATCAAAACTAGCCCTAAATATGATAGGAGCATCTGAATGAAAAATATTCATTTTTGTTGTCTCAGGAGAATAAAAAAGAAAACAAGAATTGTGGTTATCATCCGATTCGTAAATTCCGTCCCTAAATGAATATCAAGTGCTTCTCACCTCGGCCTCATCGTTGGTGCGGGGAATTTCCTTAGAGAGCAATTCGCGAATGGCTTTCTGCAAAACAGGAGATTAGCAAAATTTTAAAAACGTTCAGGTGATATGAGGAAGCTATGGATGGGTTGGCAAAAAAATTGTCCCTTCATTTCGAGTGCTCTCCCACTTTACCTCTCGTTCGGACCGGCAAGAGAGTAACCAAAGGATGCTTCAATTCACCTCATTCTTCTGCAGATCATTCGCCTTCCTTTGTCTCTCGTATTCCACACGGAGGGACTCGTACGCGGGATGCTCCGGGGTCACGCAGCCATTCTTGTAGACGAAGAAGGGAAGGGACAGCTCGATGAGAAGAACGGCCAGCTGTGGTCCGGTCGGATCATCGCAAGACTTATTTTTAACAAGGGGCGTGTACGGTTCGACCAAGCGGTCGGCTATGCCCGTTTCCCTCATGAGATAGTTGAATTGATGCTCGTAGCGGCTGAGCTCCTCGTCCTTCACGCTGGAGGTCGCATCGGCAAGCGATAGCAGTTCCTTGAGGTCAGCAATCTCTTTGTCCTTCTGAACACAAAACAATTTTTTAATATCTCAACTTCGGATAAGTAACATGATTGCAAAGGAAGACGGATCAAAATGGAACCTCGGAGATGGCCTCATTCAGCTTCTCGACTTCGGCCTTAATCTCCATCAGACTTCTCTCCAACTGATAATGGGAGGTGATAAGATTCTTCTGACTCATGTAGGCATGTTGCAGGTTTTTCTCCAGTTCCGCCTTCTCCTTTTGCAGCTCCTACAATCGGATATTTTAGCATCGACATTCAACAGTAAGCTCAAATAGTTGAGTATAGAAATAGGACAGTTCGTTTGACGTATAAGCCCTTCATAAAGGATTATTCAAATTCAAATACTGGATTGGTGTTCAAATGATGCATACCCCATTGTCGTTCCAGATTTGTGTCACCTTCTGCAGAACGTTCTTCTTCTCCTCTGCTTCCATCTCGAGTTCCTGCACCTGAACATCCGCAATTTCGTATTGAAATTAATCTGAGCAAGTTAGTACGAGACACTCATGAAATTAGAAACACCTCAGCAATCTATTTAGGCGGATGATTCTTTTTAGGTGTAGCATTCAGTTAAAGGTTCTTCCAATAATGCACAGAATATAAAAATAGTCTGACCTTCGCTCTCAACTCCTCGTTCTCGAGCACAAGATCACTGCACTCTTCTTCGGATGAATTCCTCAGTAACGTGTACTCGTCTTGCAAATCGCCATACTGAAAACGTTTACTTTACTACAATGAAATTGAACTCATTTCTCTAAGAACTTTTTTACTCTTGTCACTTTTTCAACAGGAGTGCAGACTATTATAAATTCGCCCCTCTTTCCTCTTACTTTCCCCTCAAATTTGGCTAGTGAGCGTGAGAATGGATAGAAACCAACCTGTGCTTGAGCTAGGCCAACCTCTGCCTGGGATTCGTCCAGCATCATTTCCAGCTCGTTGTTCTTCTCTGTCAGATGCTGAAAGCAGCAAGTTCAGTCTCAAGGACTTTTTTGATTGGCAAATTTTTGAACTCATTTTTAAAGTTGATGACTTGAGTCAGCTCGACAATGGCAAGAGTCATATCCAAGATGAATTTCAGGTGTGACTGTACCTTATTATCGGCCTCCATGAGCTCTCTCTGCTCCATCTCACTCTGCAGCTTCCTCTCCATCTGGGCGATCTGCGACTCGAGCTTCGCGACCTGAGAAATGAGTAAAATTGAATCCACAATCAAATGGATTTCGTGGTGTGCACCGGTTAATTGAGATTCAGGACACTATTAGTCTATTTTGTTCACGGAAAGACAGAAGCACAAGAAAGTTGAACATTTCTGGACCTCTCAATATGTAAATACAGTAAATCCCACCGTCAAGCGCAATTCGTTGATTTCGACGACGAGATCGACTTGCTTCTTCTTTTCCGCGGGAAGCGTCGAATCGACGAACTCTCCGAACTGAAATTGACAACAATTTATTTTCCTCTCTTGATAGATTTGTCTCTCATTGTTATTAATTTTCAAAGGTGAATAACTCTTGAAGATATTGGGAACGTTGAAATCATGGACTACGGTACGAGAAAACAACTCGCTTCTCGCTCATTTCTCTCCAGCTCGTGCTCGTGATGGATCATTCTAGTCTCCGATTCAGCCCTGCAGATATAACATATAATAAGCCATAATTTCAAACTCGTTAAAACAAAAAAAAACGTTGAAGCAAGAATACGAGACTCACAGCAGGCTCTTCAGCTTCCTAATCTCCACACTCTTCGGGTCGCTGACAAACAACTGCACGCAGGGAGGCTTCGTGGGACTGCAAAAGGGATGATCATGAATATCTTTCGAGTAGAGCAGACTTGGAAAGGTCGAACTGTTTCTCGTTGATGTAGGCACAAAGGAAAAATATCCCGTTATTCAAGATTATCAGCTCTTGCAGTTGGGGGATAACTCACCATTCCCTCTTGAAGTTAGCGTATCCAATGGCCGTGTTGAGGTCGGCTGCCGTCTCGAGAACCACGTCGGATTCACCATCTGGAAAGAGGAGATGAAGGCTAGACATCGACAGCCGTCAGAGATTAACCTTCTCATTTATCTTTTCTTTTCACAGTCCTAGTGCTAGATTGTCATTCACTCGCAGTCACTTCCTCACTTCATACAATACTTTACAAGCTTTTCTTTCTCAGAAGGGAGGACGGGAGTCAAGAATAGAACAGTCCTCGATAGCACACTCTCTGTATTGAGGAATAGGGCGGACCATACCCTCTGGGTAAAAGAACAGATGTCAGAACTACCCAGTGGCAACCATCGTGAAAGACCATCCTGAAAGACCTACGCTGCGAAGGGAAACGGTCCCAGGGGGTAGAATACGGAATACTGATCAATTTATATCGCACCTACTAAGCCCAGTGAAATCAGGTGAACAGGCTCTGGCCGTATTCAACTCACCATTCCAATACATCTCCCCGAATTGCTCCTGTTGAACGATCAAAACCACCCTGTCCTTGACCGCCTTGAATAGCTCCTCGTCGAGATAAGTGCACGCGAATCTGAAATGAGATGGTTGATCGGGTGATACACACCAGGTGCGAGGAGTTTGTAGTTTGATCTTTGTAGGTTGCAGTTTGATCCTTGCTAACTACAGGACACCGATAAGAGCTACTCTAACTGAAATATCCTTATCTGGACCAAGCTGAGCGATATTACTTGTGAAGCGTTCCATTGTGAGCAAGTTTGAAGTTGACACGAGCAGCCATGTTCCTGAAACATGCTTGTTCATGATAAATGCGCAAACGAAAAACAAGGCAGAGTACTGACAATACTGTGTAATATACTGTGTATGTGTAATGTAATATAATACTGAGTACTGTGAATTTAAATTTAAAAACGAAAGAAAAAGAGAGAGGAGGTCATCTAGCAGGGAAATGGTGATGAGTGAATGGATCGGGTTGAGCGTCGGTTTCGGCTATTGCTGGCTTGGCGTGATCGGGCTTCCATTGGTTGAGTGTAGGATAGAAGGGATGCCGGAGGTGAGGTGGCTGATAGGAGGAGGTCCACAGGGTATGTTACCCAGGGGGGGGGGGAATCGTCGTGTGGAAATTTTTTACTTTTGAATTTTTTTATTCACAAATAAATCTATAAAATGAGTGCAAGACAAGACAAAGCCAGTAGGAAGAATGGAGAAGAAAGAGGATACCGTGTTGTCAGTCCATTAAAATATTCTGAATTTCTAATCACAAAAATCAGGGCCGAAAGGAGTTTATCATGTATCTCCTTTTATCTCCTTTTATCCCCTTTCATCCCCTATTTCGACATCCACTTTATTCCGCACATCATTTCAATCATTTATCCGATTCTCATCTGTTCCTCATCATCTCGACGGCAGAAAGTCTTCTAAATGTATCATGTACCATCGCAAAAAAATTGTTGACGCTTTTCATGTATCTCCCTCCTTTCATCCCTTTTTATCTCATTTATCGACATCCACTCATTTATTTGATCAACACATCATCGCAGTGAATACGGTTCTCCTCAATTTATCATCATCTTTATGAAAGAAATTCTTCTGGATTGTCTATGTATCTCCATTGATTCTCTTCGAGCACTGTTTTCTGATTTCACTCCGAGCAATACATCGTCACAATAATCTTCCCTTTACAAAGATGATGATAAATTGAGGCTTCATCATTTCGACGAGGGAATCTCATCTGAATGTACCGAATGCCTTTTTATCGAACTGTTTGACATTCAGTGAACTGCTTCTGAATTTTCCACATTTTCCACGTCTCCTTTTATTATCTTTTATTTTTATCACCTTTTTTCTCTTTTGTAAATATTCTCCAAGGAGGAGTAAGTATAAAGTGAGGAGGCAGGGTGCGCTTGGCACAACACATTGTTCAGAGAAGTCAGAGTGGGTGAGGGATACGGTAGGTGGTGCAGAGTGCTCGACGGACAGACAACAACCGCGACGCGACACGCGACGCGTTGGCTGTTTACCCCATGATGGAATGTGAGGCGAGAGTGGCAGACGAGCAGAGTTGACCGCGACGCGTACGCAGCTCGTTGGCTTATTTAGTGAATCACGCGAGAGAGTGGGGGGAGGGAGAGAGCGCATACCCTCAGATAATCTCTCTCTACGCGAGAAGAGAGAACTTTCCTTTCCATTCTGTGTAAACAGAGGAGAGCTCGTTGAATCGCATTTGTAGTGAAAGAAGGGATAAATGTGTTATGCACATTCCATCACCACTCCGATTTGATGTGAAACCGGTATGCATGTGTTAAAGAGAGGGAGGAGAGGGAATGTGAATCCCCCCATCTCCCCTCTCTATTCATTCTCTTATGTGATTTATTCTGCCAAAACGATGCGACTCCGATCCGATTGTGGCAGAAAAGGAGAAAGTTATGTCGACCCCTCGGCTTTCTCCACCATCAGAGAGGGAACCAGTCAGCATGTGTAAAAGAGAGGACGAAGAGAGAAGCGATGGAATATATCTCCTCTCACTCGCCTTCCCTTCTTTTTCTCTCCCCGAGTGTGACTCACCCTGCCAATCAATGCGAGGCAGCGGGCACCCCACTCGCCTCACCCTTCTTCGCTGTCTCTCTATGAAGAACCTCTCTCTCCCCTCTCTTACTCTCCTCTCTCTCCCTCCCCTCTTTCCATCTTCTCTCTCCCCCCTCTTTCTCTCTCTCTCACTCTCCTCTTTCTATCTTCTCTCTCTCCTCTCTTTCTCACTCTCTCTTCTCTGCCTCTTGGTGGCTTAGTCTGGCGGAGAGAAGCTAAGGCAAATAAGGTTTCCCTTGCGCAAACATGGAGGGAGGAAGGGAGGAAAGAGGAAGATGCCAAACACAAGGAGGCGGAGCCAAAGAGGAGGAAGTATTGATGGAATGTGCATTCCCCCTCTCCCTCCTCCCCCCCCCCTCTCCTTCCTCCCTCTCCCCGCTGTGCACACAGGGGCTGGATCGATAGACGGCCTCACGCGTCGCGTACGCGTCGCGGTTAGTCTCTCTACGAAGTGCCTTCTCGCCCCGCTGCACAAACAAGTTGCGAAAGGGGGGAGGAAGGAAGGAAAGAGAAAGATGCCAAACACAAGGAGGCGGAGCCAAAGAGGAGGAAGTATTGATGGAATGTGCATTCCCCCTCTCCCTCCTCCCCCCCCCCTTCTCCTTCCTCCCTCTCCCCGCTGTGCACACAGGGGCTGGATCGATAGACGGCCTCACGCGTCGCGTACGCGTCGCGGTTAGTCTCTCTACGAAGTGCCTTCTCGCCCCGCTGCACAAACAAGTTGCGAAAGGGGGAGGAAGGAAGGAAAGAGAAAGATGCCAAACACAAGGAGGCGGAGCCAGAGAGGAGGAAGCGTTGATGGAATGTGCACTCCCCCTCTCCCTCTCTCTCCTCCTTCCCCGCTGCGCTAACATAGGAGCTCGATCAATACCCTGCCTGACGCGTCGCGTACGCGTTGCGGTTCTCCTTTTTTTTCTCTGGTGGTTCTACCCTATCGACGCAGTGTCTTCTCGCTCCGCCTCCTTGAAGAGAGTGTGCACTGCATTGTTTGCTCGGCCACGGCAGCTATCAGTTCTCTCTGCTTTCCTCTCTCCTCCCCTACTAAATATTTTTGTAAGGAGATTATTCAGAAGAATATTCGATTTTTCGGAGATTTTTTTCGAAAATAACACGGTCAGTATTTATGTCAGTTATCAATACTCAAGACAGATTGTGATCATCGGACGAATATTACACGATTGCTGAAGGACTTCTGGGGAATCCATAGTTGCTCGATTAAAGAAGCCGTTGTGATTACCCCCCACTGCTGCTCCAACCGTTGAATAGAGCAATCCGGTTAGTATGTGTATGCATGGGTGAAAGAGAAAGAAAAGAGGAGAGAGCGAGAGAGAGAGAGCTAGCTAGCGAGCGATGGAATGTCTGTCACTCCACAACACACTCTCCCTCACCCTCTCTTTCTCTACCCTACCCAATCAATGCGACTCAGCGAGCACTACTCTTTTTACACCGAGTGAATCGTATAGGCTCTCCCTACTCCCTACAGAGAGAGTGAGAGAGATTATCCGATGGTATGCTCTCTCCATCCCCCTTTGTCTCCATCTCTCTCTCGCGTGATTCACTAAATAAGCCAACGCGCTGCGTACGCGTCGCGGTCCGCCCTGCTCGTCTGCCACTCTCGCCTCACACTCTATCATGGAGTAAACAGCCAACGCGTCGCGTGTCGCGTCGCGGTTGTTGTCTGCCTGCCGAGCACTCTGCACCACCTACCGTATCCCTCACTCATTCTGCCTTCTCTGCATTATGTGTTGTGTCGATCGCACTATGTCTCTTCTCTCATTATTCACTCCTCCGCCGGATCAATCATTCGAAGCATCGAGAAGAATTTGTGAGGATGGTTCTGTGAACTAGATTCTGTGAAAAGTGCTGAGTTTATATAATTTTTGATTTTTAGTATAACAGATATTATTTTCAGATTGTCCATTCAAACTGAAAGCCAAATGGCATTCGTCGTTGTGATTTGGTTTATCGAATGATTCGGCAACATTGAATAGTCACAGCACGCTTGGAAATCAAAGGCACGGGGTGAACAGTGGTGCTGGTGTACTAATATTATAACACGACTAAAACAAAAGGCATCCTCTTCTCAAGTCGCCCTCCTTTTGTTTCCTTTCTGTCATTCGTCACCAAGGTCCTCTTGTACTAACCCCCCCCCCCCCGCTTCCTCGCCTAATTCATACACATTTACCACCAATAAAGGCAACCTAGGTCACCTATTCTTCTCTCTTTTCTCCCTTCTCTGCCCAATTGCCCTCCATTGATTAGTGTGTATGGGTGTAGTGTCAACAAAGGCGCTCAAGGTCAGCCCCTCTCGCTCCTCTATTGATTCTATCCATCTCCCCCTCCATATACCCTATTCATACTGTCAATCAAGTCGGTCAAGGTCACTCCGCTCCTCTCCTTCCGCTTACTCCTGATCATTTTATAATGGTGACAGGTGTAGTCAAGAAGGTCAAGGTCACAGTCTCCCCCCCCCCCATCTATCCGGCCTTCTGTGCCCTATCCCTCCCCTGCGCTCAACCAAGATCAGATTGTGCCTGCTGTCCATAGTGTCAATCAAGGGTGTCAAAGCCAGGATCACTCCCTTCCCCCCTCCATCCTTCTCCTCGTCATTTTCCCTGGATCTCCATCACTGTGTAGTCTTCAACCTGCCAATCAATTTTATCAAAGTCACCATCTCTCCCACTCGTCTCCTGCAATCCTCCCCCCTCCATCCTTCTCCTCGACCTGTCAATCAAATCTAGCTTATAAAATCTCGCCCGGTACTTCCCTTCACACTCCATCCTGCCAAGGTCATCCTCCCTTCTCCTCCTTTTTCCTCGATTACATCATTCACACAAATTCCTACCCATCCTACCGTCACAGTGAACAGATGTCAAGGCGATCAAGGTCATTCTCTCCCTTCTCATTTCTTTGATCTTTTGCGCCTTCACTGTCCAAGTCCTCTTCACTTCCACAACTGTCAAGGACAAATAGTGTACTGTCCGATCATCTGCTGGAATGACTATCAGTCAAAGTCAGCCGCTGTTCTTCTTTTTTCCTCTTGTTTACTCCCACCTTCGAGGTCACAGTGCAATGCCGTTCCACTTTATGTAGAGATATACAGTTCGTCAAGGTCGCTTGTTTCACTTATAAGTTCTTCACGGTTGGGTAGTTCTAATCATTCGACTTGAGCACTTCCTCTTCTCTTCACGTAAAGATTGCTCTCACTCCTTGGGTTATTTCCTCTCTCCATCCCTTCGCTGCACTACACTCCCTTATCATTTGAGGTACACATGATCACTTCTTTCATCGTTCTCTCTCCCTTTCTTCACTCCACTCCCTTATCACTCGAGGCACATCAATTCCGTCCTATCATGGTGGCTGAGAGCGAGATAACACATTAGTTCCGCTCTGCAAAGAGGAAAGGCGATTACACGATCAAGAGAACGGTACGAGAAGATAGGTATGACGGGAGGGATCCAAGTGGCTAGCAGAAAGAGAGCATGAACACGGACCTCACTCACTAGCACGCGATAGAATGTGGAGCGAGAGTGAATTATAGAACGGGAAAGAGGAGAGAGCGGGCCGAGGCGGTAAACAAGTTGTGTAGCACTTTTCCCTCCTCTTGCTCACGAGAGAGAGAGAGAGAGTGAGAGAGTATGATGAAATGCGGACATCAGTAAATAGCAGAATATAGTGAGGGAAGGGTTGTGTGTCGGGTAAATAAGCATCGATAACTATTCTCTTTCCCTCCTTCCCTCCCTCCTCCCTCCCTTCTATCATCATCCTCTTTTCTATGCATGACTCAGCGACAAGGCGATAAGCGCGCGTATCTCTCTCCCTCCCTTTCCCTCACTCCCTCCCTCCTCTCCCGCTTTCTCCTCTCTTCCGACTCCTCGTGCACTCTCGTATTTATAGCAGGTGATAGAGCGGGGGAGGGGAGGGGAGAGGGGAGGAATGCCAGTGGAAAAGATAAATTATGAAAGCAACAGCGGGTTTCATCATCGGAAATGTAGGGGAATTGGGAAAGAGGGAGGGTGTGATGAAATGGGCAAAGCGAATGAAAGATGAGGAGAGAAGAGAGATGAATCGTCCGATAGACAACCGGATCGCTCCCTTCCCTTCGTTCTTTTCTCGCTATGCTATGCATGCTAGATATGCGTGGAAAAGAGAAGGAGTATAGGGGGAGAAATTCATATTCCAAGCAATTGGGAATGCAAAGAAAGTTACTTCCCCCTCACTCTTCGCTGCGCATGGAGAAGAGAACTGATGAAATTACGATCATGGCCAAGGGGTAGGAGCAAGAAGGGAGGGTAGCTGTTCTCGTTTTCACACCCACTTTCTCTCGCTTTCTCTCCCCCCCCCCCCTAAAGCAGGAATGATCCAGCAGGATTGCGATGAATGGTTGTGTTATCTCTTCACTCGCTTGCAACGATGAGAGGAAGGGGGGGGGGGAGAAGTTCCTCGAGCATTACATTCAGGGGGGGGGGGTTGGCAGAGCCTTTTTTTTCTCGTTTTCTGCTCTCTGTCAGGTGAGGGACCACGGGAAAGAGAGAGAGAGACTCTCCTTCGCTGTGATCCATCTCTCTCTACCAGGTGAGAGACCAAGAGGAAAGAGAGAGCAATGATCAGTGAGGGAGGGGACCCTCAGAGGAGTAAGTTTTCTATTGTTTCCACAAATCTTATCACCAGGAGTAGAGCATGCCCTCAATTCTCTTCTCCGCTTTCGATGGGGACTACGGGGGAGTGGAAGTGCTTTGTTTTCGAGGGCTTCTCTTAATTTTCTCATTACACTTCTTATCGCTGGGTATAGGAATGACGTGCGTTCTCTCTCTTTCTCCACTCTCCATCAGGCGAGGGAAGGATGGGTAGGCTTTTCTTTCCCGATCAATTTTCTCTTCTTCTACTGTGAGGGGATGATTCATAGCGATAGGAAAAGATGATCACTCACTTTCTCTCCCTCTTCGCTCTCGTCTCTCCAATCTACGTTCAATCTCGCCCCTCTAGCTAGCGAAGGATCATGGGAAGTGATGAGACGGGCCGATCAGTCACGGCAAAGAGATGAGCCGCTTTTATCATCGAAAATAAAAGGGAAGGAAGAGGGGGAAGCGGAAGAAGGATGACGGGGCAACGGTAAGAAAAGGGAAGGAATGCGAGGGACCATCGTATTTATATTACAGTACATATTTCCAAGTCACACTTTCAGTAATTGTTTTTTTTCCAATTAAACGTAAACGATAATTGGAAAAAAACTTAAAAGATAATTGGTTCAGCCAACAAACGGCATAAAAGCCATCGCGTGTGCGTGCTTCTCTCACTTGTGCCGCGCACTCCCTTACGAGTCGTTCCTCCTTTCCACTTTTTGCTTTTTTCACTCAATGCGCTAGCGAAAGTGAGAGTCGAGTGGGGGTGAGAATAGAAAGAGTGCTCCTCTTTCTCCACAAATGCATAGACGTGTGAATGGCGCAATAGGAAACCGGATGGGTGAGTGACGTAAGTAAGTCGGGGATAATCTCTTCTTCGATAGGAATTAGGGTGACAAGGTGAGAAGAGTGAGTGACGTGACCTTCAAGTGCCTGCCCATTCCCATGTTGACACCTCATTTGCACCTAAATTAGGGAATATTATACAGAACGACATAGAAATATCTTAGCGTGACCTTTCCCATGGCACTACTTGATCCCTTTCGACTAGTTCTTATCTTGGCACCCTATTAGCAGTGAATAAGCCAGCGGAATGTGCATTCCCGGTATGATTGAATATTCTGACCACGAACGTGAGAGAATGCACTGTGAATATGAAGAGGCTGATTGATCCACGTATTTCATTCTCTGCTCACGATCCCACATCGATAACGTCATTCATCAACCATTGCCCCCTTCCCCCCCCCCCGTAGTCATGTGCATATTTGATCGCTATCCCTCCATTCTCTCTCAATTCCCCCCCTCCCCCATTCTTGTCCTCCGCGTTGCGCGTCTCGTTTACACTCGTTTCTCCTCCGCTCCCATACATTGATCATCCCATTTCAGTTCATGTTCCATCGATTCGAGCTTGGGAAGGGGCGAGTTCGCCGGGCGTGTGGGGCTTGCTCGCGTGAATTCGGTGATCGAAAAGAGTCGAACAAGGAGAGAAAGGAGCACCGGATCGATGTGAGTGTAGAGACATTTTATTTAAAGGAAGCAACGTATGAAGATGTAGTTAAACATCGCCTTACAGAGACATCACATTCACCATCGGCGACTACTTGCCAAGTCGTTCTGTGGCTTCTGCGGAGTACAGCGAGAGAATGCCTTCTCTCAATTCGACCACATGGAAGAGAAGGTATGAGAGAGGAGAGGGTCTTGTGCTCTCTCAATTTCCAATGCTCTCTCGCTTCTCTGCTCGTCGAAAGAGCATTGCGAAATGGGAGAGGGTCAGACGTTTCATCACAGTGTTGCATTCAGGAGCATGGATATGAGTGGATGAGGATGCAGACTGCGTACAAGGCGGCTACCGGCGCGGATATGGTGGTAGGTAGCTGGGTCGGGGCATTGACCAGACTACCTGCCTGTCCCCTTCTCCGTCTTCGCAGCCACATCACTTCTCTGCACTCATCCAAGATCATGCAATCACGGGGAGGGGAGGGGGAACAAGGAAACATGGAGATATGAGAAAGCTACAGCCAAATAACTGACCCATTCCAGGAACTGTTCCGTCTCGCCGGTCATGCTTTCCTCGAGACGAACACGCGTATCACAATCGTAAGTTTTCACTTGGACTTGAATCGATTTGCCATAGATCGAAACTAAGAAGAGCCATTCCAGGAAGAAGTACTCGCCTCGATTGCCCAAGAATGGCCAACGGCACCACCACCCGATCCCGCTCCCGTCGAAACAAGCGGACCATCGGTACTGTACTGCGTATTCATCATCCATCACTTCACCCTCTTCCTTCCTTCATCCTCATTTCTCCCCTCTCTGCTAGTCATTACGATGAAGAGCCGCCCACATGACAACAGAATGAGTGCCAATCTCTTGGCTTTATCTGTTACACTCAACCTGGACGCAGTTTAATTGACCTCGAAATTTGAGCCGCCGTCTCTTCATCTCGCACACTATCTCGCTCGCTCTAGTACAGAGAGAGAGAGTACGAAATGGAGAGACTGCAGATATTATTTCGATTTACAATCACCAAATCCCATTGCAGCTCTTTGCGGCCGAGGACTTGGACTCGCTGACCAGAGTCATCTTCAACAACCGCACGGCGGCTGAGGTTATTGCGAGTGGGAAGAAGCCTGAGGAGAAGAAGGAGGAGAATCACGAGGTAAGTCTGCCGGCGAACGAAACGATCGGCTGACTCTCTCATTTCACCATGCTCTCTTGTCGATCAGACAAATGAGAGATGATGGGAAAGTGAGAGAGGCCTGGGACAGTTTCTCGCACAGCGACTATAGCTAATAAACAGAAAGTGCTCAGCTCATTAATTTCTTCTCAGGTCATCCCAGTTGTTGCTCCAACAGTGGAGATCAAAGAGGAGCTGGATACAGCTGCGGTATGCTTTCACTCTCCCTCATCATAATTCATTCTCATCTTCTCAGGCTCAACACCCATACACATCGCTTTCGCTTTCGCCCTCCTCTATGGCTATGCCATATCAACTAGCGGTATGCGATTCTTGCTAGGGTTGCAGAATGCGTCTCTTCATTTCTCGTACTCTCTCACCATTCAGAGTGACGAGAGAACGCGCGGAATGAAGAGGCAGATATTCTGAAAAATGTTGGCCACAATTTTTCAATATCCCCTTGCAGGCGATGTCTACGCCCTCTCCTACGGCGATTCGAAGAGAACAGGCGACGCCGAATTCCGTATGGGCTTTCCTCCTTTGCTATTCTCTAATTGTTCCACTACAGGTCCACCTCAACAACATCTCTCTACAAATTCCCGATATCGGCTCGGATTCTGACTCAAACGATGACTATCACCAGGTTAGCCAGGGAACTGGATTTGACTGGACTGGATCTTTAACAATTTCAGAGACTCATCGAGAATTATTCGATCATTTCCCCTATCATCTCTGGTTGCTCCTCGACGATTTCTGGAATGGAGAATATGGTATACCCCATCTGAGGACAAGAGTGATGAGATCGATTCAGAATCTGGCTGGGCAACCGAGAGTAATCAACGAGACGGGCCCTCGAAAGAGGCCGTCTGCGGAGGATTTGTCCACTCAGGGTGGCTCGTATTACTCCGGAACGGAGATGAAGAAGCAAAGAGGACTGTATGATGATCAGCCTAAGGTGGAGACACTTCAGCCGGTAAGGATCAGTGTCTAATTATCATTTAGCACTCTCGATATCTATGAATAACCCAAAAGGGTGAGATGGAGAAGGAGAAGAGAAATGCATAGCTCTGGATACGATATGACTCCACCAGAAAAACATGAATGTGGACGGCACGAGAAAAGATCACTTGGAGAAGAATGAAGTGCAATATAGAAGAACAACATTGAATCTGTCTGGCCACTCGCAAACTTTCTTGATGTCTCTTACTTCTCGAAAAAAAGAAGAAGAGAAAAACACACGGCAAAAATCTTGGGTGCATCGAGCAATAAGCGCAAGAATCGTGAAGAGAAGAAGGGATTTATCAATGGCGTGCAAAAACATTCACGCTCGTTATTGTGTTTTTCGTTTCGCAGATTTCACTCTTCAGGATTCTTCCTGGAATATCACCGGAATGATTTCTTCGTACGAAAAGATCTAAAAAAAACATTTCCTTGTCGAAAAATGCCATATTCAGCCGGAGACGAACAAGATGGGCTCCTTCTCCACCCACTCGAACTGGTCTGAGGAAGCTGCCGATTTGAAGGATCTGCTGGCCATCATCGAGGATGAGGAGAAATGGGCAATTATGCACCCGGAAGAGAGCAAGCAACCGGCGACTGGAACGGTAAGCATCAGTTATTTTTTTGTGTGAAATGAAGAGACGGCTGCTCTTATTCCGAGAACATGATACATAGACAAAAATATATGAAAGAGGCTACAGACACGGTAATCAACAGTTTTCCTCTATCCAATATTTTAAAAAAATCGTCAAATTGGCTCACTTACGATTGCGAAAGGATCTCGATAAAATAGCATGCCTAAGTCTGTCTCTTTTTTCGCACACACTCTCGATCGCGCAATTGACGAAAGATTGTGTGAAATGAGGAGACTGCTGCTCATATTCCGAGCGCTTCTGTGATACATAGACACAAATATATGGTATACAATTGACTTCATCACTTGTCATGCCCAATGAATATCGTTCAGGCCGTCATAACTGCCTGCGGGAGCCTCTTTCCAACTCCTTCATCTTCATCCGCTGATGGAAACGTCGGTGTCGGAGTGGAGCAGAATCCCGCAATCAAGATGAAGGAGCCAGTGAGTACCTCCTTTCGAGGCTGTTCTTTTCGATGCATTGCATCATTTCTTAACTGATCCTCTTGCAGATCTCACCGACATTCAGCTCCTCATCGATGTCATCGGCGTCCGGATCCGGATGCAGTGCCGGAGAGGTACTGCATTCGCCCAATCTCCTGTCTCTAACCCCCCCATGTATCCCCCCACGTCTTCTCCTCATCTCCGTCCCATTTCTCATGACCTTGCTCGTTTCCAGAACATCGATCCCGCCAAAGTGCACCTCGGAATCAAATTCGTCCCTGCTGCAAATCCAAAGATGAACGTGAACGCTCCATTTAATCCGCTCCCGCATATGCAACAACTCCAGGTTAACTTTGCATGCAAAAACCGCCTTTGAATCCCGGATGGCACTCTTGAATACTCTAATATTGTTTTTTGCAGGCGCTCCTCAACAACCTCCCCATGGCTGCGCAGCGCGTGAGTTTCTTTATATTTTATTAGGATAGTTGGATACGAGGTTACGGTTAAACCAACCTCTTTAACCAACCTCCTCTTTCAGCAATTTTGCGCCGAGGAGAGAGAGGTCGAGGCGTGTCTGCAGAAAAGAAGGCGAGCGCAGAGTGCTAACACTGGTAAGAAAATCAATATTTAAACTGGATGATAAATTCGATTTTTCAGAGTTCATCAAAGCAAGGGTTGATACGTGCCCGCACTGCGACTTCGTCTGTTTGGTCCGCTCCGAGATTACCCGTCGTAAGCATGTCGCGTCGGTACGTTCCGATACTGGGCAATTTCGAATAATGCTCAATGATTCTTGGCATTTGAGGGATACTGGATAGGCTTCTTAGGCCGGGGTAGAGACAGGAGAGAGGAGAGAGGTGACAGATTTCGGGTACTAGTCCATCATCAGGCGAAATAACACCTCAAACTTGGGTAATTAGGCCTTCTGTCATGAAAGGTCTGGCATCTCTCTCTCTCCTCTCTCTCTCTCTTGTTTCTAATCCGGCATTACTAAGAATCATACCCAACAGCTTCCAATTATCTTTTCATTTTATTGATAAATGAATTTATTCAATTTCAGTTCCACTACGACACGTACAACTTCAAATCGAAGTCATCGAACAAGCAGGGTCCTCGTGCGATCGATCTCGAGCACTATTGCATGAACAACTTGGGCGCGCCCGATGAGGGTCCCCTCAGTCTGGTGGATGGCAATGATCCCCAACTGCAGAATAAGACGCACGACCGAGAGCGCGAAATGAGTAAGTGAAGTGAAAGGTTGACCGTGACCACAATTCGTTTCAGAGAACCGAGCATGCCTTCACTGCCCGACTGTGGCGACGTCGAGAGTTTCGCTGCTCCTGCACCTCGAGAAGGTATCCACGAATCGATTCCCTCCCCCCTTTCATTCAGATTCCCTTCGAGACTCAGTTCGAGCTGTCAATCAAAAACATATTCGAATCATTAGAATAAGAAGAATCTTGCACGAATTTAATCGATGTCGTTCCACACGCAACTCCTGGACAGGAACCCGCATTGAAATCTTGAATAGTAGGATATTTTCAGTCTTGTCATCCTTTCAGGAGCATCTGGACAAGCTTAAGCACTTTCTCGTCCAATATCGCTACCTCGCCGCTCAGGTCACCAACAAGGATCCGTACCTGGAGCATTTCGCAGAGAAGTACAGGGTATGATCATCTCTATGTTTTCTTTGTGGCTGCCAAGGACGCTAGCTCTGGTCCCTTTCCCCCATATAAGGACAATGAGGCGTATGAGGCGAAACCTATGATCCCTCACTTTGCGAAATAAGACGAGATTCATTCAGGGCGTAGAGATGCCGGCACCCATCATCGTTCAGTCTCCGGCTCCAATGTGAATCTCCTCCTCATCATCAACGCTGTCCTCCTCATCATCAACACTTCTCCTCACGTCGTTGACGTCATCACTACGAGTAGCTCCTACCGGTTTCATTATAGAATTGTTTGTTAACGTTTCCCCAGTATGCCTCTAACCAGTGTGTCTCTCTATGCCTTAACCATCCTAATCCCGTGCTCACACCAAGATTCGTTGCGCACTCCCTCCTCTCTTCCCTGCTCATGTATCTCCTTGCCTGATTCTCTCAGTCCTGCCGATTCTATCAGTTAGCCATTCTTGCAATTACCTCGTATGCATTTACTTAGCCCCTCCTTGAAAAAATAGAAAACCCAAAAAAAGGAAAAAAGAAAACCCAAAAAAATCATGTTATCCTATGTAGCATTTTTCTCGTTTGTCGTTCATAGTCATCTTCCCCATCTTGTACTGTATTCCCCCCATTTCTCGTGTTCTCCCTTGTCATGATTAGTGTCATCTTCTCTCTCTTCATCTTCTTCACCCAATTTAGTATCTTCCCTTCATCCCTGTTCTCTTTGCCCCTTCCCCCCATTTTGATTACCTTTGTCCACTTGTTCCTTAGATCTCCCCAACATTACCAGTTTAGCTATCTTTTGGAAGATTTGCCCAGAAAACCGCCGAAAACCCAAAAAAAAGACAAAACGAAAAACCCAAAAACAGCTCTCCCTTTTCTCCATCCATCAGTTTTGTACCTACACTACAATTAAGATTTTCCTGCATTTTCTTCACACACTCAAGCACACACCCATCGCCTCCTTGTTATCCTCTCCCATCCCTCTCCCACTTCCCTGTTCTCAGTCGAGCACAAGACGATGAATTGAATATCGCAGCTCCCGAGAATTCCCTACCCTCATCCGTAATCCCGTTATGCCTCTTACTCACCCCCCCCCTCCCTCTCTCTCTCCATCCCATAGTTCACTTTCGTGATTGAGGCCGCTGTCAAGGCTTGACTTCTCACCCTTGTGTTCTGTTATCCTCTCTCTTTTCCACTTTCTATCCCTCTCTATCCTTCTTTCTTGTTTCCTCCTTTCTCAGTCTCCGAGCACTCGACGATGAATTGAATATCGCAGCTCGAGAGACCCTCTTCCTTTTCTTTCCCGACCCCCCCCCTTCTCGTATCCTTCTCTTTCCTCTCCTTTCCTTCCCGTCTTCAATGAACAGTGAACCTCCGCGTTCGAAAGCTATTCATTCTCCTTCCACCTCTCATACCACTTCTCCCCTGTTCCTTTTCCCCTGGTCAAGCAGACTCTGGAGCGCCTTCGGTGCTCGAGCTCTGAGTTCCCTTTCTTCCTCGATTAGGGTTGACCTCCATCTCTCTCCGTCCCCTCTTTTGGCCTGTTCCTGGCCCGGATAGCAGAGAGCCTTCGAGCTCGCAATCTGCTATATCCCCTCACCCCTCACCACCACGGTTCCTAAACCGATCGGTATACCTCTTTGAGAGGATGATCGAGGGCGTGTTTCTCTCGATTGAATCGAGCAAGGTCGAGTGATCATTCAAGATCACTCGTTCTTTATCGATTTCAATTGATTGAAACCCTCAAGGTTGTCTTACCTCAAATAGAAACCAATGGTTTCCGATCAGTTTAGTAATCGCGATGGTCCCTCTTAATGTGAGGAACCCCTCCTAGGAGGTTCTACCGAGATCTATGTAGACTTTTCCCTCTCCTCTCACTCACTAGGTTGCCTGTCTCATTTCTCTCTCTCTTTTTCCATTCACTCAAGTTGTCTATCTACACCCCCTCCCCCTCTTTTCGTCTCTCTGTTATTTTTCATCTTTGGCCCCTCTTTTCTTCTCATCTCACTCATTTGGTTGTCTTTTTTCTCCATTTTCCCTTCCCTTCAGTTGTCTGTGTCGATTCCTCCATCCCTTTCCGTTGGAATTGTATCTATTCTTCCTCGTCTTTGTCCACTGGCCTATCTTCCCTTCTCACTCACTCGGTTGCCTGTCCCCTGTCCCACTTGGTTGCTCGTCTCTCTCATTTCACTCAAATTGTCAATCTCCTGACCTGGTGATTAGTTCCATCTTCACCACACTGTAGTATTTGGTACTACTCCCTCTGTCTCTCATTTCCATCACTCATGTTGTCCTCTCCATGCTACCAACAAATGTTCAATGGTGAACTTTCCATCTCCACCCCCACTGTAGTCTCTCGCACTCTTCCATTGCATTGTCCTGATATGGAAGTGATCTTTCTAACGTGTCAACTCATACTATGTGTCATTGCTGAACCATTCGAGTATTCCATCGTGGTGGCAGTTGCCACATAGTAATCTACGGGGTCAACATCAGCCCTGTGCCCTCGCTCTCCCATCCCCGATCCCATATTGATCCCGGCTACGAGATGCCTTCTCTTTTCTCTCTCTCTTCGCTATACTTTATTCGTTCTCTAATGTCGTGGCTAGTTTGCCCAATGCATTCCATCGGTGTTTATCAAGTAGTCATATATTTGCATATGTAGTGTAAAACAGTAGTTCAACTGTGCTATCAACCTGAATAAATATAAATCATACATTACTAATCTGTTGTAGAGTACGAGAAGGGGTGGGGAAAAAAGAATACGTTTTCTACGGAAATTAAACTGTCAATAAAGTCTTTGAATATTGTCAATCGTTGTGAAACAACTTGATCTCGTTTGTCTGTTAAAATCTTGTATACTTTTTGTCTTATTGGGCTACGATTCTCCGATTCTTCTCTGCAAATGTTCTACTTGGAGGCTCCAAGATGTTTCTCGATCTCTTTCTCCGCTTTCTCTTACAATCATGCCAAACATCATTCATCTCTATCACAGTTATTCTTTATTTCATCGGCCGCATAAAGTTCATCGTCTGATAACAACCTTCGGGAGATAAGCCATATTTTGCCATCTCAAATAAAGAAAGAAAATAATGTAGTGCTTTAGCAATTCTGATTTCGCTCAGAAATAACTACCAGAAGACTTGGAAATCATCAAAATTTAGGGGTAGGACAATATTATTGCTTAAATATTGAGACCATATCCGTCCTGTGGAAAGTTTTACAAGGAAAGTTTTAATTAAGGCTACTACCACTCTGCTGGTGCCATGACATTTACTGCCATTCTGCAAAACATCATGACAACTGCATCATGAACATTTTCTGGGGCACAGAATGGCAAAGCGTCTGCCGATCCGTGATCATCTGCAAGAGAGAGAGAGGAGAGAGAGCATGCCCTTCCCAGAGGAGAATGGATTACCGAAGCAGGCACTTCTCTATTGATTGGTCTCTACTGTTTCTCAATGAGTATTCTTTCTTTCCCTATTCTTTTTTTCTACCTTCTCTAGAATCACAGTGGCCAAAAAAGTTCCCCTAGCATTTGTAAGATGATTGTTCCTCCTTTCCGCATGTCAGTCTTTTCTCTGGACGATTATCATGATATGAATAATCATTATTCCATCTCTGTCTTAGTTTTTTTTAATTTATCCGCCGGTTTAATTTTTTAATCCATACAATCCAGCACGGCCACGGGGCATTATTTCCCAGGATCGGAAAGGCACCACTTCGTTCTCTTTTTACCACATTATCTCCGTTTTCGCTCTTTCAACAGATCGAATGTTCACCCTCTGGCATGTTTTCCCCTAGTAAAAAATACTCATTCTTTCAAAAGAGCGCGTCTCTTGTCTCTATATAATCCTTTTTAATCATCTCTCTCTCTCTCTTCTTTGACGCATCAACGTTTAAAAAATATCTCACGTCTTGTCTCCGTCTCAATTTACAGTGCATTTCTTCACGAAATTGTTTTTTCCACTGATCAACAATCTCATGATTAAGCATAATGGCTGTAAATTCTTTCGCGTGCTACGGATGTGCGGATTCCTTTCCCGACAGATCCAGAAGAGATCACCACCGAAGATTGGTGAGTTTTTTTTCAAGGATAATGCGTTTCAAATGCTTAGCAACTCAATGTTAGCGAGCTATCTTTTCCCCCTTGGGGGGGGGGAAGAGGGGAGGATGCAAGGTAAATCAAAAACACGATAAATTTGAGAAGCATGCATTCTTCGATGGAATCGTCGGTCGATGCGCCGTCTGCAATGCCAAACACCAGGAGTATTTCTCTTTCTTCGATCATTTTACCTCAGTGAGTCAAAATAGTTTCCACATTTTAACTTTATTGTACTACTCGTAAATCATGTATTAATTAACACACACATTCTACGTTTCAGGCTCACGAAACGATGTTCAACACCATTATGAATCAAATTGGACAGCAGAACATTGAGGTATCTACTTCGAAATTCTTTAGCAAACCCCAGCATTTTTTTCATTTTCGTGATTTTAGACAGCAATTTCGTTTCCAACAAACAAGAGCAATAAATTCCAGATCTCCGCCATTCTCTTCTTCGATGCCTACGTTATCAGAGGAGAAGTCATGCCGGGCGAGTTCAGCGAGGTAAGGCTGATCTGAAATACATTTATTTTCACTGATTATTGTATAAATTGGAATGCGTTTTGCAGAAAGCATTAGAATTTCTGAATAAAAGAGTCATTCATTTCAGGCAATACTTCTACAACTGCTGAATCAAAGACTTGACGGGATAATGAAGGCAACAATCCGGAATAACCAGAGTCGAGGAGGGTTTCAGCCCCGTAATCAGGGCGTTACCACGAGGGACGATAGTGACGATAGCGACTCGGATTGCGAGATCGTCGATGTTATCATCAACAATCCGAACGGAGCGGCGTACGCCAAGGACAGAATCGACTTGGAGAGACTGATTGCTGTATGTTATTTATTAATTATTTTCGTGGTGATGATACTCTAGAAGTGACGATTGGTGGATGATTTATAATCAAGTTCGAGACAGTCATTAGTCAGTTGGACCTGTTTTGGATTCAATTATTTTTAGTAAGGTTAATCAATTCAGAATGGTGATCTAGCAATGAAGGAAGAGGAGGATGAAATGGTTGATGTAGGTGGGCCGGATGAACCAGCAGAAGAAGTGGAACAGTACATGGCAGAAGTGCCTGAGGATAGAGAAGTGAGCAAAATAGCTTATTTTATTTTTTTCGACTTTTAACGGGTGGAAATTAAAACAATTACGTTAAGGCGGCACATAATGTCACACTCGAGCAAGACGATGATACTAAACCACCAGTGCTCATGCTTGAAGTGCCTGAGAGAAGAGTGGTGAGGGAAAAGGAATCTAATTTTGTATGTATATTCCATAAAACTATAATATTTGTAGGCCGCACAAAATGTCGTACCCGAGCAAGACAATGATGTTAAACCACCTGTGGGGATGCTCAATGAAGCAACAGTTCTCATGATTGACCTGCCCGAGAGAACAAATGTGAGGAAAACTAATCTCTTTTCGTAATTTTCTTCATTTATTCGATTCCGATGTGACGCTCGTGGTGTATCGCATAAAAGAATGTTGTTGTTTTTATTTCTAGGCTACGCCGAATGATTTTTCCGAGGAAGTTACCACAGATGAACAAAGGGCAAGAAAAGAGGCAGCTGTGCTCAGAGCACAACAGAAACTGGTGAGTGCATTGTTCCATATTTTTATATTTTTACTTTTTTATCACTTATTTTCTATAATTTCAGCACATCGACGGACATTTCGGCAACGACATTGGCAGGCATAATCTCAATAGGGAAGAAAGAATTACGCGGAAAAGGGCGGCCGAGGTGAGAAGACCTTGTGTGGTGCTCAAATTTCGGAAAAATAAAGCACGAGTTGATTTGCCGTTTGCAAAAGCAGTTGAAGCCGAAGTAAATCGACTAGGTTTTTTTCAAATGTTATTCTCTTTAGGACCGAGATACCGAAGTAAATCAACGACGCAAGCAGGCACATCATGCTGATGACACCATCAATGTTCCGAGTATTGAATCTGAACAGCAACGCGAACAGACACTCCCGCACCACTCCATCAATGTGAGAACATCCTATTTTCTTCTCCTACATCTAACCTTGAACTAGAATCAGAGAGACTAGAATCCTCAACTGTTTCCATTGCCAGACCACTCCAAGTCGACACCGAGTGGCCATTCGCTCAACTGCAGAAGAGCATGTGCAACCGCGCCCTCAGAATAATGTTTGTTTGTTTTTATTCCTAAAAAACTGTGTTATAAATCGAATGACGCCGTGAGAAAGTGAATGGTCAATCGCCTAACAAAGGATAGTCGATTCAGGCATCTATAGATGTTCATTTCAATATCAGATTCGCCAATAGTCTTGCGGCCGCTGAAAAACACTTTTTAACTTTCTCTGTTCAGCAGCCGGCTGCTCTCGTTCCGGAAAATGACACGTTGAGGCAAATAGTCGAATCATTGGGGCAGCTCTTCAATGTTACCGAGTCAATACAGAAAACGCTGGAGAAGTTTCTCGATGCAGTGGTAAGTGTCCAGATGTTAATTGTATACTCTCCTTTTAATCTAACTTGAAAAACCTTTCAGCGCGGAAATTCTGTCCCTCCGAATATTCAAGAGCAGCAGAATCTACAACTGTTATTTAACAGCGGAGCCTTGCAGGTAAGTGCTCATAAGTAGTCATATCAGAAATCATTGAGAAATCATTCCATGCATTTCAGGAAGGGAATGCGGCCAGCCAGACCCTTTCTGATTTGATCTCCCAATTTTTTGCTGCACCAAGCGCTCAGGTCTTACTCGGTTTGGATCAGCCACCATCATCTATCGACAGAGGTGCTTTTCAAATTCCTTAGTTTTGTATTTGACGAGAAGCGGAACGTATCTTACAAGATTCTGTTTCTGAACATTTTTTGTTTGTAAAATAAAGTCAATTGAGATTACTGGAGAGGCAAGGTGAACGGTGGATGTCCCAGAGCGTGCACATCGGAGAATCTTTCGAAGGCGCAACGGATGAATCACTATATAAGGGTGAGACATTTTTGCAGTTATCTTCCTTATTCTCCTGCCTCGCGTTAAAGTAGGTCCGAAGAATAGATTTGGTCCTACGGAAATTGGCCTTATAAAAAGTCACTGGCTTAGAACACGGGGTGACCTTTACCTTTTACCGTCCTTTTTCAAGGCCAATTCTAATGATCATTTATGTAACAGTAATTTCCTGCAGGGCGCAAATGACACGATTAAGATATTTTACGATTAGCGGTGATATTTTACAACCGTGTATCCCCTGATTTCAGAACCACTACAACATCTACTTCAAACTCGTAGAATCGAAAAGGAAAAGGACCACCGCGATCAAATGGATCGAGACACAGCTTGGGGAGGACAAAAAAAGTGAGGGCTAGATGGTAGAGTGCGTTTTACGGGTCACCGTCTCTTCATTTTGTATACTCTCTAGACCGGACGAGGGATTAGAGTGGGTGCCAAATGAAGAGACGATTATCCGTTTTGCGCACTCTACTAGATGGTAAATTAAAAAAAGTATGTGAAAATAAACTATTGTCATGTGATATATAAATTTCAGATGATCACATTGAGACAGTTAGGAAACAATGAAAAAGCGAATCGAATTCTGATTTTTTATGATTTTTATAGCTAAAAATCAAAATATTTCAGACATTCGAGTCTGCATTCACTGCACGGGCACACGACGGCATCAAGCCGACTATTTCAGTCGAGCCGAACTCTATCAGCATATCCAGGAAGTGAGATATCAATGAGACTTCTTACGTACACAGTGCGGTACTCTTTTCCTACTCATAGCGACTCCATTATACCGCTACCGCTTTAAAAACCATAGTACACACAAGAGACTTCCGTAGACTTCAAACAGATAGTATTTTTGTTCATTTGTTTCCGACAGCGGATCTTTAATCTATTCAGGAGCATCCCGAGAAGGCTTATGAAATCGCACGCGAATACAGCAAAATAATTGGTCCTCTGGAAGTAGCGCCGAAAGGAATGGACATTCATGCTCAGTTGGTTAGTTACTCAATTTTCTCATTTTCTTGTCGTATTGAATTCAAATTCTTAACCATTATTACTTTTAGATGGCCGTAATCAATCCACTCCACGACAATTCAATGCAGTAAATTAGTCGTCTATTTCATATTGTTTTCTATTTAGATTTTTTTCGAATAAATGGCCATTCTAATTAGTTCCACTTTTTTCCGTACTTCATCTTTATTGTACGTTCAGTTGAGTTGTAGAGAATAAATGACGTATAACAAACCAAGCCCACTTTGCTACTGTGCCTAAAACACGCATGTTCTCAACTTTAGAGCATTTTCCTGATAAAAAGACACAGAAATGAGGAACTGGGGGAATATGTGTCCACTGAAAATATCAATGAGTATTATCAGCTGTTTCATTTGCATACGAACGTCCTTTCAGTAGGCAAATTAGCAAATTACTCAATCTCAAGATCAGATAGTCAATTTGCATGCTAATTAGCATCAACCTTGACGAGCGATCGACAGTCACACACTCACTTCCCTCTTTCTTCCTTCTGACTGCGGGTGCGCCTCGTCTGTCTCCGTTTCAACTATTCTCCTCGCTATCCACTTTTCGTTATCCTTCCTTTTCTGCTCTGTTCTTGTTGAATGCGCCGTCGATCTGTGCATTAGGAAAATCTACTTTCTCACTTTGATCTTTGATCTTTGGTCTCGACGGGTGCTCTTTGTCCCCTCGTTATTTGTTGTTTTCTTACCATTCGAATCAATTCCACCTATTGTTAATTATTCCATGTTCATTGCTCGCAAATCGCACACCATTTTATTTCCCTTTTCAGTCGACCAAACTCTGCTCGGACTAAGGCCGATATCAATCGCGAGATGAGTGGCCAAGCTACCGTCAAGAAGGAGGAGGACGACGATGAGGTTGGTGGTTTTCCAATTCAGTCAGTTTTTTGTTGCGAAACTCGCTTCGAAAGTTCTGTTAGAGTCAATCACTATGTGCAATTTTCTTATGAGAATCTTTTTCCTCTAGGAATAGGGATCAATCAAAAGATCAATATATTATCAGAAAGAATTGATGCTCGTTTGGCTCTCGGCTTCTGGGCACCTAAAAAGCGTTCCTTTAACCTGAACTGAGCAAAAAATTGCATTACAGATCCAAATCGTTCACGAGAAGCTGCGCGCGCCTGTCGCCGCTCCAACCGAGGTATTCTTTTTTGATAAAGTATTGATTTTTTCATTATTCTTCAATAGCCATTAGAGTTGCTTAAGTCAGATTCCTTAGGTTAAGTCACGTTCATTTGTGCGCAGCGAAGATCGAAGCTCAATCGTGTATTCTTCATTGTTTTTTTTTGTAATTTTTTTGATACCGTAACCTATTAAATTGGTAGTGATAGTGTTTTAGCGCGTAGGAGAAGTGCAAAGATCAATCGCATTATGCCCATTTGCCTAAAACGTGACACTGTTATTGATAGAGGTGATTCGTTGGAAATCCCAAAGATCAAACAAAATCAATTCATTTTTCCAGTCCCCACAGCCCACAGCTACCGTCTTCTGCTCCGCCCGGAACACTCTCGTTTCAACGTCTGTACGTCGTCTGACAAAGGACGCGCCACCCTGCGACTTCGACAAGGGTTGGTTCTTATCTAGTACTCGAAACATCACTTTCTCGTATCTTTACGGTTTCCTCCACTGAATCAATTGCGGAACTCTTGATTGAAATTTTTTTCACTTTTCAATTGTTGATTAGGCATCAAATATTTTTTATCTTCATTCTATCTTCTGGTATTCGCATTGAACATCGTTCCTACCATCCATCATATTAAATAATGTGAATCATTTTCACTCCTAGGAATAGCGATGAGTTCGGCTGCATAGGACTCATCTGATTGTTGAAGAATCCAAAAAATATTGCAGAGTACTTCAACGGGCGCATGGTGCAGTCTGGTTGTCCTCGTGGATGCTCCGGCACCTTCCCCAATAGATACGCGAGGGAGCAACACTATAGGAAGGTGAGTGATGATTGGATTGATTATTATCATTTTTTTCGTAATGAAGATCAAAGATCAAATTTTCTTACTTTTGCCTAAATCTGTGTTTTGTGTAAGAAATTTATTACAATATGCCAGTCAGGATTAATTAGCCCGCTCTTCATATGGCATATTCTATATTTTTCTTTCACTTTTAAAACTAAACATCTTCTCAGCACCACTACAACATCTACTACACACTGACTAGACCGTCCGTCGGACGTGCAAAGTACTGGATGAGAGTGCAGCTGGGCGAGCAGAACCGAGGTCAGAATCGTTGTCCAATTATTTCTGTCAATGCAATTATCTGTTAGTTCCTATCTCACTAGGGAATCTCTTCATTCTACATTATCTCTAAATGAAGCTACAAATTCTTCATCCGGGGAGGTTGAAATTGTGCATAAATCGTTGTAAATCGGTGAAAAGTATACGAAGAAATATTCTTCACGCATTTCTTGAGCGTTTTGGAAGTTATCTCGATAACAACTGAAGAATCAATTGATAATAACTATTCAATATTTGCAGAAAATCGAGTGTGCGTGCGATGCGTGGTCGCCTTCGACAACGCGGATTACTACGCAGGCAGAGGAGAACTGCTCACACATATGAGACAGGTAAAACATTTTGGAATAACTAGAGCTAGTTGGAGAAAAATCTTGGGGGATCAGTCACCGGCCAAAAGATCAAAGAACAAAGGTAAAAGATAAGAGTCAGGCGCACCCGCTCTCGTTCGAAGTGCTCGTTCACAAGTATGCTGAGGTCGCCCAGTGGGGAATTCCCGATTCCGAAATCCATCCGGTGCTCCAGGCTGCAATGGTTGGTTAAATTTGTACTGATCTTCTTCGAGTTTTGGCCCAGCCAACGATTGCTCTGAAGTGTAGAGAATGAGAATGATAAGGATACTCTGTGAGAAATGGATTGGCGAAAAAATGATGAAGTCCCACTTATATTTTTACTTTAATCACCACAGTGTGCATAAGAGCGGAAGTGCTTGTGATCTTTGATTTTCGTTTTTGATCTTTGATCTTTGATAATGATATTTCGGACGGAAATGGCCTTTGCTCCGTGCGTTGCCTCTTCGACCTCAACGTTGAGCTCGTCTGCAGCCGCTGCAGCACCAGTTGCTGCGACCCCTGCAGCCGTGCAGCAAGGTGATTGTTTGTTAGGAATTGCCTCCCACAGTTCAAAGATCACGAAAAATTTAGAAATGCAGACAATTTCAATGAAAAAATGTTTAAAACGTAAAAAATCAAAATTAGAGTTGCAAACTTGTCGAGATAACCTCCTTCCATTCTTCTTTTCAGCCGCGGCTACCGCTCAGCAGCAGCTTGCTGCAGATACTGCAACGTCATTCCCCGCAAGCCCGGCCGCAGCTGCTGCAGAAGCGACAAAGGTGGCTGCTGTGCCGCCTCTGGTCTCTATGGATGCTCCGCCGTCTGACATGGAAAAAGGTGAGCACAATGTTTTTTTAAACAGCCAAACTATGTTCATTAGCAATTTTATTGTTGCGGTAGAAGAATACTCATCATTCATTTGCTGCAGTATACTGCACTGATGCAATTATTCAGTTATTAAAAGACACTATCTGAGAGGATCGACATGTTTGTGCAGCGACTTGGCACAGGCCAAATTACAACCTAAGCCCAAAGTTGTACCAAATATAAGGTGTGATGAGTGTGTCTTGCCGCGGGGGTTAGCTAAGCTCTCCTGCTTCTCGGCGCCCCAGGATGCAGTAAGAAGTGCATGATGACGTCATAGGTCAAAACGTGTAAATCGTGTCCAATCGATTCGATAGTGGTCTAGTTGTGTTCCTCGTCGAATTCTAAGACATTTTTACTCTGGGGCATTTTTCGGTCAAATTTCATCGAGAGCTGATAATCGATAAATTTGAAATTTTTTCCACTTTTTATTTTTTAAAGTATATTTACAGGTCCAACTACAGACTTTTTATTTGCTCAATAAATGCGTATTTGTATAACACACACGCAGTAAATAAATCGTAATTTATCTCGTCTACCAAGGAAGTTAAATCGGCCTAAAAACGTGCTAAAGTTTGACGAAAATGCATACAGTACCCTCGAACTAAATGCCGGCTCCGGTTTTGAACTTATGGTTCCGGCTCAATTTGAAACTTCAGTTTCAAGCTCTACTCACTTTACATGTAGACTAGTGCTAGGAACCTATGATGCGTGTCTTACCGTAACCTACCGTACCCCGATTACAGTAATCTCGATTGGGCTTCGCGAGCTGTCTTTCTTGTTCTTTGTTCCTACATGCATAGCTCATCGAGGAATTTTCTTTGGGTACCGTATCGTGTCGTTATTACTAAACAACCTCCGTAATCGAAGATTTATCTAACCCGGTGATTCTAGGATGCGCTCTTTACTAGTAAACAACATGAGTAATCAACGTTGTATCCACCAGGTTACGGTAAAATTACTGTAGGGGTACGGTAGGATTATGATACGGTACCCAAAGAAATTTCCTCGATGAGCTATGCATGTAGGGACAAAGAACAAGAAAGACAGCTCGCGAAGCCCAATCGAGATTACTGTAATCGGGGTACGGTAGGTTACGGTAGGACACGCATCATAGGTTCCTAGCACTAGTCTACATGTAAAGTGAGTAGAGCTTGAAAATGAAGTTTCAAATTGAGCCGGAACCATAAGTTCAAAACCGGAGCCGGCATTTAGTTCGAGAGTACTGTATGCATTTTCGTCAAACTTTAGCACGATTTTAGGCCGATTTAACTTCCTTGGTAGACGAGATAAATTACGATTTATTTACTGCGTGTGTGTTATACAAATACGCATTTATTGAGCAAATAAAAAGTCTGTAGTTGGACCTGTAAATATACTTTAAAAAATAAAAAGTGGAAAAAATTTCAAATTTATCGATTATCAGCTCTCGATGAAATTTGACCGAAAAATGCCCCAGAGTAAAAATGTCTTAGAATTCGACGAGGAACACAACTAGACCACTATCGAATCGATTGGACACGATTTACACGTTTTGACCTATGACGTCATCATGCACTTCTTACTGCATCCTGGGGCGCCGAGAAGCAGGAGAGCTTAGCTAACCCCCGCGGCAAGACACACTCATCACACCCTATATTTGGTACAACTTTGGGCTTAGGTTGTAATTTGGCCTGTGCCAAGACTTGCCCGATCGAGTCAGATAGTGTCTTTTAATATGTTACTATTGATTTTGACTCGGAAAAGTAGCATTAACTAGGTGGCTGAATATTCCACGGTTTCTTCAGCCGATATAGTACTCATATCACTTATGTGAAACACTGGATTCAATAGGGCATTTCTCAATGTTGGCTCTTCAGCCTACTGGAGCGGGCAGCCCCGGGTGGCCGCGTGTCCTCGTGGCTGCGATGGAGGAATCCCATCGGCAGACAGTACGACCACTCGGATAAAGCACTACAGAAAGGTTCGTTCATCATATTTTACCTTCGAAACGTTGCTTGAAGTTAGTTGATCCAAGTGCAGTCCATACTGGTAATTATCACGCAGTATTAAATATTGAGACCGGTCTCGTTTTGTTTGCTTTTTGAACATGGATTGACATTATATATGCAGAAAAAATATGGCTATCGGGAATGAAGTGGGATTGAAGACTCTCTGAGACGGCTTCTTCATTGCGATAGCTCATCATCAACTAGATAACACCTCTTGCAGTACCACTACAACGTGTACTATGCGATGGCACTCAGAAGAAATTTTCGGATGTTGACGGTGGAAGAGCGATGGATGTGCGTGCGACTCGGCGATGCGGGTGGTTAGTTTTTTTTTTAAATTAACTTATTTTGGAGCACATACTCACACCTGACCCGAGAGAATCGAGCTATAATTCTAGGGAATGCGCAGAAAGTCGTGAAATGAGTTAACATCAATCTTGTCCTGCTCTAGGCATGTCCTAACATCCACCGAAGTCTCATTGCACAATAATATATTTATCTTTTTCTTGAGACTCACGAGCATGTGTGATGTGCATGGCCGCCGCTGCCAGAGTGCTCTTCTTCTGCAACAGACGCAGCCTCGCGGAACACATACAGATGGTGAGATTAACAGATTTATTTGGATTGATACTTGATCTTTGGTCTTTGTTCTTTCAACTTTATCTTTGTTATTTCTACTTGCTCTTTGGTCTTTCCTTAACTAATGAATGATTCAAAGCTGAAATGCAGAGGGAAGAATAAACACAATACTCGTCAGGTCCATCCTGCCTCCTTCATCCTTCTGCTATGGGAGTACATAGAAATCTCTCGGTTTCGGATTCCCGATTCTGCGCTGCATGATTTCCTACACGACGCCATGGTGAGTACACCTTCTCTTGTTTTGCCTTTCTGCATTCAACACCGTCTTGGATGCAAAAATGGGAAAATCGCAGCGGGTTTTGCTTCATCTTGAAGTCCTTTATTTTCCTTAATTCTTTGAGCACAATAGTAACTATGATATATCTTTATCCTGGAGAAAGAGGTTAACCAAGGCATTTCAGGCCGCTGCAGGCATCACTCCGGTCGCAGCTGCTGCAACTGCTGCAGTTTCTTCCCCAGCCCTTCTCGCTATAGATGCGCCGCCCTCGAATACGGACTCAGGTATAACATCTCGTTTGTTTTAGCCGGGTGGATATCAGGGGCTCTGTTCACTTTGCGTGATCTAAGATCTCTGATCTTTATCATTTTCCACTTACTCTCTGACCAAGGAGAGCCTGCGTGAAATGAAAAGACGAATTCTTCATCATGGCAACCCTGGTTCAGAATACTGGCGCTGCGACGGCGACTTTGCATCGTGTCCGCGCGGCTGCAATTTCCATCGCAAAAGCAAATACGCTCGCGCTGCACACTACAAGACAGTGAGTCACCATTCTTGTTGATAGTACAGTTTTGTAAAATAAGTATTATAGTAATTTGTAGATGGCGCAAACCTATAAGTTTGTGAAGCACTATTCAAAAATAGTTTACCATTTGCGAAAAAATTGCTTGCTTTGTGTGTCGAGTGGATCCTTTGACGGCGAAAGATCCGCAGAGAATTTTGGGATAAAGTGCATTATTACAGCACCACTACAACGTGTACTACTACTTGATCCCGGGAAATAATAGACAGCCTTCGTGGTCGCAATACGAGCTGTGGATGCACTGTCACTTTGGAAACCCTGCAAAAGGTGAGATTACAAACAACATTTATGGTTATAAAATGAAAGCTTGTTGTCTTGAGTGCAAGAAATTATTTTATACTCACTTCGGAAACCATAATGTAATTTGTTATTGCATCTCGCTCAGAGCCGCCGCGAGTGTGCATCAGATGTGTGGGCGACACGCGCCATTCGGCCGACTACTACAGCAGAGAAGAACTCATCCGTCACATGCTGCAGGTGGGGCAATTTGTTGGTTGAATCTTACTTAGGCACTAGCAAGAAATGCCTCGAACCTCGAGCAATTCTTAGTTTTGGGGGGATTTTTATTAGTTCGAGTCTTACGCTAACGGGCTCATTAACAGAAAAAAATGTGATGTTAGTTAATCTGAACGTAATCTGAATCTAGTTAATCTGATTCTGAAGCTAATTATAGTTGTTGAAAAATAATGTTTTCGAAAACAATAGCAGTGTTCAGGCGCATCCGGTGGAGTCGCTGGCGCTTGCTCGCATATACGCCTCCGTTCGACCGCCTTCGGATGGTCGAGATGAGGAAGTGCACTCGATACTGATGAGAGCTGCATCGCAAGACGATTGAGATCTCGATCATTCGTAGTTGTTTCATTCTGTTTTTTTAATCATAGTTGTTTCGTAGATTATTGTTTGCTTATTGCTCGTTTTGTTGAGTTATCGAAAATAAAATACGTGTTACAACTATACTGTTGCATAATGAATTCTCCACATCCACGGGGCATTTTCCCAACGAAAAGAACAATGGGGTTAGCGTCTGTACAGTTTCGCGCGGATTTTTTTTATTATGTAACACAACCCCTGTTCCTTCTCGAGTCATCCATTGTTTGACTTACTTATTCCTGCAGCACGGTTTTCAAGGACCTGCTAGTACTCTGAAAAAGTGGGCGGAGCTTCGACATTCTCACAATGGATTCACCATTACATCTGGGCGTGTTGCCTGCAGAAATACGATCGACAATTATTCGGATGGTGAAGAGATACGCGCACCGCCAGCCTTTGAGACTCGTGAGTTTATATTTATTTACGGTCGCAACATAAATCCCGCCAACATTCGGCCCGTCGGATTAAAAAATTCCAGAAAAGTAGCACAGTGTGAACAACGGTTGCGAGTTCGGTATCGCGAATTCGCGCCCACTCCCCTTCCCTCTCCTCTAGCGAATTCGCGATAGTGAGGGAAGAGCCAGCGAATTCGCTCTCTCCCAACGAATTCGCCCCCGTGGGGGAAGAGACTCTCCCCTTGACTCTCTCTATTCCCCACGCTCTCTCGCCTTCTCCCGTCCTTCCTTCCCTTTCCGCGAATTCGCTAAAGATCAGCGAATTCGCTAGGTGATAGGGAGATGGGAAAGGGGGTGCCGTTCTCTCGATACCGATACCTTACTCTCATCCCTAGTGTGTGAACTCGGAAACGTTTTCAGATATCAAAATCGTGGAACGAATCGATAATCGGACCGCCTCTGTACATCTCCCGCGTGTACATTCACAGTGGCGAAATTCCCGGTTGGCACTATCAAACTCTTGGAGCACAGGCCAGTTTTCGTTTTCGGTATTGCAACATATCGGTATTGCAACGCATTATTCTAGGAAGTCTTTCTCTATTCTTTGCCTCAGTTAGCAGTTTCTCCTCTATTCTTCTTCACTTATAAACCAAGATTCTTTTTAATACTTCATAGTCCACATTTATTGTGAAATTGCGACGCAAATGAGCGAGTCAAACAAATCTAGGCAAGATTTTTCTCAAATTCAGCACAATACGGACGCGAGAAAGCGAGTTCACATGTATGCTATCATTCTCAACCATGCAAAGGAGCGGGTCGGCGTGGGAAAGTGGCTGAGATTGCATCAGAGATTCCCCGGGGTAAGAATTTGAATCATTTTTCGCAAGAACCAAAAATATACATCATGAAGAAAATGAAGAAAATGCGTGTCGCAAGTCGTCGGAGCAAAGGATAAAAGAGATACAAACTCTTGATTCTAGGCTGTCGAAGCAAAGTGTGAACCGTACAAGTTCCATTCCAATTCGGTCGTTGGCAATCTGGCAGCACGACTGCTTAGAAGGTAAATACGAAATACGCTTTTGAAATAGGGGCAAGTGGTTCATCATTTCGACGATAACTCGAACTTCAAACTCTGTTTATAGGGAACCAAAGGAGAGAAACGGAGCACTGTTCAAGCAGTTTTTCTCGATTATCGCTCAGATTGAAACAGTAATACTCGATCACATGCATGATCCAAACTTCAAGGTTAGAACTCCAATCTCTCGAATATTTATTTTGCACATTCCCGCTTGTCGAAAGGGCGTCTTCTCGGCATTCATTATTCTTCTTTTTTTATTTATATTTCGGGTCCAATTCAAGGTTTTTGACGCCATGATTTCTACACTGGGCGAGGTTCGCATTGAAAGACTGATAGTGAAAGAACACACGTGTGATGAGGAGATGTTGTATGTTTATTAATTTATTAATTGGGATTATTATTCCATTATTTTTTATGTTTATTCAGCATCCGCATCGTGAACCTTGTGCAGAAACATGGTGTCCGACATCTAACGATTCTTTGCAATGAATGCTGCGAGGAAATTGGTTCGTATCTGTGTATTTTCTAGCCTGAACAAGGGCCGTGAACTTAATTGACCAAAGAGAGTTGTCGTGATAAGAAGAGAAGAGCATTTTCATCAATCACTTCTTATCTAAACTTCATGACTATTTAAACTTTTCAGGCGTATATCTACTGCAACTTGTCCAACTCGGTGTAATCATCGACCTATACGAAGAGGATATCTTCAAAGAGAATCGCGGCTGTTTCAAGCAAACCGACAAGCTTTGGACAGCACTGGAAGCGAAATTAAAGAAAGAGCACGTCTACTTCAAACTAAGGTGCGTTTTCTTGAATGTAAGGGCCAAATAGTGTTGTACACCAGTTGGTTACTAATTATTGCCGATATTTATATTATAAATTAAATTGTATATCACCGCTATTCACGATTATTCGAATAACGATCAAATTATAGGTGCAAACTGGGCGACGCAACGTTCAATACGTTCCATAATGACTTGGAGACGCAAGTGCGCACGCATGTGAGATGTTTGTCTATAAATCAGGATGTTGAACCGGATCGAGCAATCCATTCGAGAGGATTCAATCGATCGTTTCTGCCTTATTTCGAATCAACTCGTCACTACGGCTCGTAAATCTTAATTTTGGATGTAAAATTTATTATCTTTGCATATTTATTGGAAAATTGATAAATATTCACCTCTGACGTCATCGGATAATCCGAATAGCATGTTGATTAAGCTACATACCATTCACAACTGCAATCGAGACAATGGTTAATAATTTACCAATCCAATTCTTCATTCCTCTCCCCTCTTTCTTTTCTCATTTCCCCAAACCCAGCTGTTTCTCTCCTTCTCCTCTGCTCACTCGCTCGTCTGTTCTTGATGTCAAACTGTCTCGTCTCGAACTGCGTATTGAACTGTGAGAAAGAGACGCGAGTTCTCATCCTCGGGGCATTTTCTCGGACAACGGAACAAATGGATTGGACAAAGGGGTTGGCGCCATAGTTTGGCGTGGTGAATTTTTGAAAATAAATTATAAATTTCTTTTCTTGATTCATCTACTATTTGGTTTATAAATTGTGCAAGATCTGCTCGTATTTTGAAGGAATCATTAGGTGAATCTTGTTGAATTTAACGATGGAATCGCATCTGTATCTCGGCTCACTACCTGCAGAAATACGATCGATAATTATTGGGATGGTGAAGAGTTACGCGCAGCGTCAGCAGTTGAGATTCGTGAGTTTCCACACAGTTTTTGTTATACATGAACTTGAGAGCAATTGTCTGTCCTATTTTTGGTCCCCTCGAAACCATTTCACTTTTTTTCACTTTCATTTCATATTGTGCACCTGACTATCATCTCCTAGCCGATTGTGGCTAATCTGGACCATGTATCCCCAGCATTTATCAGATATCAAAATCTTGGAACGCTGCAATAGCTGCTGTATACGATCTGCCCCTCTACCTCTCTCGTGTGTATCTGCACAGTGGCCAGATTGCCAATGTGCAGTATGAACACCATGGAGCACTGGCGAGTTCATTTCCTTTTATCAATTGGAAACTCAACTTTTCAACATTTCATTTCATTTGCAACGAAGAGAAAATAAATGGGTTTGTGAAAGAATGAATTTATTTCAATTATATTTTCATGTGATGATGAATTTATTTTAACGTTGCATGATTTCAGTTCAATACTGATGCGAGGAAGCGCGTTCACATGTATGCTATCATTCCCGATCAAGAGAAGGAGCGGATTGGAGTGGGAAAATGGTTGGCAGTTCATCAGCGATTCCCGGGGGTTTGTTTTGAATAATTTTTTCCTTGATTTAAAAATAAACATCATGCAGAAAATGAGTTTCGCAAGTCGGGGCAAAAAAAAAGATAGAAAAAATACTCTTGACCATCTTTTTTCACCCAAGACGCAAACTGTTCTGATTATGTACAACACAACGCTTTTTTCTTTGTTTTATTTCCATTTTTTCTGAAGCCAAACTTTTCTAGGCAGTCGAAGCAAAATGTGAACCGTACAAGTTCCATATCAATTCGGTCTTTGGCAATCTGATAGCACGACTTCTAAGAAGGGAAAGGAAGGAAAGAAAAGGAGCACTGTTCAGGCAATTCTTCTCTATGATTGCTCAGATCGAAACGCTAGTGTTGGATCACATGAGTGACCCTTTCTTCAAGGTCAGAACTAAAAAATACGGATCACCGTCTCTTAATTCTCCACACCCTCGTGTGCGAAATGGGGAACACGGCAACCTATATTTCTATTCGTTAATTTTCTTCCATATTCTGTTTAACCGCAAATGTCATTTTTCTATTTCGAGCTCAATTCAAGGTGTTTGACGCCATGATTTCCACATTGGGTGAAGTTCGCATTGCAAGACTAGAGGTGAAGGAGCTCAAGTGCGATGAGGAGTTATTGTAGGTTTAAATTTGAATTTAATTTTTGTTATAATTTATTGTTATTTTATTCATTCAGTATCCGCATCGTTAAACTGGTTCAGAAACATGGCATCCGGCATCTAACGATACTTTGTAATGAATGCTGCGAGGAAATTGGTTCGTATTAACACTTATAATCTAAACTGCATTGTTACATTGAATCTTTCTAGGCGAATATCTAGTGAAACTCGTCAAACTCGGTGTAACGATCGATCTATACGAAGAGGATCTATTCAAAGTGAATCGCGGATATTTCCAGCAAACGTACAAGTTTTGGAAAGAAATGGAAGCGAAAGTGCAGGCAGAGCGCGTCTATTTAAAGCGGATGTGCGTTTTCCCTTCTTTTCATACAATCTTTTTTAAAGCTTCAATATTATAAAATAGGAGCAAATTGGGAGACGAACCCTTCAATACGCATGCAATGGATACTCGAGTGCGCACGCATCTTCACTGTTCTTCCAGTAATCAGATGGAAGATGCGAACAATGACGTCGTTTCGGGAGGATTCAATCGCTCGTTTCTGCCTTATTTCCAGTCAACTCGTCACTTGGACTCGTAACTCGTAAATGTTGGATGCAAATTTATTTTTATTGAAAAAAAGTTCAGATAAAGCGATTAACTGAAAGTTGGAAAATTTAAAAAAATACAAAAAAAATCGCCAGTTGGGTTTTGTTGCTGCATAATCGGTGTGGTTTATTTATCGTGATTTGATGTTGCAAAATATTTTTTTTCTTCCTACTTTCTTTCTCACCTTTTTCTTATCATGTTGTGTGCTCTGACATATGTACTTACAAGTTAGTAACACTCTTGAATGGAGAGAATAATCACGTGAAACAACAAGCGACAAAATTTCGAAATAAATCTTCATTAGTCACCTCTGGACAACGGCGAGGAACGACGACTCGTTATCAGATTAGCCATGTTGTCGTCGTTTTTGTTGTTCAATACTGTCAGAATGAATGTCTCTTTTGTCTTCTCTCTGACTGTTTCGGGTGGGCAGTACAAGGAAATTTCGTTTTTTTATCAGCTGGTCACATTGCAAGTAAATCCTTGGGCAGTCACTATCACGAGATGACTAGTTGTTTATCGTTGAAAGTTAATGCGCTCCTTCATTTTTCGATTCAATAATTTCAATTTCTTAGGCAGTTAACCACAAACACCTTCGTCTATCTCATGGCCAAATTATTCCTATCGTCGATATTCTCCTTCTGTAAGGTGAGGTCAAAAGTCTAGAATCCCTTGCAATTGCAGCCCTCTTCCTGATGCGTGGGAAAGGGACACAAAGATTATCTAAAAAATCGATATCAAATTTGGTCTCATGTCTAGTCGTTCGTTGAGAGCTCAATTTCAGCCACTAAATGTTGTGAAACCGATAATTCATATTTTATAAAAAGTAAAAAAAGTAAAGGTGTATGCAAGTCAAGCGATTTTACGCCGTAAGACAACGCTAGGCTAGGTGGGACCCGCTGATAAGGCCAGTTTTTAAAAATGTCCATCCGAAATAATAAAAAATTTGGAATATAAAATTTCTGCATCATTTTCTCTACAGGAAACTTCTCCTGTATATGAACCGATAATATGGCCAAGACCCGTGACCCGAACTGTCCGTTATCCGACGCAGCCTTATGTCTTCACGCAGCCAACTGCAATCGATCTGAGTAAGCGGCAAATGATAAATTGCTAGATGTCGAATGTCAAAGTTCATTATATGATATATTATATATGGTGACAACGAATAAGAAATTTGAGAGCGAATTGTGACTTGCACCAGAGATTGGGAATCGATATCGTGAGATTATTTCCCATTCCACGCGTAGTTGACCGTTGACGAACTGAGTGGAGGGAGGAGGGAGGAAGAGGCCGGGAGGAGGCTAGTGATCTACCTGCTCTCCTCCCCCCTACCTCTTCCCTTCCTCTCTCTCCCAGACAATCAATACGCTAACCAGCACATTGAGTTTGCTGAGCATTTGAAACGCACGATATGTGTTTTGTAATAATGGATGCAAAAAAAATTCGAAATAAATTTCGAAATTTTTGGTATATTGCAGAGTCAAAACGAACAATACTTTGAATGACCAGATGGGCGCTCCGAAAATAGAGGAGGGAAAACAAATAACTGATAAAAAAAAGGGAAGGAGTTTCTGTCTGCTCATTCCTAGATGTGCATAAACCAAATTTTTGTGTTCTTGCACATTTGTCTTATATAACACAAAAGACAGCACGCAAAGAAAAATGAGAGAAAAAATAGTATCATATTATAGTAGTATGATATTATGCTGAAATTCGATAAATATAAAGCGTTTTCACGTATCGAACCGATCATTTCTTTCTTCAGATTATTGGAAGCGAATTTCGCTTTCTCCTACCTGCCCTCGTTGCAATATGGATTTCAGCTGTGCCGATGAACGCCGTACACACTATAGAAAGGTAACTGAATTGATTAGGCCCGGTGTATTTTCAAATACCTCGAGAATTTCCGTACTCTTTGTCCCGAGCAGTATGTGAAATCAGATCTGGCGCTCCAAATGTTCGTTTGCAGGCACATTTCGATGTCTACTATAGCGAGCAAAAAAGCGAGCGTCGCGCATCGGCGATGCCGCCTATTTACCGATTCATGGCGCAATCGTTTGGAGACCTCGATGGTAAGACTATTGTCTCACTATTTATTGCTCTCTAATAATAGTTTCAATTTCAGAAGAGCGTGCGTGCACGTATGGTTGCAAAGAGGCAACTCGCTACACGAGTCGAATCGAACTCGCTCTGCACATGGAGAAAGTGATTTTTTTAAAAAAATAATTAGATAGTTATTTTTACTCAGTTCACTTTCAACATTTATTGATATTTCCTACATCAATAATTATCTAAATTTTATAATGTTACATTGACAGAATTTTGCAGAAACACCTGTGGACCCTCCAGAGCCTGTCGATAGCTTTCTTCAAACTTATTGAAGAGGAAGCCGACCGACAGGCACAGACTGCAGACTACGCGGAAATGTACGGCATTCTGGTGAGTTTCCTATCCAATCCAACATGCGCTAAGAGTACTCTCTCTTATTGTTTCGAATTCTTTGTCAGACACCGCACGAAAAAAAAGAATATTTGAGTCAAAGAATGCTCTTCAATAATTTAATTATATCTCTCTTTCCGTGCATTATTCATGCATTATTCATCTTACAGTCGAAGGTTCGTCCCTCAGTTGAAGTCGTCGACATGGCCCAGTCCGTTCCTCCCGGAGATATCGCCACCCAGCCCGGCACCAAGATCGTCTTTAATGCCCCCTTCGAAGACAAGCACACTTACCACATCAAGGTGACCAACTCGTCTGCTCGCCGTATCGGATGGGCATTCAAGACCACCAACACGAAGAGACTCGGATTCGACCCAGCCGCCGGGGTTCTCGACCCGAAGGAGGCAACCCTGGTCGCTGTCTCTTGCGATGCCTTCACCTACGGACAGGAGGACACCAACAACGATCGTGTGACCATTGAGTGGACCAACACCCCCGAAGGGGCCGCCAAGCAGTTCCGCCGTGAGTGGTTCCAGGGAGACGGCAAGGTTCGCAGAAAGAACCTCCCCATTGAGTACAACCTTTAAATGGGCCTCTCTGAGCATACTCTGTCTCTTCAGTCGTCCGTAACGTCTTCAATCTGCTATTTTCTCACGATCACACTATTTTTTGTGGTACTTAACTTGATATAACTTTTTTCAGGTTGAGTTTATCATAGTATTTTTCGATTGTTTTCGAATAGTATTGTACATTATTGTAAATAAATGTCATTCTCGCTGTAAATAAATGTAATTATGATTCTTTCATTTCGGTATTGTTATTTTTTAAATGATTAAATGACAATATTTCCATTCCTTGCTCTACAATCTAGATGTTATTCTGTCATTACGATCATAATAATCTCGATGGTCGTGATCGCTCTTTGTCTGTTAGTTTGTTCCATCAATTCCCCTCAGCAATATCAGTGTGTCTCTCTCGTTTGCGCATGCTCACTCACTTTGTCTTAGTGTAGTGAGAGGGCGAGTGATGACGAAGAGTGAGATGGCGATTCTTTATAAGAGTGAAGAGATGTGGACACTACAAAGTTCCACGCAGTACTCTCTCACTTTCACATATTCTATCACATTCTATCGTTTGTGTTATCACTCATGGAAACGTCGTGATAAGAATGATTGTGAGCGATGCTTACATATTAGCTTGTGATCTTGTTTCAGTCTTTCGTCTCTCATTCTTTTCCATTCTACCTCCACTTTTCTTTCGCTCTTCTCGCTCATCAACTCTACAATAAGCTCTTCACTTCAAATATTGGTTGAATTGGCTAATATTTCAGCTTTGTTGCGTTTTTTCGAAGCAATGAACTGTCGTAAACTCAAATATTAGAGTATTTTGAATACTTCACCTCACAGATCAATGACCCCCTCGATTCCCTCCGTTGCTCTCAACACGGGCGCACGCCTGCCGCTGTTCGGACTGGGCACGTGGACGGTAACGATTTGTGACAAACTTTGTGGCCAAAACCGCGACTCACTCATCAAAAACTAGATTTGCAAACAAATTCGACAATATAGACACAGTAGTATATGTCGACTTCTTCCAGACTTTCTAACGATTTCTCACAGTCAATGGACGCCGAAGAGCTCAATGTTGCAACGCAAGAGCGCTTTTTAAAAATTGTATAAAAAAATGTTTAAAACGGAAACGAAAATTAATCGAGAATGAAAAATCATCCCTACCACAGGCCATGAACGCGGACGAGCTCAAGATCGCTCTTCGAGTCGCACTCGATGCCGGTTATCGACTGATCGACACTGCTGCCATCTACCAGAATGAGCATGTGATTGGAGAGGTTGGTGCCTTTTCGAAAATCTCTTACCTTCCGTCCCGTTTGCGTTACAATTGGAAGGAGATACTGATCATGTTCATCTGAGTGCATTATTTGTAACATTTGACAATCGTTTGATGGGGGAAATCAACTCATACTTCTTGGCAAAAAGAAAATTCATCTAGTAATAAAAAAAATTCATCTAAGTAATAAGTTTTGTTCGCCGCAGCAGAATCTTCTCTATCAGACCAACAATAGTTTAAAATATTCTCAACTTTTTCCAGATTCTCGAAGAATACTTCACGGCGGGCAAGCTGAAGCGCGAGGACGTATTCGTCACGAGCAAAGTTCTTATTTTTATTTTTATTTTTTTTCAAATAACCCGAGGAACAATCGACGCTTGCCTAGAACAATCGTTGGTGAGCGCTTTGTGAAACATATTTGCCTGCCACGAGCAAGGTTTCTAATTGTTGTAAATATTTTGCACGGAACAACGCAGAAACATTGTTTCTGCGATGAGTGTTCGTTTATGATTGCATTGTGAGACGTATCTACATGTCACGAGCAACGTTTTTTGTTGAAAATGAAGGCGGACTAGAATCAAGTCTTTCCAAGAGTGGATTCTTATGAAACAAATGTGAAACATACCTCATCTTGCTTCTAGTGGCCTGAGAGATTGTTGGACAACAAATTGGGTATTTGATCTTTGATCTCTCTTAGTGTCACAAGTGATCTTTGATCTCTTCCCATTCCAGTTGCCCTTCTTCGCGATGCAGCCCGACGAAGCGGAGGAGTCCGTCAAGGTAGATTAGAATTCTGTTTAAAAAAAGAAATAAAATTTAGGCACATTCATTATTCAAGAGTACATAAAATGTTTTGTATCTGTTCATATTGCGGATGAGTTTCAGCGCTTCAATTGCTTGCAATCGATTCAATACTCAACGGTGTTTCAACGATATCGTTTTCCCAAAATATCATATTAATTTTAAAGAAGTAACTGTCCGTTATCATTTCTGATGAGTTTCAATGCCTCAATGTCTCGCTTTCGAAATTAGTGCGATCATCCTCTTACATCCTCTTGCAAAAAAATTTATTTCCAGAAGCAACTGGCCGCCCTCCGTCTCGACTACCTCGACCTCTACCTCGTCCATTGCCCGTGTGCAATGAAGAACAAGGCCGGAGTCACGGTGAGATTGCAATATTTATCATTTTTATTGTTGAAAGAAGGTCAATAGATCAAAAACATCAAAGCGTCAACCGACCTTATTCCATGATAGCACTCATTTCATGATGATAAGCGAAAAGTCATCAAGAAGGGCAGAGAAAATCACGAGATTCAGTTCCTTTCTGTACCCTATTGGTCTCTGTAAAGAACCAGCTAAATGTCTCATCAATTGGTATCTAAAATGCCTAAAATGTGTAGAACGGCCAGACCCTGCGGTCCAATGCTTTCTATAGGTTTGGTGAGGGGGCAGGGTTCTATGTAAAGGTAAAGGTCACCCCGTACTCTAGGCACACGAAGTCCTGCGGGAGCCCCCTGCTAGGCCAGTGACTATTTTATAAGGCCAATTCAGTCCGGGTTATGGATGCGGGAAATAGTCTTTATAATTTTGCTTTGTTTCCAGGCCGGTTTCGACCATCAGGACCTCGAACACATCGACACGTGGCGAGTGCTCGAGAAGTACTACAAGAGCGGACAATTAAAGGTACGGTAGATACTGGGTACGGTAGTCTAAGAGCAGTTTAAAGAAGGTGTCCCACGAATATCTGGCTAATTGAGTTCTCTATGTGAGATGGCGGGTCGTGGCTACACGATAACACTTTCGAAACTCCCATGTTTTAAATTTTCGTTTGAGCTGAGATATGAGCATTTGGCTGCGTGCCAAATGACCCTGAAAAGCAGGCAACGAGCGAGAGAGTATGCAAAATGAGGAGAGTTCGCTCTGTCTGACCTCACTTTGCATAATCTCTCGCGCGGTTCGTGGGACGCCTTCTTTAAGATCATTAGTGCTTGAGTACGAACTCTTTGGGCAAGGTTGAAGATGCAATAGAAATTATTCGGTTGAACATAAATCAGGTAGAAGATGAAGATTTCAGTTACGTTTCGCATCATTCATGAATATCGACTGCTCGCCATGTTTTCCAATTCACGCTTTTCCTGAGTGAAAAAATAAAATAATTCAATCATCGATCTAGAGAACGTTCGGATTACGGCAAACCAAAGGCACAGTGTGATTGAAAGAGCTTGCCCTCATATTTCGGTTATGTTTCACATTATTCATGAAAGCGAGTAACCACAGTCCTTTCAATAGTGGTGTTCTAGCAATTTTAAAACCAAAAATACAATCTTCGATTCAAGGATTGTATTACGGTAGCCCCAATGTTGAGTGTGCAGAAAAATTTTGAAAGTACATTAGAGCCTAGCCACCTACGTTAAACCTACGTTTACGTTATCATTGTCGGAAGAATTTCAGATATGTTTCACATTATGAATAGCTACTTGTCACGTTCAGCTCGATGGCTTGCTCTTTTCAGTGCACACAATTAACAAATCCTCAACAAATCTTTTCAGGCAATCGGCGTGTCTAACTTCAACGGTAAGCAGATCCAGGCGCTGTATGACCAGGCGGAGATCAAGCCGAGCAATCTGCAGGTGAGTCTTTCGAGAAAGTGACATATGATGGGATTATCGCCTATATTGCAACTCTCGAAGATTATTCAAAGTCACATTCAGCCAATTGTAAATTTCAGTTGATGTTCCAGTGTATCTAAAAGTGTACATGAATCGAGTCAATGCCTGTTTTCAGGTTAAACTGCACATTTTCCTTTGAGTGTAATTATAAATGTATTGCAAACTAGATTTGAACATGTGGCAATACAATCAAGTAGATATTATTCCAGGTTGAGCTGCACATCTACTGGCCCCAACACGAACTGCACGAGTTGTGCAAGAAGCTGAACATGACTGTGACCGCATATGCGCCGATCGGATCACCCGGACGATTGGTAAGCGACATTTCTCTATTTTTTTTGTCAATTTTCTAGTTCTCTTCCTCCCACCTGAATTGGATCGCCCGTGCGATTTCTCTCCTCTCCCACACCGATGAAGTGTTTATTTATTGAAGACTGCCCATGAGATATGTTTCACGAAGCACACTTTATGCTGAGCGTTTGACAAATTTGATTGAACGTGCTTCTTGTCAATACAACTTTTAAAATATCGTCTTCATTAGAGTTCGAGAAACAGCACGACCCGATACCACGGGGCCCCGTGAATGAAGAATGAGAGGGAGAGAAATCCGAAACCGGCTCGCCAAAATCGTCAAAGATCCGATACCTCAGAGTCGAAAGTATGCGCGAAATCGATCGTTCTCGATTCATAATCGCGCGATTTGCATCATGAGATGAGTCATTCTCATCATTTCGACCCCGCGCCTCTCTATCGACTGGTTGCTCGAGCTTTTCCACACGTTCGTCTCAAAGTCTAAGGTTTATTCCGAGGTTTGGAACGATTTTGCTTCGAATATTGAATTCGATTAAGATTCTTTTTATCGTTGTTTAGTCACACTGTTCAGCTAATATGCTTCAACCGACAAACTGAATCGCGCGACAAGCTTCCCATAAAGAGTAAACAAGACCTGAGCAAAGATGAGTTTCCATTTTTCCTTTCATAATATCTTTCAACGAGTTTTAGTGGCGCGACTCTTGAGTTGTCCAGATATTTTTTATCTTAATGTCTAATCTAGTAAATCCAAATGACTTATTGATTAGCAACGATCTAATTTCAGATGAGATTGAGAGCATTGAGGGCCACGGATTACACATAAAACATAACCAGAACGATCTTCATTGACCGTCGATAATTTAAAAAAAGATATTGCTGCGGTTATTGAACATGGAAGCCGCTACTGACCTTCTTTTTGAGCCCTTAGCTCTTCAAAACGCAAAAATTTAAAATGCGCTTTCAGGAACAATTTTAAGTTCAATCGAAAGAACTTCGAGAATTCAGTCTCTAGTCAAAATTTCATTCGATTTGATTCAGTAGTTTTTGAGCTGTGAGTGCAAAAAGATCTCCGGTATCGGATTTCTATCCGATACCTAGCCGAGGTATCGGGTCTTTTCATTCTTCACTTTTCGAGCGCGAGACCCGGTGCGATACCGAATGACCCGCCCCGAATTACGAACTCTAGTCTTCATCGATAGATATGTTCTCATCATCTTCCAGACCTTCCGTCCTGATGACGACTGGCCAATTGGGTCTCCTATGGAGGATCCGGTCGTCGTTGAATTGGCCAAAAAGTACGGAAAGACGCCCGCCCAGGTTGGTTTTTTTTTTGATATACGATCTAATGACTTCATTGGACTTTTAATTTGATCTTTGATTTCTAAAACTAAACAATGCATTTTTTTCCTTTGATTCCACGACTTCCGCTCACTTTTCGGCCTAATCTCTGATCTTTATGGTTGAAAATGGTTAAATTTATTTTTGATCTTCTCAGATCCTTATTCGTCATCTTCTCCAACGCGACATCTCCGTCATTCCCAAGTCGACGAACCCTGAGCGAGTCAAGCAGAACATCAACATCTTCGACTTCGAGTTGGTCTTTGATCTTTAATCTTTCGGTCTCTGAATCAGAGTACGCAATGGATACTGTTGCTGACAATCACTGAGATACCTGTTTGTCCTTTTCGTCATGATCTTTGATCTTTGGTGAGAACGAGAAAAGGTCAAATATTAATTGCAGACTGAGCGCGGACGACCAGCAGAAGCTGCTCGACGTGTCGACGAGAGTGCGCCTTTTCGAGTTCCGATTGTGAGTATCTAATTATCTTTTTTTTTAATTATAAATAGTGATTTGAAAATTGATACATAGAAATGTATACAAGAGGAGAAAAATGTCCTGGAAAGCAGGCGAAAAATCCGATTGTGAACTTCAAAAAGTAAATAAAAAAAATTGCAATTCAATGCAAATATGTTTCGCGGCCAACTCTTTCGATGAGTGGCTGGAGAAATGTCGATTTATCTGTGTTCTTGGAAAAAAACTCGAAAAAATAATTATCTATCAATCATAGGATACTGCGTAATCTGTTGCATGATTGGTGATGAACTTGGGGTTTCTTGTGGTTTCTGATATTGTGCCTCAAATTATCATTTTTTTTCAAAAACCAGAAAATTTTGATCTTAGAAATCAATTTTTAAAATGTAGAAAGATTTTTGATTTTTTTTGTAGAAAGGTTTCGTAAAACAAATTTTAGAAGTTCTCCTTGAAGGTTTCGAAATATGTTTCACGAGCAACTCTTTCTACGAGTTTTTGGGCAAATTTTTAATTTTTTATGGTCCTCCATTTCTAAAAAAAACCTAATTCATCGATCTCTTATTCATTCTCTCTCAGCTGCGCTGGCAACAAGCACTTCCCGTTCGAGGACGTCGACCTCACGAAGAAGGGCGAAGAGAAGGAGGAAATGTAGATGATTAGTTGTTCCTCGTTCCGAAGCCTTTCCGTAGACCTACCGCAGCGATTCATGCTGCAGCAGCCTTGTGATCAGTGTTTATCGTGTGGTTAAAATAAATAAAATTTGTGTACTAATGCGTTTGCAAAACAACACACCGAATCTTTGTGTACTTTTGCTGAAGAGACAAGAATTGTGAAATACTATCAAGGATACTGAGTATGTACTTCCCCTTGGAGGACGTCGACCTCACGACGAAGGACGATGAGAAGGAGGAAATGTAGATGACCTATTGTAGCCTCCTCGTAACTACCGAAATCTTATCGTATTGATACAGTAGCTACCATACTTCTGTCATTCCCACTCCAAAAAGAATAGTAGCATGAATAGGAGATTTATTGCAGATTCGAATAAACATTTAGTATTAGTGTTGCTGAGATTGATGAGATTGAGAGATTGATATCGAGCTGGTGATTAGAAATGCGGGGTTATGTTCGTCGTGAAACTTAGAATCCGAAATCGCCTCCGCCGAAGTCGCCACCTGAACAATTTAATTTATTTTTGTTTTCGATTTCCGAGAATCCCAAACCTCCGAAATCGCCTCCATAGTCTCCCCCATCGAAGTCTCCGCCACCGTAGTCGGCCCCGTCGTAGCCTGCGATCGATTGATTATTACGGTAGGTGGAACAACTTTAGTACTTGTCCATGAACAAGTTGAATAGCACAATAACATCTGAATGTGAGGAGATGATAGACCGATTCAACAGCAGATGCCTCCCCAAATTTTAAATGGTGATTGCAGAACCCCTATCTACAGTATCGACCAATCAATCAATACCCGCCATCATCCGCCTGTGCTCCTCTCTGATCTCTACCGAATCTTGACCGCACTACGACAACACATTCTTCATGGTGATATGGTGATATTCAGTACCCCCATCTATCGTACCCTCCAACCAATTAATCAATCACCATCATCAGCTCCTCCCTGATCTCCGCCTGCTCCTCCGCCCTGGTCGCCGTAGTAGTTGTTCGTGATGTTCGTGTCGTTCTGAAATTGGGCGAGTCATGAATCGGACCGGTCCAGCGACATATCGTACTCTACCTTAACCACATGCTACCGTTACACTAGACGCCAGACCTAAGCCACACCTGCGGTACTCTAGTATTAGCTACAATGCGCTACTGTAAACCCACACAACCGTTCTTTAGGCAACAGTTGTAGACGGTAATGTATAACCAGCAACAGTACTCATCTGTGATCCTGCACTACCGTAATCTACCGTACTGCTCACCGACACGAATGCTCCTCCCATTCCATAGCCGCCCATACCGCCCATCATTCCGAATCCTCCAATGCCTCCGAACATCGAGCCCATGCCTGAATCAGGGACGGGTTTACGGTAGCCGATAGATGATCATCATTAGAGTGTATCTATTCGGTGTGTTTAGTTTAGATGTCCGATTCGATGTGCTCATCATCAGGACAGATTCACAAGAATGATCCGAGAAGATTACAGTAATCAATGACCTACCGTATCCAGCCAGTGAGCCCATCAGCATTCCCATCATCATGCCGTCCATTCCTTACAATATCGATTTATTATCGATTTTCCGCCAGCTACCGTAATCCTACCGTTGTCCTGCTGCTGCTGTCCTTGCACGACGACAACGGTACTTCCGGGAGCGCCGGGCTGCCCACCAGGTCCTCCGGGTCCTCCGGGAGCCCCGCCGGGACCCATAGGCCCTCCGGGCGCCTTCTCGTCATACTGTGGAGGCGGTTCTGCGAAAGGAGAGGATTACGGTAGGCGCGAGTCGATCGATAACTGGCTGATTACCGTTTCCCGCAGGCGCCGGCGGCTTCGGCAGCGTCTTCATGATCTCGCCGAACCACGACCTACAATCGATACTACCGTAGTCCCAGTGAACTACCGCAATCCTCGTGAATCCACCTACCGTAATCCCATGGTATAATTGCTGAAGAAAACGGCTCAAACTCAAAATACGGAATGCGTATTGAACAAATAGGTTTCACATTCACTGTAAGGTAATGGTAGATGGCGATAATTCAATGGATTTCCCTATGCCGCTCGAACAAAAAAAACAATCATCTGACAATAGCTCCTCATATACAGTCAATATGACACAACATGAACCGTTTGCCGCAACTTGCCGGAAGTTGCTGCAAGATCAGGCAAAACTGTGATTACGGAGCGGAGACTACTTCAATCACTTTGAAATTTTGGGTGGAAGCATATTTCGTGACCCCGTTAAAATGACATTCTCGAAAAATCGATATCTCGCACGCGTCGCGGTCACGCGTTGCTGTCGCGCGCGCGTCGAGTGGGCGGAGCTTAGTAGTAAAATTGGGAATTGTGCATCGCGAGAGTTCAGAATATTTAAATATCGATAAAAAAATATTTTTTTGCTAATAATACGCGAAAATAAACAAATTGACGTAAGCTCGTAAGTTGGGTTACTTTATTCTTGATTGGGATTAACATGATACCGTAACCCAAAATTACCGCACTCCACGTCCTGGTCTGATGCTCTGAAATCGATTAGGGTACCGTAACCCTAAGACTACCGTAACCACAACTACCGTACTCCATGTCCTGATCGGACGCGAATAGTAGCCAGTGCACGGCATCGATTGGGTTACCGTATTCCCACGATACCGCAACATCTACCGTAAACTCAACTAACATTACCCAAAACTACCGTAACTTTAAACCACCGCATCCCAACGAAAACCGTAACCCCAAACTACAGTACTCCATGTCCTGATCGGACGCGAAGAGTAACCAGTGGACGGTCTCCGCTCGTGGGTCCTCGCCAATACCGAGAAGATGGTGGACGGATGCTCCGTCGGGGAGGTTGGGACGTCTCACTGAAAGATATGGTAGAGTAACGGTAGGAACAAACGGTTACGGTAGAGATATAGGGTGCGCAAGGAATTCATAAATCTATGGGCAGGTGGTGGGATGCATTGTAGATAGGAATACGCCACTTTCAGATCACTTTCGAACTGAGGAGGTACCGTATCTAGTTAGCTTAGGGCAGGGCAATGTACTATTGGATTAAAGTAAGCTACAGTACCTGGCATGCGGTCGCAGACCTGTCCGACGGCCATGTAGGGAATGACATCCTTGAGAAGGACGGTGTACTTGGGCTTCTCACCCTGAAGAGGTACGATACAATCATTTCCTTCGACTCATTTCGTTGCGCCTCATTCGTGCACAAGGGAAATACAACACAGTTCAACCGATTTCATTGTTCTCATCACTATAAGGTCTGATTGGAGATCTTTGCTCTATGTAATCGATCCATAACACTCATATTTATGACTCACCTTCTCCTCACGAACAACCAATCTCGAGTCGGCGTACAACTCCACCCACGCCTGCTTCCACTTCTTGAGGATCAGACATGATCGCAAGTAGCACTGGAGCGTGCCCTCCTTCAGGCGACGATTGTCAGACATCGGCCTGGAACACACATGGACAATGACAAGTTGTTCACAAGATTGATTATCTGGGGGCTAAATCACGGTAGATAACGAATGTTCAAATTAAGGTTTGCGCGAAACATATTGAAAAAGAACAATTCGATCGATAGCCGCTGATTCGCAAACTGCAGCGAAATACGCCTCTCGCTGCCTCTCTCTGTGGGAGAATGCGTGTAAATAACAGGCGCCTTGTGACTGGCCAGCCTTGGTTGCCGGGGCGATACGGACGGGTGTTATGGCGATGTCGAGAGACGGGCAGTCTCTGACTCTCTCAATATTCCCTGTTCTCTCGCTCCTTCTAACCCGCATAATTGTAGACTAAATTGAGAGATCTGATTGCTTCTTGCGAGAAATCAACGAGACAGCATCGAGACATAGAGTTCTTAGTACTAAAGCACTCGTGAACCAAACATTCAAAACTCTCTGCCGGTTCAATGTTCCCTAGCTTCTGATACCTCAAATCTGTACACTTTGAGCATGAAAACATTCTCTTCTTTCTTGATGTATCCCCACATACGTTTGAACTCGAGCTTATGACATCATTATCGCTCCCATCCCATGATCATCAAACCGAATGTCTTATGTGAACTCAATATCATATTTATCTAATCTTCTTTATTCAATGAACATCCATTTACAAAAAAAAATCTTCTTTGGGAGATCTGGTAAACGTAAAAACAAATGGTCATAGCTTCTAGTGGGTTATTATGGGCGAAAAACATCATTGCGTTAGATGGTGGGGAATCTCTACATTGTAGGTCAAATGGCCTTAGCATGGACAGAATTTATGGATTAATTCAATATTCAGACAAAATGCGCAACTTTGTACAACTTTCTACAGCCGTGTTAGTTCTAGGGCGAAATGTTGGGAAAATATTATTGAAGCTTCTAGGGCAAATCACAATGGCGTTGGTACGAGGGATTGAGAGGGAGGGGGGATACGGTAGTGTGGTGGTGTGCTACCGTACTCAGAAGTCGCCTCCTCCGAAATCGCCGCCACCGTAGTCGCCGCCTCCAAAGTCACCACCGCCAAAGTCGCCGCCTCCGAAATCTCCTCCACCGTAATCGTTGCCGTCGTAATTTCCGGCTCCGGAATCGTAGTTTCCTCCTGCAACGAAAAGCGTCAAATATTGATCCACGACTACCGTACTCTAATATTGGTAAGAAAACAGTTTCACTAGAAGCATTATCATCGAACATGCGATCGTGCGCGCGCGGGGACAGTTTATCAACGAAGGGAGGGTTGGGAAACGTCGGCTACTCTCTCGCACACCACGCCACACACCACACCGCGTACCGTAATCGTCGGCCGCACCACCACCATAGTCAGCTCCGGCGTCCTCGTGGGCGGGCTCTGTAAGAGGAAAGGGTGCCTACCGTAACCGCCCCCGGAACCACGCTACCGTACTCTTCCTACCGTAACCCCGACTGCCTACCGTAATCATCCTGCTGGTCCTCCCCTGCGGCATCATCACCGAACTCCGCCTCCCCATAGCCCCCGTTATCATCGCCATCCTCTGGCGCGGGCTCCTCCTCTGTAAGGGCTACTGTACTCCCACTGTCTACCGTACCCTAGCGTACCGTAATCCTCGCGCTCAGGCTCATCCTGCACCGCGGGCTCCTCTGGAAAAAACACCCTACAGTAACCCATCGCTACCGTATGCCCTACAGTGATGAGCGCCAGTATCGAAAATGTTCAGTGAAAAAAACAGATCAATATCGACAGTGTCAAACTTGTTGGTTTCGGGTTTCAAACACGTCCTATGTATCCGATCCCGGCGCTCATCACTGCTTCCCTATCGCGTACCATGTTCCTCATTGTCACCTCCAGTCTCATCCTCCTGAGGAGTCTCCTCGTCTGCAAAAGCCTACTGTAGCTGCGCTACCGTACCCTCCCTTCCTACCGTTTCCCGCCGTACCATCTACAGTATCCCCAGTGACGTCGCCGAAATCGCCCCCGCCATAGCCGCCGTCGTCAGGCAGCGGCGCCTCCGCGGTCTCATCACGATCTAGAAAGCCTTTCCTACCGTAGCCAGTAAAAGGTGGCAAAGGTCTCCCCTTAAGCTTCAACTTGCTCAAGTGTTGGCGCAAGTTTCTTTTTTGTGGTGTTACCGTGCCCCGCGCTGATCGATGTTCTTAATTTTCACCACTTCTTGTCAAGAAACCACGCAACTAGAATCATCAGCACTAGGTCGGATGGGAACAATCTGTTGCTTCTCGCCTCCTCAAGATCTCATCCGGTCTAGTATCGAATCAATTTTATGGCTACCGTAATCAATACATACCGTAATCTCCGTAGTTGATGCCGTCGCCGGCCGGCTCTACCGTATGCGACGAGTTATCGATCGCCGGCTGCACTCCTCCCCCGCCGTTGTTGTCGTTGTTGTAGTAGTTGTTGACCGTGGTCGTGTCGTTGTCCTGAACGGAAGGGATGGGGGTACGGTAGCAGTATTACGGTATTGATTGATTACTCTTTTACCAATCCTAATGCTCAAAGCATCGATGCTACCCCAAAATGTCGAAGGGATATTTTGTATGCGTAGCATGGAATCACGAGGATTGCAATCTTTGAATCATTTGTTTTTTTTATAAAAAAGAGTGATCAAAATTAACACTAACACTTTCGTCGAGCACATATCTTAATCGTGAAGCACACATTCACCAACTATGTAAATTTAATATTTTTCAACTCGTTCTTCAACTTATCAAAAATCAATATAATCAATATCGTACCGAGTAGTAGGAGGATGATCCACCGTATCCGCCTCCCATACCGTACCCTCCACCGTATCCTCCACCGTAACCTCCGCCGAAGCCACCGTAGCCGTGGTGGCCGCCGAAGAACGAGCCCATGCCTGCAAGCAATCGTTTGATAATAATGAATTATTTCGTTTGCGCGGGCAGACAGAAGAGCATTATCCCCTACACTTCTTCACACTTATCATTCACTCATGAATGGAAAAATTCGAAGAAGCGACTATTTTTGCGAGTGAAATTGTAATCATAATCGTTCCCCTACAATCAATCGACAATCATCTATCTTTACAAATATATTCTTTCAATATCCGATCGCCAAGAATTGATCATGATACCCTTCAATAAATATCATCCACTCTTGAAACACATACACACCAATTGTGAAAAATCACAAAATTCACAATTTCCGAATGTGTTTGCAATCATAATCGATTTTCGACTACCGTACCCCTACTTACCGTATCCGGTGAGCGATCCCAGCAGCATTCCCGTGCCGAAACCTCCTATGGCCGAGCCGAATCCGCTTCCGCCTGCATAATTAATCGATAATAACCCTGATTACAGTACTCTTGTTGTTAACCAAATCGGGAAATGTTATCGCACGGAAGTGTCAGATAGTATGATAGATAGAGGGAATGCATTGGACCAGACAATAACTTATTGATCTGTCTCTCTCCCTTTCGTCTGTCAGACAGGGCGAGAGAGCACGTGAATGGGTGAGAGCACAGACAGCCACCCTTGATCACACTCGGCACTCACCACCACTTCTGTAGCCACCGTAGCCTACAATGGCATAGCTATTACCGTAATTTCAACCGATAAATCAAAACCGTATTCAAAATCGATAAATGAATGCTATAATCTCTATCCGTAAACGAATACCGTAATCTCAATCGATAAATCAATACCGTACCTCCTCCTCCGCCACCGTATCCGCCACCTCCGGCGCCTCCTCTATCGACGACGACTACGGTAGGTCCGGCCGCTCCGCCTCCCTGGTAGCCTCCACCACCTGTAATACACACTGTTGAAAAATGTATTGGATTCTTTATTATCTTTATCTTTATTAGTTGAATAAATAAAAGGAATTAAGCAGAAAAAAATTAGCCCCTGCTCCCCTCACGAAAGCTTATCCCACCCGTGAAGCACACTTTCACCTTCCACGCCCCACTCTCAATTCCTCTCAAATTTCCCATCTTTCTCATAATTCCTCACCTCCTCCCCCATAGGGCGACGGCTGTCTCGGGTATGCAGCGGGTTGCTGCGGGTATCCCCCGGCAGGGGCATAGCCACCCTGTCCCGACTGGGCCGGATAGGCGGGCGGGGGCGCGAAACCGACGGGCGGCGGCGCGTCCGGGTACTTGGGCGGAGGGACTGCAAAATGGGCCGATCACTTTTTTCATTAACGTAATATTTACAACGAATTAGTATCATTTTATAAGTATAGCGAGCGACTTCTATATCATCAAGGAAACCTTACTCGACAATATCATAGCACACTGAAGCACGCAATGGGATTGCCACCAATTTCACAATTCATTTTTACCAGCCTAGTGCATTTGCGACTGCATTACATTGGTTGGTTTTCGGCACATTACAGGGAAGAAACATTGATAACAACTCCTACTCTCAACACTTGACGATTCGGTGAAGCACAAGTTCACATTAATTTCCAAGGTCACCAATCTAGTGCCAATTTCGACAGTGCTCCTGATTCCGCCACTCAATCAATAAACAACCACCTACCGTATCTTCCTCCTCCCTGCGGCTGCTGCTGCACATGCTATCTTTGCCCCAACCAATATCCTTTTCTTACCGTATCAACACAACTTTGCGCAACTAATCAATCAATAACTCAATCTTACCGTATCCTCGTCCCTACACTGGCTGCTTTGAATTCTAACTTTATCCTAATGAATTCCCGCCAATTACCGTACTTCCTTTGCTTAAAAAAATCAATAATACGCTTACCGTATCCTCCTCCTCCTACTGGCTGTGGCTGCTGCTGCGGGGGCGGGGCCGGCTGCTCGGCCGGCTTCGGCAGCGTCTTCGTGATCTCGTTGAACCACGACCTGCAATCGATATTACAGTAATTTCAACCCGTAATTTCTATGTTTCGCAAGTGCGGTAAACATGCCAGAAACCTAAGACGTCAATCAGTAGTGAAAAGCCATGAATATGAGGCCGTTCGCGATAGAATCAGACAAATCCGAATGATTCTGGCACAGCTCAAAAATATCAATCCCCTGAAACTTTGCGAATTGGGGTTATCGAGGGTGCTGATGACGATGGGCATACTCATTTTGGCCACCGATGCATCGTTGACTCCAGACGACGTCACGTCGAAATCGATTTTTGGCCTTTAGTTCGGTTTCTGATCAAGCTAAATTTAGGTGAGTATGGCCCGAGGGTCAGAATTTGATGGCGATCACGACGGAACATTTATTTTTTTTTATTTTTTTATTTATTATGTAAAATGGAACTTTGCGCAAACTACAGTGCTATAATGGAGAGTAGGATAGATCGGACCGGAATGTCACGGGGATTCCAAATCTCTTTTACACGTCAAAATCCATCATTCGGGTAAGGAAATATTCAACTTATAGTGTACCTGGCTTGTAAGTAAATGGGACCATCTTACCCTTGCTGGCTTCCGATCTTTTGATCTACCCGAGTCTCTCCTCCGTGACCTCTTCCCTCTCTCTGCGCTCTCTCGATTCCCCCTGCTCTTTCGCCTCCCTCGCGAGAGAGTCTCCGATCGATATGAGGAAGGAAGTAAACAAGTGGAAGGATGGACAAATTTACTTACAAGCCAGATACACTATAAGTTAAATATTTTCTTACCCGAATGATGGATTTTGACGTGTAAAAGAGATTTGGAATCCCCGTGACATTCCGGTCCGATCTATCCTACTCTCCACTATAGCACTGTAGTTTGCGCAAAGTTCCATTTTACATAATAAATAATAAAAAAAATAAAAAAATAAATGTTCCATCGTGATCGCCATCAAATTCTGACCCTTGGGCCATATTCACCTAAATTTAGTTTGATCAGAAACCGAACTAAAGGCCAAAAATCGATTTCGACGTGACGTCGTCTGGAGTCAACGATGCATCGGTGGCCAAAATGAGTATGCCCATCGTCAACAGCACCCTCGATAACCCCAATTCGCAAAGTTTCAGGGGATTAATATTTTTGAGCGGTGCCAAGCTTTGTCTGATTCTCTCGCAAACAGCCTCATATAACCTACCACTGAGTCAACTCATTACCAGTTAGCATTGAAATATCGACAATGCGTAGGCGATTGACATTCTAAACTAACATTCGAAAAATCCCAATACCGTATCCTACTCTTACCGTAACCAACTCACTCGATATCGGTGTCACTGGAGAAGACTATCTAGTGTACGGTATCCGCCCGTGGGTCCATCCCAATGCCCACCAGATGGTGATATCAATTATCTATCCGATCACTTCTATGTTTCACCGTCACCTCATTAGCATTATCATTAGCATTAGCATTAGTATTAGGAACTCATTAGCATCGACAATGCTTTCTTTCGGCATCAGATTAGAGACTAAGATTAGAAAAAACTGCATTCTATTCCTACCGTAACCACAAAATTTCTGTATCACCCGCAAAGAGCTCCCCAATACCGTACTACCGTAACCCCACCATACTCACTCGATATCGGTGTCACTGGAGAAGAGTACCCAGTGTACAGTATCCGCCCGGGGGTCCATCCCGATGCCCACCAAATGGTGCACCGAGTAGCCGGTGGGCAGCTGAGGACGCTTCACTGAAAAGGAACCATAAATATTATAAAATAATCTCAGTTGAATTAAATTCAATTTTTTTGTATTTGTAGAAGAGAAAACACAGCCCCCATGGAATTGACCCATCAGGCTGTCTCTCGACTTAATCACTCAGTGAAACCTATTTCGACGCGGTTACTCATTGACCAGAAAATGGACCTTCTGAGTGTTTCACTAGCAATAGTGCGACCAGGTAACTGGGGGTTTCATCGTATCCTCAACTCTGAAGCTTCTTTGCTCATCTGATATACGGAAGATTCAGGTGCAAAAAAAATCGTGCCACTCCCAGGTTTCACCGCGCCTACAACAACTCCATACAGCTCGAATTACTAATCATCAGCATTCGCGGCAGTTTTAGTACCAAATTTTCAAGAGGGTTCAAGGACTAGTAGATGATACTATTTTTTTTTAAATATGATTAATTGAATTAAATATATTATCCATACCGGGCATCCTATCGCAGACGAGTCCGACGCAGATGTAGGGAATCACGTCTTTGAGAAGGACGGACATCTTCGGCTTACGATCGCCCTTAATTAAAATTAATTACTTATTATTAATCAATTAATTAATTAAATATTATTCTTAATATCTAAAAGTCACATGTGACATCGCCTTGTATGATTTAGACTGGAACTTAAATAGATTGAGAAATTCTCCTCAAAATAGCCTCCGGCATAATCTGACGTCATCTTCTTTCGCAATGCTTGCACCATTCTTACAGCTCACCGTTTTCGCTGCGCAGTGACTAAGGACTATATGGAACGGTTGTTGTGAAATAACCACCCGTTAGCCAAAAATATATCTGCGACACCTATGTTTCACCATTTGTTCAAGGAGGGCTAGAATCATCATGCGGCTAGTATTTTTAAGAAATCAAATTAAATTAATAATATTCTAACCTTCTCATCGAAGATGCACAGATTCGAGTCTGAGAAGAGCACAGCGTGCGCCTTCTTCCACTTTCCGCCAAGGAATCCCTTAATTAATATAATTAATTAATTAAAGAACTAATAATATATTGCTTTAACTCTTCACATTTCATACATCTCATCGCCTTATACAGAATATGACTAGAATAAAAAAATACAGCGAAGTTCATTAGCCAAATTATGGAAAATAATTGCAACTAAATTAAAATAATCACCTTCGAGTACCGCATGACCTCGCCCTCCTTCAGCTTGCGTATGTCTCCCATCTTTTAGCTGCAATTTAAATAATTATTAAATTTAAAATGGCAACCGGAACTGAAAAAGGGAGAGAGGCGACGAGAAAACAGCGATGATTAATGTCCAATCAAAAAGTGTTTGTGCTGACGCGACGGAAAAAAGGGGATCGAAAAGAGGAGACGATAATGGTATGGGAAAGAAGAGAAGAAGAACCAAAGAAGAGCGAAAAACGCTGACATAGTCAACTGAGTGAGCCGAGGCTTGAGAAAACGAGCGCCAGTTGCTGCCATGACAACAAGTCCACCTCAGTTCTCGTAAAATGATGACTAACTCGGGAATGCATAGGTTGTTATATAGACATAGTTCTTATCAAGGGTGATGGGCGGTAAACAATGTGGGTCTGCGTCCGGGGACAGGGGAAGGAAATGGATGGGGCAACAACACAAGGGCACGAGTACCTTCAGATCGCATGCGAAAACATCGCAATGACTGGGGTTAATGGGTGGCGAAAATTTGGACAAGTCAGGATATTGAGAAAGTAAAGTAAGGAAATGAGCGGGTTAGACGTGAGGTTACTAAGAAAACAGAGGCGGTGAAAGACAAACAACGAAGAGAATTAGTGAAATAACGAAGAGGATGGGGCGCTTCTAAACCGCTATCTTTAAGATTCGAAGCTAGATAAGAACGAGATAAATTCGAGCGAGATACGACACGAAAGCAACAGTAAAGTGAGAGAATAACCACGCGAGAGTGGGGCTTTATACCCGGTGAGACAACAGTGTGGTGGCAGAAATCGAGAGAGAGTGAAAGAGGGCAAGAGCAGGGAGAGGGAGGGGCGGGGAGAGCCCGGGGAGGGGTTACTCTAATTTAGAAAGAGCGCTGACTCACCACCCAGTGACGTCAGCGCACATGGGATAGCTTGCGGAGATTGCGAAATTTCTAAAGGACGGAAGCAATGAGCAATAGGAACCTACACGTGCAAACACGTATGTTTGTAATGGACAATGATGAAAAATTCAGCAAAATTATTGCGAAATATGTACTGCAGTATTCTAGTTTACTAATTTAATTAATCATAATTGGCATTATAACAAAGGTTCTTGATTACTAACCGTAGTTCTAAACAAAACGGCAATGACTCACCAAAAACGCGAACATAAACAAAGACTTTAGCGAAGAAATGGACAACTTGGACATAGCCACTCGAAAATTCAGAGGGCCCCTTCTCTCTTCTAGTTATAGAAAGGCAGGCTCAAATGGCAGGCTGGCTGGCTGCCGATCAATGGGTGAGACGGCGAGAGGGAGAGCGAATGTGCCGTTGAAGAAACAGAAAAACAGCGGGGAGCGAGGGAGAAAAAGAGAAAGAATGGCGACCGAAAACAACGAACTCTCGCGATAGTGAGACACTCGGATCGCACGCAAGAGGCAACATGGAAAGAGGGAATGGCCGGAGCAATTTGGAGGGATAAAGGAGGAAGAGTGGAATACAACCCAAGTGAAAACAGACCAAACGTGCCCGACATGGTGATAGTGAACAGAAGTCAATAGAATTCACTAGCTACCGTAGTCCGACTTTTGTCTTCTGGACCGATCAAGAACTGATTATATTTATTTTTATTTTAATTTTTTGAAATAATTATTGATATTTTTTATCTAAGAAAAATTCCTTAGAAGAAGAAAAATGATAGTAAAAGAAAAAAAATCTTCTTTGACTTATCGGCAATACGCTTAATCTCACAATTTTTTTAAGCAGGAAAGGATTTTGCATTTGATCAGATTCCTTTCTCCAAACAGTCATACAATTAGTCTTTTGTAACTTTTTTATATAATTACTATTTAGCTTATATTTCTTCGCAATTTTGTTATTATATCTTCATCAGTGAAATCGTGAATGATTGTTTCTGTCTTCATTGAATCTCTTCCAGCAGTTCTTCATTCGGCATCTCTATATGAGTTTCAAAAACCATGTATCAACTCTTCATGCACCTCAACTCCTCCTGATTACATCCATAACTGTGCCCTCTGGCATTGAAATCGTGTTCCCTGATCTACTGATCAGTGAAGAATAGGAGTCATCAACACGATCGGAAGCCTCCATCTAGTCTAATCGAAAGTTCAGTTGATATTCAATCTCCCCTAGAGGGCATGAACTTTCACCGCCCTACACAAATTACTCTAATATATTTACTCGAGATTAGATATACGATTTCATTTTTTATTGATTTAAACGTGGCTTTTCCAGTCAAAGTAGATAATAAATTCTTTTCATTTTTCTCTCGATAATTTCGCCACCACGCATACGTTTCACCGTGAGAAAAATGCAAGAAAAGTTAATTCGTGATCGAGCACATTGAAAATACGGTTGTCTTCAAGAAAAGAGGGAATTCAAATGCCCAATTAGCTTCATTCCTCAAACGATGAATTTTCAACAAAACATATAAATAATTGAAGCTTGACTAAGTAATTAATATAGAACTGAATAAAAATAATATAGGGTGAATTCAAACGTGCTCAAACCTACAGTAGCTAAAGAAGAATAAATTGTTCCGCATTTTCCCCTTCCAATCTACGCCCATCCTACCTTTAGTAGAGACCACAAACAAGCGTCTCGCGCGCTATTTGTTCACTTTTGTTGTGCACTAATCGATATTCTGTAGATCTACCGTACTTTTACCGACTAATCGGTCCTATCACTTATTCCAGGTCGAAATGGGTGATGATACTTCATCAAAAGAGACGCTACCTACAGATGAATCGTCTTCCAAGCAACCAAACACCCAGACCGTGCCCAAACCTGCTAAGCCAGTAAGTCTCAGATGCCGACTTTCATTATTTTTTCGCACAACTACAACTATTCTTCCGTCATTATCAACATTTTGGTATAAAATCTTCAGTCTTTTTGAAGAAGTTCGATTTTAATGTGGTCGAAGATCTTTGATCTTTTCTCTATTCCAGCCCTTCGTTCTTCCGAGAATGATGCCGCCAAAGCCTCCTCGCTCTCCAACTCCTGTTCTCGTATCAGTAAGATCTTATCAACCAGACAAAATCAGAAAGAAGTTTTCTGATATTGAGATCTACAAATGCTTTTTCGCAGAGTTCTGATGAAGAAGCGGACAGCAAGGAACCTGCAGGAAAACCGGCCACCAAAGCTCCTGCTGCGCCTACGGAGTCGGCGACGCAACCAGCGTCGACCAAGGTTTGTGCGAAATCGGGATGAAAATCATCGCTGATATGTGATAGGCTGATATGTGATCAGTGATAGGGTCATAAGTGTGAAGAATCACACTCTTCACTCCTATTCTTTATCGCAGCGATTCACGAACTGAATTCATGCGTTTCTTTCCAGACCCCATCCGACAAACCGTCCACTTCGACAGGCAAAATGGTGTTCCGGCCAGTAGCCACCTCAACGTCCAAAGTGGTCAAGGTATACGGTAGATTCTCAGTACTGATCAACAACTGACGATTTTACAGGTTCAAGCGCCTACTGCTCCCGGCACGCGACCAGCACCTGGTGAGTCCGCTACTACAAACACTTTTTTATGTAAAAAAATGGTCACTTCACTATTTATGATGCTTAGGCCTTACCTTTGAAGACTGAGTGAAACTCAACCGTTTTGAAACATACAATTTCTGTCAAGCGCCTATCTTAACGCTAAAATGTTTCTATTACATCGTCCTAATTTCGATCTACTGTAATCTGGGGCTGCAGGTTTGAGGGTTGATAATCCCGAAGTCGGGATTGCGGACTCTGGAGATAACGAAACCGAATATCCCTACCCTGACCTCTCTCCTCAGGAGCCGTCAGCGTCGTCAAATCGACGGTCGTGAGGAAGACGCAGCAAGTCGGAGAGAGCCACCTCTACGAAAAGTACCCCTGGCTGCGACCGTCCCAGCCGAGTGCTACGGTGAGTGTACGGTAGCAATAAGTAGGGTACGGTAGGTTGTGGTCATGATAGAAAGGATGATACGGTAGGGTACAGTAGGTTGGGGTTACGGTAGCAAGGATGTTACGGTAGGGTACTTTAGTTTGAGATTACGGGAAAGTTTGAGATTGCGAAAAGTAACCCTGGCTGAGACCGTCCCAGTAGAGTGGTACTGCGGCCACGGTGAGTGCACGGTAGAATAAAATTACAGATACCTTCGCTTTTGTTTTACGATTTTTTATTGCAAATATGTTGACTGATTGAATGACCATTCTTTGCGTGGTGTGAAGAGGAGTTATGAGTGGCCTTTGGAACTCTGCTTCATTTCAGTCTACATCCGCAGCCTCCTCTTCCCCGGCGAAAACTCCGGGATGGCAGCAAAGTTCGCTGCAGAAACAAAAATCTGGCAGGTACGTTTTTCATCAAATCGCATCTTCGAAAAATCGAGAAAACATGAGATTTTCCGTTCAAAATTTATGAAGAATATTCTCAGCCAAACCGCCCGCCCGTTCGTGCCTTCCGGCGGTACTCCCACGTCTTGCCGGCTGACTCCCCAGAGTAACCAGTCAACACCCGGCTCCGGCTCCTCTACTTCCCGGCCGGCGGTGCCCTCCTATCGAGCCCTTGCGCAGCCGATCGCCGTCACGAGACTGGGCGACCGACCGAGAATGCCCACGGTGGATAAACCGGGAGTTAAAGTGACCTGTGAGTTGTACGGTAGATTATGGTACTGTAGGTTTAGGTTCTGGAAATGATAGAAAAAACAGAGTGCGTCAAAGTGATCTGTGAGTTTTGAGGTCGAATCCATTAGTTAATGAACGTGAGCAGATACGGTATATAGATTACTGTAGATTAGAGATTACAGTAGCGTTAGAATATGATGATCATGTTTGCAGCGCAAGGACTCTCGGTGCTGGAGTTCCTGAAGAGTTCGGAGCCAAAGAAGAAATGGGACGAGGTACGGTATTGATAACAGGTGGCCTTATCAGCGGGTCCGATTCGCATTTATCGTGCACCTACCGTAATCCGTCTTTCAGATGACCCTCGAGGAGCAGCAGGAGCAGCGCAAGCGGGACATGGCGAAGCTCACGGAAGGACGGATCATGGACGAGGAGTTGGTACGGTAGTCCGCCCTTTCCCAACACACCACCACCGTCTAATCTTTATTAGATGATAGATTACAAGAATATCACGGTAGCATTGAATTGCAGAACGGATATCGCAGAAGTGAAACATACCCGAATCTGTGTTGAATTGGGACAAGAAAAAAATGAGAAAATTTAATTGAAATTCCACCACTCCTTGACAATAGAAATTCTCGTACTTCAGCGTAATCGCACGCATCCGCGTCCGCCTCCGGAGATCATCCGACCGAAGATAGAGAAGGCATCGAAGACTGATGGAATGCCGACACTGACGCCGTCCTCGAGAGTCTCCGACGAAGTCATCGCGAGATTCAAGGAAACGACTGCCCTGAATGCGGGTAAATGGAAGGAGGACGCCGCGTGGAGCAAGCAAAGTGGTGAGCGGTCTCTCTCATCTTTAGTCACTTCAAGCTATATTTGAGAAATCCCGTCTTTGTGTGTCCTCACCTATGTTACATTGCTATACTTTCGTTTTCAGGTTCCTCTGCGCCCAAATCGACTCCTCGCGAAACCCTTCGTGCCTACGTGCCCCTCCTCCTCCCCGTCGAACAACCTTCGACCCCTTCGCACCACCAGCACCGAAGAGGGAGCGACCGATTATGTACTTTAGATTTGAGCTTTACAAATTCTAAAGGTTGTTAGCTAGAAACAGTTGAGCAAACGACATTTAGTGATTACGATGAGCTAACGTAGATGTACATCGGCCAACAAAATCGAGAACAATCGACTGGGTAACGTCTTTGAATAAAAAGATCATTATCAGATCCGGCATCAACTCACAGCGCGCACAAGCTGAAGCGAAAGCAACAAGCGCCCAAGAGAAGACTCCTGCGAAGAAAGGGCCAGAGAAGCCTGAGGGTAAGCAAAACATTCACGTCTTTTCGATTGTCGTCAACCGGCTTGTGAGATAGAAAGCTAAAAATATCATTACTCCTTAATAAAGTAATAATAATAATATTTCAGATATCTCCCTCAACGACGATTTCGGAGACGCCGGAGGCATGTCTGACTATGAAGAGGCGGTGAGCTCGATTACCTGCAGTTATTCATGATTGACGCCACTCTCATTTTCATTAAAACAACTTAATCAGCTGCTTCATAGGGTGTTCCGGGGCTGAGTTGCCAATAATGTTCTCCGTTGATCGCGCAATGTGCATGAATTGTTGTCTGGCGGCTCCGTCTCTCCAATTCATGAATGATATATTGCAGAACCTCGATTCTTCCAGCCCTTCGAAGACTCCGAATCTAAAAAAGGAGGGCGACAAATTAGACGAAACGGCGCTAAAAGTGAAGAAGGAAAAAGAGTTAGTTTGTCAAACGTCTTTTACGTTTCGCAGTCCCATAAATGAATAGGAGCACATCAATTCCTAATTTTGATGATGAATTTAGCAGCTGCTGTGTGCGACGTAGGTAGACCTGTCTGGATAACTATTTGATCGATAATTGCTTCATCTACCGTACTCCTCCCCGTTCCAGTCAGGAAGCCCGTCGTCAGGAACTGCTCAAACCCTCGATGAAGCAACTCTACTCGGAGGAGATGGCCGCACTGGCGCGAGACAAGGAAAGGTTCGAGCGGGAGCTGAAGGAGCGACTGAGGTACGGTATCTTTGTCAACGTTATGATTGATAACTGACTTCTTTCCAGTCGGGAGAAAGCGCAACTGCCCGCGCTCCCGTCGCTTTCACAGTTGACAACCCTCCGAGTATGTTTTATCGATTTTTGATCTTGGATATTATCGATTTTTGAAGTACAGTAGTTGATCTTTGATCTTTGTTCAGAACAAACCGGACGATTTGAAAGTGGCGATGGACAGACTGGTTGAGAACATGAAGAAGATCGGATCAACGGTTCGTTATTTTCGGTATTTTTTTTTTAAATTCTAGCTGCGATCAGATACATTTCGTGTGATACTTTTTTTTTCTCAGCTAAGGCACATTATCCTAGCAGATATCAATGCGTTACGATTTAAAAATCAATTTGATAACAATTTGTCTTTCCATTGCAGGAGGACGATCAGGACACTCCACAGGGCGAGTTGACGAAGCACCTCAACAACATGATGGACACGATGAGAAAGGTGAGCTCACCGAAAAAGAAGAGTTTTTTTGTCTTTTCATAGGTACGCACCCCGAATAGGTCATCTAATTATTTCGGAATTATGAATTGTCGATGAAGCTCAATTGAAAAGTTTGAAACTATTTCTATTTTATCCAAGAAGTTTTTTCCGCTCTACTCTTCATCTCCTAATCCATTTTCGTTTATGATTGGTTCTCTCTGCAGTAAATCTAATTGTCTGTGAAACAAATTTTTCTGAAATTATCAAATTAATAATTTGCTTCAGGAAGTCTTCCTCGGCACGGTGCGCACGGAAGTGTACGAGGCACCCGACAACCAGTTCGAGGATGCTGTTAGCAGCTATGTGTGTTACTCATTGACTTGTTCACACTTACAGGGATCTAGAGTGAAGAGTACTACTACCCCCACCCCTAGGCCCTAGTATTAGAGTGAGTATGGCGTGTTTGGTGTAACGAGTGAAGCAAAAAACCCGACAACCAGTTCGAGGATGCTGTAAGCAGCTGTGTGAGTTTATTTGCTAGATCATCCTAGACCATAGCATTCATTTTTTAAACTTATTTTACTCAAACGTGGGATAATTTCGACACCACGTGCAACAAAGGATTGTTATTTTTTTCTATAACAAAGAATTCCATAAGAGAAATCACATCGACACATCGCATCACTACATGATTGCACAGTGAAACTCAATCCAACATTCGAAAGAAGGTTGAATACCTTGTACACAGCTTCGTTTCAGTTTCGATGTAATTCTTCCTTGATCCATGATTTTCAAATCTCTGATCATTCAGCTGCGAACTTCCTCGATGACTCGTCTCTCGAAGGACGACTACGATCGAGGCGTCCAGGCCATGCGCATTATGAGCGCGGAGAATGAGAAGGTGGGTGGACTGCGGTCTGGTTCTCTCATCATCTATCTCTTGGATACTCTGATCTGATGGTGGGCCTTGAAAGAGAATTGGAAATGTAAAATTATCGTTTTGCTAGCAACTAATGAACAACATTGCAGAAACGAATTGCTGAAATGAGAAGGAGCCAGCGGCGAAGAGCTGAGGTTTGTATAATTTTTATATTTTTTTCATGAAGCTACCCACACCAATTATTCGAGTCTCTCCTGGCCATTCTTGAAAACTTGTTGAAACTTATCTGAACACAAAAAATATGAATGTTGTTAAGTTGACGGGGTAGAAGAAATCGTATTAAAATCCTTTTCAGACCAAGTACACCAAGCGCGCGCTAGCGAAGCTGACGCCGGCGCAGCGGCTGCGTCGCGCTCTTCCCGCGCCAAGGACGCCCCCGGGCAGCCCGCCGGGGGGCAGTCCGCCCGTGTCCACTGCTGGTGAGTGCAGGAAGAAGCGATAACAAATATGCATGTACCTAGGAGCTATGTCGAATGAGAACTATTTCGCAATATGTTCTCTCTCATAACAGTTGTCTCTCGAGTCCAAAAGTTATCATTCGACATAGCGCCATGTACCTATCCTCGTGATGAGAAAGGTAAAATGAGAAAGGAGCGTGACACTAGAGAAAAAATGGGAAAATGTCTGTAACTCTGATAAAACACGGCAGTAAGTGTGATAAGAAAAAAATGAATCAATAGCAACAACAACAACAACAACTCCATTTTAGGCTCTCGTGCGCACACTCCGGAGCGCGCTCCCGAACCGACGACGCCGCCCGGCTCGCCCCCTTCCGAGTATCAACAGTCGAGGAGGAATGCGAGGTACGATAGGAGTACGGTAGTGGAGGGATACTATAGTGTCGTATTGGGAGAGTAAGCTATTGATATTTTGGTTTGTTTTGTTTTTGAAACACATCTGCCATGCCTATCGCCCCATATATTCTAGTAGGTTTATGCCGCCAAAGTGAAACATAACTGGAGACTTTCTGCATTTTTTGTTGTGCAAAATACAATAAGAATAAGAGTCAGTTTTGCTAGGTTTAAAATTTCAAAACATTCCATCGTTTTCAATCTTCAGTCGCAAGCGCTTGGAAGTAATGTTGGACGATGAATTCGACATTCCCATGGACGATTATGATAGAGAGAGGAAGGAATTCAAGCTGAGGGAAGAAGTTAAGAAGGTACGGTAGAGTGGTGGATCGAGAAGTGATTGATTACAGCAGTATTGATTTTTTAAGGCTATGACGAGAACTGATTGGATACTGTAGTATTGATTAGAAATCCAGTGAATGCACAATAGGATGAGGATTGAGAACTGATTGATTATTATATTGTTCGATTTTTTTTTGTTCGTTTGACTATAAAAATGCTACGGTAGGAAGGATCGATACTGTAGGAAGTACTGTAGTATCGATTGAAAATCCGGAGGAAGTACAGTAGAAATGTGAATCGCAAACTGACTGATTACTCTAGTATCGATTTGCAGAGACAACTGCAGCAGCTGCAGCGCAACTACCAGTTCCACCAGCACGAGTACAAAATGCTGGAGTCGCAGCCTCGCGGGTGAGTGTTCAGCGGTATGTCAATCTACCTCTGCGTAGTACGCATGTGCCACACTACGGTAGATTGAGGTGGGATGGAAAGTACACAGAAAGGTAATGCATACGAAAATCAAAAAAAAATGCATACTTTCTGGGTATCTACATTGAAAGTGCCCGGTTCGAATGCACTTAAAATTTGAAAATTCTTCAGGCGCCCATCATACCCGTCCATGCCTCACATTGGACAACGCAATTTGACCGAGTTTCTGAGACATGACAAAACGAACGACAGCAAGGTATTCACAATATTTTAATTTTATTTTTAATACTGATCTCGCCCGTCAGACTCTCTCAGCTTGACGAGAGTGCAATGAAGAGACGAATTCTTCACCATGAAACTGTGCTGTGTAACTATTCTCTCATTTCGCAATCTCTTGGTTTCTCTGATCGGCGAGAGAGCATTGCGAAATGAGAAATCGAAAAAATTTTGCACAATCCATCCATGAAAAACATTTACATATTTTTTAATTAATAAATAATATTTTCCTAGATGCTCGAGCTTCTGCTGCAGTCGACGGTCGCTGCAAATGCGAGCGATCGAATTGTAAGAATTTATTTTTGCAGTTCATTTTTTTATGTTCAATGTACTACCAGTGGCTTTGCACTAGAGTGCGAAATACGTGTAATCGTCTCTTCATTCTTCACACTATCTCACCGGTCAGAGAGACGAGAAAGTGCGTGAAATGAAGAGACGACTACCCGTTTTTGGAACTCTATAATTTACAGTGCAGTTCATTTTTTTTAATGTTCAATGTAGATACTAGCAGCGGATTTGCACTTTCACAATTATGTACAGACACATATTTTTTATGAATTTTATTCTAGCGGCTGTACACTCGCCGCTCGACAAGCAGCACTCCCTCGTCTAGAGGCAGAGAGACACTGATGAGGATGAGGGAGAAGGTAATTTGCTCGATCGATTATGTTTCACGCCTCTTATATGATAATAAATTTTGAGTTGCGATGATCGCGTTTGGTTCTCGTTCTTATAAAAACGTATTTTCGATTTATCTATGTGTAATATTAGATAATCAGTGCATGACTTGACTTTGCGCGCCTGGATAACTGGCAGACGGTTTTGTTATGACATCGGGCCGTACCGTTTCCATCTATCGCTGTGTTATAGTCGCCTAATCGGTTGATGCATGCACTTTTATCTTTTCCCTTTCCAGCCGCCCCTCCCCCGTCAGTCGTCGCGGCCTGCCCTCCGAATGGCCGACCTGGACAGTGATCATGACTATGGAAGGGATGGAGGAAGGGAGAGAGAAGCAGCGAAGCCGCTGAGCGAGAAGGAGATTGGGGAGAGGATGAAGGTGGGTTTTCTTTAAAAAAAACATCTGATCTCGACACATTACTGGTTAGGCTCGTTAAATCCTGTTATGGATATCGTGAAACTTATTTCTACAGTAGAGAGAGATTGTGATGGCTGCAATGGGAAATCTCGTAACAAACCAAAAACAAATCCTATTGATTAAAAAAATGGAATATCTCAACTGCAGGAATGCGATCATATCTTGAGTGATCTCTATCGATCCCTCTCCCGTGATCCCCTCTCAGTTTACGAGAAGGAGCGGCGAATTAATGCGGCCGTGGCGGTGAGTGGTCTTTGATCTTTGATCTTTTGAAATTGATCTTTGATCTCTCAAATTTCCATTTCAGCAAAGCTCATCGCTCCTCAGCTGGATGGAGAGCTCGCTGCAGGTAAATTAGATTATTATTTCTGATTTTCCGAATTGTGGGATCAATGTCATCACATGACGATTGTGAAATCGCTTTTCGCACTTCATAACCTTTTTCCTCTACAGGCGCAAAAATCATCTGCAGAAGCGGAGCTGGCGCCCGCTCTCTCGCCAGCTGGAGAAGAGCAAGGAGGTAAGATGAGTTTCACCCTCGAGTGATAAGCTGAGTTGGAGGATGAATTTCGTTCTGCACATACCGTCAAGCGGGAGGAAAACGATACAGGCACGGTATTTTCCGGTATTTTCCCGTATTTTCGAGTACAGGCTGGCACGTCCGCCAGAGTTGATGAAATTACGCCAAATTTGGATTTTAAGCTTTTCAACTGATTACCTAAAATGCGTTTTAAGGAAATTTTAAATGGTCACTCCTAAATTAGTGAAATCGGCAAGGTTGAAAATCAGGGTTGGTGGTGAGCAAATGCGTGGTGTGGTGGCGCTAGCGTGTGCCCGTGCACTTTTCTTTTTTCTGTTGCGCGCGATTTTTGAATTTTCGCGCCATTTTTGAAAGCTTGCGCACTCCATTCTCGATTTTCTCGATTTTTGACATTTGATTTGTGGGCCTATTTCTCGCTGTTTTCACTGATTTCTGTCGATTTCTATTCTTATTTTGTAGCCCATTCGTTCCCACTCATTCAATCAGCCATTTCTTTCAGGTTCCTCGGCCTCTGGCGGTCGGTCGCCTCTTTGCTCCTCTCTTCACTAGCTGTTAAATGGTTTATTAGGTAATTTATGAGCTATATTCACTTTTATTTTTCTAAATAAGAACAGACTGTGCTTGTGGAACCGTTGCAGGTTCTTCTCTCGACAAGCCCCACTCTGCCTCTTCCCTGCTCCTCTTGTGGGCTGCGACTAATGCGAGGTTCGTAATTTAGTTTCTTTAAACTGGTTTCATAAACTTATTTATTTATATGTATGTAAGAATAATTGTTAAATTATCCGTTTGTAACCGGAATTCCCCTTTGCAGCCTCGTTTCTCGGCTCGCACCTCCCCGTCCGACTCCCAACCGCCTGCGACGTTGATTAGGTAAACAGACGACCCCTTTTGACCCGCTTTTTATCATATAAGGACAGAAAGCTTGTGGTCAATTTGAGGTCGTCTGAATTGGTTGCGTGGCCATCGTCCTCTTCTAACTGCTCGATATGATGACAACGGAGGCTGTTTCACGGTTATATTAGTTTTTCGTTGTGCTCACTCTAGTATAGATTATTGTAAATTTTTGACGGGGTCGTTTATTATTAGCTCTTTTTACTCTTGCTTCGGAACGTAAATTATAAGAATCTTTTATTCCAATAAAGAATTTCTTACAATAACTAATTCGAGATACTCAATGAATTATAACTAGAGAAAGGAATAGTATTACTCGTGAAGTTCGGTTACTGTGATGATTTTAGACTAACTCGAAAAGGAAAGATTATTGCTATTTAGACGGAAAATTCGCTATGATCCGATTGCATGGACTCCTCATTCTCATGCACCTGGGAGTGATTGGTCGTTGGTTCTCTCTCGGCACTTATTCCCATGTCATCAACCTCGGCCGGAATTGATCTCTTCGATGCAATTCGTCGTCCCTTTCCCTTCGTGGACAGACGATAGTCTCTCCAATCCACACTGTCCACAGCCTCCGAAACTCTTCTGCGCTTGGCAGCGTAGTTGTTGATTCGCTCGATCACTGATCTCTGAGCGAGTATACGATGCTCTCCACTTGAGACCATTCTCCTGTGAAGCACCGCCTGAAAGGTTAGTCATATTGTTTTTAATTGTTCTCTGATTCTCTTTATTTACGGATTTGAGTAATGTATTACTTAGGGTGTAAAAAATTGGCTGAAAATTTTGCGCACCCTAATTTCTTACTTCGAGAAGCCATTTGGCCTTTGCCGTGTTGTCTCGCTTATTGAGTGGGCGGGTTAGATCGATGAGATCATCGGGATCAGTATTGTCGTAGATCTCTCCTTCAATATCAGTAGCGAGCACCGTAAGCACTTGCTGCTTATCAATCTCATCGATTCGTTCCTTCGTGGAGAAGGGTTCATAGTTGAATTCTGGAATGTATGTTTTGTGCTATTTGTGGAATGTCATTGAGGAATTGTTGAATAAAATGTTCGTACCTGTAGTCTCTCCCATCTTTGCTGAGACCTCTTGGATAGTTGTCTCCACTTTTTTGACTACGGTGCTCACTTCATCCAATCGATCTTTCGTACCCCGCACCTATTAATGTTCACTGTATTTACTCATTGATAAATTATGTGATACCTCCTGATGTGTACTCGTGCTTCGGTTGGCTGATTGCACAATTAGATGATTCCAACCGAGGAACATGTTATTAACCATTGCTTTCACTCCCGTTATTTCTGAATGCATCGAGATCATAGCCTGCATCATGAATTGCCGAAAGGAGTGATCATCTGAAATTATATGTGCACTGTGTTTTTATGCTTTCAGAATGATGTATACCATTTGTTGTAGGGAGAACAAGAGGGACTGTTCCTGAAGGCGAGAATCCCGGAGGAAGAAGGGATGGAGGGACCAGAGGGGAACTTGCTGGAGGTACACTCACTGGTGTACTCAGCGAAGATGAAGCACTTGCACCGATGCGAGAAACGAAGGGGGTCGGGGCACGAAGAGGAGTAGCTGCAGGAGCTTCAACTACCGAACCCATGCTGCGGCTAGCACGTGCAACTCTCGTGGGTTTCTTCGAGTATGGTGCTGCAGCCGATCTCTTGGGGGTGAAAGCTGGTACAGCCGATGGTCCTTTCATCAATGGCGCCTTTCCAACCATCGAAGTACGTTTCTTCGAAACGGGCTCTGCGGTCGTTCCGATGCTGCTCGTACTGCTAACACGACTGCGTGTTCTGTTGTAGATGGAAGAAAGAGAACCCTGAAATTGAAGAATAGCATAGATAGATCTGAAAATTGAAATTCTTCATTTCAAAGTACTCACGTCAGACTCTTCACCGTCACTCATTTCCGGTACTTCCCCGCCTCTTCTAACCATTTCTTCAATGAGTATCTTCTTCCTCAAATCCACTGCAATCACCATTCCCGACACTCGGACGCCCATGCGATCCTTGTAGTCAACATTCGCGTTAGCCGCAGCAGGTCCTTTTAGGAGTCCACCCTCCGTAACGATGTCATACCCAGACGACGACTCACACAGGAGATATTTAGACATTATCTTAATTCAACGATAAATTTAAATAAGCAGGAAAAACAAACGAAAATGAAAAATAAAATAAAGTCTAATATTATTCTCTAATCTTTGATCTTGTGAAAAAATGGTGTGCGAAATATAGAAATGGTTCTGTATTTTGTCGATTGTCTTCACTTTTTCTCTTCACTCTTCATTCTTGTCATTCATCACTTTATTGTAGTTCTTCTCTTCACTCTTCATAAGCTATTCATCGTTTTCATAATGGCACGACCAGGAAAAGTACAGTGAAGTGAAGTGTGAAGTGAGTGGAAAAGTACAGTCCGTTGTCATCATATCGAGCAGTTAGAAGAGGACGATGGCCACGCAACCAATTCAGACGACCTCAAATTGACCACAAGCTTTCTGTCCTTATATGATAAAAAGCGGGTCAAAAGGGGTCGTCTGTTTACCTAATCAACGTCGCAGGCGGTTGGGAGTCGGACGGGGAGGTGCGAGCCGAGAAACGAGGCTGCAAAGGGGAATTCCGGTTACAAACGGATAATTTAACAATTATTCTTACATACATATAAATAAATAAGTTTATGAAACCAGTTTAAAGAAACTAAATTACGAACCTCGCATTAGTCGCAGCCCACAAGAGGAGCAGGGAAGAGGCAGAGTGGGGCTTGTCGAGAGAAGAACCTGCAACGGTTCCACAAGCACAGTCTGTTCTTATTTAGAAAAATAAAAGTGAATATAACTCATAAATTACCTAATAAACCATTTAACAGCTAGTGAAGAGAGGAGCAAAGAGGCGACCGACCGCCAGAGGCCGAGGAACCTGAAAGAAATGGCTGATGGAATGAGTGGGAACGAATGGGCTACAAAATAAGAATAGAAATCGACAGAAATCAGTGAAAACAGCGAGAAATAGGCCCACAAATCAAATGTCAAAAATCGAGAAAATCGAGAATGGAGTGCGCAAGCTTTCAAAAATGGCGCGAAAATTCAAAATTCGCGCGCAACAGAAAAAAGAAAAGTGCACGGGCACACGCTAGCGCCACCACACCACGCATTTGCTCACCACCAACCCTGATTTTCAACCTTGCCGATTTCACTAATTTAGGAGTGACCATTTAAAATTTCCTTAAAACGCATTTTAGGTAATCAGTTGAAAAGCTTAAAATCCAAATTTGGCGTAATTTCATCAACTCTGGCGGACGTGCCAGCCTGTACTCGAAAATACGGGAAAATACCGGAAAATACCGTGCCTGTATCGTTTTCCTCCCGCTTGACGGTATCTCATGAAAAAATCATGTATAATCATGACTTTCCTTTTGTGCTTGATTCACAATCATATAGCAAAGTGGGAAGTATGCACCCATTGAAAAGCCTAATAAGATTGTTTTTCAGAACCGGAGAAAGCGAATAACCCATCGGACGTGCCGGAAGCCCCGCCCACTCTCGATCGATCGAGAGATGGAGGGGAGACGGGCAAGAAGGCAATCAAGGACAAAGAAGTGATGTGAGCACTTTTTCCACTTTTGAGATACTGTCGAGTGATATTATTAGGTAACAATTAGATAACGGAATGTATGAGAATTGTGAAACATAAGTGAACGTGGAATGATGGAATTGTAATTTTAGAAATAATTGACAAAGTAAATTTTCAGCACGCAGAAGCTGGCAAATCTGTGGCAGATGGTGAACGGTGCGCCCCGACACATCAGGGTGAGCTTTATGATTGGGTTACGGATTACGGTAGAGTACTACAGCTGCAGGATACAACTAAATGTTACATATAGGGCGCGGTGGCGCAGCGGTTGTGTGCCAGGAATGCGATTTGAGAGTCACGAGTTCGACCCCGCCTGCCCTCAGATCCACCCAAACCAAGGGGGTTAAGAAATGATGGAAGCGGCGAAAGCCTCAGTAAAGAATCCCCCACCACGTGCACACAACACGGGCGGTATAGCCTCGCGCATAGGTCGCCGAATTTCTCGGGACAGACTGAAAGCTGAATTGGCTTGGGGTAGCAGAGTCCGCCTTAGCGAGGAAAATGCCTAACACCTTTACCCTTTTTTATCTTTATTGGTTCGAATATGTTTCACAGTGTGAGCAAATTATGGAGAACTGGAATGGAACGATTTGTTTTTTTCTATCCGCTGATAAGAAATACAAATTTACTCCAGAGTGAAGACCTTTTGAAGTATCTACAATTCTCGTTGTTATTTTTTATGCGTCATCCTTGAATCCTACTCTCTCACAGCTCAGAGGTGTAAGAGAGCATGCGAAATGAAGAAGAGCATTCTTCATTATGAAAAATCCTAATAATATTCTCAGGAGCTAGCACGTGCTCAAATACGTTCAAGCAAGTTAACGCATGTAATTTCGGTAATAAATTCTTATTTTATTTTGAGGAGCTCGCCCGTCGTCCACTGCCCACAACGAACAACGAGCGGGCCAAGGCACTGCTCGATATGAGGATGAGAATTGTGACTGTGGAGAAACTGAAGGGGGTTCGTGCATTTTTAGATACATCCCCCATATGATGATATTTTTGAGGCATAGTCACACACATTCATATTTCTTAAACCAACATTGTGGAATAGATTGTTGAAGGGAGTTACAGTCTCAATCCGTAATAGCCTATCAGACAGCAAAAAATTTAGAGGCTACTACTAGGCGATTGCATGATCATCGGACTAGGGATTTATGCCAAACTATTGTTTTTCTTTTCAGCCATTCGGATTCCGCGCGAACTCTTCCGATGAGTGCGACGACTCCGAGCAGGAGATAATGGTCAGCTGTGTCTCAATATTTCACTCACTATGATGAAACCATGCCTTGCGAAGCCACTTTAACGTTGAATTCATCTTTTTCGCAGCGATTCCAACACCATATCGCAAAACGAAACAAGCGCCGAATAAGTGTTGATTATGAAACATAGATGAACCATTTTCAATAACCACTCAAATAAATTTGAGATGCTCGATAGCGACATGGAAGACATGCCGATGTCGTACGGAGAGAGCAGAAACAGTCGTCAGAAGAGAGAAGGTACAGTATCTAGGATAGTGTACTTTAGGATCACTCAAGCACTGCGATCAGCGCAAAGTAGTTGCACTTTCATAGAGCGGGGACAGTTAACAAATTGTTGTTTTCGTCGTTCAACTCACACGGCACTATTACATCTGCAAACGAATACAGAATACATGCTGATTGTGAAACATAGATGGTAGACCGAGCAGAGGCTATGGAATTCGGTCTAATTATCGATTGTAGAAGCGACGCTGCAAGCGAAGAGGAAAGCGTTTGCAGAGAAGAAGCTGGAGGATGAGAGGAGGCTTATTAGGTGAGTCATAGGAGGAAGTCGATAGATGATACTCTCTAGGATTGGCTAAACTATGACGACGTTGCGGTGCTGAAATGTTGCCTGTTTCCAATGAGGAGCCGTTCACGCCGCATTGCCAACACTAGTGCTCTCGACATGAAAACATTTTGGCGGGCAAAAATTTTAAATATCGAAAATTCTCAAATTTTCAAACTTTTTTCTTTAGAGACAATCAGCGCGCTCTTCTGGGCGGAATGGTCGTCGGGCTGCATCCGGGCGAGTCAATCGATAGTTTGAGAAAGGTGAGATCGGCAAGAGCCTCTCCTCTATTTGCATACTCTCTTGCCGGACAGACAGACGAGAGAGCATGCAAAATGAGGCGAGACACACGCCGAATTGACATCACTAGTGAGTACGGCTGACAGATTGAAGAATCCGTCTCATCATTCCACGTGCTTTCTCACGTGAAAGAGTTGACAATGAAAGAGGGACGGAGAATGGACAGATTTCTTCGATTATTGAGTATTTTTGTTATAAATATCAAATCAGTGCCAACATTAACCGTGAAACGACGATCTGCTGATATTGAACAGTTGAAACACAACATACTTTTAAAAAAAAGGAGAATCCCAATTTCCGGCATCGTCGAATGACTCGGAGGACGCGGGATCGAGTAAGAGGAAGGTGCTGATCAGGAAGGAGCTCACGCTAAAGGTATGGGATGAATGTCCATGCATGCTTCGGTTTCTACTCGGTTTGCACGCTCTTTCGTCTGTCTGTCTAGTAGAGTGCATTAGATTGGACTTTCCGTACTTTTTTTTAGATATTTGATAGAAGCTTGAAGACATCGAAATTAACCTTCAGGCAAAAGAATCGCTGATTCTCTCTGAATTTTACGTGTACTGGCGAGAGAAGGAGAAGGAAAGGAAGGAACAGGTGTGTTTTTTTTATTTTTTTGCAGAGAAATCATTGTTCTTGAATAAACGACATTTTTTATCTCTTTTTTTGTTCGGCAAAAATCCCTTTTGAGCCTGACTTTATAAATCATTGTTTTCCTTGAGGCCAAGCAATCGTGCGATCGAATAATTGCGGAGTCACCGGCAGAGGTGGAGTCCTTCAACGAAATGCGACCGGATGTCAGGGTACGGTAACGGACAGTTTATCTATTTCGAATACAATATTGACTGGAAAGAAAAGGTGATATATCCATTTCAGATTGAATACGACAAATGGCGTAAGATGCGCCAGCGTTTGAGGATCGTCCGCCTCAACACCGGGGTACGGTATAAATCTATTATCGATAACTGACTTTTTTTAAATGTCTTCACGATCATATGGACTACAATTGTCACCAATGTCTTCATACCAGATACATAGTTGTTACTTTCTATCGCATTCATGCGAGAAATGACAGATAATATGCGGAACTTTATTCTATATTTTACGATAATATCGTTTTTTCTCGAAAATTTCGATAATTTGTGCAGAACCTCGTGGATGCAGTGGAGCTGGCCGAGGTGGTCGTGCCTGATGTAATGGAGGAAGACGCGCTTGAGGACACGAGACCGTATCAGATAAAGTCCCTAGCGACGAAGGAGGTACGGTAGTGATGAGATTCTGTATCGACCAGTTCTGCTTTGAGAACAGTGTCAGGGGTTACGGTAGGATACGGTAGTCAACGGGAAGTAACGGTATCGATTTTTGCAGAGCAAGGACAGCGTGATGGATCGGAGTGGAGTGACGTGGACAAAGAAGGTGGGCATTTATTTTTAGGAGTGTAGAATTTTTTGAATATCCCAACAGTTCGGGATTTTCAAAGCGCTCACTAGCGTTTATAAGGCCATGCAAAAATAATTTTCAGCCAAACCCGAAGCGAAACGAATTCCTCGAACGGCTGACGGAAAAGCAGCGCATAACGAAGAAGAAGTGGATGGGGTACAAGGTGATTGATTATTGTTTTATTACCGAGAAAATCTAGCCAAAAGCAAAGTGAATTAATTTTGCAACACAAGAATCGTGTATGAAACTCATTGAAAGAGTGTAACGATTCGTCCTAAACTCTGTTTCACAATGTGCATTTTCTAACACTATTCAGCAATACAATTTGAATCTAATCGCCTTTTTTCAGCTGACTCCATCAGAGAAGAAATTCATGAAGACTTTCCCTAAACCTCCGAGAAGCAACAAACGAAAAGGGCAAGTACCGGTTAGTATTTCCATAATTTCTGGACCATTTTTTTCTTAATTTTGCAATGCATCAGCAGGGACAATACTGATCAAAGTCTTCATATCAGATACATTGTTGTTACTTTCGATCACATTAATCCAGCCAATGTAATTTTATAATACGCAATACAAAAGTCATCATTCAAAAAATAGAAGCGGTGTATCAAACAAATTTTGATATTGAATAAATAAATTACAGGATCCGGAGAAGGCTTGTCTCTCCCTGAGTGTGATCGAGAATCGTCTGAGGAAGGGCACGGCCGCAGTTCCGTCGGAGGGCGACGAGGGCGGCATCCGGATACCCGCGAACAGCGCGGAGGGCGGACGGAGGAAGGTGGGAGGATGGTTCATTTTTATTATGGTTCAAAAGATCCATACATTTTTACATGAGAAATTTTCCTTGCTTCTCTCCTTGTCTCTCGTCCGCTGTAGATTGAACGGTGTTGGCTGAATTTGAAGCTATACAAATTTCAAACTTGAGGCATTTCCAAATAGGTTTCACACTGCCCTCAATTATTTCTAGTTTCAATGCGAATCGATTTGTGGACTTTTTTCTTTCGACAATAAACCAAAATCAATAATTCCCCTCCTCTCAGATCGTCATCACCCGCACGCCCGAGGGCGGCAAGCTGCTGCGGTGGCGGCACGGTGGCGCACCTCGCGCGTCAGTCGAGGCTGACGTGCTCGCGGTGATGGACGCCATCGTCAACACCATCTGCGAAGACGAAGACGAAGATGCTGCGGACGCACTTGATGCGCCCGAGGACGAGGAACATCGTCGGCCGTCCATCCTAAGGAAGCCGCAGTTCGTGTTCAAGCCTGCAGGCGCAATCGCTGCGATTGCGCCCCCATCGCCCAAGAAGCCGACCATAGTGGTCGTCCGGAAGCCACCGCCACAGATAGATGATGCGCGCGTCGTGCGATTGGTCATGGAGCAAATACTGTACAAGGTGACCGGAGAAGAGGCCGCGGCGAGGAAGAACATGACGCCGATCTGGATACCGCCCAAGGCGTCTGACATGTCATCGTCCAAGGAGATCTACTGGAAGCCAGCGGCTAAAACGCCCGCAGCAACACTGATCACAAGTGCGTCAGCACACAAAAAGCCTGTGGCTGTGCCGCGGAAAAAGGAGCGCGAGGTCGTCGACGAGCTGAAGTCAACCTCGCTGCGGATGCTGCAGAAGGCGAAAACTGCGTCGAAAGACAGCAGCGCCGCAACGGCGTCAGTCACAGCAACGGCGTCAATCACGGCGACGGCGTCAGCGGAGAACGCGCCATCGACCAGCAAGGAGACGACGGGAAACGACTTCCCACAGGATTGGTTCGATGATGACATACTGGAGGTGGATCGGGATGAAGATGAGGAGGCTAAGAGAGGTAAGGGTGAGTGTCTGAATTAGTGATGATGCAATCGGCAAGAGTCTCTCCTCTATTTGGATGCTCTCTAGCCGGTCAGACCGACGAGAGAGAGAGAGCATGCAAAATAAAGAGAAACACACGCCGAATTGGCATCACTAGTCTGAATCTCGGCTAGAATTCTAGAGAGAATCTAAGCACTTTGAGATTAAAAACAACAAAAAAAAACCCCTATTGCAGACAAGGCGGTCGAATCAAGCGGTGGAGACAGAAAGAAAGCGCTGAAGGGAAGGAGGAAGCAGTTGTTAGAGGTGAGATGAGTTTCAGAGAGGGAACAATAATAAAATGCGTTCTCCATTTCCAATAGGTGCCAGACGAAATTCTTTGGCCAACACATTACTTGTATTTAGAACTGACGCATCTGAATATTGGTACCGAGATCAGTTAAATTAAATATTTTCAAATTCTAGACGCATCCCGACAGCGACGACGAGGTGACGATCGTGGAAGGAAAGGAAGGAGATGGAGAGAGGTGAGGGAAGGAGAGACTCTAGCAGTTTTTCCTTTCTAGTGGTTGGTAGACGCCTGAGGAGTTGAAGGAAATGACGCAGTTACTTGGTTGAAGAATACTAGAATACTTTCGATGAAGTTTGCTTGTGTTTCCTGCTAGCGCAATAGCAGAGCAATAAGTCACATTAGCTCACTAAGCTTTCACCAAACCATTACAGTTCCCTGTCCCACTCCATGTCCAACACTCTCACTTCCATCATCGCTGACTCAAATTGGCCGGGCAAGAAGGGATTCGAGAAGTGGAAGGCAACGCATGGAGGAGAATCACTACTTACGGTGGTCACGGTTAGTTTGTGCTATTGATTATTGAGTGATATCAGCACGGCACTGAAAATTGAGTGCAAGCCCATATTTGGCGAATTGTTGAAACATATCTGAAACATTTTAAGTTGAAAATGTTAACACAACTTACGGTTGTCACTTTCACGGTATGGATTGAAATTTTTGGTTTATAAATAGGAAGAAGACTGGAGTTTACTGGAAAATCGGCGCAGCCTAATATTTGGCACCTTGCTGAAACATATTTCAAATTTTTATTACATTGAAGCTATTATTCAAATACATTTAGCCAAATGCATTTCAGCCGCGAATGAAGACGAGGAAGAGTAAGAGGACCATTAAGGTGAGTAGTCAATTCAAGTCCGAATAAGGATTGAGAAACGGAAGTGCACAACAAGAAGCGATAAAACCACGTCGACTTCCCGTCAAAAATAGTAGAAAAAAATATATTGTGAAATAACTATGAAACCCTTGGAAATTTAAGAGAATAATCATGAATTGTAGTCGAATCCGACCCTGGCCGATGCGCTTGATCGAACGATGAGGGATGAAGGAAAGAGTCCGGGGGTAAGTCGCCTTTCTTTCAACGAATACTTGTCCTCTTGAAAGAGTGAAAAGCTGTTCAGCTTGTGATAGAAGCTGCGAATGATTGTTAACGGAACAATTTCATTTCAAAATATTTCAGTCGGCTATCGGCAAATGCTTGTCAAAATGTCAAATCGATAACACTAATACGTGATGACGTGATGAGTATCCGTGATGAGTGCCAGATCTGACCGCATGATTTGAATATTTGTATCTGTATGACGGTAGGAAACCATACCCTTCTTAGGACAAACTCGGATGGATCGATTGCCTTCGTCTGGTTGACGATAAGAAGGGGGGCGAGGTGCGCATGAATCAAATGAGGAAGAAGATGGATAAAATGGAGAAGAAGTGGATTGTGAGTTAATCAATTAAACTAGAATAGGTTATGCTCGGTCTTGATTCGTTCTGAAATGTAAATTGTAGATAAGTAGCATATTGGCATATATACCGTCCTGTTCGATTACTGGTTGAACCAATTTGGAAAGCTGAAGATTACTGATTGTCAGAAGTTAAAGCGAAACGTGGTTTTTTTCAGAAAGTCGACGAAAAGACTGCTCTGAAAATCGAAGAAGATAAGAAGACTGCTGCGGGCGAGAAAGTGGCGCAGAAGGCTCCCGTTGAGACGCCGGTGCATTGATCTTTGATATTTTTAAATGATTTGCCTCGCCCCTTATCGGTTTAGGAAATAGCCCTCCAGAACCGACAGCGAAAAATATTGACCAGAGTATGGATGGCATTGATTGAATATAAATATTCCAGACCCAGAAGCGATACTTCACCACGCAATCTGGGAAGAGAATTCTACTCAAACCGCACAGGACGATCAAGAAGGAGCGGAAGGAGGGAGATGATGGTGATTACTTCTCACTTTTTCGCAAATTGGCACTATTCCTTAGCAATTGTCGAGTGCAAATGCGAATGCTACTTTTTTTTACTTGAAATAGCGAATCGTTTCAGCTCCTCCCCAACTCGAGCCGGAAGTAGTCGGTGCCACGGCAACCGCGTACGCCGCATCGCCCTCGCAGCAGCGGTTTCTTGCAGATGCGACGACGAAGGCTGCAGGAGTTAAGGTAATTAATGCTCCTTGATAAACTCTCAAATCAATGTTAATTCCATTTCGCGCACTCTATATCGCTTATAAGAGTCTTTCCAAGTCATCCGCAATTGCGAATTTTTCTCTTGGTATTGAACCTCGGTTGACATCACAACTTACAGGACGCAGCACCCGCAGCACCTGCTGCCGCTGCAGCCGTAGCCACGCCCAAGCTGCACATGAAGCTGAGGGAGCGGACGGCGGGCAAGCTAGAGGCCGTGTACGAGATCGATGATGATGAGGGTCAGCAACAATTTTTTTGAAGCGGAGAGCAAGGAGCTATTGTGAATGACAATCGGGTCATTGTATAAAAGCTTGTTGAAACAGAACTATAATACTTTGCCAAATTTCTTCAACGTGCTCAAATGAGTTTGAGATTTAAAAAAATAATAAATTATAAATTAATTTAATATCAGACGACGACGACTTCATGATCATTGAGGACGATGAAGTCGAAAGCGGAGCGAAACCATCGAAGAGAATACTCGAGAAGCGGGAGGAGATGAAGAGAAGGGCCGGTGAGTGATAGTCTGGTGATGATAAGTACATTTTTATTATAACCTGCATAGCGAACGTAACTGTCAGATCGATGTAGTGTCCGTTCAAAGGGAGCTGATTTTAAAAAAAAACAGAAATCGTTGCAGAATTCGCGCAAGGAACACCACCCGCGAAAAAGTTCCGAATGGGCGAAGTCACGTTTTCTGCTGTCAAGAGTGAGAAGAATGCAGGCAAGGCATCGACGAGTCAGCCACTGAGGGCTGCTGACGTGAGACTTTTTAACTTTCGAAAAAAGAAAAGGCATGCTTGGCTCTTAGGTAAAGGTGTTTCCACGTCAAGTGATTTTACAGTCGTATCTAAGGCAACGGTGGGACCCACTGGTAATACCAGCTGTTAGGTCGACTCTTCGGAGATGAGTACATTTAGTACCTGACAAAGCCAACTGTCTTCCGCACATGGTTCGTTGAGCATCAATCGCAATTCACCAGCACTGCTTACCAATCTTTCCTAATTGCAGCCGTCCCCTCTCCGCAAACCAGGTGTCCGCTCGGCCGCAGCCACTCAAATCATCGCCAGAGCAGCTGCGACTGCAGCCGCGGGACGGACCCCGAAGGGATCGGCTGCGTGGATCTCCACCCTGCCCGTGCTTCAAAGGAGCGATCGCTCTCCTTCGCCCCCGCCACCGCCCGTCAATCCCCCGAGGGATCTGGCACGGGAGCAAGCGATCAAGGCTGAGGTGAGGAGAGAACTATGGGCATTGATTATTTTTGGATTACACATGAAAGGGAACGGAACATTGTCAACGAACACCCTCTCGTTTATTAATGACGCGTTGAAACATAGATGGGCAGTCATACTTGCGACTCAATCCTAATCTTTTCACGGCCTCCTTGAGAACTAGAGCCAGCATGACACTATCATTACGAAATTAATAAGCATAATAATAAGTCCATCTAGCGCTGTCGTACGACTGTAACATCGCTTGAATTGGATACACCTTTACTTGTTTATTCCAGCGCGAACGACAGGTCAAACAGCAGCTATGGGACATTAGAAAGAACGAAGCAACGATTAGCAGACAGTCGGAGCAGATCGAGATGCAGGTTCGTTTTTTTTATTTAATTATTTAAGTAAATAATTAATATAATTAAAAGTTTCTTCCAGAAGCGCCTCCTCTTCGAAATGCGCAAGGAGATGGAGAAGACGTACGAGAACGCGGAAACAACGAATAAATTGGTGGAACAGGCGAGGGTGAGGTATTTTAATGATTACAATGTTAATAGTGCACACAGACTTCTTCATAAATCGGTGAACAAATAATAGGTAACAAGAGAAAATGAAAATAAAAGAAATTATATACTTTAGCGTGGAATATGTTTCACGGTCCATTTTCATTCAAGGCTTTTCGAACGTTCTAATTCGCCTAGCTCGTCGCCCTCTCAACAACATAACATTGCAGCGCGCAACGATCGAAGAACTTTTTTTTTATAATGCACGTGTCGCAATTTCGTTTTGAAAAAATATTTTTAAAATTTTAACAAATTACAGCGAGCAATGATCGGGGAGTGCGCGGATTTTGTCGAGTATCGCAAACTGATCGATGCGAGGGAGAAACTGATGAACACCATGTACGAGCAGGCCATGGAGAAGGCGAGTTCATCTTTGATCTTTGATCCTTGATACTGTACGTAACTCTAGTCGATAATGACCATTCTATCATTATCACCAACTACCTTTATTATTGACAGATGAAAACAACCGTGGCGGCAGAGGAGACGCGTCGACGTGGATTCGAGAACTACAAGAGAAAGGCGATCAGAAGGGAGAAAGCTCTGATCAAGGAGGTTAGTGTCATTTCTCGAGATAATTGCATTTTCATTTCTTTTTGCACATGGAAATTAACGAAAAATGAAGAACTCTAGAGTCATACACAGCAGATTTGTATCTTCATGAATCATATTTTGCGTACTGAAAATAACGAAAATGCGGAAAACTAAATGTGAAAAATTCAATGTTGTTTTCAAGGTCGAGCACACAAAGGATCTACTGGACAAAGCGAACAAGAAGCACTCGGACGGCCTCGGTGGTCTGCCGAAGAAGTTAGAGCATTGATTGATTACGGTAGACAAAGCTCCGGTAGGGCTAATCGATAACTGACTCTCAGGGATACCTCTCCCAGGGTTACTGATTGATTACAATAGAGAAAGAGGGTTACGGTAGGTGCGGGTCAATGAGGATCGATAACTGTTTAATCTACCATGGTTATTGCTTGATTGCGGTGGAGAAAGGGGGTTACGGTACAGTCTAGGCGTATCGATAACTGACTAATTTCAGAGCGCCCTCCTGCCCTGTGCCCTTCACGAAGGCGCCCGTGCGGTCGAGAAACAATCGAGTGCAGGTATAATTATTGCCTTTTCCACAACATTCATTCTTTCTTCAATGAACCTATAAAAAGAACACTGGAAAAGTTGACAAAGTTGCGTAGAGCCGTGAATTGCCAAGAGTAGAGCCGTAAATTAGTCACAACAATTTCAGTTCGTGATGGAGGCCATTCGCCGGGTGGTGGGCGACGGCGTGGAGGGCGATGATGATGTGGAGAAGGAGCAGGTACGGTAGGAAGGGATTCAATCGGGGGGCGGGGGAGGACAGGAAAAGCAATGCAATCGATACGGTTTATGCTGAGAGAAAATTGCAAATTAATCAACTCATTCTTCACTTGTGTTCTCAAATAGAACCGAAAATAAATATATATATTTTCAGGTGAAAGCGATCATCGAGCGCCTCAAGTCCAAGTACGACATTCAGGGAAATATGAATGTCGAGCAGGTGAGAAATTTTGCGATTTCTTTGTTTTTTCGCTCAAGCAAACAACAGTTCTTATTGTTATTGGGTGGAGAACCGTAAGCAAAACAGTGAAATTATAATTTTTATTCAATATATTAAATAGTTTTATGATCAAAAAGCAAATTCAATAAATATTTATGAAATAATCAATGTAGGACCGCGAGTTCTGCAGTGTGCACGAAATCGGGTACAGGAAGCGCATTCACATGAAGAAGTTCCTCGCCAAGATGGGATTGGACTTCTTCTGCTCCCAGAGGTACGGTAGGCAAGAATGTTGCGGTATTTCACACATGATGATCTACTCAAAACATGCAGGAAATGCAGGAATCTACTATGGAAAAAGCCAGAGATTCGGATTGTGTTTCACAAAAAATTCAAGTTTCAAAGAAAATATGCATCTTCAATAGTATGGCGTTATCCACAATCTCACCAAATAATGTTTATAAATGTTCAGAACCTTTCTGTGTCGGTTAGACACGTCCATGACTCATAGCAGAGATATCTTATCTCATAGCAGAGATATCTTATATAAGACGAGGGATGGATTGATTGGTGAGGGAATTGGAAGAACTGAAACTGAGAACGGATTCAGTGGATAGTCTCTGAATTGCAGAAATACTTGAATTGTTTGATGGAGAAGAAGGATGTTTGTCGGATGATTGGGAGTTGGAGATAACAGATCGGGGAACTGGAGCAGGTTGTGTAAAATGAGAAAGAGAAGGGAAATGAGAAATAATTGTCGTGGAATTATCTAGCAATTGCTCAGGTGATCTACCTCGAATATACTCCTCTCTGAAGATACGGCAAGACTCTTCTAGGTCAATAAGACGGTCGTATACAAACTGCGGAAAAGTAGAAAATGACATTGAATGGATATTATTTTGATTAAGGGTCGAGATAATTGATTGGGCACAATAAATGGATTCAACAACTACTGCGTTGTAGCAATCGCCGCCGCATAACTCAAGGAAATGATGATGGCGTACTTCGTCAGGGGGAGGAATGAGGTCATTAGCATAGGGGGTATTATCCACGAAGAATGCAGTCTGTTGCATGATATGGCAGATTATGGGACACGAATGATATTGGAAACGAGGAAAGGAAACGAAAGGAAGTAATGAAGAAGAGGTGAAGGAAAATGTGAAAAAAACTATTAAAACTGGTGTGAGAAAAGGGGAAGACGGATTGAAAGTGGATGAGTCAGGAACGGACAGGGAAAACGGAAAACACGGGTGAGGAAGACGGAATCGTGGGTTGGTAGAAGAAATGGATATGGGACGGTAATCGGCAAGGAAGGGAGGGAAAAGGTTTGGCCGATGCACCAATTTGTGGGCTAGATAAGATGTAGGCGGTTCAGTGGTAAGGTAGGTTGCCCACAAAGGTTGTGGAGGGACAGTAGGTCAGGGAGAGGTACGGTAGGCTGGGGAAGGTACGTAGGTCAAGGTAAGGTAATAGATTTATCCAATCATTGTAGAGACAGTGGGAACGGGTGATCAGTGTGATTGTATCAGAGCGAAGTGTCAGTGGAAGAGAGGTGGGAAGGATTAGAGATAAGATATCTCTGCTATGAGTCATGGACGTGTCTAACCGACACACTTTCCTTGATCCTCATCTAAAAGGGAATTTGTTTAGATCGTTCGACAAGATGCGTCGCGAGTTGGGCGAGGCGGATGGAACGGAGGAAACGGAGATAACGATGAAGAGAGAGAAGGATGATGGAAATGGAAGGAAGACAGGAGGAGGAAGGAAGAAGAGCATAATTGACCCGAGAGAGATCAGTCTGGGACGGTGAGATGAGTTCAGGAATAAAGAGTGAAAAGGAAAGAAGAGAAAGATCAAAGATCAAATCACACTAGAAAATCAATATTTGATCAATTGCAGAAACGGTTCTGATGATGATGATGGATCGGATAACGATATCGAGGTGAGAAAATAATGTTTATTCTAAAAGTGATTACACTTTTTGATGATGATCACAACTGAGTCTTTGCATTCATTATAAGCGGCCTACTCTGGTTTCTCGTGACCAGTTGCTGACCAGTTGGGGTGGGCGGAGTCTGCGCCAACCAGTTGCTAACAAGTGGTCTGACCAGTTGCTGACCAGTTGGCTGCTGACCAGTTGCTAGCAACTAATCAGCAACTGGTTGAGAGGATTTTTACTTAACCGTCGTGACTAGCAGGCGCCCTGCCTATAAGGGCCTATTTTTTCGCAACTCTTCAGATCAGAGTCTGATGATCAGACGGCTCCCGAAAGTGGATGCTGTCTACTGCTATCCCACAAGGGAAAGCCTTTTGAATGTGACTACCGTACATGGTCGTACCATGTATGGGTCAGTTACAGTATGAGGTTCACTCATACGGTATCAATCAATATCCCTCTATATCCCTCAGAATCCTTCTGATTTGAAAGTGGGCGTGGCCTATCCCCCAACCAGTTGCTGACCAGTGGTTGACCAGTTGCTGACCAGTACCCTGACCAGTTGCTCGCGTATCCGCCAGCAACTGGTCACCAACTGGTTAGCAACTGGTCACGAGAAACCAGAGTAGTCATACAGATGTGTTGATCATTCCTGTTTGATCTCTACTAGTGCAAGAGCTTGTTTGGTTTTATGATAAGACGATCGGTAATCAATATTCAAACACCTTCAGGAGCTAATAATCGAAGAGGACTACAAGGACTTCGATCAGCTGAGAAGGGGAATGACGGATGGAGGAGAGACGAGCGGAGGGGAGAGAGGAACGACCAATAGGTAGGATCCGCCTTTGACGTTTACTTTGACGAAGCTCCGACCATTGTGGGATGGTTGAATTGAGTAGTTTTATGGAAAAGTTTTCCACCAATATTAGTGATGATGAAAATTTTCGTATATTAGCGTAGCCTGAAACATATAATTTGCATGGTTCGGCTGACAATGTGCAATAATGAGGATTACATTAGGTTTGAAGTGGTGCTACAGTAATCCATCCATTGCAGGGGTCTTCGCTGGCTGATGACTTCGGATGAGGAATACGTACAGGAAAGCGAGCCAGACGACCAACCAGGACCCAGCAATCGGTGAGCTAACTATAGACTACTGATTATCTATTGAATATTAATTTTTTCTATTTATCTATCGGATAGCGATGAGCGGAGAGGGGAGCAAAAGAGAGGGGGGAAGGGCGGAGAACGAACCCCCGGACATGTTTCATCCAGGGAACAAGAGTGAAGCTAGGGGTTGTGATTCTGTTGACTTGTCGATTGGCTCTGAAAATATCCATTGATTTACTCAGGTACATGCATCTGCCCAATCGGTACGCTGCTTCCTCCGCCACAGTCTCCACCGTCCGACCTACCACAGCCCGCCCACTTCCCTCCTCCTCCTCCTCCTCGCACTACCTCCACGGCGCGCCCATCGTGCAGCAGCAGCAGCGGCTGCAGCCGAGGCTGCAGCTGCATCAGCAAGTGCAGCAGAGAAGGGCGAGGGGCGGCGCAAGGGTGAGGGGAGGACATGCGTTGAGAGACCATATCTTGCCCTCGTAGATCACTCATCTGTCTTCAAAGAATAATATTATTTATTGTTGTAAACTTGTATTTTACATGTTCGGAAATTTCAGCACTCACGCTAGCCATTACTGTAGAAGTTAGAAGTTATCTGATGTGCATAATACTTCCTGAATTTATCCGTATTTTACTCGATTCATGGTTGTTTGGTTCGTAATGAATGATAAAGATTAATCGATTTAATTCAACTCGCTCGAAGTTGGATACAGAATGCAACGATTTCAATGCCATAGGCAACGCGAGCTGATTTATTCCTCATCAGCTGATTTATTAGTTTTTTTCTCATATCAAAAGGAGGACCCAGGACTTATTCTCACCGGCTCAAGTGATCTATGGTCAAGAAAGGCCCCACTCAAGAAGACTGCTTCGTGAGTTCACTCTTAACCACGCAAGTCAGAACTTCGGCGGCTGGATGATCTACTTCGTGGCTCAAGATCTATCGACTCAACGCGACGGATAATCGACAACAAAAAGTTAAGAAGAAACCATCCCTTGACCCGTCAGCACTGAGTACGAAGATCCCAATCCCCTCCCTAATGATGTTTCCCCCTGAAGGCACAATGCCTTGAATCAGGATAAATGTATGTATGTATTTCTCCCAATCTGATCATTTTCTATGCAAAATAAATAATTTACTTTTACTCTTTTATTATTCCTTCTCGCCTCACTTTCTTCCCACTCTCTCGTCTCGAGTGGTTCTCCTCCTCCTCTTCTTCTCTTCGATGGCAGTCCGCAAGATTCCCACCAAAGGAAACAAACCCGGAGAGCCACCCTTCAAACTAGAGGTATACGGTAGAATACGGTATCCTTGCGAGGCATTGCTGAGTCGTCTTCTGATGAATACAGTAGATTGTTTCTTCCGTAGGCCAATGTTACGATGTGCCGGTTACGGTATCGATCAATAACTGTCTATTCTCAGTTGGACACGAAAGATGTACTGAACATGAAGTGGGAAAAGAACATGGGAAGCACATTCACGGATATAAAGATGACAAATCAATTCGACGAGTTTCACACATTCAAGGTAAAGATCAGAGAGTTCAAGATCGATCAAAGATCAAAGATCAACGTTTGCAGGTCAAATGCACGGACAACAATATCTTCCGTGTGCGTCCTCCCATGGGAGCTATCGATCCGAAGACATCCGTCAATATCAGGGTACGGTAGTGACTACAGTACCCTCGATACAGTACCTCATTGATATACGGTATCTGTGCCTTCAGTGTACCGTAGCCTGGATGCTGTATAACCGTCATCTACAGTATTAAAAGGATACCGTATCCCACCAATCTTACCGTATCGTCAACTTAACCGTAACCTACCGTACTTGAGGTGATTCAACATGCTCAAGAGCGACCGCCCAATAACAAGCATTTCGTCGCCATCCTCCATATGAAGTGCAATGCAGCAGACGCAAAGAGGACGAAACTAGAGAGCTGGAAAATGGTGAGGAGTAAAAGTTAATACGGGTGCGGTAGCCGAGTACTGTAGGTTACTGTAATCGATCCGTGTACGATTAGTGTACGACACGGATAGCTATACTTTATTTAGGGGCCACAAGCTCCGCCCACTTTGGTGAGACACGATTTTGCCTAAAAGCGAGAATCAAATCCGCAAGCTTCATTCTAAACCAAATCCTTCATTCTAAAGTGCGCTGGATAGCTACTGTCATTCCCAATCGATTGAGCACTGCCCAAAATGCGCACATCTTCATTGAGTAGGTCAAAATTGAACTTTAACGATGGGAATAGGTCGTTTTGACTGGTTGCAGTGTGAACATTTTGGTTGGGCATAAATTTTTTGACGAATACGAATATTTTAGGAATTTTAGAGAAAAAATTAGATTTTTATCATGCTTCAAAAGCTTGCGGATTTGTTTTAAAGATTTCAGTACGCCCGTATTTTTTCCATTCCGATTAGCGCTAACCACAGTGTGAACGTGGGCGGGGCTAGTCAAATGAGAAGAGAGAGGCGAGAGACGGGGCCCTTCCCTTCTCCCTCCGCCGCGCTCTCCCTGCTGTTTCTGACCCGTCGTGACTAGCACGCGCTCTGCCCGAATAAGAGGTAATTTTTCCCTTGAATTGTCTCTCACGACTGGGCGAAGCTCTTGCCTCCGAACTTTGGGAATGAGTTTGAAATAGGCTCCGCCCCCTTTCCCTTTCGTCTTGCCTTTTCCTCCTCTCCAACAGAGCTTTGCGCGTGTACTTTTCGGGCTGTAGCGCAGCTCAGGGACAAGATATCAACAAACGGTAAAAAGGGTGATGTTATTGGGTCCATGAGGGACAGTTTGGACACCTATTTGACCGGATTGAGACAATTCGGCAATCAACGTTGTGGCCCCTAACTTTATTCGTATGTAATATTATTGGTTTACGGTAAGATACTGTAGTGATACGATAGAAGGTTACTGTCGGTTACTGTAGTCGATTACTGTACCTTTGGTATACGGTAGGGTTGCACGTTCGGTTTCGGTAAAACCGAGCTTACGGAGGCCCTTCCCTTCTCCCTCGAGCACGTGCTCTTGAGAAACACACCCTCTTCCCATCCTCGGATAATCCGACGAGATGAGATGAGGGGTCGGTGAAACCGAGGGAGTCGGTTTTGCCTCGGTTTTTCACGACCCTTCCGACCTCTCCTTACCTTCCCCCTCCCGCTAGAGGGAAGGGGAGGGAAGAGAGGGGGCGGAGAGGGGAGGGAGATATCGAAAGGGTCGTAAAAAAACCGAGGCAAAACCGACTCTCTCGGTTTTACCGAGAGAGTCGGTTTTGCCTCGGTTTTTTCTTTATTGCACCTGCAATAGAGAGGGGCGAAGAAGGGAAGAGGGGTCGAATATTCCGAAACCGAAACCGAACGAGCAACCCTAGTATACGGTATCTCTACAGGTTTGGCGTTCCGACACGAAACCCGAGGGCGTAATCCGGATTCCAATCGCCTTTGTCGATGCCGACCATCCAACCGGAGTGAGTTTGTGGTCTATCGTACAATCAATCGATACCGTACCCCTACCGTATCCTCCCAATTAATCGATACCAATCCCTACCGTATCCTCCGAATCATACCGTACCCCTACTGTATCCTCCCAATCAATCGATACCGTACCCCTACCGTATCCTCCCAATCAATCGATACCAATCCCTACCGTATCCTCCGAATCATACCGTACCCCTACTGTATCCTCCCAATCAATCGATACCGTACCCCTACCGTATCCTCCCCATCAATCGATACCATATCCCTACCGTATCCTCCGAATCAATCGATACCGTACCCCTACCGTATCCTCCGAATCAATCGATACCATATCCATACCGTATCCTCCGAATCAATCGATACCGTACCCCTACTGTATCCTCCGAATCAATCGATACCGTACTCCCTTACAGCCCTCGGCTCCCTCTGCGCCCGCTCCGGCCGACCTGCAGAGTACCGTGGCTCCCACGGTGAAGCAATGAGGAGTACGGTAGCCACAAGATTATATCGATCGAGTGAAGACGCGACAAGGATCACATGAAAATGGCTAACGAATCGATAATAAACTGATCGAGAAACGGCCCTCTTTGTTTGTCATTGCACGTTGCATACTCCATGGGCGTTATACAGAATCCGGATCAAACGTTATTTCGTTCTCCGAGAATCCTGAACCAATGCTAACTAGGCACTGCTACATCCGTCACTATCTCTTTCTCGTTGTTAACTAGCCTTCCTTCCCCCTATTCTCTGTTTTGGCAGAGATCAAAAATGCATGAACGGGAGTATTGATCGTCTGGCGCCCCGACAGACGAGACTCCCTCACTGCGTTCTGAGTGGGGGGAGCGAGAAAAAGAGAGGGATTTGCATTGGACACCGCGAGACCTCTCGGGGATGGCTCAGTAGGTAGTGTGTCTGCTTGCAAATCATCAATGCGCTGGTTCGATTCCCACTGTCTGCATCTTTTTTGCAACATTTTTCTCGTCATCTCACAGCTACCGTAGTTAGAAACACTAATCACCCACTAATGATAATTCTTGACATTGAGCTTGTTTGATAAAGCATGCAAGTTATATCGGAACTTTTATTTTACAGAAAAATGTTTCAGTGTGAATGTGGGAGTGTAATTGAGGGTTCGACTACTTTTGCAAATGGCAAACAGTAATGAAATTATTACCATGAGATTATGAAATGAATTGTTTAAGCAGCGGTGCAGTCACGAGAGATGTGGCCAGTTGTAGCATCTCTTCTCAGATCCTCCGCCCGATCCTGCCTCGATACACGCGCGGGAGATGTGTCCGAGCTGAACGTAGGAATGAGACTGTGACAAATGATTTTCGGCACTTCTTTACTTTACCTACCAGCACCCCACTTTTTTCACCGAAGGAAGAAGACTGGGCTGACTAGAAGCACGAGGGAAATTTTCTTTTATAGACATTTGCTCGAAACTCAAGAAGTAGGTTTCATAAAGTGCAAAACACGACCGCAGAATTGAAAGTTGAGCGAATTGATATAATTTTCCTAAAAAAACGATAAATGCCTGATAATTCTGCCCTTATTTGACCGCGCCCTGAGTTCTAGGATTCAAAAAAAACGAGAAGGGGTATCTAGAAAACTGAGCTTACCTTGCCGCAGTTGTAGCACTTCTGTCCGCTAGCTTCCTCTGTCCTCACGCTGCTCCTGGCACTCGCGGGCGAAGTGGCCAGTGTTTCCACAGTTGTAGCAGGTGGATCCTGTAAGAAAATGATGAAATTGCATAGGAAAAATCTAAACGGCGAGGCGATCTGAATCAACTCCAATAGCTCAAAATCTCGTACTGTTTCGTCACCAAATCGCCACTCGGTCACATTTCCACCACCACTTCACTTCCTCCTCTCTTCCACGCCTGAGCACCGACACCGCTAGTTTTTGGCATGGTAACAGTGCGCCTCTCACGCAACTACAGTAGTGGGTTTACCTTTTGGTGTGTAGTGCGGCCGAGGGGCGTGTGCGATGGGACGAATTTACACATTTTTACTATCGAAATCAACACGCACCATTCTGCATCTCCTCCTCCGCCGCCACGGCGTCCCTCGTCCTCGCCGATGTTGGGGCAGTTGCCGGCGAAGTGGCCCGACTGGTTGCACTTGAAGCACTCGTCATCGGGCATTGTCAGAAAGTTGATTACCTGAAACAACTCAAATTAAAGCTAGAAAAAAGGTAGGCAATAGACAACTTCCCTTTCCAATTCCCCCGGCTCAAGCTAAAGAGGAAAGTTTTCACCGTGAAACTAATGGTGAGAAGACTGTCAAGGCAGACAAAAGGTTATAATAATAATAATAATAAACAATAGTAATATTAATAGTAAAAATAGTAATATATTAAACAATAGTGACGACGAAAAACAAGTCACCAACGTTCTTGGCAAGGAAATACGCGTAATTCACTTTCAAACCGTGTCAAATAGCCAAAACAGATATCGCTAATTAATCGCAATCGCTTTTCAAACTATTTTAATAAATCATATTGAAAAATAAACACATATAAAGAAAAAAGTGAGAAAAGAGAGAAAAAATCACACACGTCCGAAAAAATGCATTTGGCAACGTTCCAAATTCGAAAAACTCCCACGCGGAAAAGGCGACCTCAGAATGCAGTGCTCCTCACTCTCTGCGCTCTCTCTTTTCTACCCACTCTCTCGCAAGCCCCTTCCCTTCTCCTATCGACCATTTCGCAGGTTTTGCTCGCGTTTCTCACTGTTTACCCTCCTCTATCCATTCTCCGACCACTTTCCTATCACGTCTGATTTGTCGTTCTCGACGTTTAGCGTTGTTAGCGTCGCCTTTTTGCCGCGTTTGCTTGATTTTCTGAGCATGGGCTGAATCGCACGCTTTGGCTAACTTTCCCAAATGTTTCTGCGTACCTTGCGACCCCTTTCGCCTCGTGCTCCCGTCTATTCAACTCTAAATCAAGGGTTAGTCCACTTTTGATGACTTTGGCTCCTCACTGGTCTTTTTTCTTGTTGTGCTACGCTTTTCGTAAGAGAAGCGCCCACCTCTCTGATGGCCCCAACACGCGACTCAACGGGCGAGCGGACTACCGCGCAATTTACTTCACAAAAGGTTCGTTTACTCCAGCCCCTCCCCTGCCCTCCTCCACTCACTTCCTTCCCCTTTTCCCTAGTAGTCTTAGGCGTCTTTCTTTCACTCTTGATCGGGAAGCCGCTTAGCGCCCGCTCGTGTAGAGTGGTTTGCCCCTGTAAAGGGGTCAGAACGTGCGCCCTTAGGGGACCTGGAGTGAGCGTTAGATGAATTTGACCAAAGGGAACGGGAGAACGGAGTGAGGGGGGGGGGGAGTAGGGACCCCCATAGTTATCGATAAGAGTACTGCTCTCCCCTTTTCATGCCCGCGACATCGGACGACGAGGCGAGCGACGGCAACTGCAACGAGAAGGAAGACGATGCCCTTCACTCGACAACAGGTTTGTTTAGTCCAGCCCCTCCCCTGCCCTCCTCCGCTCACTACTTTTGTTCTTCCTCAATAGCTCTAGACGTCCCACTTGATTGCTTCGTGCTCGCGAAGCCGTCTTGTGCGTTTATCGTACTCGATCGCCCTCCGTTGGGAGGAATGCCCTTTAGAAGTTTCACTCATCTTATGGGCCAGACCGAGGGTTCCATGGGGTGATTGGGTGGGACGGAAGGAGCTAGAAAGGAAGAAGGAAATTAGTGAGTGGAGGAGCGGTAGGAACTCCCATAGTTGTCCATAATAGAACTGTTTGTCCTTTTCACACTCTGCGACTTCGACGAACGAAACGGGACGGGACGAGGCAAGCGAGCGAGCGAGGGCAACGACTTCCAGAGGAAGGACGACTAATGAAGCCGTTCGATGGTAAATTTGACGAAAATCGGTGTTCAAATATCAATACTGATGTTTGCTGTTTTAGAGGTTGAATAAAGAGCGACGTCCATCTTCCCCTCTTCCCTTCCTTCCTTCGATGAGGAACTCGCGCCCTGGCCACTCGGTAGGAGTGAGAGGTACTGCAAATAGTAGCTATTGAGTTATCAATAATAACGCTATCTTGCAGTCATCCCTCGACACCATGGGACGTGGGCAACGCCTCGTCCTTCTTCCCTTCCTTCATTCGATGAGGACATGTGGCTATGGAGGAGCCCCATCGATAGGGATAAGAGGTACTGCAAATAGTAGCCTTTGGTATATCAATAGTATTCGCTGTCTTGCAGTCATCCCTCGACACCATGGGACGTGGGCAAAGCCTCGACCTTCTTCCCTTCCTTCATTCGATGAGGGCATGCGGCTATGGAGGAGCCCCATCGGTAGGGATAAGAGGTACTGCAAATAGTAGCCTTTGGTATATCAATAGTATTCGCTGTCTTGCAGTCATCCCTCAACACCATGGGACGTGGGCAACGCCTCGCCCTTTTTCCATTCCTTCATTCGATGAGGAAATCTGGCTGTGAATGAGCCCCTCGGTAGGAATGAGAGGTACTGTACCTATTATTGATCCTTTGATTGAATTATTATCCCTTTCAGTCTTCTCTCGACGCCATGGGACGTGGGCAACATCTCGCCCTCTCTTCCCTCCCTTCCTTCGATAAGGAAATCTGGCTGTGAATGAGCCCCTCGATCTGGATGAGAGGTACTGTATCATGAAAGGACATTGCTCTCCCTCATCTCTGGCTAGGTTGACCAGTGATCACGAATTTTCACTCACGAATGCAAGCCAACCGACCGAATGTCGATTCTTATGAGCGTTGACAAATCGGCACGAAATCGGCTCGTCTCCCCTCTCTCCCTCTCATGCCGGCATCCTATGCATATTTCCCTCTCGATGGCTGAAACTCCGGCCCTGGATCAATTAGAGTGCCTGGGAAGACGGAATTTCGAGTTCCGAAGCCAAATTGTCAACCCTAATTCCTAGCAATGTCTAAGAGATATTGTCGGAATTCCAAACATCGGTTTTTTGGCTTGATTTTTACAACCCTAGTGTACGGCATACATGTCATTGGTAGCACTCTATCCACCGTACTCCATTCCGGCGAATATTCCTCTCACCCTCAGATCATTTCCATAAGCACACTTCACAGTGCTGCTTCTTTGGCTATGGAATGCTGTTCTTGCCAGCTGTTTCCATGTTTCATCGGAGACGATCGTGATGTCTGCTCCAGTATCGATCGCCATGGACATCGGCAGTCCATTGATCGTTATCTGGATACGGTAGCTCGGAGTGACTACACTAGCCACTGATACCGTGTTGAACTTCTTGGTCTTCTTGCACACTCGGGCGAGGTGACCCTTTGTGCCACAGTTGTTGCATTTGACTGAACGAAAACAGCAATTGGAGCTCGTATGCCCCTCGTTGCCGCAGCAGTTACACGCTGTGTGTCCGTCCTGTACCGTTCTGCTTTGCTCTCTCTGTCTGTGTTCAGTGTTCAGTGTACACTTACTGCCCTACTTCCTATCTCCCATATTGCAGCTATCGCCAAATTTTTAAACTCATACCTTTATTTTTTGCATTTTCTGCACTGTTGAATTAATGTTTCATCTCCTATTCTTCAGGTTGGCTGTTCGCCCCTACGATCTCGCTCCCTCCGATGAGTGCCTCTGGCAGCCAAGCAGCCACTCGTCCTTCCATCAGTTGGATCCGCCCATTCGACGGCAGAACAGGTTGGTCATTTGCATTATTTCAGTGGCGTTTTTCAATAGTGTGGCCGAAGGCTATCGCCAATTTTTAAATTGCGTACTTGTATTTTTGCATTCTCTGCTCATATCCTGTTGAAAATATGTTTCATCTCCTATTCTTCAGGTTGGCTGTTCGCCCCTACGATCTCGCTCCCTCCGATGAGTGCCTCTGGCAGCCAAGCAGCCACTCGTCCTTCCATCAGTTGGATCCGCCCATTCGACGGCAGAACAGGTTGGTCATTTGCATTATTTCAGTGGCGTTTTTCAATAGTGTGGCCGAAGGCTATCGCCAATTTTTAAATTGCGTACTTGTATTTTTGCATTCTCTGCTCATATCCTGTTGAAAATATATTTCATCTCTTATTCTTCAGGTTGGCTGTTCGCCCCTACGATCTCGCTCCCTCCGATGAGTGCCTCTGGCAGCCAAGCAGCCACTCGTCCTTCCATCAGTTAGATCCGCCCATTCGACGGCAGAACAGGTTGGTCATTTGCATCATTTCAGTGGCGTTTTTCAATAGTGTGGCCGAAGGCTATCGCCAATTTTTAAATTGCGTACTTGTATTTTTGCATTCTCTGCTCATTAGTGTTGTTCGCTCGAGCGTTTTTCGCGAGCGCTCGTCGCTCGAGCGGCCTCTCTAATTCATCGCTCGAGCGATGAGCGCTCGAGCGCAATTCTCGAAATGATCGCTCGAGCGCTCAACGCTCGAGCGCAAAGCGCAGAATGATCGCTCGAGCGCTCTTCGCTCGAGCGCAATTCTCAAAATGATCGCTCGAGCGACGAGCGCTCGAGAGCCATTCCTAGAAACGAGCGCTCGAGCGATCGGCGCTCGAGCGATAAATGAGAGACTGCGCTCGAGCGCTCGAGTGGATTGGAATGATGTTTCGCAAGTGCTCGGAGAGAGAATGAAGAGCGATTTGAATGCGATATTTGAAGAATAAAATGATTATAACGACTTAACTCAATTAGAACGATCGCATCGATCATTCCAATCCACTCGATCGCTCGAGCGCAGTCTCTCATTTATCGCTCGAGCGCCGATCGCTCGAGCGCTCGCTTCTAGGAATGGCTCTCGAGCGCTCGTCGCTCGAGCGATCATTTTGAGAATTGCGCTCGAGCGAAGAGCGCTCGAGCGATCATTCTGCGCTTTGCGCTCGAGCGTTGAGCGCTCGAGCGATCATTTCGAGAATTGCGCTCGAGCGCTCATCGCTCGAGCGATGAATTAGAGAGGCCGCTCGCGAGCGACGAGCGCTCGAAATAACATCACTACTGCTCATATCCTGTTGAAAATATGTTTCATCTCCTATTCTTCAGGTTGGCTGTTCGCCCCTACGATCTCGCTCCCTCCGATGAGTGCCTCTGGCAGCCAAGCAGCCACTCGTCCTTCCATCAGTTGGATCCGCCCATTCGACGGCAGAACAGGTTGGTCATTTGCATTATTTCAGTGGCGTTTTTCAATAGTGTGGCCGAAGGCTATCGCCAATTTTTAAATTGCGTACTTGTATTTTTGCATTCTCTGCTCATATCCTGTTGAAAATATGTTTCATCTCCTATTCTTCAGGTTGGCTGTTCGCCCCTACGATCTCGCTCCCTCCGATGAGTGCCTCTGGCAGCCAAGCAGCCACTCGTCCTTCCATCAGTTGGATCCGCCCGTTCGACGGCAGAACAGGTTGGTCATTTGCATCATTTCAGTGGCGTTTTTCAATAGTGTGACCGAAGGCTATCGCCAATTTTTAAATTGCGTACTTGTATTTTTGCATTCTCTGCTCATATCCTGTTGAAAATATATTTCATCTCCTATTCTTCAGGTTGGCTGTTCGCCCCTACGATCTCGCTCCCTCCGATGAGTGCCTCTGGCAGCCAAGCAGCCACTCGTCCTTCCATCAGTTGGATCCGCCCATTCGACGGCAGAACAGGTTGGTCATTTGCATTATTTCAGTGGCGTTTTTCAATAGTGTGGCCGAAGGCTATCGCCAATTTTTAAATTGCGTACTTGTATTTTTGCATTCTCTGCTCATATCCTGTTGAAAATATGTTTCATCTCCTATTCTTCAGGTTGGCTGTTCGCCCCTACGATCTCGCTCCCTCCGATGAGTGCCTCTGGCAGCCAAGCAGCCACTCGTCCTTCCATCAGTTGGATCCGCCCATTCGACGGCAGAACAGGTTGGTCATTTGCATTATTTCAGTGGCGTTTTTCAATAGTGTGGCCGAAGGCTATCGCCAATTTTTAAATTGCGTACTTGTATTTTTGCATTCTCTGCTCATATCCTGTTGAAAATATATTTCATCTCCTATTCTTCAGGTTGGCTGTTCGCCCCTACGATCTCGCTCCCTCCGATGAGTGCCTCTGGCAGCCAAGCAGCCACTCGTCCTTCCATCAGTTGGATCCGCCCATTCGACGGCAGAACAGGTTGGTCATTTGCATTATTTCAGTGGCGTTTTTCAATAGTGTGGCCGAAGGCTATCGCCAATTTTTAAATTGCGTACTTGTATTTTTGCATTCTCTGCTCATATCCTGTTGAAAATATGTTTCATCTCCTATTCTTCAGGTTGGCTGTTCGCCCCTACGATCTCGCTCCCTCCGATGAGTGCCTCTGGCAGCCAAGCAGCCACTCGTCCTTCCATCAGTTGGATCCGCCCATTCGACGGCAGAACAGGTTGGTCATTTGCATCATTTCAGTGGCGTTTTTCAATAGTGTGGCCGAAGGCTATCGCCAATTTTTAAATTGCGTACTTGTATTTTTGCATTCTCTGCTCATATCCTGTTGAAAATATGTTTCATCTCCTATTCTTCAGGTTGGCTGTTCGCCCTACGATCTCGCTCCCTCCGATGAGTGCCTCTGGCAGCCAAGCAGCCACTCGTCCTTCCATCAGTTGGATCCGCCCATTCGACGGCAGAACAGGTTGGTCATTTGCATTATTTCAGTGGCGTTTTTCAATAGTGTGGCCGAAGGCTATCGTCAATTTTTAAATTGCGTACTTGTATTTTTGCATTCTCTGCTCATATCCTGTTGAAAATATGTTTCATCTCCTATTCTTCAGGTTGGCTGTTCGCCCCTACGATCTCGCTCCCTCCGATGAGTGCCTCTGGCAGCCAAGCAGCCACTCGTCCTTCCATCAGTTGGATCCGCCCATTCGACGGCAGAACAGGTTGGTCATTTGCATCATTTCAGTGGCGTTTTTCAATAGTGTGACCGAAGGCTATCGCCAATTTTTAAATTGCGTACTTGTATTTTTGCATTCTCTGCTCATATCCTGTTGAAAATATATTTCATCTCCTATTCTTCAGGTTGGCTGTTCGCCCCTACGATCTCGCTCCCTCCGATGAGTGCCTCTGGCAGCCAAGCAGCCACTCGTCCTTCCATCAGTTGGATCCGCCCATTCGACGGCAGAACAGGTTGGTCATTTGCATTATTTCAGTGGCGTTTTTCAATAGTGTGGCCGAAGGCTATCGCCAATTTTTAAATTGCGTACTTGTATTTTTGCATTCTCTGCTCATATCCTGTTGAAAATATGTTTCATCTCCTATTCTTCAGGTTGGCTGTTCGCCCCTACGATCTCGCTCCCTCCGATGAGTGCCTCTGGCAGCCAAGCAGCCACTCGTCCTTCCATCAGTTGGATCCGCCCATTCGACGGCAGAACAGGTTGGTCATTTGCATTATTTCAGTGGCGTTTTTCAATAGTGTGGCCGAAGGCTATCGCCAATTTTTAAATTGCGTACTTGTATTTTTGCATTCTCTGCTCATATCCTGTTGAAAATATGTTTCATCTCCTATTCTTCAGGTTGGCTGTTCGCCCCTACGATCTCGCTCCCTCCGATGAGTGCCTCTGGCAGCCAAGCAGCCACTCGTCCTTCCATCAGTTGGATCCGCCCATTCGACGGCAGAACAGGTTGGTCATTTGCATTATTTCAGTGGCGTTTTTCAATAGTGTGGCCGAAGGCTATCGCCAATTTTTAAATTGCGTACTTGTATTTTTGCATTCTCTGCTCATATCCTGTTGAAAATATGTTTCATCTCCTATTCTTCAGGTTGGCTGTTCGCCCCTACGATCTCGCTCCCTCCGATGAGTGCCTCTGGCAGCCAAGCAGCCACTCGTCCTTCCATCAGTTGGATCCGCCCATTCGACGGCAGAACAGGTTGGTCATTTGCATTATTTCAGTGGCGTTTTTCAATAGTGTGGCCGAAGGCTATCGCCAATTTTTAAATTGCGTACTTGTATTTTTGCATTCTCTGCTGATATCCTGTTGAAAATATGTTTCATCTCCTATTCTTCAGGTTGGCTGTTCGCCCCTACGATCTCGCTCCCTCCGATGAGTGCCTCTGGCAGCCAAGCAGCCACTCGTCCTTCCATCAGTTGGATCCGCCCATTCGACGGCAGAACAGGTTGGTCATTTGCATCATTTCAGTGGCGTTTTTCAATAGTGTGACCGAAGGCTATCGCCAATTTTTAAATTGCGTACTTGTATTTTTGCATTCTCTGCTCATATCCTGTTGAAAATATGTTTCATCTCCTATTCTTCAGGTTGGCTGTTCGCCCCTACGATCTCGCTCCCTCCGATGAGTGCCTCTGGCAGCCAAGCAGCCACTCGTCCTTCCATCAGTTGGATCCGCCCATTCGACGGCAGAACAGGTTGGTCATTTGCATTATTTCAGTGGCGTTTTTCAATAGTGTGGCCGAAGGCTATCGCCAATTTTTAAATTGCGTACTTGTATTTTTGCATTCTCTGCTCATATCCTGTTGAAAATATGTTTCATCTCCTATTCTTCAGGTTGGCTGTTCGCCCCTACGATCTCGCTCCCTCCGATGAGTGCCTCTGGCAGCCAAGCAGCCACTCGTCCTTCCATCAGTTGGATCCGCCCATTCGACGGCAGAACAGGTTGGTCATTTGCATTATTTCAGTGGCGTTTTTCAATAGTGTGGCCGAAGGCTATCGCCAATTTTAAATTGCGTACTTGTATTTTTGCATTCTCTGCTCATATCCTGTTGAAAATATGTTTCATCTCCTATTCTTCAGGTTGGCTGTTCGCCCCTACGATCTCGCTCCCTCCGATGAGTGCCTCTGGCAGCCAAGCAGCCACTCGTCCTTCCATCAGTTGGATCCGCCCATTCGACGGCAGAACAGGTTGGTCATTTGCATCATTTCAGTGGCGTTTTTCAATAGTGTGGCCGAAGGCTATCGCCAATTTTTAAATTGCGTACTTGTATTTTTGCATTCTCTGCTCATATCCTGTTGAAAATATGTTCATCTCCTATTCTTCAGGTTGGCTGTTCGCCCCTACGATCTCGCTCCCTCCGATGAGTGCCTCTGGCAGCCAAGCAGCCACTCGTCCTTCCATCAGTTGGATCCGCCCATTCGACGGCAGAACAGGTTGGTCATTTGCATTATTTCAGTGGCGTTTTTCAATAGTGTGGCCGAAGGCTATCGCCAATTTTTAAATTGCGTACTTGTATTTTTGCATTCTCTGCTCATATCCTGTTGAAAATATGTTTCATCTCCTATTCTTCAGGTTGGCTGTTCGCCCTACGATCTCGCTCCCTCCGATGAGTGCCTCTGGCAGCCAAGCAGCCACTCGTCCTTCCATCAGTTGGATCCGCCCATTCGACGGCAGAACAGGTTGGTCATTTGCATCATTTCAGTGGCGTTTTTCAATAGTGTGGCCGAAGGCTATCGCCAATTTTTAAATTGCGTACTTGTATTTTTGCATTCTCTGCTCATATCCTGTTGAAAATATGTTTCATCTCCTATTCTTCAGGTTGGCTGTTCGCCCTACGATCTCGCTCCCTCCGATGAGTGCCTCTGGCAGCCAAGCAGCCACTCGTCCTTCCATCAGTTGGATCCGCCCATTCGACGGCAGAACAGGTTGGTCATTTGCATTATTTCAGTGGCGTTTTTCAATAGTGTGGCCGAAGGCTATCGTCAATTTTTAAATTGCGTACTTGTATTTTTGCATTCTCTGCTCATATCCTGTTGAAAATATGTTTCATCTCCTATTCTTCAGGTTGGCTGTTCGCCCCTACGATCTCGCTCCCTCCGATGAGTGCCTCTGGCAGCCAAGCAGCCACTCGTCCTTCCATCAGTTGGATCCGCCCATTCGACGGCAGAACAGGTTGGTCATTTGCATCATTTCAGTGGCGTTTTTCAATAGTGTGACCGAAGGCTATCGCCAATTTTTAAATTGCGTACTTGTATTTTTGCATTCTCTGCTCATATCCTGTTGAAAATATATTTCATCTCCTATTCTTCAGGTTGGCTGTTCGCCCCTACGATCTCGCTCCCTCCGATGAGTGCCTCTGGCAGCCAAGCAGCCACTCGTCCTTCCATCAGTTGGATCCGCCCATTCGACGGCAGAACAGGTTGGTCATTTGCATTATTTCAGTGGCGTTTTTCAATAGTGTGGCCGAAGGCTATCGCCAATTTTTAAATTGCGTACTTGTATTTTTGCATTCTCTGCTCATATCCTGTTGAAAATATGTTTCATCTCCTATTCTTCAGGTTGGCTGTTCGCCCCTACGATCTCGCTCCCTCCGATGAGTGCCTCTGGCAGCCAAGCAGCCACTCGTCCTTCCATCAGTTGGATCCGCCCATTCGACGGCAGAACAGGTTGGTCATTTGCATTATTTCAGTGGCGTTTTTCAATAGTGTGGCCGAAGGCTATCGCCAATTTTTAAATTGCGTACTTGTATTTTTGCATTCTCTGCTCATATCCTGTTGAAAATATGTTTCATCTCCTATTCTTCAGGTTGGCTGTTCGCCCCTACGATCTCGCTCCCTCCGATGAGTGCCTCTGGCAGCCAAGCAGCCACTCGTCCTTCCATCAGTTGGATCCGCCCATTCGACGGCAGAACAGGTTGGTCATTTGCATTATTTCAGTGGCGTTTTTCAATAGTGTGGCCGAAGGCTATCGCCAATTTTTAAATTGCGTACTTGTATTTTTGCATTCTCTGCTCATATCCTGTTGAAAATATGTTTCATCTCCTATTCTTCAGGTTGGCTGTTCGCCCCTACGATCTCGCTCCCTCCGATGAGTGCCTCTGGCAGCCAAGCAGCCACTCGTCCTTCCATCAGTTGGATCCGCCCATTCGACGGCAGAACAGGTTGGTCATTTGCATTATTTCAGTGGCGTTTTTCAATAGTGTGGCCGAAGGCTATCGCCAATTTTTAAATTGCGTACTTGTATTTTTGCATTCTCTGCTGATATCCTGTTGAAAATATGTTTCATCTCCTATTCTTCAGGTTGGCTGTTCGCCCCTACGATCTCGCTCCCTCCGATGAGTGCCTCTGGCAGCCAAGCAGCCACTCGTCCTTCCATCAGTTGGATCCGCCCATTCGACGGCAGAACAGGTTGGTCATTTGCATCATTTCAGTGGCGTTTTTCAATAGTGTGACCGAAGGCTATCGCCAATTTTTAAATTGCGTACTTGTATTTTTGCATTCTCTGCTCATATCCTGTTGAAAATATGTTTCATCTCCTATTCTTCAGGTTGGCTGTTCGCCCCTACGATCTCGCTCCCTCCGATGAGTGCCTCTGGCAGCCAAGCAGCCACTCGTCCTTCCATCAGTTGGATCCGCCCATTCGACGGCAGAACAGGTTGGTCATTTGCATTATTTCAGTGGCGTTTTTCAATAGTGTGGCCGAAGGCTATCGCCAATTTTTAAATTGCGTACTTGTATTTTTGCATTCTCTGCTCATATCCTGTTGAAAATATGTTTCATCTCCTATTCTTCAGGTTGGCTGTTCGCCCCTACGATCTCGCTCCCTCCGATGAGTGCCTCTGGCAGCCAAGCAGCCACTCGTCCTTCCATCAGTTGGATCCGCCCATTCGACGGCAGAACAGGTTGGTCATTTGCATTATTTCAGTGGCGTTTTTCAATAGTGTGGCCGAAGGCTATCGCCAATTTTTAAATTGCGTACTTGTATTTTTGCATTCTCTGCTCATATCCTGTTGAAAATATGTTTCATCTCCTATTCTTCAGGTTGGCTGTTCGCCCTACGATCTCGCTCCCTCCGATGAGTGCCTCTGGCAGCCAAGCAGCCACTCGTCCTTCCATCAGTTGGATCCGCCCATTCGACGGCAGAACAGGTTGGTCATTTGCATCATTTCAGTGGCGTTTTTCAATAGTGTGGCCGAAGGCTATCGCCAATTTTTAAATTGCGTACTTGTATTTTTGCATTCTCTGCTCATATCCTGTTGAAAATATGTTTCATCTCCTATTCTTCAGGTTGGCTGTTCGCCCCTACGATCTCGCTCCCTCCGATGAGTGCCTCTGGCAGCCAAGCAGCCACTCGTCCTTCCATCAGTTGGATCCGCCCATTCGACGGCAGAACAGGTTGGTCATTTGCATTATTTCAGTGGCGTTTTTCAATAGTGTGGCCGAAGGCTATCGCCAATTTTTAAATTGCGTACTTGTATTTTTGCATTCTCTGCTCATATCCTGTTGAAAATATGTTTCATCTCCTATTCTTCAGGTTGGCTGTTCGCCCCTACGATCTCGCTCCCTCCGATGAGTGCCTCTGGCAGCCAAGCAGCCACTCGTCCTTCCATCAGTTGGATCCGCCCATTCGACGGCAGAACAGGTTGGTCATTTGCATCATTTCAGTGGCGTTTTTCAATAGTGTGGCCGAAGGCTATCGCCAATTTTTAAATTGCGTACTTGTATTTTTGCATTCTCTGCTCATATCCTGTTGAAAATATGTTTCATCTCCTATTCTTCAGGTTGGCTGTTCGCCCCTACGATCTCGCTCCCTCCGATGAGTGCCTCTGGCAGCCAAGCAGCCACTCATCCTTCCATCAGTTGGATCCGACCATTCGACGGCAGAACAGGTTGGTCATTTGCATCATTTCAGTGGCGTTTTTCAATAGTGTGGCCGAAGGCTATCGCCAATTTTTAAATTGCGTACTTGTATTTTTGCATTCTCTGCTCATATCCTGTTGAAAATATGTTTCATCTCCTATTCTTCAGGTTGGCTGTTCGCCCCTACGATCTCGCTCCCTCCGATGAGTGCCTCTGGCAGCCAAGCAGCCACTCGTCCTTCCATCAGTTGGATCCGCCCATTCGACGGCAGAACAGGTTGGTCATTTGCATCATTTCAGTGGCGTTTTTCAATAGTGTGGCCGAAGGCTATCGCCAATTTTTAAATTGCGTACTTGTATTTTTGCATTCTCTGCTCATATCCTGTTGAAAATATGTTTCATCTCCTATTCTTCAGGTTGGCTGTTCGCCCCTACGATCTCGCTCCCTCCGATGAGTGCCTCTGGCAGCCAAGCAGCCACTCGTCCTTCCATCAGTTGGATCCGACCATTCGACGGCAGAACAGGTTGGTCATTTGCATTATTTCAGTGGCGTTTTTCAATAGTGTGGCCGAAGGCTATCGCCAATTTTTAAATTGCGTACTTGTATTTTTGCATTCTCTGCTCATATCCTGTTGAAAATATGTTTCATCTCCTATTCTTCAGGTTGGCTGTTCGCCCCTATGATCTCGCTCCCTCCGATGAGTGCCTCTGGCAGCCAAGCAGCCACTCGTCCTTCCATCAGTTGGATCCGCCCATTCGACGGCAGAACAGGTTGGTCATTTGCATCATTTCAGTGGCGTTTTTCAATAGTGTGGCCGAAGGCTATCGCCAATTTTTAAATTGCGTACTTGTATTTTTGCATTCTCTGCTCATATCCTGTTGAAAATATGTTTCATCTCCTATTCTTCAGGTTGGCTGTTCGCCCCTACGATCTCGCTCCCTCCGATGAGTGCCTCTGGCAGCCAAGCAGCCACTCGTCCTTCCATCAGTTGGATCCGCCCATTCGACGGCAGAACAGGTTGGTCATTTGCATCATTTCAGTGGCGTTTTTCAATAGTGTGGCCGAAGGCTATAGCCAATTTTTAAATTGCGTACTTGTATTTTTGCATTCTCTGCTCATATCCTGTTGAAAATATGTTTCATCTCCTATTCTTCAGGTTGGCTGTTCGCCCCTACGATCTCGCTCCCTCCGATGAGTGCCTCTGGCAGCCAAGCAGCCACTCGTCCTTCCATCAGTTGGATCCGCCCATTCGACGGCAGAACAGGTTGGTCATTTGCATTATTTCAGTGGCGTTTTTCAATAGTGTGGCCGAAGGCTATCGCCAATTTTTAAATTGCGTACTTGTATTTTGCATTCTCTGCTCATATCCTGTTGAAAATATGTTTCATCTCCTATTCTTCAGGTTGGCTGTTCGCCCCTACGATCTCGCTCCCTCCGATGAGTGCCTCTGGCAGCCAAGCAGCCACTCGTCCTTCCATCAGTTGGATCCGCCCATTCGACGGCAGAACAGGTTGGTCATTTGCATTATTTCAGTGGCGTTTTTCAATAGTGTGGCCGAAGGCTATCGCCAATTTTTAAATTGCGTACTTGTATTTTTGCATTCTCTGCTCATATCCTGTTGAAAATATGTTTCATCTCCTATTCTTCAGGTTGGCTGTTCGCCCCTACGATCTCGCTCCCTCCGATGAGTGCCTCTGGCAGCCAAGCAGCCACTCGTCCTTCCATCAGTTGGATCCGCCCATTCGACGGCAGAACAGGTTGGTCATTTGCATTATTTCAGTGGCGTTTTTCAATAGTGTGGCCGAAGGCTATCGCCAATTTTTAAATTGCGTACTTGTATTTTTGCATTCTCTGCTCATATCCTGTTGAAAATATGTTTCATCTCCTATTCTTCAGGTTGGCTGTTCGCCCTACGATCTCGCTCCCTCCGATGAGTGCCTCTGGCAGCCAAGCAGCCACTCGTCCTTCCATCAGTTGGATCCGCCCATTCGACGGCAGAACAGGTTGGTCATTTGCATTATTTCAGTGGCGTTTTTCAATAGTGTGGCCGAAGGCTATCGCCAATTTTTAAATTGCGTACTTGTATTTTTGCATTCTCTGCTCATATCCTGTTGAAAATATGTTTCATCTCCTATTCTTCAGGTTGGCTGTTCGCCCCTACGATCTCGCTCCCTCCGATGAGTGCCTCTGGCAGCCAAGCAGCCACTCGTCCTTCCATCAGTTGGATCCGCCCATTCGACGGCAGAACAGGTTGGTCATTTGCATTATTTCAGTGGCGTTTTTCAATAGTGTGGCCGAAGGCTATCGCCAATTTTTAAATTGCGTACTTGTATTTTTGCATTCTCTGCTCATATCCTGTTGAAAATATGTTTCATCTCCTATTCTTCAGGTTGGCTGTTCGCCCCTACGATCTCGCTCCCTCCGATGAGTGCCTCTGGCAGCCAAGCAGCCACTCGTCCTTCCATCAGTTGGATCCGCCCATTCGACGGCAGAACAGGTTGGTCATTTGCATTATTTCAGTGGCGTTTTTCAATAGTGTGGCCGAAGGCTATCGCCAATTTTTAAATTGCGTACTTGTATTTTTGCATTCTCTGCTCATATCCTGTTGAAAATATGTTTCATCTCCTATTCTTCAGGTTGGCTGTTCGCCCCTACGATCTCGCTCCCTCCGATGAGTGCCTCTGGCAGCCAAGCAGCCACTCGTCCTTCCATCAGTTGGATCCGCCCATTCGACGGCAGAACAGGTTGGTCATTTGCATTATTTCAGTGGCGTTTTTCAATAGTGTGGCCGAAGGCTATCGCCAATTTTTAAATTGCGTACTTGTATTTTTGCATTCTCTGCTCATATCCTGTTGAAAATATGTTTCATCTCCTATTCTTCAGGTTGGCTGTTCGCCCCTACGATCTCGCTCCCTCCGATGAGTGCCTCTGGCAGCCAAGCAGCCACTCGTCCTTCCATCAGTTGGATCCGCCCATTCGACGGCAGAACAGGTTGGTCATTTGCATTATTTCAGTGGCGTTTTTCAATAGTGTGGCCGAAGGCTATCGCCAATTTTTAAATTGCGTACTTGTATTTTTGCATTCTCTGCTCATATCCTGTTGAAAATATGTTTCATCTCCTATTCTTCAGGTTGGCTGTTCGCCCCTACGATCTCGCTCCCTCCGATGAGTGCCTCTGGCAGCCAAGCAGCTACTCGTCCTTCCATCAGTTGGATCCGCCCATTCGACGGCAGAACAGGTTGGTCATTTGCATTATTTCAGTGGCGTTTTTCAATAGTGTGGCCGAAGGCTATCGCCAATTTTTAAATTGCGTACTTGTATTTTTGCATTCTCTGCTCATATCCTGTTGAAAATATGTTTCATCTCCTATTCTTCAGGTTGGCTGTTCGCCCCTACGATCTCGCTCCCTCCGATGAGTGCCTCTGGCAGCCAAGCAGCCACTCGTCCTTCCATCAGTTGGATCCGCCCATTCGACGGCAGAACAGGTTGGTCATTTGCATTATTTCAGTGGCGTTTTTCAATAGTGTGGCCGAAGGCTATCGCCAATTTTTAAATTGCGTACTTGTATTTTTGCATTCTCTGCTCATATCCTGTTGAAAATATGTTTCATCTCCTATTCTTCAGGTTGGCTGTTCGCCCCTACGATCTCGCTCCCTCCGATGAGTGCCTCTGGCAGCCAAGCAGCCACTCGTCCTTCCATCAGTTGGATCCGCCCATTCGACGGCAGAACAGGTTGGTCATTTGCATCATTTCAGTGGCGTTTTTCAATAGTGTGGCCGAAGGCTATCGCCAATTTTTAAATTGCGTACTTGTATTTTTGCATTCTCTGCTCATATCCTGTTGAAAATATGTTTCATCTCCTATTCTTCAGGTTGGCTGTTCGCCCCTACGATCTCGCTCCCTCCGATGAGTGCCTCTGGCAGCCAAGCAGCTACTCGTCCTTCCATCAGTTGGATCCGCCCATTCGACGGCAGAACAGGTTGGTCATTTGCATTATTTCAGTGGCGTTTTTCAATAGTGTGGCCGAAGGCTATCGCCAATTTTTAAATTGCGTACTTGTATTTTTGCATTCTCTGCTCATATCCTGTTGAAAATATGTTTCATCTCCTATTCTTCAGGTTGGCTGTTCGCCCCTACGATCTCGCTCCCTCCGATGAGTGCCTCTGGCAGCCAAGCAGCCACTCGTCCTTCCATCAGTTGGATCCGCCCATTCGACGGCAGAACAGGTTGGTCATTTGCATTATTTCAGTGGCGTTTTTCAATAGTGTGGCCGAAGGCTATCGCCAATTTTTAAATTGCGTACTTGTATTTTTGCATTCTCTGCTCATATCCTGTTGAAAATATGTTTCATCTCCTATTCTTCAGGTTGGCTGTTCGCCCCTACGATCTCGCTCCCTCCGATGAGTGCCTCTGGCAGCCAAGCAGCCACTCGTCCTTCCATCAGTTGGATCCGCCCATTCGACGGCAGAACAGGTTGGTCATTTGCATTATTTCAGTGGCGTTTTTCAATAGTGTGGCCGAAGGCTATCGCCAATTTTTAAATTGCGTACTTGTATTTTTGCATTCTCTGCTCATATCCTGTTGAAAATATGTTTCATCTCCTATTCTTCAGGTTGGCTGTTCGCCCCTACGATCTCGCTCCCTCCGATGAGTGCCTCTGGCAGCCAAGCAGCTACTCGTCCTTCCATCAGTTGGATCCGCCCATTCGACGGCAGAACAGGTTGGTCATTTGCATTATTTCAGTGGCGTTTTTCAATAGTGTGGCCGAAGGCTATCGCCAATTTTTAAATTGCGTACTTGTATTTTTGCATTCTCTGCTCATATCCTGTTGAAAATATGTTTCATCTCCTATTCTTCAGGTTGGCTGTTCGCCCCTACGATCTCGCTCCCTCCGATGAGTGCCTCTGGCAGCCAAGCAGCCACTCGTCCTTCCATCAGTTGGATCCGCCCATTCGACGGCAGAACAGGTTGGTCATTTGCATTATTTCAGTGGCGTTTTTCAATAGTGTGGCCGAAGGCTATCGCCAATTTTTAAATTGCGTACTTGTATTTTTGCATTCTCTGCTCATATCCTGTTGAAAATATGTTTCATCTCCTATTCTTCAGGTTGGCTGTTCGCCCCTACGATCTCGCTCCCTCCGATGAGTGCCTCTGGCAGCCAAGCAGCCACTCGTCCTTCCATCAGTTGGATCCGCCCATTCGACGGCAGAACAGGTTGGTCATTTGCATCATTTCAGTGGCGTTTTTCAATAGTGTGGCCGAAGGCTATCGCCAATTTTTAAATTGCGTACTTGTATTTTTGCATTCTCTGCTCATATCCTGTTGAAAATATGTTTCATCTCCTATTCTTCAGGTTGGCTGTTCGCCCCTACGATCTCGCTCCCTCCGATGAGTGCCTCTGGCAGCCAAGCAGCTACTCGTCCTTCCATCAGTTGGATCCGCCCATTCGACGGCAGAACAGGTTGGTCATTTGCATTATTTCAGTGGCGTTTTTCAATAGTGTGGCCGAAGGCTATCGCCAATTTTTAAATTGCGTACTTGTATTTTTGCATTCTCTGCTCATATCCTGTTGAAAATATGTTTCATCTCCTATTCTTCAGGTTGGCTGTTCGCCCCTACGATCTCGCTCCCTCCGATGAGTGCCTCTGGCAGCCAAGCAGCCACTCGTCCTTCCATCAGTTGGATCCGCCCATTCGACGGCAGAACAGGTTGGTCATTTGCATTATTTCAGTGGCGTTTTTCAATAGTGTGGCCGAAGGCTATCGCCAATTTTTAAATTGCGTACTTGTATTTTTGCATTCTCTGCTCATATCCTGTTGAAAATATGTTTCATCTCCTATTCTTCAGGTTGGCTGTTCGCCCCTACGATCTCGCTCCCTCCGATGAGTGCCTCTGGCAGCCAAGCAGCCACTCGTCCTTCCATCAGTTGGATCCGCCCATTCGACGGCAGAACAGGTTGGTCATTTGCATCATTTCAGTGGCGTTTTTCAATAGTGTGGCCGAAGGCTATCGCCAATTTTTAAATTGCGTACTTGTATTTTTGCATTCTCTGCTCATATCCTGTTGAAAATATGTTTCATCTCCTATTCTTCAGGTTGGCTGTTCGCCCCTACGATCTCGCTCCCTCCGATGAGTGCCTCTGGCAGCCAAGCAGCCACTCGTCCTTCCATCAGTTGGATCCGCCCATTCGACGGCAGAACAGGTTGGTCATTTGCATTATTTCAGTGGCGTTTTTCAATAGTGTGGCCTAGGGTTGGCAATTTGATTCCCAATCGACCGACTTAGCGCGCGCGTCGAGAATGGAATGATTCCCATTTCACCCCTCTCTCAATTCCGAGGGGAGTCGAATGATTCCCTGTTGAAAAGTTTGGGAATCCAAGGATTCCCAATATTTTTCACAAATATGAATCGTGAAACACATTTCAATTGCTGTTAAAATTGAGACAATTTGTCATTTCACTGCGATGCTGTTTGTAGACATAATTTATGCCAAGATAATTGTTGCATTGCTATTGTACTTGCGAACAATAGATCGAACATGCAGTACTCAATATGAGTGAAACTATCGCTGATTGAGGCCACTTGTAAGCGGCCAAAATTTCAAAATCATTCAATAGTTCTGCAATTTAGAACGTAGGACGTATATGGTCATGCGAATACGTCCTCGAAATTTGGAGTTGATTTGATGATCTTAACCCGAGTTATGATCTTGGGAATCCTGGATTCCCAGAATCTTGGATTCCCAGAACCGCAGATTCCCGGACTCAAAAGGTGCGGAATGAGTGGAATCAAAAAGATCTGGGAATCCACGAAGAATCAAATTGCCAACCCTAGTGTGGCCGAAGGCTATCGCCAATTTTTGAAATGTGCAATTCAGAATCTGGCTTGACAATTGGCAATAGTTCTAATTTGCTTAATTTTAGTGGCGTTTTTTTCAATAGGGAGGCCGAAGGCTATCGCCAATTTTTAAATTGCATAGCTCAGCCTTGTTATTCCACGTGCTTTATTTGAGTGACTTTTTCAATAGGGAGGCCTGAGGCTATCGCCAATTTTTTAAATTGCGATTTATTATTTTTATATTTTCTGCCCATACCCCGCTGAAATCATGTTTCATCTCCTTTTCTTCAGGTTCGCTGTTTCGTCCCTCTGATCTCGCTCCCTGCGATGAGTGGCCCTGACGGACAAGCAGCCGCCCATAATTCCAAGTGGTTGGGGAGGAAAAAATTGCTGATATGAATGAGCTCCATTGTGTGCATTGTATAAACTCGCTCCGTCCCGGTCACCACTGCTATCTGCAGCGGCTGCCGAGCGGGGAACATGTTGTTGTGTTTGTGCAGTGAATCAGACTGGTGGGAATGAGACTGGCCCGTGGTATGGTTTCAATTCTGCCTTTTACCGCAGTGCCAGTGGAGTATGTCAACATCGCCTATGGTCTCGGTTCTGCCCCCCCCCCCCCCCGTTCCCCTTTGTAGTGTGCCACCGTATCACATCCCTGCGGATTGTTGGGTTCCGTATAGCTGGGGTATGTCCTCGGTGTGGATTTCCGTCCTTCCGGTTACCGTAGTGTACCTACCGTATCACATCCCTGCGGATTGTTGGGTTCCGTATAGCGAGGGTATGCCCTCACTCGGTGTGGGTTTCCGTCCTTCCGGTTACCGTAGTATACCTACCGTATCCCAGCCCTGTGCATTTTCGGATGAAGTCTCTCGAGGGTATAATTTCAGAATTGCTTTAGCCATGGTACCCTGTTACTGTATTGTTGAGTTCTCTCTCTTGGGTTCTAGTATCTTCTCTCTCGCAAAGCCCCATCGTCTCCTAGTGCCGCTTCGTAAATGAAAATCGAACGGCGTAATCAGGCGAGGAGGAAATTTCAAGAAGACTATATCCGACCCCATTTTAACGACTACTGTATCTAGTGACCAACTGCCCAGGTTGGTCTCGATTGGTCGAGTTTGCGCTGAGTTACGCGCAAAAAAAACGAGTTATTGCATAAGTATATTATGTCATATTACGTAATGGTGACGAAATTCGTGTGAAAAGTGAAAGTGCACGTCGTTTGGTATGTTGCAAGCTGGAATCGATTGATTTCCCAGCAAAAAAACTGCGTTGAATTTCGTCATATTACGTAATGATGATGAAATTAGTTTTCAAAAAAAAAATTGTCTTTCCATGAGGAGTCCAATGGTATCGGAGGTAGACGTATACGATCAGTTTGAGCCGAGTTGTAACGATTTTTCAAAAGCGTGACAGGAGATACAGACAAACAGACACTACAATATGTTACTTCTCCAGTAGTGTTGTTAGCTCGAGTGTTATTTGCCGAGCGCTCGCTCGACGAATGAGTGAAATGAAACCACTCGTGAATCAAATCCACTCGCGAATAAAAATGAGAAAATCACTCGCGAGTGTCAATTCACTAGCGAATAAATTTGCATTTATTCGCGAATAAATTTGCCTCTCATTCCTTTCGTTCCTTGCGTTACTAATTGAGTTATCGCCCACGAGAGAAAGAGGGAGGGACGAGGGTGAACTCGAGAATAACATTCGCGAATAAATGCAAATTTATTCGCGAGTGGCCGAGCACTAGCGAGTGAAATTGAAGGCATTCGCGAGTGGATCTCATTCGCAATCATTTTGAAGTACAACCACTCGCGAGTGGCGAATTGCTCGAAATAACAACACTAGTCTCCAGTAACAAGTAATTATCCTATTCTGCAAACGAATCCTTCCAATCGGAACTGGACTTTATTGCATACATCAACGTGCCATAAAGAACATTGGTGGTTGGTTGTTTACTTCAGGTTTCTCGTTTGGAACTACGGTAGGGGAGACAATTATCGACATCAATACTCGAAATATCGATCGACTCGAGAAAGGGTGTGTGCGACACACACGTCATACTGTATACGTCATACTGACTGGTCCGGATTACTGTAAGGATCGGGGTGGGTTACTGTAAGTCGATCGACAAACTCGTCAAGAGTGGGGGTTACGGTAACTACTGGGTGAGTTGGGGGTCGCATAACATTCACAGACAGGGGGGTTAGGGAGAGGATTGGGGTAACAATGGGAATGGGGAAGGGGGCGGTACTGCAACACTCAAGTATCCACTACTACTATAACACAAATCTCATCGGTCTGTGCAAGACTTCTTCGCGAGTTAAATACGTTATCACAAATGGGAGGAGAAGCGGTGGTGGTTGGTACACAAACTAAGAGCGATAACAACAGGGGATGGGGTGGAATGGATCAAAAGGGGACGTGGCCTAAAAAGATGGCGTGGTCTAGGCGTGCTGCAGCCGTAAAAGGGGGGGGGGCGTGGCTTAGGCGTGCTGCAGCCGGCCGTACGACTGGCGACCGCTCTTGTTCGCGCAGAAAAAGCCGACGATGACGATGAGATACGTGGAGAGGACGGCGATGCCCACGAAGAGGAAGGTCGGACGATCAATCTGCGAATAATATTATGACTATTATTTTTAAAATAAGAATACCCATTGTTAACTACGAATTAAATTTCGTCTGCATTCAAGTGAGAAATCGCAAAGTCTGATATTTGGACTACCATTTTTTTAAATATCCCTAATGATTCAAAAAGAATGAGTGCGTGTGTGTTTTTTTCCAAACAATTCCGAAAATCGAACATCCCTGGAGGTTTGCTGTTTCGCCGCGTAATGATGTTCCCTCAGCTAAAGCCATAGCCAATAACTCAGCGAATACGTACGGAAATAACAAAAAATTTAGAGTTACGCATCCCAACCACGTTTGAGTTAATGTGTTTTGGCAAGAATAATAGACGTGTCGAAACAGGAAATCAGACACAAATTGTATGCTGCAAATTGCTGCAATTACCTCGACGGATATGGGAGCAGCTACTTCCACATCGCGTAGCTCACCGCGCACTCGCGATTGCTGCAAACACCGATTTATCATATTCTCATAATTCATTATTTCAAATAGTTTTTTTTTCTATTCCCAGAAAACAGCTTCGAAAACTGTTAGAGTCACATTCATCCCACATTTAGCAACACTGCGAAACAACGAACCACTGGTTGCAATTTCGAAACATTTTTTTCCATTTCAGATCGCCTATCAATGCGCAAATGATACGCTACGTCCTCACCCAGATATCTCCCCTCTCTACCGTACCCCTCTCCTTCCTACCGTATCCCTACCGTACCTGGAACTGCCTCGCCATCTCCGTCACTTTGGCCCAATTGCGGGCGCTCATCTCGTCCTTGGGCAGTTTGAGGTCGGCGAAGAAGCTGTCGCCGTGCGTCGACGAGGCCACGACGTGCTTGCGCAGGTTCTGAGCGGATGATGATAATTACTGTAGGACAACAGTAGCTCAATTGATATGTCTACGTTGCCTACAGAACCCCATGGCTAACGTGCTCAGACCAGGTTCAGAGAGGAAGATGATGATTACTGTAGGGCTACGGTGTCACAATCGATGTTCTGGCATAGCTATATAACCGTGAGGCTACCAGTCTAATGCAGCTTCTTGTTGGCTACATCAATACATGAGTAGACCTACCGTACCCCCCCCCCACCCCTACCGTACCTCCTGGTACTGCTCCGTCTTGAAGGTGAGGGCGTCCATCAGCTCCGCCTCCAGCTTGTGCGCCTTCTCGTCCTCTTCCTGCAATTTAATTAGTAATTAAATAATTAATTGTCAATTTTATTTATTTATTTATTAACGTTCCGCACGAAATTCAGTTACTATTGCACCTCAAGCAACCATTCTTCATATATGCTTCTATTGAAACACATCTCTGCCATGATTCGTAAACATTTGTGCCACTTTTCCTACCGCCCACAATATTTCTCCCTCATTATATTCCAGGTTATCGATCCACATGTTCAAATAATTCTAAAGTACACTTATGCGTGTAACAAAGCCAGATAGAAAACCCTATGCACTAGTATACTATCACAAATCTCTCTGACCTTATTCCTCTTCTACTTCATTTTTAACATCATCATTATTATAATAGTAGTGACGCATTATTTTCATTCTACAGTACACCCACGCCAGATAGATAATTCTACATACTAGTATACTATCACAAACCTTATTCCTCTTCTTCGTCTCATCCTCATCATCATCATAGTAGTCGTCCTTCTCCTCCGTGCCCAGCTTCTTGCCCGTCTCGCCGTCCTTACCTGCGAAAACGAATGGAATTATTAAATCGGTTTATATATTTTTCAAATCCCCAACACACGTACACTGAAAAATAAAGAAATTCGCAATAAACATCCAAGTGATCAACTCGCGATTCACCGGGTGTCGGTGACCATATTTAATTTGGTGTTTAAAAAAAACCCATATCGCATTCATCAGAACAAGAGCACATTTCATTCATATGGCTAACTGGTGGGACTTTAATGTACCGGGATAATTTCAATTTCTCTAGATTATAGAACGCATCTATCGACCTAGTTCTGTATATCTCGAGTTTTTCCTATTCGTCTTCACAGTTACATTTCAACTTCAGCCCAACTACTGACCAGGCGGCAACACATCGATACTCTTGCTGATGTCCGTGCCGGCGGCCACGTAGTACACGGACTCGGAACACTTCTGAACATGGGGGATCAATCGAGAACATTTACAGTATCGCAAATTTCCCAAAATCCTACCGTATCACAACTGGGCATATCCCCACCGTTTCATACTTGACTTAGTCACTGCCCCTACGACAACCACTACCGTACCTCTACCGTACCTGCCCCCTCCCAAACTCTACCGTATCATCCTACATTACCCTATCATAACCCCTACCGTATCCCAACCGTAACCTTACCGTATCCCCCCTACCGTACACTCACCCTAGGAACAGGAAGAGGCTGGTGGTCGACGGGCGTCACGGTGCCCGCGCGCACGTACGGTTGGATCTGCAAGGATATATATAATTGTTTTTTTTCAAGAAAAGGAAACAAGGGAGGATTGATCAATGCTGCGCCAGGCAGACTTGTCCCGCATGTGAAACACAAAACGACCTATTTTTTAAATAATGTTTTAGAGATGGAAAGGGAGAAGGATTGATCAACGTAGAGTCTCTTAGATTTAGCCCGCATGTGGAACTCAAAGTCATGACGACTGACTAGTCACACACCCTACATGTAGTGAAAACAGAAACGTTTGGTGCTTTTCAGCAGATTTTGATACCTTCGCCAATTACATCAATACCCCACTATTCTACCGTAATGGTGCGTTCATCGTCGCCGAGAGGGGTCAGCATGACTGCGCTAGGGGGGTCTGGCGACGACGAATGAGGGACCAAATCGACGTTCTAGGGGGGTCTGGGAGGCCGATTTGAAGGGCCTAGCGACGACGAATGAGGGGTCAAAATCATTTCTCGCCTCTTCTCTCCCTTCTCTCCTCCTCATCCACCTCATTCGTCGTCGCCAGACCCCTCAAATCGGCCTCCCAGACCCCCCTAGAACGTCGATTTGACCCCTCATTCGTCGTCGCCAGACCCCCCTAGCGCAGTCATTCTGACCCCTCTCGGCGACGATGAACGCACCATAAACCCCTCCCCCACCCTTACTCACATCGGCCTTGGGGCAGTCCATCGGCTTCAGCTCGGCGTCCATGCACACGCGAATGTCCGCGAGTAGGGACTCGTGCGTCTGCAAATAAATGATTATTTAATTGATTCAGCAGTGATTTTAAATAAAAGCTCGACATCGTATCTAGTTACTACCAACATTGTCACTTACTAACCCGTTCTCAAAGCTGCAATTTGCTTCCCGGAACATTTAGGTGTGAGTAACTGGATAAGTCGTAGAACAAATGTTTGACACAATGAAGGAGACGGTTTATTTTGTAACATAAAATAAAAATAATATTTGGCTAGTCTGCATCTTTCCTTACATGCTACTGCACCCCTACCGTTAACCTTCACCTTCTTATCAGTGAAACAATCTAATACACATTTCAGCACCCTACCGAACCATTAATAAATAATACTACCGTGCTCCTACCGTATCCATTAACCCCTTCCCCTTCACCTTCTTATCATTGAGACAGTACATCTGCACGTGGTGGCCGATCAGCTCATCGAGCGTCTTCTGCAGCGTGTCCCTGCAATTGATTAACTAATAATTATAAATTGTTAATTTGGAACCGAACTCTCAATCCAATCAATTCTTCCGCTACCTATCAACCGAACAACCCGAAATCACTAGTTAATATTTTATTCACAGCAAACTGTGCAGATAATCAATATCCCCTGTCAGCTGCATCCTATCTACATCAGATGCATCGCGAATGCACCTGGCACATTCAACAATTAATTTATCAATATTCTCTTTCCGTACCCCATCTACTACCGTATCTCTATCGTGTGCCCAATGTTGATTCATCCATCAATACTCACTTCCTACCTTACTCTTAACATTCACCTCATCCTTACAGTACCTCCTCCGTCCAGCTCCTCATGCTCAATTATTCATATAAAAAACGTATCAATCAATACTCGCCTACCGTACCCCATCCACTACCGTACTCCCCGTACCGTACCTCTCATAGGGCGCCGTTCGCGGCGAGATGCCCTTCTGCTCCATTCGCGTGCGCAGGTCCACGTGGTCGAGCAGGAACAGCGACCTGAGCGGAAAAATCGATATTCGACAACTACCGTACCCCTCTTCTTACTGTAGCAATGCATCTTAAGCGCAAATACTTTTCATCCAACCATTATACAGTTTCATAAAAAAACGTAAATCTGCATTCTAAAGTCGGATTGACTTCTCCACTCATCGTAATATATCACCAAATATAGAATAATTTTGCCTCAAGTACTACGTTTTTTTGTGTTTCAACGCTCCTATAGCTCACATCTATTTGACGTCTTCATTGGAAGATTATCGCAAGCAATAATATAGACTCAGAAACTGAATTACTCGACCAGATTGTAACACTCCCCCCTCCCCACCAACTTCAATGTTTCATACTCTCTTCAACATCCATTCTTGTCGCATTTCTCAATTCGAGCCTCTTACTGAACGAAATCACTCACATATTGAAGTACTTGAACTGGCTGTCCAGTAGCGGGTCGGACTTGCTGCATGTGCCGTGTTTCTCCCACTCGTGCGACCACAGCTGCGCCTCGGGCGTCTTCGGGAAGAGGTTCGGCCATTTAGTTCTGAGAATATGATTGGATTTATGTTGAAATTAAATAAGCAAAGATGAGCGATGATGCTATTTCGTTCTGAGATTGAGATTAATGGTTATTGTATTCATCTTCCTCTTCTTCTGCTTCTAATCAGTTATCCAGCAACCCCAATGAACATAGCTACAGCGGAAAGCGCGAAATAATCGAGTAGAAAACTAATTGTTGATTTGTTGCTGTCGATACAAACGCAGCATTAGTGTCCGCACTAAGCCACAATCAAACAAGAAGATTATGGATAGCGCGAAATCACCTAGCGCTGATCAATCGAGCATAATATTGTAGATTTTTTTCTAGGATTCTACGCGACCATTATGGCGTAAATTTTGCATCAAATCTAAAGGAATCGAGCAGCAGCGAATCACCCAGTTCACGGCAGTAATTTTTTTTTGGCCAGTATCCCTCGGATTTCCTTTTACTTCTGCGCTAGAGTTTAGAGCTCACAAGCCTGTCAAACCTACGTTTCAGCCATTCCCCATAACTAACCCACCTTCATGCTACATAATTAGGGCATGTCAGGGCAAATCGTCTCTTCATGCACCACTTGCGCTATCTTAATATTCTAATAGGTAAGATCGCACGAGGTAGGGAGAAACTGGGCGTCTTCATCCTGCCAGCCCTACTCAGTAATCCGCTCACCTCATCTGCTCATGCAGTGCCTGCACCTGCTTCTCGTCGAACTTCTGATGGTCGCAGAACTGCGGATACGAACCGTCCGCGAAGTTCGGCCTGCGATTGTGTTCTTTTTGGAATTAGATCTCGACTTCATATCAAATCTTCGAAAATATCGCATACATGCGAAGCTACTGAAACGTGTTACCTAACAGTTGATTTGTGAGAGGGAGGAAAGTTATAATTGAAATGAGAATTTGGCCCGATCAAATCTTCGGAAATAATGTGCAATTATGTAGCTGCTGAAACATGCAAGTGCCCAATGAGAGAGAATTCCTTATTTAGAGCTAGAATGACTTCGCCGAACCGAACCTCCTAAATCAGAGCGAACTAGTGAAGCGAACTAGTGACAACTGAAGCGCGCTATCAACTGGAACCTTTTCTCAAATATTAAATTTCGAAAACCCGTCATTCTCGCGCTTCAGTATAAATATGTATCCTGTTCGGAGTTTTAGTTCTAGTGCTCGCATTCTATCCTCTTCAAAAATGACAATAATGATTCGTTGCGCCCAACCTCCGCCCATATACTCTTCTGCTTGCCTATTTCAATATTTCAGTCCTTCCGGTAAAATGAATAAATCAATAAGAGAACTTGCGACTCGCGCGCTTCATTTTCTGCTTACATTCCCTTCTGTTTCCCCTTTTCAATACTTTCTTGCCTTCTTCTTGAAACAATAAATCAATAACCACTCTGTACCGTACCACAGTCCGTGGATCGTCCACTCCGCCGTTCCCGTCGGGATCTCGCACGAATCGGGCACCTGAGATAGATCGTATTGACAAAGATCAAAGGTCAAAATTTAAACTCCAACTTCTCAAAAGATCAAAGATCACCCTACAACCTCGAACTTCTCGAAAGATCTAAGATCAAAGATCAAACTACAAACTCCAACTTCTCTAAAGATCAAAGATCAGCCTGCAAATTGCAACTCCTTTAAAGATCAAAGAACACATATCAGCCTACAAACTGCACCTCCTCTAAAGATCATAGATCGAAGATTAATCTACAAACTCTAACTACTCAAAAGATCAAAGATCAAACTCCAATCCCTCTCAAATCAAAGATCACCCTCCCCCCCCCAACCTGATCGTCGTCGGCCATGCATGTGGCGGTCGGGTAGATCATCGTGAACATGAGGTAGTCGAAGGGAGCGCGGCCTGCGAAGGGGAGGGAGAATTATTGATTGATTGCTTTAGAATAATGAAAAGGATGAGAAGTGTTTCATGTGATATGCATGATGTATTCCGTTTGAGAGCCGCTACTATTATGGGCACAATAATCGAAAAAAATAAATAAAAATCATTAGAGAAGTGAGAGCTGTGTTTCAACTATGCTATAGATCGAGATTTGCTCGTGGATTGTCAATGGTAACATATCTCCTATTTAAAGAACAGATCCCGTAACGGGATTCCCGTTTACTAAATATCATCCACATTCTGCCCCACTTTCGTCTAATGAATCCCCCGACCTACCGTACTCATATTTTTCTCCCATCCCTCCTACCTTATACTCACTTATTCCCCATGCGTCCTGCAGCGTCCTTTTAGACTACCGTAGTCACCCATCCTCTTCTACCGTACTCTCGCCCATTCCCCGTACCGTATCTATTTAGCGATCCTACCGTATCCTTTTAGACTACCGTACTCACCCATCTTCTTCTCCCCCAACAGCGCCTTCGTGCCCGCCGTTCCCGTCGTGCCCTGCACGCCCTCCTTCAGCTCCTGCTCCAGCATATCGCCCAGCTTGTCCTTGAAAAACAACAACAATAACAATAATAATAATAATAACAACAACAACAACAACAACAACAAACAACTACAATAACATCAATTATTCAATCCTCAAGGGGTAGGTATCTTCATAATGACTAAGAGATTTTGCTAGAGTTTAGTGGACGTCGTCTTGTCAACGGTTCGATTGGATGGGGGGAGGCATGGATAATAATAACAACAACAACAACAAACCTGAGCCTCCTCTCTCCTCTTCGCCTCTTCCTCGCGCTGCTTCTGGTGCGCGATAGCGGCCTGCAAATCGATAAATATACTTAATACCGTAACTTATTACTTCTTTTCGGGACGGCAGACTCAACTAGTCCACTCAACGTTTCATCGTGTCTACATCACACGTCGATAATCGACCATTTCAATGGGGTGGCGGCTTCCGTTAGAAAATCATCTATCCACAACATGAAAACCAAATCCGTTCGTTAGCCGAACCAATAATTGGCATCGCTTCCACCTACCATGCAACTTATGGTTTCATCGTAGCTAGTAGAGGCTACGTCAATCGACGAGTGCAATAGTTCCGCATTGACGGTTTCAAAAAAAAACAATAACCAAATGTCGCGTAGCCCACCCCCAATCGTACCTTATGAATACCGTCATCACTACAAGTTATTATACAAACCGTAACCCACCGCTATTCAACCACCGCAACCCTCGTGCCCTACCTTCTGAATGCTATCATCGGGATCTCTCTTCATTCCTGCGAGGTCGCTTCTCTCCCCGCTCTCCGACGACGTGGACGAGTTGCCCGCCTCGGCCTCGAGAATGATCTAAAAACATACAAGTTCAAAATTGTACCAGGTAGATTCTCACTGCGCAAGAATTTCATTATACTATCAAATGACGAAAATTTTAATCTGGCTATCATCGATAATACGATTCCTATTTGACGCGAGAGAGCGACGGCTTGGGGAATGATCTGAACCTCCCGTAGAATCCCCGTTGCACACTATTTTCTAATACGCGACTGCTTCACAGTTGCTAGTGAAACAGCTGTTCACGATCAAAAAAAGTCTATTCATTCCCCTTCGAAAACATAATAGAAATTTTAATTCGTCCAGGCCGATTATCGCTGCGCCATCATCTCATTAACCTTTCCATCGAAGAAAACTTCAATGATCTTGACAAATGTCGACTAATAAATACTAGTATCGTGGTATATCTTAAATTTGCGAAAAAAAAAATTTTACCCCCTTGCAGAAAGACTTCTATATTTATCCCATGCCGAAGTAACTCGGATACTGTAAGGTAAACAAGGAACTACACTCCTCATTCGCCGCACAGTGCCCGAGTTGTAGATGATTCATTCTATTTTTGCAACAATATTCTGCCCACATTCGCGCTGCAGTATTCCCTTCACAGAGAATCAATGCATCCGTTCTCTGGCATCTTCGTGATGCGCGATGCACTAGGTTGTCAAATGGCACTCAAACGCGATCTGAATAATACAGCGCTGAACACCATTTCAATCTCCTACATAAATATTCGAAACGTCAGGTGAATCGCTGCATCATGCCGCTCCGTTTACCCAACTGAATATAATTTTTCAATATACCCGTGACATCCATATATTAAACCTTACAATCACGATTGATATTTTAAGGGATTTTTCAACCCTACCACATTTTGACTCCCGAACATTGTAATAATATACAAGGTGAAACAAATTTCTGACCTGTTTGACCTTCTCCTCGTTCTTCTCTCTGAACTTGCTCATCTCTTCCCTCCGGAAGACGCCCAGTGTCGTGCTCACGCCCAGAAGGGCGAGCAGCAGCAGGAGACGCATTGGGTGGGTGGGGGGGGGGGTCTGGAAGGAGGACAGAGATCAAAGAGCAATCGGCGATTAATATAAAAATAGAAAACGCATTCGGTGGGGCGGCCTGGAATGAGGGCAAAGATCAGATTCAAGTGATCAAAGATCACATTGAAAACAATTAACGGAATAGGAAGGTATAATGAAGTGTGCCGAATTCAAACAAACGATGTCGTCGTTTGTTTGAAACTTTGAAGGCAAATGGTTCTAATGGAACAGCTGGGCAAAGCGATTGAAATTATAAGATAGCATCTACAATATCCCCACTCTGCAACACTCAATCACCTACCTTCTCAAATCTATCCCTATATTAGACATCCCCGTCCACTTTCCGTCCCCTTCGCAACACATAAACACACTATCCCTTCTGGAATCCAATTCAGCGCCTTCGAGAAGGGGCCGATGGAAACAACTGAGGACCAGCGCCGAAAACAACCCCATAAACTACGGCCAAGGACAGCGAAAATATCCTATTTTAGCATTGAATTTTGCTCAAAACAGGCAAAATTAGAGCGATTTTCAATCAAAAATAGCCTATTTTTCCCTAAAAATAGGCGCATTCTTGCCCGATTTTAGTCGATTTTAGGCGCATAGATGACACGGATCGATAGGATGGCCGATCGGAAAGAAGGAATGAAGAGGAAGGAGAAAGACGGGGGAGCGAGCGGGGGTGAGGGGGCAAAGGATAGGAAGGAAGGAAAGAAGAGAGGAAAGTAGTAAGAGAAGTGTAGTGGGAGAGGAGGTGTTAGACAGGCTCTCACATCAGGGAACCTCTCTAGTGAATTTACTGTAGCGTTCTTGCAACTTTCTCTGGCCAGTCAGAGAAGGGGAAATAACGGGCGATTCGAGGATAGTAAATTGAGAGATAACAGTAGAGAAAAAGAGCGAGTAGTGGAACGCCGGGGCGCTCTTTTCGCAATCACACAACAGTAAGAAATATGTGTTGGGAGCGAGGGTGAGGGAGGGGGGGGGTGAGGGGTGGGAGAGGGGAAAGGTTAGCCACCTATCGCTCCCCCGCCGACCCTCTCAGAGTAGTGAAAGTTGTTCCGCGGCGCTTGCGCAGCCTAAACGCAATGAAGTGAACCCCCTCGCTGATTTGGGTAGAGAAGTGAGGAGAATAATGGTCCATAATGGTCAGAGATCCTAGAGATCATGGTAAGTGAAGAGGTCTCGCACTGCCCTAGCAATTGGTCGAATGCCCATTACTATCGCATTGGCCTGAGAACCTTGAGATCACGCAAAATTCTCGAAAAGAGGGTTTCGACGGCTGCTTGATTCGATCATCCTATTTGAGCAGTTGCTCGAACTTGCAAATTCGCACGAAAATCAGTGGGAGTTCCGAATTTGAGTCAATAATCGCCGAAAAAGTGCAAATCGCTCATCTCTCCTCCAAATCGACCGCCGTTTCGCTGAATAATCGCTTTGCAAACAGACAAAAAGGACACTATGATGATTCAGTGATCGGAGCGGCGTTTCGAATTCAGGCATTCTGACCCTCTCATTTTCGCGTGCTCTCTCGTCGACGCCGTCAAAGCGAGAGAGCACGTGAGATTGAGAGAGAAAGACTACGAAAATTCAAGCAGAATCAATGCAAATCGTATAGAGTACTTCTCGAGAGAGGAGTAATTCTATCAAAAACAACGAGCAGAGACGCTAGCAATCAATAGCATTTCATTCACTCTCTCGCACTGACGCAAGCACTTTTTCTCTAATCAAAGAGTTTATCACCCTTATCAGCTGAGTAGTGGCAGGGTTCGACAGGCAGGGTTCGATTGTAAGCTATGGCCAGTCATTGTTATTGTATTTTTTCCACCACCAACGCCGTCAGTATCGAGGGAAGCCAAATAGTTCAACATATATGATCATGCTGCAACTCGAATCTACGGGGCTCCGCGAGCACGAATTCTACCATATCAAAAACAATTAACACGTCCGAATTCAATACCAATTATGGTTTCGGACAATAGTATTTCATTCATTCTCTAGCACTGACGCAAACACTCTCTAATCAAAGAGTTTACACCCTTATCATCTGAGTAGTGGCAGGCAGGGTTCGATTGTAAGCTATGGTCAGTCATTGTTATTGTATTTTTGTACCTCTAACACCTCCTCTATCGAAGTACGTCAAATAGTTCAAACTATACGATCATGCTACAACGCGAATGAACGCGGTTCGGAGAGCGCGAATTCTACAAAGTTAAAGCTAATACAAGCGTTAGAATTCAATAAATATTATGATTTCGGAGAATTCGATTGCAAGCTATGGCCAGTCATTATTATTGCATTTTTTTCAAACGTCAATGAAGCAAGTATCAGAGAAAGCCGAATATTACAAACTATACAATCATGCTGCAACTCCAATCTACAGGGTTCTGTGAACACGAATTCTATCAAATCAAACCTAATAAACGCGCGTTAGGCAAAAAAAGGATCGGAGGGTCAGATTGCAAGCTATGCTCAATGTCAGTCATTTTTATCAGCTTATTCTTCAAGTAATTATCCCGCAAGCATTGCTGAATGCAAACTAGAACATGCTATACAATCATGTCGCAACTCAAACCTACGGGGTTCCTCGTGCATGAAGTTTACCAAATTAAAGATAATATCCGCGTCCGAATTCAATAACAATTATCATTTCGAACATCAACAAAGTCGTCATAATCCCACTTCGCCGATTAAAGTTATATCGGGCGCTTAATACCTTCATAACATTTAGAGGGATAGAAGGGCTTCTCCACTCTCAATCTCCTCCTTATCCGCTACCGTATATATACCCTCAGATGAATAACACCTAATCTGCTTCACAAATAAGGCTCTCATACTTTTTCTAACATCTCGTTAGTCTTGATTGCTCTCTCCATTCCGCACACTCTCTCGGCCACTCGGACCTGCGTGAGATCGTGGCCATTGAAGAGAGCGGAAGGCACAATTTGCCTAATTGAGTGAAAAAGTGGAGAAACCTAAGAGGATTCAAGTATCCAGGGATGTCAGATCTTTCACCTTCCAATTAACCGTTGACTCTTCATCTTTCCGAACTCTTCAACCATCCAGGAATTCCAATTATTAGATTAACGCACTCGAAAGGAGATAATTCGAGCGAAAAAAGTGAGGAGAAAAAAGAAGAAGAAAAACAAAGATTCCCAGAAGCTTCCTGATTAGATCTAATTATTGTATTACCTCCAATATCCACTGACAGGATCGATATCCCCCCTGATCAAATGGAACCTTGATGAATGCCAGGAACATAAATTCCGCAAGTGAATTGAGAACAAACATATTGCCAAATTGACACGATTCAAGGGACAAGAACGTCTCATGATGCAGATAAACAGATTTCGCCAGATGCAATGTGTATGGTGCAATAATTCACACGGAAAGAAGGTTACAAAGATACCCAGGAACTCATAAACTCAAATTATTGTTTTGTGATGTTTTGTTTGTAAATTGAACATGCCCTATCATCACTCTCATCTGTTTACTTGAAACTAATAGAATGTCTGAAACATGAACCCCTCTCGTGATTCAGAAATCCGGGGGTTGGGGCAAATTGGCACATTTCACGGGGCGAAAACAGCTCGTGCCCCTCAGACAAACAAACCCATTTCACGCCGTTTCTATGGGGAGCGGAGCATTTAGAATGTGAGATACAACCGTGGGGAAATATCTGGAAGGTGCATGCTCACTTCTCTCACACGCATTATCGTACCAAGGAGCCCGGCCACCAGACCATTTTTTTGGATCCCGAGCGGTTGTGAAAAATCGTATTTTGCCCTATCCTCTTCTCGCGCTTTGATCTCCCAAACACCGGCACTTCTGTGCTTCAATGGACAGTGGATCGAGTTTCCCAGGCATTCAAAAGAAATAGCGGAGATTCCCGATTGGTGCATGCATGCTCCAGAATATCATGCGATGGAAGAGCACAGATCGCACTAGATTTCACCGTCATCTACAAGATATGTCTCCATCCTCACAGGCTATCACATCAGACTGAAGCGCAGATCTGACGAGTTCATTAATAGAAGCTATCGCCTACTGTAAAAATACTGACAATCCGTTCGCCGGAACTGTACTGCCCTGTTTTCGAGGGGGAGGGGCAGTCACAGCTAGAGATAGCTCCATTATCCCCAATTACCTTCCCCAACTGTCATGAGATGGTGGAGGGGGATTGGGGGAAACGAGAGAAGGAAAAGAGAAGGAGAGAAATACGTCGCACGACCGAGAATGATTGATCACAACAACACAGCCTACTTTCACTACTACGATCACTCCCCCGACTTATCGAGATGGATATTAGAAGAGCGTATCGCATCACAATCTACCGCATATCACAGAAAGCAAATAGGATTTACACGTTACAGCTTTCGAAATGAAGCGAATCAGGATGTTGATCTCAGCTTTTCTGACTTTAAGCAAGGAGTGATTGCGTCACAGTCGACTCTCATAGTTCACGCATAACCATTGACTATGTGAACTCCCCATTGTAAAGTGCGAAGAACGAGCAATTACGTCACAACACGTTATCAACAGAGAGGGAAGAGACTGCTCCAGACAAGAGGAGAAAGAAATCATATGACCTCTCCAGGAGCAAAAAAGGGGGGGGGGAGACTATATTGTGAAATGCATTTCACTGACAATGAAATTCACGCCGCCAACGAGACGAGTAAACAATGAGAAGAAAGTCACCCTTTTAGCGCGTGAAAGGTGAGCCCTTCTCAATCCACCACAAATGAGCTTCAGAAATAAGCTTCTCACACAAACCACAATGCCAATATCCTGAGACCACGCGCCTTTCCCGCTATTAATAACACTCGCGCGAATGCATAAATAGCCCCGATGAAAGGCAAGATTGGACAATAAATTGCGGAACTTTTTTCAGCAAAATATATTCCCCAGGTGGGGTGGGAATGAGAATAATAAGGAGCTAAAAAGAGCCGGGAATTTGCTGGGAATCGACCATTCCCCGGATCCGGACAGTTTCGTCACTGTGACCAAATCGTGGGGGGGGGGCTCTTTTCCTCGAGAAAGGTCAACTATTAGCGGCGTCTTTTCGAACAGGAGCGAGCGGGAAAAGCAAGCAAATTGTGCGAGCTTTCCCTCTAAACCTCTCGATTTCCCGTGCTCTCTAACACCTCTCTGACTGCTCTAAATGAGTCATTCTTCCACACACACAAAAAGCAGACCCCGCGAACGGTTAGGGAAAGGCTACTGACCATAATAGAGCATACTCTAACCACAAGGACGTGACGTTGGGGCTTAGTTTTCCACCTAGTGAGGTTGTAGTTTCATACATACAAACACAAGAAGACCCAAGTGAACAGTTAGGAATAGACAGTCGGAATGGAATGGCTACCGAGATGCGAATTGGGAAGAAAGGGGGGGGGGCGGAGAGACGGCGTGGGGGTCAGAGAGAAAGAGACGACGAGAGAGCGGGGCGAAGTGAGAGAGCGCAGACAGTTAGAGGGCAGATGATCGGAGTGAGAAAAGAAAAGAACGAGAGGATTTTGTGTGACGCACACACGTGAGGCGGATTAGAGAAGGGCACTGGCCAAAGGTTACCGTACTCCTTTTTTAGCTATCGTACCCCAAGTATTTCATTCACCGGATAATTTTCGGTAGAAATCCTATTCGTGATGAAAATGAAGGGTTACCAACCTTTTCTACGCTCCTTTTCCTTTTCTGCGCTCAAATGATCTCAATCTTAACAAACTTTTCATGAGATGCGAACAATTTAAAAAAAAGTACGCGAGACATTCAAGTTTCAGTGAATTGTGATATGCCGAGACCATCTCAACTCAATTGATTTCTTACTGAACCATTTTCAAATCATCTTGAAAATGGTATCGTAAGAAATTCAGAAGTTCAAGAATGCAATATCTAATGTAATATCTACGCTTGACATGATATAACCAGTTCAAACGGAATAATCCATAGCATCTAATAAGGTTTGATCTCTCAGCTGATATCTCTCTCAAAGGAATGCGAGCGATTTCAAATGCGCGAGAGATTTGCGCTTCAATGAATTGTGAAAAGTCGGGATGCGTGCAGTTATCTAATGTTTCGTCGGAATCCTCTTTAAAATCGCAAGTTCACGCAAGCAAAACCTTCTGACGTATGCCATGCTCAAAACGTACGGGATCTCTGCTTCAGCGTAATCTAATAAGGACTGACGTGGACTCTGTATTTGATATCATTATGTTCGGATTGAAACATCTCCACGCGACTTCAAGAATGTAACTCTACTGACGTAACCTTAGAGTCGCATCCCGGACATTTGCGGCTTCACTGAACTATGGCAAGTTTTGACGCTGGAGCATATCTGATGCGTGCCTGACTGCTACTGATATCGACAATCTCGAAAACAACAAGTCCACACATGAAAGTTCTCTGACGCAGCCTTAACACATCCATGACATTTGCGGCTTTATTCAACTATGATAAGCCGGGACGTTTGCACCGCATTCGATATCTCTTTCATGCAGCCTTTACCCTACTTCCTCGTTCAAAGTTGCAACGCCTCCGACGCTTCTGACGTCTCATGCATTCACATGATATCGCGCCTATTGCTATAAACAAAATTCGCAGAGCCAAGAAGCCTTGAATTCCTTCGAAAACAGGATAATCATACGAAAATAATGGTCGAGACCCCCGGCGGTTTCGCGCTGCGGCCCCCGCATGTAAGCCCTACAAAAGGCCGGTCGATGATCATTCGTCGCTTCGGAGCTCACGACAAAACTACAAGAACCGTACCCGGCCTTTATAGCCGAATCCGTGCCCTTATTGGCATCTGATTCACATCTAGCTGAACGATCGGAAGCCCTTTTCTCACAAATTCCATTCAATTACTGATCTGACCAAAATATGGTCATGGTCATGGTCATAGCGCTCAATTTAATATATTCCATCGGAACGCCTCTCTGACAACTACTCCGCATCAATTGAGAATCGCTCAACCTCAATAAGCGGCCTCATATCGCGAAGCCGATTGAATTTCCACTGAACTTTTGAATAAGTGATTGAATGGCTCAATTCAATCACTTTCGTGAGCGTTCACATAGTGCTCTTCCAATTGATAGTATTGGGCGCAGCGCACTTTACTCTCAAATGCAATCGAATCTCGTGTTCTATAGTGGAACATCCAAATAGTTCTCTCTCGCCAAAAATTCTGCGCACTCCCCATTTCCCATGGTCTCTCGTCGATCAGAGAACCGAGAGATCATGGGTAATTGAGAGAGTCAGACCATCGCCCTTCAATCCATCGGCACTAAGGGTACACAATAAAGTGCGAGAGGTGCGTGGCACTCGGATCTCTCCCACTCTCTCATTTCGCGATACTCTCTAATTTCTCTGACTGACGAGAGATAAGGCGAGGTGAAGAGACGAGAGCATTGGCACTCGAGAAAAGGAGAGCAATGGTGACTACGATTGAGACGAAGGAAGAACGACCAAGGAGGAACACATCAAATAGTGAAAATGGGAACGGAACAGGAGAATAATGGTTCGGACAACTTACGTAATACGATAACACGCGTCAGCACAATAGCACCTGCATTTCCCCCCTATCAATATCAGTCAATAATAAAAAAAGCGTAGGAAGCTGTTATTATTGAGCTGTGCAACTATAATTTCGAGCTTATCGTGCCGGAGGATTGTCGCTTCAGGATACGTACAGAACAGAAAAATCATTCATAAACGCAATTCCTTCGTATTCTGCGCCCTAACAATATTAATCAATAAATGCAACATAACGCAGCAAACGTTTGGCATTTGAAGCAGGAGAATTGTCGCCGCAGAGTACGCATCTAATCCTACAGAGAATCGCTCGAATGATGTCTCTCCTTTTTTCGAGCTGTTAAGAAAACAATAAATAACATTTGTGCGCCAATATATCGAACAGAATGTGAAGTGGTTCATTCTCGCTTCAGCATCCACATCTAATCGTGCCAGTTGAGCCTTCAACAATGACTTCAACCATAGTGCATTGAGTTAAAAACAACCTACAGTAGCCATTCTCCTTCGACCCCTGCCTTCATCTCAAACCATGACCCGGCTCTCTTCACTTCCCCTACTCTCTCACGATGTCTGATGAACGAGATATCACTACGCAAAAGGGAGCAAGGCCATTACTCCTCTTTTTCGCATATCTCCGATGGAAAAATGAATATTACATGAGGCGCGGATGGGGAGGAATCTCTGGTCCAACTCTGTCTCTTAAATCCCCGTTCTATCTTACCGGTCAGATAAGCAAGATAGTGCAAAAAAAGCTATTTCTCGCTAAGCCATCTCTAGGATGGGGAGGAATCTCTGGTCGTATTCGACTCTCGATCAAACGCTCCTCGGGGAATATATTAGAATTCGAAATACGGGAAATCTTCACTTAATTTCACGTGTTATCTGCTCCTATAGAGGCGAAAAAGTGTGCGAAATTAAGAGGATTATCCTAGAATTTATAAACGAGGTGAATAAATTTAGCTGCCCCTTGTGGCTTCGGAATTCGCACGCGAGCCAAAGTTAGAGGTGAAAACAACAACTACATTCTATTGAAGGAATGAATAGTCTCGCTGCTCAGAGGAATGAAAGAGCATGGGAATTGAGAGAGTCATAACAATTCTCCCCTGTAGGGAACTACAACGTGATGTCATTGGAAAGCAGATGAGAGAAGGAGAGGCAGAGAGGAAAGGAAGAGGGAGAGCAGCGAGAACCAGGAAGCATTAAATGTGGAAGGACAAGAGGTATTTATATCGGAATTATCAACGCCAGCATCATTGTCCAATCGAGAATACAGCCGTATATACTCAAAGCGAGCAACGTGAAATTCACTGCTCGACTCCGATTTGAGAAAAAAAAACTGAAGCGCGCCCCGACACGCATCAATCGGATGGAGACCGGTAGATGGGAAATATCGCGAAGCGAGAGCCGAGGGAGCATTGACAATGGAAGGACAAGAGGTATTTTTATCGGAATCGTCAACCCCAGATCCATTGTCCAATCGAGAACAGAGACGTCTTTACTCAAAACGCGAAACTGACAACCGACTGCTCAAATATGATCACATGAAACGGATGTCACCGGAGCAGACAGCATAGAGGAGAGAAGCAAAAGAGAAGCAAGGAAGGAGAGGAAGATATGTGTATCGTATTCGGGAACCCCTCATCTATTGTTCAATTCAGATCACATCATGCTTTACTCAAAGCATGCAACACGAAAATCACTGCTCGAACCAAATGAGAAAATTGATCTAAAAATAACTGCAGACATTCACAATAACAAAAAAGCGCATCTCAAACAAATAAATTCACCAGACATAACAAGGCTAACACGCGAGGAATGTTCTACACTAGGTCAGATGTTAGCAAACACGCTAATTTGAGAGAATGACGGTGTAAATTGATCCTAATGAACCCCTGCCTCATACCGATGTTGAATCGACATCATATGATTACTCCTTCTACTCAAATTGCCATCAACACACCCGGCCACACCTAGCCGCTTGTCTGCCACAACAACTCGACAAATCAAGATAAGGGCCCTGATTCAGGGGTCCCAGTACGATCTCCGAGACTACGGTAGCACTCACATCAATCAATAATCTGACCAGATTGAGGTCCCACGACGACTTCCCCGATTACGGTAGCGCCCTGATCAATCGATAATCCGCCCTCAGGAACCGGCTGCGATCAGCTGTGACACGGAGCGCTTAATTCGATAAGGGCAGAGGCAATCAGAGGGGGTGCTCTCTTCGTTTCCCGTGCTCTCTCGTCGATCAGAGGGCGCGAGAGAGCGTGTGAATTAGAGAGATCTCGATCTGTGCTCAGGGAGCAAGTCGAGTATTATCCGCCCCTGTTTGCCCTATCAATCATCGCCGACCGTGAATAATTCGAGACAGGAGATCAAATCCGGCAAATGACGATCAAAGAATGAGACAAATAGGCAACACAATGGAACTATCATACAAAGGGATACCCCCGTGGATTGAGGATTCACAAATGAAGTATAGGAGAACTTCGAAGAACGGAATCACGATTCGTTTCAAGCTCCAATTACGATACACTGAAGGATGGCCACTGGGCACACTACGTATTAAATCGGGAGCACAGGATCGCATCAAATCGCACAATAATTTGAAATCGACCTCCTAGTCTCCCCTCTCCCCTTCACCAATCTCTTCGTCTCTCCTACATACTGGAACATTTAATCACATATCTCCTTAGTGTTCCTTTGATGCAATTTACTATCGCCCCCATGCAGCGAAGACAAAAGTGGCTCAGCGTGAAACCAAAATGAGGCCAACTTGGTAGAGGAACTTCCTTTTAGAAAGTGGCTATTTTCAATCAGATAACTCGTTTCACTAAAATGACCTTGTGAGCGCGGCAGGAGGGATACGGTATGCAACAACTACTGTAGATCGATCACGGGGTTACGGTACACACTTCTGACTCTGACAGCACACACAACTTCAGCCGATGAAAATACTCATTTTCGTCTTTATTATTTCCTTCTTCTATTATTACAAGGAATGGGAAGTGAACAAGAAACGAGAGCTGATGCTGTCCAAAAGAAATCAACGGTTTTTGCAGGGGAGGCGGGTAAGAAGGGAGGGAAAGATAAGGTTGATAAGATAAACGACTATTGCAGGGTTTCCAGATTGAAGGGCAATGAGTATTACAGAATACGGTGGAGCAGATTACGGTATTAGACAAAATAAACTATTAGTTAATTGTAAAAGAAGAAAAGAAAGGGGGCACCGCGTCAGAACTGATCAATTGGAGGGGTGGAGGGGGTAAATGGCAATAGAATAAGAAAATCAATAAATGAGTGCAAGATTATCGTATATGATCAGGGTTGTGATATACGAAATAAGAGGGAGTACGGTAGGATTATTGATTGAGGAGTGCAATGAGCGTTGAGAAAAGGGCTGTCACGGTGCAAAACGGGGGGGGGGGGGCAGAAAGATAATTAATATACCAAAGACAGAGACAGGAGGAGCAAATTAGTATGTACACAAATGCAATATGAGGGCGGAAAGAGGCTTCTTAATATGATTCAGAGCAGCGACAGAAAGCATAGTAGTCCTTTCGGCATAGCAGAAAGAGAGGTAGGGATAGGGGGTGGAGCGGCGCGGGGACATGGGGGGTGGAGTAAAAGTGGGACACGAGTGACCGGTACGCGTTGATATACGAGGGTGGTGGAGGGGTACTAGGGGAGGGGGGCTACAGTAGGCCAAACTTCGAAACTGGGGGCGAAATCACTGATTCTACATTGACTAATTTGAAAACAATCGAAATTGCGACGACAAGCACAAATGGACAGACTAACCCGACGACAAAACGACAACTATTAACGGTTTCCTTTGCTGCTGTTGCTAATGTGACAGGGCGAGGGGAGACAGGGGGTACGGTGAGGCTACCGTAACCGCCCTACTGTATTTAGCACCGAGCGACTACCTACTGTAAATGCTGTGTGTGTATGTGTGATTAGAAGCTGTGGCTAAGGGTGGATAGCAATGGAAAACAGAGAGAAATACAACGAGTGACCAGTGTGGTGTCATTACAGATTCATTTGCTAGTTCCATTTAGTAGTACCGTGGCAACGGACAGAGAGGGGGGGGATTAGGAGGGGACGGAGCTTGGGGTACGGTAGGGGAGGGGTACGGTATCTTCCGTCTATCGATTGGCCGCGATCGCCGCAATGATCTCCCGCTTCATCTTGTCCATCTCCGTGCGGATCTGTAAATTATTGTTTGTAAATTTTAAAAAAATCTAAATTATTGATTGTGTTGATTAAAGTAAAAACTTCACCAGTAACACTACTCAGAACAAAGACTCAATTGTATCATCGGCCCAAAGCGCCAAATCATCTATTCCAATTTCATAATATCCTATCGCTTGTGCAGCCCTACCACACCTTTATTTATATTTTTTCTTACAATGCGTTTAATATTCAACCAATCGAAAACACGACTATACTACCTACCTTAAGCACCAAATCACCACCTCCAAGTTAATAATGTCCGATCAACCTTTCAGCTTTATCACAGCTTTATTTATTATTATTTTCCATCAACACCGGTTGCGCAACATCCGTCAGAACAAAGTAACAAATATGTCATCTACCCTAAGCCCCAAATCACCAACTCCAATTGCATTTATTCTTATTATTCACTACCTTCAACATATCAACATTCACCCAACCGAACTCACACCTTTGTCAATTCCTTAAAACCTCACCCGCTTTTCCCAATACCGTAATTTCCCGGTCATACCGTAACCCCAATTATCTCCAAACTACCGTACCTCTCCGAGTATGTCATTCTTGAGCCGGTCGTACTGCTCGGGCGACAGTACTGCTCCAGCACCTGCAGCATCGATGGTCAGTCTCTCTCATTTAGATATACTATCTCGTTTCTCCGACTGGCGAGAGAAAGTTAAACTTGCTTCCACAATCAAGGCGATTTTTACAATTGTCATGAGACAACCACGCCTGGTGGGGTACACAGGTAAGGTCGGGTACGGCAAGAGATGAGGCAAAATGAAGAGACGGAGGCCACTGCTTACCTGCAGCCAGTCCGTTCTGCTGCAGCTGCTGCTGCGGCGGGGGTGCGGCAGCCCGCAGTGTGTCCTCCGAATTGATCGACGACGTCGACGGAGCCCTGCAAGGAACGTTATCGATGAGTCGTCTGACTCTCTCGCTTCTATGGCCGACGAGGGAGCATGGAGAAATGAGAAATCAAAATGGTTGTTCTCGTTATTGTTATTGAAACAAAAACGCTATTGTTATTGAAATTTATCGCATACTTGAGCATTGCATGAAACTCGTGAGATTGAAAGCACAATATTTCAACCATACACATTGCAGGATAAGATTCAATTCAATTTACTTTCACCGCGGAGATCAAGTTGCAACTACCAAATCGCTAAGTTTCTCTCATTTGCCTATTTCACGAAGCAGGGATCTCAACGCCAACGTTAATTCTATGTTCTTAAAATCTTCGGAAGACTTACTATTATGCCTCTATGTTCCCTCAACTTCAGCACAGCGTGGATCGCAAAATCAACGTTCTCAAAACTTTGAAAATATTTTGTAGTCACTCACTTCCTGAAGATCCCAACCCTTGACCACCGTCATGAGTATGAAGATCCCAAACCCCTCCCTATAGATGTTTACTCCTGCAGGCACATTGCCTTGATGTCAGGATAAAGGTATATTTCTAGCCACTCACTTCCTGTGGCCGAGTAGTCCGTTCTCCTGCTGACCGCTCGCCTGTTTGATCGGGTCCGGCCATCGCTTCACCGTACCTGCAATCAATGGATGTATACCGTAATCAGACTACAGTATCCGTGAATAGGCAATCGTAGACTGACTATCCATCTTTTAACAACCATCCACTACAATTCGTTATGATACCGTATTCCTTCTTTAGTATTATTATTGAACGCAACCCCATCTCTCAAATCAACCATTCACAAAACACAACTCGTATCTAACATACGTGAAACGCGAGATTGAAAGCATTAAATTGTAACCCCCCCCATGACTAACCAAACCACAAAACTACCGTAACCCTACAGTGCCCATCCCTACCGTACCATTGCTTTCCCCTCATACTACCGTAATCATACCGTACCATTGCTGGACGACGATGAGGCGCTGCCGCCTCCCGCAGCCAATCCGTTCGTGCTGCCGTTGCTGCTGCCGCCGGCCGATTCGTGCTGCAAGGGAGGAGCATGGTGATCCGGCTGAGAATCAAGCAAGGCTTTCGATAAGGTGCGACCCGATGAATCAGCGTTTCGGAAATACTACGACTAGTTTACTGAATGGTTTCACAACAATGTCATCTGGTTTTACAGTCTAGACAAGAAACCGAATTCTTCGGAGTACATAGGAAATCTGTGACCTGCCAAATAGCAGTTTCGAAGATACTATGACTAGTCTCCCAATTCGTGATTCGACAATATGGTCTCGCTTTCCGGTCAAAAAACAAACAAATTATGTCTATTATGTATCTATTATGTGCAACCAGTCAAATGCGCGCTTCGAAGACAATATACATAGTCGACCCGTTAATGGCCCAACAATTAACGGCAGTGAGGCGTTCTTCTATAAAGAAAACGATTTCAACATCTACCACCCATCAAACGCGCGTTTCGGAGATGTTATGACTAGACAATCACTCAAGGTCCAATGATAAGAGCTGGCTACGCGTTCGAAAACCTTCAAACCACTTTCTGTAATTACATTGAAAAAAAACTAAATAATTAATTAATTGTTTAATTAATTAAGCCCTGCTCACCCCACTGGACGGGGCGCTGATGCCGTTGCCGCTGTCGGACGACCCGTTCGAGATGTTGCTGCAATTTGTGAAATTTGGCCCCGATCAATAAGGATTGAATTCAGGAACCGGCTACAGTATACCACGGCTACGACACCCCTAATCTCGAGCAGCAAACTACGTCAATCTCCTATTGACTAGAGTGTCTCGTGCTATCGATGGCAACCCTTTCATTAGGCATTATAAACGGAAAGTGCCAACAGAAAATGACCAATTATCGATCGACCAACTATCGTAATCCATCAACCGTAATCTTCACCCCACTCCCCCCCCCCACCGTATACCTCTTGTTATCGATCGCGTCCAATGTCGCGCGCGTATTCTTCCGCCTCGACATCGTCTGCATCAGCTCGCTCATCAGGTCTGGCAAATGGTTTCATTAATTAATTAATAGCTGGAGAATTTTAATCGCACACTAGCTCAACTTGTGCTTCAGCTACCTTTCTAGTACACAGAATTATCTCAAATTCAATTCCTCTGCGGAATTGTGTGAAACTACTCAAATCCGTAAATATTTCGGATTCAAGCGCATGCCAAAGTAAGCAACCTCGCCACACAACGATAGTAGAGCAAAGCAACCCCTTCCTAGACAAAACATACAAAAAAGATTTTAACGCATATTCTAGTTTCAGTACTCTTCCAAAGACACAAACTTCTATTCAAGTCACTATCTTCTGCATACATCGTTTAAAACAACTCCAATCCATCCATTCACCCCGTGCATTTTTCTGTTTCGACGTCATTGTATAATCAGCAGATTCACAGTCCTACGATCCTCCTTCACACCCGATACCATAACCCAATCAACCTTCCACTTGATCATCAATGCTCACCTCCTCCTCCGGCCTTCTTCGCCGCCGGGGGCGGGGTCGAGACTGCTGCAGCTGCTGCTCCGTTGTCCGTCGCTGCTCCATTGGCCGCAGCCGACGCGCCCACCTTGCGCAGCTGCTTGCCCGCCTACAATCAATCAATACATTACGGTATTCAAGTTACAGTATCATCCATCGATACTCATGATTTCAGTTAATGTACTCATAATGTCATCAATGTCATCAAATTACAGTATCGATTAATTAAATCTCCATTTAATCTGGTAGCCAGTTTTAAACATTTGTGTTTCAAGCATACTTCACAGCACCTAGGTTGAGCAGACAACAATGCCCGGGCATACTGTTGTAGAACAAAACAAAACCACCCAGACGCCACTTTGCGCAATGTGCACGTGCACTGGTGCTTCACCATCTCAACTATATCGAAGAACTCCGTTGTTAATCGACGGTTCAGAGAGAGAATATTGACGATACATTACTCTCCTCCTCCTACCACAGATTCAATCAATAATAACTACCGTATCCCTGTACCGTACCTTGATCTCCTCCAGAAAGGACGACTGTCCTCCTCCTCCCACTCCTCCGACAGGCGGCGGTGGCGGGGGCGCTGGCGCATTGGTTGCGATCGGCGGAAGGCCTGAATGGAGCGGATCAGCTTTTTAGACTAGTTATTACTTATGAAGAGAAACTGATAGCATCATTGAGAACCTATGTCACTTCAGGGTTATGTCTACACACGGGACCACCGAACTGCTATGCAATTTAACCTAGATCTAGTCTTTAAAATGAATGTCTGCTGCAATCCACACCGTCTTCATTACAACAACAGCCACAGCTTGAAACTAAACAATCACCCGCAGCGGCAACCTGCCTGGTGCTAGAAACTCCCAATTCACTTTTACGAGTCATACTTTCTTTCTTGTTCACCCATTCACAATCGTACTTTCTTTCTTGTTCACCCATTCACAATCGTACTCCCCACTAACAACCGCACCTCCATTCATGGCCATCGGCGGCGGCGGTGGCGGAGGGGGCGGGGCCGGGGGCGGGGCCGCCGCGAGAGGGGGTGGCGGGGGAGGGGCGGGCGGAATGGACGAGACGGCCGGACGGGGAGGGGAGGCCACCACCTGCAAAATGGAATGGTTAGATTGTATGCCGTCGATAGCTACACATTATCACACCACACCGAAGCCGGTGACCCATTTAGAGACAGTGCAACCCGAGATCACCCTCATTTTGGATTGTGTTTATACACTGGGATTCACCGACCAATCGAGTTGTGCTCTCGCCGATGAAATATGTGGAGACACTCGCCGATGAAATATGTGGAGACACAGCTATCAATTATAAGTTATAAAGGAGAAAGTAATCTGATCGCATTGTCCTATACAATGATCACCGCCTTATGCTTACTTCCCATCTACTGCCCATGAAACGCCAACCATCCTTCACTACAGTCATCAAAGTCTCAGTTCCATTTCCATTCCTACCGTACCCCATCTACCGTATACTATTCTACCGTCCCCACTCACCGGTACCTGCTGCACGTGCTGTTGCTGCTGGTAGTGATGGCCGTTCGGCTGCTGCACCTGGAATCGCATCGTCAATACCGTAACTACTACTACCGTAACCACATAGTTTCCCACATATTCCTAATCCTACAGTACCTCATTTCCTCCCTACCTACCGTATCCTACCGTACCTCTCCATCTCCGGCGCTCTTCGCGTCTCCCTCCTGTTCCTCCTCCTGCTCGTCATCCACCGTACTCCGCTCCTCCTCCTCTACCGTACTCAGGTTCTCCTTCGATTCTCCCGCCATCATACTGAACCAATCTGGCAGCGACTCGACTGAGCTCGTGTTCGTCACAACGGGAAGGGACGCGTGGACGACCGGAAGGTTGCTGCGGCTTGCAGCCGCTGCAGCTGCTGCTGCAGTCGGCGACTCGGGCGCCGGCGTGGCCGTGGGCGGCGACGAGGTCGTCGTCGGGGACGACGGCGGTGCTGCGGCTGCCGCAGCAGCGAAGAGCCCGCCGAGACGGGCGGCCGGGCTGAGCAGCGCCGCCGGAAGGGTCGCCGGCGCGATGGGCGGCTGCGCGAGCACGGGCAGCGCAAAGGTGGGCACGAGCGGGGTCGCGGCGGCTGCCGAAGCGGCAGCCACGGCTGCGGCCGCGTTGCGTGCCGCAACGCGTGCCAGGCGCGACGCGGACGCGGTCGCCTGGGCGGCGGGAGGCGCTCCTCCAGCGGCGCGACGGCGTCCGCCGGACAGCGAGGTCGCGGACGCGACGGTGCGCGGAGCGCGCACGGGCGTCGTCGCTCCTCCTCCTCCAGTGGATGACGCGGCAGTCGCGGGCGCGGGAGCTGCGCGCGGAATGCGGCTGCGGCCGGCGGAGCCGCCGCCTCCGTTCTTGCCGGGGCGCATCTTCGACATATGGTGGTGTTGGTGGTGGTGGGGATCCTCCTCCTCGGGGGTACGGTAGAATGGGGGTACTGTAGCAGGTAGGGAAAAGGGGGAAGGGGGCGGGGACAGTCGAGTAGAGTCGCGCGAGAGCGGGGGCGACCTCTCGGCGTGAAGAGAAGAGTGGTGAATGAGGGACGAAAGTGAGATGGAGAAGGAAAAAAAGTGTGTGAAAAAACAATTTCGACTCGCAATAACACTAATCAAATTGCGATTTCATTTATTTTTGCAACTTGCACTATTCTAGTTTCATCACTTCTACTTGCCACAGAGCAATCATCTCACTTCGATATATCGATGGCGCGTCGTACAATTCAATCCCCACAACCACTATAGTAAGCGAGCTCTCATCGTCATTCCTTCTAACCCGGCGCGTCTAGCACACCTCTCACCTGGGCATAGATGCCTCCTCCTCCTCCCGAGTGGCTCGACCCTTGCGACTGCCGTCGCACCTGCTGCTGCTGTGCTGCGGCCAGCTGGGCTGCAGCGAGAGAGGCGCCTCTGAAAGATGTAACGTTGGATGGGATAATCATCAAAAGTTGAACGATCAATCCAAGAAATTATATCGGGATGATAGTTGTGATGTTTAGAGACGCCAATAGCCCACCGATCATTTCAGGAAACCCCATCTCATCTTAATAAAGACCACGAAACACAAGTTTCAAGAGAACTACTATGTCAGCTACTAGAAGAAAATCGGAAAAATGAAAATGACGGAGTTCCGAGTTTTGACGGATATCCGCATACGAAATGAGGCAGGGCAACCGATTCACGGAGTGAACGAGAGTGAAGAATGAAAGGGGACGGAACTCCGTAGTCCGGATAGACATTCCTACTAGAAGCTTCTGTTACGGGAGAAACAGATCGGATAGAAACCCAGAAGATACTCAGTTTCATCTGACTAATATCATGTGTTGGAAAAGTGAACCATGATTTTAACCTGGCCTCTCGTGAAAAAAGTTCCACTATGTGTAAGCCTGCTTCACTGGCACTTCAAAATACTGCAGCGATAGCCTGATTGCTAATGCATCGCGAGTTGAAGACACCAACTATTATGTAATTGTGATCAGAACTATTCGGAAATTAAAATCTTCCCACTTCCAACAAGCAAACACCGAGTTTCGTCGCTAATACTCACATTGATGAATTATTATACCCACAATATCTCCTTGTATTCGTGTCTTATACAACCATTTGTATCATCCCTCATCACGGGGGCCGAGTGCATGCCGTGGCTTAGCTCCTACACTTTCTTTAAAACTGACCACCATCCCAATATGGGATGTACACCGCTCACACCCCCCCCAGCATTCAATATTATATCTACACCGCCTCACCTGTACCCCTCATCCCTCATCACGGGAGCGGAGTGCATGCCGTGGCTCACCGCCTATACTTCCTTCCATCACTCCAATATGGAAACTACACCCCTCACCTCGTCAATTTGCAATCTACACTCCCTCACCAATCCCTCAAATTGCACCCACTCACCTGTATCCATCGTCCCTCATCACTGGGGCCGAGTGCATGCCGTGGTGCAGCCCTCCTCCTCCTCCTCCTCCGACGGCCGCGTGCGGTTCCTGGTACACCGCCTGCTCCACTGCAATTAATAGATTGACTAAACTGCAACAATGCAATCGCAATTAATAGATTGTCTAACACATTAATTAATTTATGAAAAAATAGTTTTTTTTTGCTTTAAAACGCGGTCTGCGTAAGAGCGGGGGAGGGGGTGGCACAGTAGCTCAAAATGGTCTCCGGGGGTTCATACTTGGTGGTTAGACTCCCTAGGGGTGGGATACACTTCAGCCAAAATTTTGACCCCAAAAGTTGATCTTTGATCTTTGATCTCGGAAAATTTCATCTTCATTTTACCCCCTCATGTTATATACCATTCGAAAGAGCATTTAAAGTTATGTAAGATGCCAAATTTTTGCAGTCCTATCACTTTCCGTTTTCGAGAAAATCGATAAAATGTCGATTTTTCGTGTTTTTATTTTTTTCAAGAATTTTTTTCACGATGTTCCAATCGTTGCCACGCCCTGAAAAGTTGGCATTACATGTAACAATATACAAGGAATCCAATAAAAAATATGCCGACTCGATACGACATGCCAGACCATGACTTTTTCTCGAAAAACCTAGCACGCAATCGTCGAAATCGTGAACGCGGGTTCGAATCCCGCCCACTGCAAAATCTTTTGCCGGATTTTATTTTCACAATTATTGCTGTTTTTTCCATACCAGACAACTTTTCATGTGTTTGTTTGTGATTTTGACGATGTTTTGAAACGTTTTCGGTATAATTACAGTTTATGATAGTCGTGAATATCAAATAATGAAGTGATATATTGTCATGTTTTGAATGATTGAATGCCGGAAATAATACTATATCTGAGGAAAACGAATGAATAGAAGTTGATTATTGAATCTCATCTGGAAGGCTGAACTCTTCCCTAACAGATACATGGTAAGTGACGTTGCATTGAAGTGAATTGGGTCGCAGAAATAATGCCACTTCACACCTCCTTTCTCACTGGTGATTGCGAATGGATTCAATCTTCAACATAATATATTGTCTAAACAAAATAAGAAAATCATTACCTTGTTCATTGTACGCTTCGCAGCCTGCTGCCTGAACACAGCTGTCTGTCAACAGAGAGATGGAGACGATATTCCTTCCTTTTCTGATGCGGGAGATTCTCATATCTTCCATTGCCCTGAGGCTACATGCTCTTCTTCCTTCTCTTCTATTGATGAATTGGAGGATCATGTCCTGCGAGGAATTCATTGTCCTGCTCCACTCAAATACAGTCTTCGTGATATGGCTCTTCATATGTTCTCGGGTGGACTGGATGGTTTCTCAGCGACTTGTAATTACTGAAGTCGATGAGGCTGTTGACGAAGTTCTGTCAACTGATCAGAATGATTCACCCGAGATGAGCGAGATGGACGCCGAGATGGAGATTATGCACGAGGAGCTGACAGCAGTTAGTGAGCCGATAATGACGATCAAGCCGGAAAATGAAGTGTTTGGTCTCCCGCCCAAACAGACGACTAGTGAAGAGAACGAGCTGTGTGGTGAATACGGAATTCCTGATGATGATCAAGAGAAGTGCTGGAAAGAGCGAAGGATCGCTACTCTAGCTCATCCAACAGTTCGGGCTATTGGAAATGGAGCTGAGTCAGGGAGTCAGGATTATTTGATATTAACGACTATCATAAACTGTAATTATACCGAAAACGTTGTCAAAACATCGTCAAAATCACAAACAAACACATGAAAAGTTGTCTGGTATGGAAAAAAACAGCAATAATTGTGAAAATAAAATCCGGCAAAAGATTTTGCAGTGGGCGGGATTCGAACCCGCGTTCACGATTTCGACGATTGCGTGCTAGGTTTTTCGAGAAAAAGTCATGGTCTGGCATGTCGTATCGAGTCGGCATATTTTTTATTGGATTCCTTGTATATTGTTACATATAATGCCAACTTTTCAGGGCGTGGCAACGATTGGAACATCGTGAAAAAAATTCTTGAAAAAAATAAAAACACGAAAAATCGACATTTTATCGATTTTCTCGAAAGCGGAAAGTGATAGGACTACAAAAATTTGGCATCTTACATAACTTTTAATGCTCTTTCGAATGGTATATAACATGAGGGGGAAAAATGAAGATGAAATTTTCCGAGATCAAAGATCAAAGATCAACTTTTGGGGTCAAAATTTTGGCTGAAGTGTATCCCACCCCTAGGGAGTCTAACCACCAAGTATGAACCCCCGGAGACCATTTTGAGCTACTGTGCCACTTCCCCACCGAATCCCGACGTTCTTACGCAGACCGCGTTTTAAACAATCCTACTACCATTACCATCCAAGGATCCGGTCGTGCTTTGAGCACACCGTGAAACCAAATACTACAGGCTGAAGTTTGAGCAAATCTGAGAGCTGGCGACTCTAGTCTTTCTTATAAACAATTGCAACTAAACACTGCCACTGCCCTACCTACAGGTGATAAGTGCAAGTATTGAAACCCACAGCTGCCAGAGATGTTCCCATGATTATTTTATTTCACAACAGAGGAGTCTAGGAATCAACGCGCTTACATCTTCTGAACTATAACTACGCCTTGAAACCCAGTTATACCGATAACGCCATGTTCAACATTCCATACACCCTTCGCTTAATACATCCCACCCCATTGCTCAATATTGCCCGCTACTATTATTTATTTTTCTGCAAGAACAAGTAGAAGAAAATCAACACCATTGCTCCTCTCTGAACTATAACTACACCATGAAACCCCGTTCTGCCGCTTGCTAAATGCCCCTCCCCCGTCCCCAAACTCACGCTTGTGGATCAGGACCATCCTTCTTGCTCCTCTACCAACTGGGAATCAATGGGGACGGCTGAGTAATCACTCTTTTTCACTCCTTTGAAGTGGAATGAGAGCAGGGGCTCAATTAGATTTGCACACTGACTCTTCTTCGAGTAGGAAATGGGGAGCAAAAAAAGTAGGAAGGGTAAGCAAAAAGGGGACTCCTGGCCAACTATTGCTGTCTGAGGGAGGAAATGGGAAGGGGAAGGAGAATGGGAAGGGGCTACAGGCCACTAGCCGATGTCAACTTGTTGTGTCCCTTCCTCCTCCTCTTTCTACTCACCGTCCCCTTCCCTGTGTTGCCCTGACGGACTCTCTCGCTTCACCGTGTCCTCTCGTCGATCAGAGAAGGTGAGAGAGCATGGGAAAGTGAGAGGGTCAGACCATTTCTTGCCCCCCCCTGATGAATCACCCCTCTTTCCTTCTCTAAGATCAAGGGGGTGATTCTCCCCCTGCAAGAGGGGGACAATTGGGACGACCAGGGGTGACGCATTACCAATCAAGAGAAGAGAATTGGGAGAATGATCAGTGGAACGGGGATTTCTACCTCTGCCGTGTTTCCTCTTACCGTGAGAGAACCTCTAAATGGGGGGGGGGGAGCTAACAGTGACAGGCAGTTCACACATCAAAGAGCGATTAGAGAACACAAGGGAGCTAATCAACGAGTCACTAACCCGCGCTAAAACCATCACATTTAGTGCGCGTTAGTCGAATTGCGGAAGTGAGTTACTAAGGGGCGTGCGGTCGAGATATCAAAGAAAACAACAACAAAATCAAGTACTTTGACCTCCACAGGCTATTCTCGGTTTCACAGATGCTATGCTATTAGGAAAAGATCAAGCAACTGATTTCTGTAGAGCGCTTCGGTCGAATATCAAAATATTATCTGACATTGTGCAAGTTCCTTGCGTAGTCTCAGTTTCAATTGCTCTAGACCTTCGTACAGCTTTCCGAAATGCAATCGTAGTAGGCGATCTTATCAAAAAGAAAGGATTACATTTGCGACTCGTTCTTTTCGGTTTCACAAATGCCCTATCTGACTATGAACTCGCTCTACGACAATGACGCCACAACCTGCGCGGAAAAAATAAATCCATCTGAATAAACATTGCTCGATGATTCGAGTGCATCACCGACCCAAACCCAAGTGAAATCGAATCATATCGGCTTCTACTGCGGTCACTCATTCTGTACTCGTTGATTACCGTTTCACATTTTCCATAACTCAAATCAGGAATACCCACCGTTGATCCCCTTCGCCTTCTTCGCCAATATCCCAGTCGATATCGACACTTTTCACGATCCGTGTTTCACCTTCCCCATAACAACTCAAACCATACTGACCATGGTTGCTCCCATTCGATTGCATCACCGGCCTTTACCCACCCACAATCACTAATTGATCCGTACACGTTGCCAGTTTCACCCTCGTTTACTCATGTTTCACCTTCCTCATAATTCTAATCAGACTAGCCCGTCCATGATTGATTTCATTCATTTCTCATTAAGCAATATATCTCATATGCCGTCTTAATTTGTGTTTCACCTTCCCCACAACTCAAGCCATCCGTGCTACCAAACCCTACTCACCATGGTTGCCTCCATTCGAGTGCATCACTGGTCCGTAGTCCTCGCGGCTCCGCATTATCAGCTCGAGCGCCTGCCGCACAATGTTCTCGAACGGGGGCGCCTGAAGAAGGAGATAGATCAAAGATCAAGGATTAACGATCAGAGTTCAAAGACCAGATATTGGAATGAACAAAATCCGCTTGCAGATTGTCATACATGTCGAATATAGTATTTTTTTACCATAAGCCTCCTACGCGAAACTGGTAAGGTATAAAATACATGAAATATGTGGTCGCACTGAAACCTAATTTCACGAGCACCAGATAAACCAAACAAGTAGGAGATGTACAAGCATAAATGATGCATATTGCTCGTCTAGACATAACTAAAGCAATCAGCCAAAACAGTAACAGGCCGGGGAAATCCAAGTTCATTTGACGATTATCAAGACTCAATTTATTGATCTATCCCGGCTACACTAACCCGAAGCAGCCAATCGACGGGCGGAACAAATTGATATCAATGATATGGAGAGGTGTCGAGAGTAACATCCCAGCTATTGATCAATCGCCGTCCATAAGAACTTACGCGATCCCCTGAAGAAACAACGCGCCTGGTTCATTCCAAGTTCATTTTATGAGAGTTGATGAAGGTACGAAATTGCTAGTTGGCTTACATTGAGCTGATCTCTACCACAAAAGACTATATCAACCCCCCGAAACAGCGAACCACGGAGTGAAACCACAATCTCTACCAACCGGCTCGCACATTCTCGCGTGCATCTTCTGTTGTTTCCAGCGAAAAACATTCTCGAAAAAAGGGTGGGGTGTGAAATTTCGGGAAGAAAGTCGGAAATGAATGAATGAATGAGGCTCTGATTCATGTGCGCGTCCTTCCCTTCAAAATTACCCACAACATTTCATAGCGCCCGCGCCTCCTCCGCACTGTGATACTCTTTCTTTCTAACGCTCTCTCGCCTATCAGACCTGGCGAGAGAGCACGCAAAATTAAGAGATTCCCAGCTAAATACGCAGTTCAAGCGGTTTCGCGACGATAAGATCTACCCGCCTTATTGCTGCTTACACAAAGGTTTCGGCTAACTACTTCCTTGGGAGAAATGCCGACAATCGTTCATGGCAAGTTTCGCTCTCATTTGGTCTCGGTTTCATCAGTTCTATATCCCGTCTCAAAAAATCCATTCACAATTGTCCTTAGGTAATGCATGAAAAAAATCTTACACCACAACATTTCCTAATGTCCACACTAATTGTTGAAAAACAACCGATAATCTTCGCTACCTTATCTGATCTGCCCTAACTCATAATATAAAATCAATTTCCAATCAATCGATTGATAGATCTACCGTACCTAATCTAATGTAAATCATAATATAAAATCATTTTCCGATCAACCAACAATGCAATCTACCGTACCTGCTCGGCCGAATTGGGGCCGCTGAAGTTGAGGCCGTACACGTGCTTCTGCTCGTCGCGCCACTGGTGGAACGTCGGCGTCGCGCACTGCAATGGATGAGATGTTATACTAGAGGACGAATGGCAAATGAGATGCCCCTTTGTCACACCTTTTCCCGCTTGGAGAACCGAGTTTATCAGCGAACTCCCGCGACAACCTCGATATGTAACAAGAGATAACAATGATAACAAGAGGAATAGAGAAACTACCGTTACGTAGAGATGTTTAGTTCAATTTATTTTTAAATCGAGACCTTCGCCATGAACCAATAATACCCGAGCGACTGCTGATATAGCGGCAACGAAACCAGAAACAATCTGCTTTAATAAAAGTATTTTAAAAAGTAGCACTGATCTCTATTCCTGATCCCGTCCTTACGTATTCACCATGAAGCTCCCCCATCACATGGCTTAATTCGCACTTTCAGCATAGCCAAAAATTAACCAGAAAATAAATAGACCCCCACCTTGTACTGCACAAAGAAATCGCTCGTAAAAACAAGCATGTACCAATTTAATGGTTTAATTAATTAATTAACTATTTAATTAATTAGCCCACCTTGTAGTGCATCTTGAAGTACAGTCGCGTGTCCAGCACGCACTGATTCTGCAAAGGAAATAATAATTACTAAATAATAATTAAAATTAATATTATAAATTTAAAAAAATTAGAATTTCGGCCAGTCAAGTTTCTGCACCACCTCCGTGGCTCCGATATGACCTACAGTTACCATACCGTTGCCGCAAAGAGTGAAAAAATAACCCCATTACCCCACTCGATCAACTTCCCCAGATAGTCGATAGACCTGTCCATTCCCCGTTTCACTCATCATCGGCTTCACTGACGACAACAATCTCCTTCTGCGCAGTTGTTGCTCACTAACACCACGTCCCAACACATTCTCAATCGCATCTATATTCGCCTAACGCGTCACCAATCCCTCTTTCCACCCGCCGATTCCGTGTTTCAACCACTCCAGAATACTCACCTCCAGATGCGCAGTCACTCGGAACTGCTGGCTGCGCGCGTTGTGCAGCACGCGCACCATCGCCGACCGCCCACCGGAGAGGGAGATCCAGCTCTGACAATCAGGGATTGTTAATTAAACTAATTATTAAATTTAATGTTCATAAACGATTTGGTTTTGGTCCCCCCCCCCAAGCCCCGAAACTTGCCATAGCTACTTGATTTAATTTTATTTTTTAAAATAATTAATTAAATAAATACTAACCCCACTGTCCGGGTCGTGGAGCATGACCTCCGCTTCCGCGGCCGCTTCCACTCGCTCACTGCAATTTGAACAGGTAAATAAATCGATAATTGAATACCGTAACCAGCCCTTATCCCTGCTACTGTAACTCCTCCAATTCATTTAATCAATAAATATCAACCGTAACCCTTCTCCCTTCCCACTTGTAGCCTTTCCTCCCTCCCGGCCACTCCTTTCTTCCTAATCCCCGGTCGTTCATCTTACTCAACTTCCCGGTTTTGTCCCCGTTCCATTCCCAGTCGCATGACCTCCCCTTCCCTTCCCATCATGGGGAGGGGGCTTAACTATTTTCTACTTTACTCATGAAATGACAAACAAAAACAGTTGTATTGCTTTACATTCGGTATGAACCAATCACTGGAGTCCGTTATATTGTCCAGATATAAGAAATAACTGAAACACCAACCTGCAGTCCATTTCATTCAAATGTAGACTGCGCCATTTACCACTGCCATGATCAGCAATATAATTAGTTATTTTCATTTTCATATGCCCAGAAGACACTGAATCACGGCAACAATCCCAGCCCTTAACAAACCTCTGAAACACCAACTTGCAACCCCTTTCTCACTCTTCTCAAATCCTCATTTCCCCTTGCATGCTCTATATGCAAATGTCCTGAGGGCGATACACAGGGGATTCTCTGAATCTACTACTCGCTCATCACTATTTCACCTCCCCAGAGGCCGCTCGCGACCCGCGCGTGCAGCCTCATTATCTCTGCTCAAGCAGTTCCACAATTTTCAGATTTCTATCAGATTTAATACACCCGATCATGTGATTTCACAAGTAACAACATAATTCAAGCTTCAAGTAATTATGAAGTCACGAAAGGAGGTGATGGAGTAATGAATGAATGTAGAGCCATCGAACAATCACCCATTCAGCCCACAAAACCCGCGTTTCACCGACTCTACATTCTATCTGATGATCCTCATATCGCAATTTCTGACTGATGGCTCGTGCCCGCAACACCAATGTTTCCCTGTCCCCATATTCCCTCTTAGCGAATCCGTTGCTCGATTCGCCCTTGCTTCGCTATCCAAAAAAACTCAAGCAACAAGTAAGACTTCACCTGCAACACTCACGTTTCCCTGTCCTCATATCCCACCACAACTCGCCCCCTCTCTGATTTTTGCCCATATCGCTTCTATTTCCAATATCCACCTCAGACACTCCTGTATGCACAGACTCTTCGGTCTCCTCCTCCTTCGTTCCTCTCCTCCTCCCGCTGCTCCCACACTCCGCTCCCTTCTCCTGTCCGCTCTTGGCGACTGCGAGCACGTCTCGCGCCAGCCCGCAAGCATCTTCAGACTCTTCTATCGTCGTTGGCGCCGATTTCCTAGCTCAACGTCTATCCCGGATCCTTTATCGCAGATCAACTTCTTCTGAGAGCTTCCAGAGTTCAGAATCCTCCCTCGTCGCTGACGTCCACTTTTCAACCCTTTGCAAGTCTTCAGAGTCGATTTCTCCACGCTAACGGGGCGTCAGAATCCGCGACTTCCTCTCGGCTAATCGTCCCCCTAAGGAGAGGAGCACGATTATCCCTCTGGAGATCGCGTACAAAGGAACAACGCGACGCGAAACGAATAGGAAACACTAGCAATGTTTCTCCAGTTTGCACAGTCTCTCGGAAGTCAGAGAAACGAGAGAGTGCGTCTAAATGGGAGAGTCCGAGACGGTTATACGAGAAGCGACAACAGACGGGAGGAGGGATTAGACAGTGTTCATTTCTATGATCTCCTCCCGCTCAAATGACAGGGACAGCAGTAGTAGCGACATCAAAGACGGAAAGAAGACTGGATAGGCTCTCTCCTAATCGCACACTCTCTCACTCTTCCTAGCCTCCCTGAAAGCGCACAAAATGCAAGACACAACCACTGCTCAGAAAGCCAGAACCGCCAAACGAACAGGCCGGAAAATAGGAGATGCTGAGGATTAAGCCCCCGAAACACAGTAAAATGGGATGGCTTTGATGGGGAAAAAGAGGAAGGAAAAGAGAGGAGATGGATGGATTGAAAAAAAAACGAGGTAAAGGCCGGCAGCATATTCGGAAGAGGGGCCAGCTGGTGGTTTCGAAGCCAAATTTCGGGTTGAAAAGGAGAGGGCAATAAAGGGGAAATGGAGTCAGTGATAGATGGCAGTACGACTGGGCAATGAGCGGGTGTGTGGTGCAGTCGTCAATCTTGGGGAGGTTGAATTTTTGAGGACATTTGTGACCAAACACTGAGTGACCCGAGATGTCCCAGTATTCGAAACGCCGTTGCAACTTGAGACCGACGGGGGAAAATAAATGATTATTGGTTAAGCGAATCCGTAAGCAACACCAAATCGTGATCATCTCACAGAATAAGTGATTTGCCTGCAGCCATAGCGCGCCTTGTTGCACAATCAGATCTTAACGCATACAAATCGGAATTTTTTACGAGCCCTCTCATCTCCAAACGCGATATCAATCACTCGGAAGCATAAGTGCATATACCATAGCATTGCAACCCCAAATCAACAGGCGATGATTGATTCAAGCAAATCCGCAAGCAACACTAAATCGAAACCCATCTAGTCGAATAAGTGATCTCCATGCAGCTAACAGTGTATACCTGGTTACACCAATTAATTGCAATGCACGTATACAAATCAGTATTGAAGTGTGATCACTCTCCTGGAATTACAAGGGCCTACACCCAACCACTGCAACCTCCAATCACGCGATCGCCCTCCATTACGCTGTACTCCACCTTTTCGCCCAATCCGAAAGCGCAGGTGTCTCGGAGGTTGCCAATTTGCAGATGCAAAGCGCGAATGGGATTTGCGAATCAGGATCTGCCTCGCACGTTCCTCATGATCTCTCACTGGTCAGACAGGGCTAGGCACAAAGTGGAACCAAGAGCGCTAGATCATCGCTAGAAGGATAGGAAGTCATCTTGCCAATGCGTTGCCAGCTCCCAATGGCTCCATTTCACGCCGGGGGAAAGCAGGCGGGATTACGAGGCAGGGGAAGGGGAAGGGAGGAAGGCAGCAAAAAGTGATAGGTTATAACCCGCCTTGATTACGCGCCATTTATCACCAAAGCGAACGATCAGTGCCGCTTGGTTAGTCGGGGGCGCTACAAGAAGCTAGAAGGAAGGTTTGTGCTTCAAGGAGACTGGAAATAAAAGATGATTTCCAACTACCGCAATGGAGACGTTTCCCGGAGTAGGAAAAAAAACAACAACTAACAAGTATTGCAGCAATGAAAAGTGCTAGGCAAGACTTCGCTTCAGCAATATCACAAATTGACGATGATTCGGTACCAAAGCATTGTATCTGTGCCAGCCGCCGTAGAAAAAACTCAACATGAATGAATGAATGAATGAATGAACATATCTCTTATGGAATGAGCGCGGGCATCCAGAAATATCCCTCTAACCTCTATACGAGGGAGCTGGCAAGCTCGTGAAAAGTTCATTGCCCTCTTGGCTCCCTTTCTCTCCCTCTCTCTCACAAGGGAACCGCATAACCTTAATATGAAATTGGGCTATGAGCTATATACCATTCGAAAGAGCATCAAAATGTGAGTTGATCCACGTTTTCAAATTCTGCTATAGCGACCTGTGGTGGTCAGGAGATGTCACCGAAGTTTGCACTGGATTTGCACGAGATCTGGAAGACGAGCGGCGCAGTGCCTTGTGCACGTCTCACTCTCTCCGTTAACATGACCAGGTAGCCTAGTGGATAAGGTGTTGGCCCATTCGTTTTGAAGATCCCGGTTCAATCCCCCTTGGTGTCGGATCTTTTGCCCGATTTTTTCCGCGATCAATTCGCGAACCCGGCGCTGCTAGAGTGCAGAATATTCATTTCTTGAGTGATTTTTCTGTCTCCCTTTCCATTATCGATCGTTGTTAAGTTATTGTAGTCTTCCCTTGTTACGTTGTCTAATTTCCTTCTTTACTTTACTTTAAACTTTTCGATAAACTGCATAATCCAAAAGAGATTCGACGTCCGAACAATGTAAAACTGCGGCAAAAAATCGGGCAAAAGATCCGACACCAAGGGGGATTGAACCGGGACCTTCAAAACGAATGGGCCAACACCTTATCCACTAGGCTACCTGGTCATGTTAACGGAGAGAGTGAGACGTGCACAAGGCACTGCGCCGCTCGTCTTCCAGATCTCGTGCAAATCCAGTGCAAACTTCGGTGACATCTCCTGACCACCACAGGTCGCTATAGCAGAATTTGAAAACGTGGATCAACTCACATTTTGATGCTCTTTCGAATGGTATATAGCTCATAGCCCAATTTCATATTAAGGTTATGCGGTTCCCTTGTCAGACAAAAAACCCCGAGGCATCCGCGTAAGATGGCGTGCTTACGTGTGTAAGGAGGATGGAGGGATATTGGGGATGGGGGAGGGGAATGAAGGTGAAGGAGGAGGGAGGAAACTGAAAGGGAAGGAGCAATGTTCTCGTCTCTTAATTTTGCCTTATCTCTCACCAGTCAGAGAAGCGAGAAATCGTGGTGAAATGAGAGACTCCGACGGTAGTTCAACGGGATGGAGGAATGCTCTGGAGGCAAGTCAGGCGAGAAGAGGAAAAGGAGAAAAAAAAATTCCCTCCGAGGCGCAAAGGTCATGTGCATCTTGCAGTGCTCTGACTCTCTCCACTTCGCGTGCTCTCTCACTTTTTCTGATCAGCTAGAGACAATGGACTATTGAGAGGGCAAGAACACCGCAAGGGGCTGACGCCGGCTGATGCAAAGGGAATGCTCTCACTCCCTCTACTTTCCCACGATCAATCGCTTCGACTGGCCGACGAGATAGTATGACGAAATGAGAGAATCTGGTCGTGCAAAGGGTGAGAAAGTAAGGTGGAAGCAGAAGAAGAAGCGTCCAGGAGCCGATCAAAGACTTGGCACCGCGCTCCCTCCTCTCCCATTCTCAAATGCCACTGTACTAACGGCCTGGATCAAAGCTGACTTTATTTCTATCGATATAAAGATCAAAGATCAATTCAAATCTCCCTGAAGAAAAATCAAAGATCAATACTCCAGAACTACAAGTGGCCCGGTAGCAATCAATTGCAAAGGTGCTAGCGCTCGGGGTGCGAAAACGGTCAAACGGAGCGAACAGGGCGAGTGGGAAAAGTGGATCACATCGACCGGAGGAATAATCGTCTGGCTCTCTCATTTCACAGCACTCGCTCGTCGATCAGAGTAACGAGAGATAAGGCAATATGGAGAGACAAGAACTCTGCGGGGGCAAAAACGCCTCTGGGCGAGCGCGCGCGTTTCTCATGAGAGATAGAGGGAACACGAACACAGTGGGACACTTCCAGTGAGTGGAAGGAGGGGGGGGCAAAAAAACGGCAGGCAGCCGACTAGCGGTACCTCCTCCCCCTGTTCCTGAGGAGAGGGTTGGGAGGAATGGAATAAGAAGACGAAGATGAAGGAGTGGGAGGACGAGCAAACAGAAAATGGGTAGTTTTGGCACCAAAACCCGACGATTATTGGTTCGAAACCACCGAGTTATCTTACTAACATCGGACGGTACCTCCTTTTTCTTGCGGAAAAAGAGGGAGGGAGGGGCGAAGGAAAGAAGAAGGAGTGGGAGGACCTCATAACAGCAACGGCGCGTCGCAGCAGAAGAGACTTACTATGCGAGTAGTGTGAGAAAAGGAAAGTAAGTAAGTAAGCAAAGGAGCGAAGAAAGCAGAAGAAAACGACGACGAAAAAAAAGACTTCTGAAGACACGTGTAGGAAGGGGCAAACCTCCGCGTTACAGTCCTCGCGTCACGCCTCTTCCTTTTCCTACATCTGTGCACGTTCAATCATCAAATCAGGAGACTTTGCAGCGAACATTAGCGACATCATATCAGCACATCTAGAATCAACCCCAACAACAACACCCATCTATACGCAGTCTTCTCACGGGAAGCAGGAGGAGATGGAGGAGGGCCTTGGCGAGTTGTGGCTAATCACATCGGGAGGGTACATTAACGAATATACAATATATATCGACGTTAATGTATGCTCCCACATCTGTCTCCTCGCAAGGAGCAGGAGTAGGCTACGGAGGAGGGCCTCGCGAGGAGTTGTGCCTGCCTGGCTATAGGAGCTAACCGAATCATCGCCTCTCGCACGAGGCAGCCCCCCCCCCCTTCATCTTCTCTGCTGCTAGACTGAGCGAGAGATTACGGATATTGGAGAGAGTCCAGGCCCACCGATGGAGGGACAAGGAGGATGCGCGCATATTCTTATTTGAAGGAAAGACGAGGCGGAGGAGCACAACTTCATGTGCTGCTGTGTCCTCTTCTCCTCTCTTCCGTCTTTCTCTTATCCCCTCCTTCGCCTCCACATCCTTTCTCAAGTACTGCTCCCTTTAGTAAGAGTATAGAAGAGGAAGGAGGGAGTAGATCGAAACGGGGGCACATTCCATAACAATAGGAGGAGGAGGCCGGGGAGGATGCGGCGCCCAGTTATGATTAGGCCTTATTTGCCCGCCAATTCTTCCTTTATCCTGGCGTCTCTCAAAGTCTAGCCAGACTGAATCGTCAAGGCATCCATCACACAACCGGAGACCAAATATATATAGTGGCCTGACACTGATAACCGCAGTTGAAAGGAGTATTTTGAACACCTGAACATGGATATAATAATAATAATATTTATCCGCACGATGTTATGATTGTGGGGGGGGGGGGAGGGGGTGGGAGTGAACGGGGAATTAGAACAAGTTGAGTAATGCGAATGATATGCCCAACCGAGTAGATCATCTAACCTCCTTGCTCATCACGCTCATAAACTCTGAGTACTTCGTTGGAATCTTTCCCTTACGAAGCACATCATAAAGCACATTACTTATACGGTTTGCAAAACTTCTCTCTCGCACCTTCGTTTTGAACGGCTCTTTGCACACTTTATATCCAGCTCCTCTGAGATTAGACTTGCTCAGAGTAAGAAAGTGAGCTTGGTTGCGAGAAAGGCGCGAGTTTCCAAACAACAGTTCATATGCATGCTTGAAGTCATTTATCTTTCGTCGATAAATCAACGATTTCAATTTGAGCATTTCGTTACGTTCCTCTGGTCGCGGCCTATTTTCAAAATTATATCCAAAACACTTGTAACTAATCAGTCTAGTTACTTTGTTTTGCAGTTTTTCCAGTTTTCCAGCTTCTTTATCATGAACTGGAAAGGCGACACTCGGGCAAAATTCTACCATGGGTCTAACGTAGGTGGTGTAGGCATTCACCATCACTTTAGCATTATTCGTAGTAAGACCACGAAAGATAATATTAGCACGGGTTGCAGCTTTTTGGGTGACTATGTCAAAGTGGTCTTTGAATGAGAGCTCATCGTCGATTTGAATTCCAAGGTCCCTAATGGAAGACTTAGGCTCAATTTTTGAAGTGTTCAAAAAGTAGTCAGCTCTTGGATTTCCTTTGCCAATGTGAAGGACATTGCACTTTTCACTAGCAATACTCAGTTGCCATGTGTCACTCCACTTTAAAATGGCGTTTATACATTGTTGGAGTCTCTTGGGCGCGCTTAACTCATTCTTTTGAAAACCTATGAAAATTTTAAGGTCGTCGGCAAAAGTAAATCCTTTACAACCTTCTGCTTCAATTACACTCGGCAAATCTGCCGTGAAAAGGTTGAACAAAAGAGGACCAAGAACAGATCCTTGAGGCACTCCACTAATAACTGGTCTAGAATCAGAGAGCGTCTGGTTTACTCGGACTTTAAATACTCTGTTTGACAAGTATTCACGTATCCACTTCACCGTGAGCATGGGAAATCCCATTAGAGAGAGCTTTTGGATCAGTTTCTCATGGCTCACGGTGTCAAATGCTTTTGCATAGTCGAAGTAAATCACGTCTACACAATGGCGCTCGTCAATCGATTTAGACCAGTCATTTACCACTTCAATCATTTGAGTTTCCACGGAACGGTTTTTTCTAAATCCAAATTGAGTATCTGGAAAGATACCGTAGTTTTCGCAATCCGAAATCATCTGTTTAGCAATGCATTTTTCGAACACACGGCAAAAGAAACTAGTGATAGAGACCGGTCGGTAGTTCAATGGGTTCGAGTAAGGAGCCTTTTTCTTGAGAGGCGTAATCGTGGAGTATCGCCACCTGTCTGGGACCTCGGATAATTCGTATGACTTTCTAAAGATAATTTCAAGAGCCGCGGAAAGAGGAACAGCGGTCTCTTTAATGAAAATCATTGAAATGTTATCCGGAGTCCGACAGGAAGACGATTTCCACTTCTCAATCAGCTCACAGATTTCGAAACAACTGAACATGTCTTTGTACTCGTTCGAAACATTTTCTCTCGCATGCGAGAAAGGAGGCGTTTCGCCATTGTCTTTGGTGAATACTTTTGAAAAAGTTTCTGCCAATAGTTCCGCTTTGCCCATTTCTGATTCCACTTGATGTTGCATATCATCAATAAGGCAATCTACTGCGGAACTACGGACATTCGACAGTTTGGATTTAATGTAACCGTAGAATTTTTTCCTGTCCTTGGCCTCGATGATTTTTTTTTCTAAGTTTTGTTGGAACTTTGTAACCTCACGATTGTATTCAGCGTGAAGTTTTTCGAATTTTATTTTCGATGATTTTTTGTCGTCCATCAAAAATTGACTCCATGCCAAGTGCCGTCTTTTTGAAAGTCGGTGAATGTGGTCAGGCATAGGCTTTCCGGTTGAGTCAATTCGCATCAACGGAATATACTTCTCGATAATTTCATCGAGAAGCGTGATGAAACGTTCATACATTTCGTTTACGGTCATTTTTATTTCGAAAAATGCATTCCAATCAATGTTCGCGAGCAGAGTGTTAATTTTTCCGTAATCAGCTTTACGGAAGTTTTTAACATACTTTGCTCTTTGCTCCTCTGGGGCTAACAATAATTGGAATGAGAAGGCAGAATGATCTGAGTTGCCGTAATTCGGCAGCTGTTCGACATTCTGCACAACTGAATTTGAGTTCGAAAGCAGTAAGTCAAGAAACGCGTCTTTTCTAGTTGGCTTTTGAATGAGTTGAACGAGCCCAATTTCATCGCAACATTTGATAAAATCCGCACTTGCTCCACTGTAATGCTGTGTGGTTTTAGGCCATTTAATCTCGGGAAGGTTGAAATCTCCAACTATTACAGTTGGGTGCGCACATTTTGTATAGTCATCGAGCTTTTCCCAAATGTGCTCGCTACAAGCTTGTGAAAGTGCAGGGACACGGTAAATTAAAATGATCCGTGCGCTCTCAGTTCCAACTCGCAAATCGACGACAAGTATCTCATGCGAATCCAATTTGGATTCTGAAAAAACAACTTTAGAAACAATGCTACAGTGGATGATCATACATACACCTCCGCCACGTTTTTTGCCCCTGTCGCATCTCATTACACAATAGTTACTCGAAGATGACCCTATAATTGCCCCATCGGGGTCAGTTTTGCGCAGCCACGACTCAGTAAAACAGTACACGAAATACTCATTTACCTCTAATTGTGACTTCAAACAGCTATGATTCACCTCGTTTAGAATCGATCGAATGTTAGCGTAAATCACAGTAAGTTTAGGAGGCTCAGCACACTTGCCTACACCTCTCGTATTCAAAAAGGAGAGTTGAGCATGGATGAGGGAGGCCGACCATAAGACGCCGACGGGGAGGAAGCCTGAGTGTTGTCAAGGCGGTAATCACGGTAGTTCGTCACCCGGGAAGCCGGAGGACGCGCTCCGGAACTTCCGCTCATGACTCCACTCTGACCCCTCACAGTTGACGTTCTTTTGGCCGCCGAAGATCTACTCATGCCGGGAGAGTCGTAAGTGAATGGGCGATCGACCGAACACACCCTCTCTTCCTTTGTCAACGAGGGACGCATCCATACCCGGCCGAGCCTAAAGCTGGCCAGCAAGTGCCGTCTGCTTATCATCAGACCTTGCAATTTAGTGCTTGGCATGATGACCTTAGTCAGGCGACCCTTGGGATCTGGAGGTCCACTCGCTGGCATTCGAAAGACAGCCGTAGGGATCGCCTGGACGCCGAGGTGATTTAGAACGTCCAGTACGAGTCCCTTATCGTTCTCGGCCCTCTGTGAAGAGGACCAAGAGGTGTATTCTGGTAATCCATATATTACGACTGCCCTTTCCCGTTCGACTGTCTCGACAATTGCGCGCACATCACTCTCACTGCTCGAATTCATTCTAGGGGGTGCAAGAATAGTACGAGCGGTCGATGGGGCCATGGCAGGAATGGGAGGAGAGGGAATGAGGGATGGAGTGACGTTGGTAAGGGACGGGGAGGGCAAAGTTTCCAGCTTCTTTCTCAGTTCTTTGTTCTCTCGCAGCAATTCATCATGCTTCTCTTCTAATCCTTTCACTTTCCCACTCACGGCCTCCAATTGCACGCGCATCGCTTCGTGTTTGACTTGCATTGACTTCATAGCTGATCTCATCTCTTTGACGAGCTCGAGAAGAGGAAGAGCATCATCCGTCGTTCTCGTGAAGCGAGACAGGAAGGCGGTGAATCGAGTAGTCGGTGACGGCGGGATAGGCTGAGTGGAAGTTCGATCGGGAAGAGAAGAGGAAGAAAGAGAAGAATCAACCTCTTGAGGTGCCATAGTCATTGTAGTTTAGCCCGGCACAAGGCTACAGCAAACAGAAGCTTCTTGCTTTATTGAGCCGCAGCAGCGAAGAGACTTCACTCGAGGGTCGATTCCATAGCGAGAAATTGAGAGCGACCGGTCGAGACGAGAGAAAAACTCGCGAATGAGTACGCGAACATATATAGTAGTCTGATTACCGGTCAGGCTGTTTCGAAATTGTATGGTCCCCCATATTCCTCGTTCCCACAGTCCCTTGCAGACCACCCGATCAGTGACCCGACCCGGGGCTCTTCTCACCTTACGGTGTCCCCTCTAATAGGCCCCTTTCACTGATCCCTTCATTAGGGGGCTGGCAGGGGAGGAGACAGGGGGTGAGGGATACGGCCTCTTGACTGGTTCGTTCCTTCTACCACAAACAGGGGCATACGCATTGTTCTCGCCCCATCAGACCTCTGCTCAATATGCTAATGCGATTCGGGCAGTGGTTTTCGCTATGAGAGCAATCTGGTCACAACAATCGACGAATAGGCCAGCACCTCCTAGGTTTCACGCTCATTACAAAATCAGGAATCGGCTTTGCAGAACAAAGGGACGCATATAGCCAACAGTAAAAAAATAATTGATCCCCTGCAAAAGAAGCTGTTCAATTACATGAGCAGCGATTCGACTCGCACCACTTGCGTTTCAGCCACGCTACAAGATCAACAGTCGGCATTGGAAATCAATGATGCGCCGGAAGAAATGGCAAAATACAACTAAAACCACTTCATCCAGGATATCCATCTACACTATCTCCCTCCCGCACGCCCGTGTCACTTCCCATCCCCTTAAGTGAGTGAGTGAGCGCGATCAATCATGCACTGACTGATCAGGCGGGACAAAGGTCGTACTCTCCTCGATTCACACACTCTCTCGCCCGGAACAGACCGCCTATTACTCGGATCAGGGCAGAGAAGGCAGAGAATGGCGATCGCGATTGTCACGGACATGTCGACGCTCTTACGCAACATTCCGCACAACTCGATTATCATTTTAAAAAATTAAAATAGCTAAACCGCACTTGCGAATAAAGCAGTCCTCATGTCCCTATGAGCGTGCCGCTATTCCATAAGGTATACTATTCACCCATCAACGATTCCAGCATCATCCAGCACAACTGCTGCTTCATCCTCGCAACAACCTCCTTCACTTCAGTCTCTGCTCAATTGTTTCCTTTTCTTTTGTTTCAACCTTCAGATATTTCCTCCCTCGTCTCCTCACCTCACGTCACGCGGCGTGGGTGCACCCTCCCTATTCGGTAGCCTCTCTTACTATCCTTCTGCAAACAGTCTGCACTGTGGCCTCCTTGAGCCCTCGCTCTCCACACTCTTTTGCTGGTCAGCCGTCACGAGAGATCACGCTCTATAGCGAGGTCCAGACCATTTCCTTGACCACTGCTCTCCTATTTTCATCTGCTCTCTTGCAGGCCTTTCCTGGTCAGACAATGTCGAGATAGCACTCACAATCGAGAGAGACCCTACCACATTTCCCCTCATCTCCTTATGCACGGGCGATCGACCGCGAAGGGAGAACAGAGGGCGACAAATGGTTTGCTGATCGTTTCTGTATGCGCGCGTGTATTAGCCCCCCCCCCTTCCTTCCGTCTTAACCCTTCCCTTTGACACGTTCGGTATCGGTTTAGCCCCCCCCCCTTCACACACAGAGGAGAATGAGGAGGAGGTAATGGGTTAGAACTCGGGTTACAACTTGCAAGATCTTCACTTTTTGAAACTTCACATTCAACTCATGATATCAATACTAGCTGGTCACGCTTGAATCAATCGAGATTCACAGTCCACTCCCCACTTGCCATCATCAACCTGCCAACTACATGCTTCCCCTCACCAAGACAAGCGGGGCAGTGTCAGCCGGGGGATGCGGGAGGACATCTTACACTCCAGTCCACCCTTCCTCTACTCTCGGCTGGTCTCGTCATAATCTGACAGCTCCTCGTCCTCTTGCAGGGCTCTTCCTCCCTGACGCCTGCTATCCTTGCTCATCTCCATGAGTTCAGTCATGCCTGGGATCTGGCTCAGTGTCAGACAAATTCCTCCCCATTCGCCCTTCACATTAAGGTTTTTGATCGCTTCTTGATTAATCATCATTGCAATCCTTCTTCCAGAACCCTCCGATCCCCTTTGCATCCCGGCCTTTCCCTTGCCTTCAGAAGTGCACTTCCTGCTCTCATGGGTTCATGTTTCCCCTACTTTCAAATGCAACAGACTGGGTAGCACGCTTGGGCGCGCTACTATGTGCAACATCTGATTGGGATGTAAGTGCTTGTCTCGGGGAACGCAGTCTTTACTGCTTACAACCCCCTTCCTCCTTGAAGAATCATCTCCGTCTCTTGCTTTCGCACACTATCTCGTCTTCTCCAGCCGCCTTGCCCGTTTGCTAACGAGCTTCAGCTGACCCCTTACTCCCTCATGTCCACTTCTCTGGGCTCTCTCCGTTTCGCCTGCTCTCTCGCTCTTTTCGCTTTTCATGCATTCGCAACACAGTTGCATATGGCGGGAATGATCGAGTGGGGCTACTCGCTGGGCTCTCGCACAACTGACGTGAAACATTGGGCCCGAGACGGGTTGGATTCGGGAGAGGGCGAGCAATACTCTCGTCTCTTCATTGTGCCTTATCCCTCGTCGGTCAGGGAGAGAAGAGAGAATGGCGAACTGAGAGAGTCAGACCAGCCATCGAGAGGGCCAAACTCTCGTCCTCGCTAATGACCGCACAACATGAACTAATGACCGCGCAGGCAATAGCAACATGTGCGCGCAATTAATTGCTTCAACATTACTCTATTTTGCACTACGGAAGGTCTGCGCATTGGAATAGCAACCCAGCCGGGGGTATGATCACAGCACCAAAACAACTGGTGAAATAAGTACAATAAGTAATAAGTGAATAGTATGTAGTATGTAGTAAGGATGTAGTATGTAGTAAGATCGTGCAGAGAATTGCAACATGGACGCACTACAAATTGCTTTGATATGTGATTTTAACTAAGATGACGTGCCAACACTAACAAAACCACAACAACGAGGATATGAAACTATCCCGCAGCACCCTAATCAACTGGTGGCATCAACGATAATGAGTTTCGCGATAGAGTGAAAAATAATTGTTGAAGTTCGAAGCTTGTCTGACATTAACAGGCGTACACAACTATACGATAAATGTCATTGCTGCAACTCGCAACCACCAGCCGGCCATGAACCCTAAACGTTTTCTCTACTACTCAGCATCAAAGACGCAGCAGGGAACACATAAAATCGGAAATATAAAACCACCCTGCAGCAAGTAATCAACCGGTAGCTAGCAACTGGTTATCAGCGCAAAGATCTCAAAACCATGCGTAAATTCAATTTCGAATTACAACTCCATCCAGGCATTGACAAACTCCCATCATCCGGAATACATCCCCCATCTGGAACTCACAACCACCAGGACCTCAAAATCCCCATCCACACCAAATCCTTCCCTGATACCGCATATTCCAATACCAATCAATAATTACCAACACAATTTCCCCTGATACCGTATCCCCCCAATCAATCGACAACTAACTTCATATCTGCTGCTCCTTTCTCTCTCTCTCTCTATCCTCTGCTAGTCTCTTCTTCTTCCTATCGTCGCCTACGTCGGCCCATTCGGTGGGGGAACGAGCAGATCAGCTGGTGAGCTGCAAATACGTTTGATTGATTTTCAGGTTTTGGGAGCCCAATTCAGAGCCTCTTTGAGCTCGATGAGTTGCAAATAGCCATGTGATTAAGATTCACTATTGCAAATTTGCTTGATTTTAAGGTTATCCGACTCGGAGCTACGCACATTCCTATTCATTTTTTTACTAACATGAACATTCCAGGGTTGACTGATCCCCTATTTAGCTGAAGCACGGGGTTAAAGTACACCCAATACTCACCAGTCGGAGGTAGATCAGCGGAGATTATCGACCAATCGACGAGATTATCGATTGAACGACGAGGACGTCACGCGCACGCGAGCGAGAGAGACTGCAATGAGAAATATTCAATAAAATGATAGCCAAAATCATGACGGAAGAATTGGACAGGTCAAGAATCACACGGGGATATGGCGAGGCAGTAACACGGATGTGCGTTGCGCAATCAGGATTGGTGTAATTCAACAAGAAATATGAAACTGATTATTTCAAACAAGTTCGCAGCTAACATATCCCAATTAAGGAACACGAATTCGATTGGTATTGTTAGAGCGGCCCAAGGTGCATCGTTACTTCGGACACAACGCCGGTGTATCATAAGCGCGCAGCTTGAAATCGATCGGTTGAAAAGATGTGTTGCAATTCTACCTGCTGCAATATTGCATAAACTCGCACAGCCCCTAAATAAAACATGCGAGCAACGCAAAAGCAAAGGTATCTTTTCGAAATTTTATAAAGCAAACCGCCGTCGCATCGCCTCTCCAGTCCCAACTCCCCTTCACACACGAGCAGCACAATGCCACCTAGTAGCTACCAGCAACGTATTCGCGCCATAAAAGTTTCCCAAACCCGTCGAAATATCCCCCAGCCACAACGCCCCAAGGAAGCTGCAATCTACGTACGTTCCCCCCCCCCCCCCCTCTGAATCATCATGCCGTCATTGTCGAAATGAAGGAAGAAAGGGGGTCAGAAGGGAAAGAAAGGGTGAAGGGGAGAAAAGAGGACGCAAAGAAACACTGATAGACCGAGATGAATCACAGGCAAGGAAATGGCAGAGGATTCGAGGATTGGAAGGGGGGGGAGGGGGGGGGGGTTCAATCGATACAGATGGGTCGAATACTGTGTGTGTGGCAAGCCACATTCGAAGGGTTAGAGTACAAATTTTAAAAAAAAAAGCAACAAACATTAGATGGTGTTGAGGGCATAACTATTCAATCCTTTTCCATAATGCCCGCCGGCCCCTGACCTACCACAAATCAGCTCGTTTCCTCTAGACTTCCTCCCTGCTGCCGCCCTCAATTTCGCCGCATATCCCCTCCAATCGTAAAACAATAGCCTGCGGGCATGTGAAATTGGCCAAATCTCGCGCGAGCAATGAGGAAAAAGCGCTCTGCTGTATCCACCAATTTTAGCTCACAGACTTATTAAGGATACATGTAATGATATAGTCTGGCAAGAAACACTACTTTCACGATGCATTCGCGTTTCCCTATTACTACAACCTCGCCATTTCTGATGTGGGCCAGTCCTTCATCGGTATGGCTAATAAAACAACTACATAATTTTGTATACAATACACAGGTATACTCGGGGCCTACTTGCGAAAGCGACGGAGGGGGGGGGGGGGTAACGAAGCCAGCGGAATGGACACTGTGTGAGGGTGAAGAAGAGTCAATGATCTGACTCTCTCATTTTCACCTGAACTCTCTCCTTCTCTGACCGACGAGTTAGTATTGTGAAGTGAGAGAGCGGGACAATTGTGAAGACACCTCTTGTTCATGCACACACACATACAGAGGACTGGAGGGGAGCAAAACTGACGGGAGGCGAGAGACAACGCGAGGTGGAGAGCGCAGACAGAAGGAGTGCGCAAGACAAAGGCGGACGGGTAAAACGGTCACTCACTCCCCTCCCCCCTCTCGCTTCTCTAGGAGATTGACAGTTCAGACTCGACAATGATTCACGTTTTTCAAATTGGGAGGATGCGCGTTTCGAGCAATCTATTAGTCCTAGTGCAAAAGCATTGGATCAATGTTTCCCCAGACCCTCCTGGATAAAAATTAGACAACGAAACTTAGTGTCTACAACGTCACGATGGATCCTTGAAAGTCAATAATGTGTCAGCAATCTCATAGAATAAAAAAACCAGCAATGATTCACGTTTTTTTTTCAAATTGGAGCGTTTCATGCGATCTACTAGTCCTAGAGTGGATGTATAACAGCAATCATCGGCCCGATCTTGAACTATTAAAAAATCAACCAGAACTTCTCGTGTTTCAGCAAATCTACAAGGTCACGGTGTATCCTCACACAGCAATAGGCCTCCGGCTGTCTCATCAAATAAAAATAAATCTACAAAAATAACCTCCTTCTTCACCTACGTCAATCGCGGCTCACCCTTGCACATACTCTTCTGTACAGTAAGTAGTAAGCCCTACGAGAGTTGAAAAGAAGAAGAGAAGGGAACGGTTTAACGACAAGAGAACCGAGGGTGGCTACACTTCTCTCCGTTCCCCCATGCTCTTTTGCTAGTCAGAAATATAGCAAAGGAGCTGCGTTCTCGTCTCCCCATTACGCCTTATCACTCGGCGGTCAGAGAAACCGAGAGAGTAAGTCAAAGCGAGAGAGACAGACCATCTATCTCGAAATCAGCACAGAAAGGCAGATCAGAAACTCGCGAGCGAACGCGAAAGACCTCCAAATGCGCGGTGCACACAGAAGAAAGAAAGAAATTACTGGAGCACAGCAGCAGGGGTAGCAACAAAAAAAGAGGCGGGAAGGTGAGAGAGTGCGCCGGTCGAGGAGGCTCTAGAGAAAGAGACAAGAAGAAGAGTTGGTGGAATGAACACAACCCCGCTGTCAGTTTGCATGTTCGCTCCCTCCTGCCCCGACTATGAATAGAAAGGGTGCAGAAAACAACAGAAACTATGCTCCAAGACAACGACTCGAACAGTAAATGCACAACATGATTCACGTTATTTCAAACCGGGAGGACGCGCGTTTTACGCAATCTACTAGGCCAAGCGCGCGGGCGTTGCAGCAATTGTCGTAGGACCCCAACATTAAAAAAAAATTCACCCATAACATTCATCATTCAATAACAATTCATCGGTATAACATTCATCACAAATAATAACAAATAATAAACAAATAACATTCATCGGGTCTGACATAACCCCCTCGACTCAACTTTCGCTTCACGTTTCCTACTCAAAAATGCCCGTGGGAAAGGACGTTTCCACAGTTCTTAAACCCCTTTTCGGGGCCAAAAGCTCCACGAGCAACCCTCGAAAAGCCCTCCTTCCTCATTCCAAAGTGCAACTTCGGCCGACTTCGAGCGACTCAACAATATTTAATGCAAAATTGCTCGCCGAGGTGCGAAAGGGCATTTCGTATATTGCAACTTTTCCGTCACTTCAAGTTAACGATGAAAAACAGCGGATAAACATCTGTCCAACTTCCGGACGAGCTTTGATAAAAAAGTAGTAGCGAGACAAATCGCAAAGTTGAAAGTACGCCAGGAATCCGACGACATTTGACCCTATCTGCGACTAATATCGACGAGATATTCCGAAGTTGCAGGGAAGTTGTAGATAGAGAGTGGGGAAAGGGAAGAAGGGAGAGGGGACGGAGGGTATCAGTCGCCTCAAAGGCTCAATGAATGGGCTGTCATGTGTCTTTTTCTGCATTGCTTGTCTACTCGAGTCTCTCTCTCTCGCTATCAAAACTCTTGCGGGTTACCTAATGATGACGCAATGCCTTCGTATGTATTCCTTAACTGGTACCACTTATCATCTATTCCCTTGCTATTCCCATCCATGCCTTGGGCCGGTTGTAGTAATCCCATCAAAAGATTTGAAGACGAAACGTCAGATTACTGCTGCAAGTCGCGTTTGCGTTTCAGAGTTAGCACAAGAACGCCCACAACATCAACAAGACGATTCCTCGGAAGTAGATTTTCTAAATCATTATAAAAATGAATGGCAAACGGTGACCAAGTTGCATCGCGTTTCAGAATCAACGCAAATATTCGCAAAGCAATCAAAAGTCAGTACGATCGAGGTCGCTTCACAAAACAAAATACCAACATAGTAGGGGATTCGCATTTCAGCGCCATCACAAACGCATCAGGTGCTGCTATGCAATGATATCTCTCTGTTAGCGATTTGAAAACATCACCCAACCAGCCGTCAGTCGTCTGGTCACCTCCCCTCACTCAGCAAGAGTGGATTTACTCTCACTCCCCACTAGCTTTGCAGCACGGCAAAATAGCCTGACAGGGGCTCGACACCGTCTCTTCCTTTCCCGGCATCTCTCGCCAACAAGGGGGAAATCGAGTGAACGACCCCTCACAGCGCTGCTGTGTTGAAATCGCGACACGCTGAGTTAACAGTAAGGGGTACAGTTATCCACTAAATCAATGTACTTGCTTACTGTGAGTATTCAAGACCAATTGGCATCAATAAAGAGCAATGAGGAGCAAAAGCTCAACCGAACGCATCACCTTTTGACTCAAAGAGGGAGCGGCTCTCGGTCAATTCACGAACCCTCTGACAATGAGAGGCCTACTGACGAAATAGCGCACAAATGAGGAGGGCGCTGCGTGCTTTGCGGGCAGGCGGGCGGTCAAAAGCTACATTAGAAACAACGGCGTGATTAGGAGAGGACAGAGGGCGGTCTATCGAGCTAGAGACCCGGCTGAATGAAGAGACAGGGAGAGGGCAAAACGGAAAGAAGCGTTCAAACCCCTTCCCCTCCTCTTCCCATCCCCGCTGATGGTCTGGGAATGGATCAGGGGGGAAAGGATGGGATGGGGGAAGGAAGAAGATCCATTCTGTGAAAAGGAAAAAAAGAGCGAAATAGTATGCACATCGGAGAGAGCGGCGGGGAAAACGAGACGAATCGTACAGAAACAAAGGCAAAAAAGGGCAGGTGCGCTTATTACTCATACCGATTTCGCACTTTCAGGCGCTTTGTTAAACTGACAACAAAGCGCGTTCTCCAACATGTATCAGAAACAAGAAAAAGAAGTCAAACACGCAGCAGATTCACACTATAATGTCCCTTAGGCTACACCTACTTTAACATATTAAACAAAACAAAACAACAAATCAAAACAACACCACTCGCTACAAACCTCCCCACAATCAGCCACTACACGCCCGGGGCGGCTAATGTTCCCTCTGTCTCTCCCAGTGTCTCCGCTCTCTTTCTCCGCCTTGCTCGAGTAGCCATCTCTCACCCTTCCCTTGTCCCTCGCCTCCCTTCTCTCTCTCTCTCTCTCCCCCCCCCCTCCCTCCGCCTGTCCACTCTCTCTCTGGGGCATGGACAGGGGGCGGAGCTGAGAGAGGGGGACAGAGAATCGAAGATGTCTCCCTCTCTGCGTCTCTCCTTTTCTCCCGCTCTCTCGGCCCTTCTGACCAGTGAAGCTCGAGATCGCCCGGAACATTGCTCCTCACGCGTGCGCGTCTCTCTTGTCTCTCCGCTCGCTTGCGCAAGACTAGCCCTTGGGGGATCCCTTGGAGGAAGGGGAGGCACAAGGATCTCCCGAGACGCGAGTGAGTGGAGGGAATTTCCGATAACCACCCAGAACACACGCGCTTTATCTCCCCCGAGTGCCCCTTCCAAACATACTCCCCTCACACTCCCTATCCAGAAGAGTGAAACATTGTGAATAAATGAGCGATGACGTCATCGCATAGGCAATGCAATGCAAACACATAGTAGGAAATGGGATAGATCGAGGGAGGGAAAAAGTAGCCCTTAGGGGCGGATTTACTCTGATCCCATTGCTACACGCACACACATGCAAACACGGTATGAATGGGTGCAGTCAGGTGGGAGGAGAGAGATCAGTAGACAGTTCTTTAGGGAGGAATATCGTGGCAAGATTGCATATGAAACGATGGCTTGGACATGAAGCGCCGGTGCAACACGAAATTGACAGGAGATCAGTCGACAGTTATTTCCCGTGGAATATCAAGTAGCTGTATGCCGAAAGATACAGGAGAATTCTAATATTTTCGACGCTCACGACAAGTACTACCGATGGAACATGAAACGCATGGTGAAATAAGTGTAGCTCTCTCGCTCCGGATATCAAGTAGTTGCATTAAAATTCTAATTATATGTACTACGAGATACGAAATAGAACAAAATTGCACAGAACTTAATGATATGAACTTGCAGCGCCGCTGCAACACGTAATCAATAGGAAACCAGTTTGGCGCAGAACATCAATGTGTTTATTTTTCGCAACAATGGGTACAGCCGATCACAGCCTATCCCGACACTCTTAACAAGGCGTGCCCATGAAACATGAAAGTAATGCGGCAATGATTCTGCGGAACTGTACTCGAATGCATCGAAAACGCTCTCGATGGTTCGAACAAGTAGCTCTGGTGAAGCATAAAATGAATGGACCTAGTGTGCATATCCCAGCTCTGCACCAACAGAAATTGATATTACGACACAGAAGAAAAGAAGAGATCGTGAGATCCCCGCACGCTTTGCTTTCGTACCGTCGGTGCAACACAAAACTAATCAGGAGGAAGCAAAGCAACGAATGGGCTGCCACTCATTTGAAAAAGTTGTTGGCTATACAGTGATCGATCGAGACTGATCGAGGCAGACTGATCGAGGTTTGCATTTACGCATCGACCTAGAAGCAACCATGCGGCACGAAAGGAACAAGTCTTGTTGCAATTGTTTTCCTACGAAAATTCATGGAACTATTGGAAATTGCCAAAAATATCAAACAAGTGGACCTACCCAAGCAGCAAATATAGCAATTCAACAGTTATTTTTTTGACTCGATCAAGAAGGACCACTGCGAATGACCTCAACCGCTCAAACAAGTGATACCGCTGCAAAACTAAACCTAATGGGTGCAATAAAATCAATTCGCCAGCTATATTATTATTATTTTCGTGGAGGAGCACGTTGATCATCGCCAGTATCACTATCTTTCTACTAAGTGATACCCGTGCAACACGAATCCCACAGGATCAACGATCACATCCACCCACCTCTGCGCGGATCGAACAAAAGACGTCTACTACAGTGGAAATTAGAAAATGCAAAACAACAAACGGCTCATCAGCAATACTTTTTAGGGGAGATCAGATCGCAAACAAATCGAAAACGGCCTCTACCCATCTACTAAGTGATACTCCTGCAACACGAACCCCACAGGATCAACGATCACTCACTGCGCGGATCGAACAAAAGACGCCTTCTACAGTGGGGAGAAAAGGCGTGGGTAGGGGGGGGGGGGCGATGAGTGTATCAACCTTTGCCCCCACACCCTCCTCGAGAAATGATCTCACAGATTACCGCGCTCTTTCGTCTCTCTCACCGGCGAGAGAGCATTGCGAATTGAGACAGTCAGACGATAGTTCGCCTCACCTCTCTCTTCTGATGACTAAACCATTCCTTCCACAGGTGGAGATGGCAAGAGAAAGGACGCGCATTCCACCCATAAGAAGTTCAAGAAAAGCAACTCAGAACCCGACCCTATAAATCATGGGAATGCTGCGAGAACGTGGTCATTAAATGTTCTCCCAAACTCTAACGCGAACTCGAAACTGTAAGGCATTTTCTGAGATTCAGTCCCTTCCCAAGGAAAAAAGAGTAGGCTAGTGGCTACTGAATGAATAATGGCGATGCGTTAAGGGGTCGATTCGAAGCAAAGAAAGAGAGAAAAAGGTGCGGGGCTCTAGATAGAGGGTCATCATCTGATCAAAGTGACCGATAACGGGCGGTGGAAACGACGGCGAAATACACCGGAAACGATTGCATTTTGTGCCGGAATTAGACAGAATTTCGAAAAATAAATTTCGAACTCTTGCAAGGCCCGACAACAATTGCAATCAGGACAAGGAATGATCATCCAAAAACATGACTCACATTGCGAACACCATACCAAAAACAGTTCACAATGTCCATTCTAACATACGGTCTCTAGTATCAATTGTTAGACACTGCCAGGGCAGAAATTCAGGTCAATTCATAAAAGGAGCTGGCCTCGCACGCTTTTGAACAGGTCAAAATACAGTTCATAACCGCCATTCCAAGGCCTCCCCAAGTAGGATCAATAGTCGGCGAACGGAGACAGTAAAGAGAGGAAGTAATAGTAGAAGGTCGGGTAAATGGAGAAGAACGCGAACCGAGATGAGGGATAGGGAGGAAGGGGGAGAGGGGAGGAGGCAGGAAGAGATGAGAGTGGATTACCGGGTCAGGCGAGCAGTCAGCCGAAACCCCGATGTCTGCCTGCAGAAAAAGTCAAACCATTTCTGGACTGTAGTAAAGCACTGAGAATTCAAGCATTCAGGATTGATCCAATCGCATGATGGAAAGAGTCATGCAAACGACAAGTGAATCTGCATTTATTTTATAAGAAAGGAAAACGGAAGAGAATTGTGTGCGATCCCTTTCCCTTGGACAAGTAGAAGGGGTGAAACCCGAATCACTCAGTGATCCCCAAGAAATTAAGGGTGCGATGTCTCAATCAGATTAGGATATGCAAGAAGCAGCAGTATGTATTATAAAATAACAGGTGAACCAAGGGGAAAACGAAATCGAAGGAAGCCTCTTCGCCTTGATCAAGTACTATGGCCGAAGCACAAAGCTAACAAGTCGCGATACCGCATGGAAAAATATCTATTTTCCCACCCACCGTCCATCTTTCATCGGGTATGAATCTCTCACCATCCACACCCTTACCGTTCCTCTTCACACTCTCAAACAGTCTGACAAATATTATTCCTCCCATCGTTCCCTCGATGCGGCGAAACGGTTTGATTCTCTCAATCTCCCATGCTCTTTCGCTTCTCTGATCGATGAGTGAGTATTGCCAACTGAGAGGGTCAGATACCTCGAGGCGGCAGGCGACTATTCATACTCTGCGGAGCAAGAGCGATGGTTTGATTCGGGCCCATTTTCGATTTGCACTCATTCTCGACTGCACTGATCGACGAATGAAATTGGAGGAAGCCAGCAAACCGATGACTAATATCACAAACGATCACAGCTGCTATGATAAGAACTCAGTGATACAGTGAGCGAACAACGAGGTGGAATAAAAACCAGCCCCAAATATTTCGAATATGATCAACGCGTGAAACAGAAATTATACATCCCTCGAAACGTAAACGCTACGGAAATATTTCTTACTTTATACCATGGAATATATCGACAAAATTGCAGATATTCCAATCTTCCCAAATACTAACACCGCGTGAAACTTCAGTGTGCATACACAGTCTTCCACAATAAATACTTGAATTCCTAACGGTAGAAGGAGAGAGAGAGAGGAATGGTGCATGGACGAATACTTGTTTAAAGACAGAAAATCGCAGACATACCGAACACGATCAACTTTAAATCGATATCAGATCAGCATGAAACATTGGTTGGCCTCGTCTACTCACGAACAGCGAGAATTATAACCATTTTTAGAGCTCCACTAGTGATGCTAACGAGAACCATAATCGCATATGGATATCGCGTGAAGACCCCTTCCACACCTCTTTTTTCTAAGTGTGAGCAGCGAAGAACTATCGAATACCAACAAGCCCAATCTCACATCAATATCGCGTGAAACCTCCGTTTGCACCCCCCAATAGACTGGCTTAAAATTAATTATTCAGTTAGTTTTTTTTATTTGTCCAATACAAAGGGATTGAATTGAAAACGCTGAAGTCCTCGCGACTATCACTACCGAGTGAAGCTTCAATCTACCTTTTCCACAAACAACTGTGCAGCGAAACAACATTCGAGAGCAACGCGATCTGATCGAAAACTCTCAAACCTAGTCTCTAATCAACACCGCGTGAAACCTCCATTTTCCATTCACCCCCGCGTCTAATGGACTACCGTGCAAACTCACTCTCTGGGGGTAGGGGAATAGGGGGAGAAAGAAAGACTACTTGGCCTATCTCTGACTGTGCTCCCTCCCCCCCCCCTTCCCCACTCGATTGTGTCAATCGACAAACATCGAGAGAGATAGGCCGGAGGAAGCTTGATCGAGGTGGGGGGGGGAGCATGTGCACAGTCATGATCCATCTCCATCGGGTGTGTCCATCAGATATACTACTGCAGGTCACGCGAGTGGAAATGTAGCGAGAAAAGGCCTACGTGATAGAATTAGCGTGCACTTATAATCATCTAGGATAGATGGACAACGATCATCCGAAACTGTATCCAAAAAATACAGCACTAAAAAAAGAAGATTACGGTGCATCAGTGCCGATGAGTAATAGGGATCAAGAGACGAATAACATGGGTACAGCCATGCACTTTCAGTTGGCAGAGGTAACGGTACCATAGTAGGTTGCTAACATCTCATCAGCAATTCATTTCCACCACCCTGGGTAAGATATAAAATTGGTTGGATGTTTCGAGCAGCGATGACCATACAATTGTTATTCAGCAAGTATGGCCGAATACAACTGGTCCTAGAAACACCAACCGACCTGGTCAAATGCGGCAACTGTGAACCTACAATCTAACATCGCATGCATTTCAGCAGAATCAACCAATGCCGTCCAGATTCAGACACGGTCATACAGAGTACGTGCGAGAGATAACGGGAACTCGAGAGACCGCAGAGAAAGAGAGCGGAAAGAGATAGCACTGATATCGAGGAGAGCATCAAACTGCGAGGTTTATCTCCAAGGCGCCATCGCTATCTCTACTGTCAATCCTCGAAAGTGGGGAGAATATTATGATTCTCTTACTTTCCCATTCTCTATCGCGTCACTGGCCGATGAGATAGCATGGTGAAATGAGAGAGCAAGAATAAAGTTCGAAAATAGCGATACATCAAAGGAATCGGGCAGTCCGAGATTGGGTGCAAGCACTGACAAGATCGCAACAATATCCGTAATAGCTCTCAACAATACTTTACTGACAATATGTCCACGATTGCAACAAAAGCGGCGCCTGTATGCTTCCCGATAGATTATTTGGGTTAAATGAGATTCGCAACGCACATTAATGGAAAAACGATCACACGATAATCAACGATGTGCGAAACCTAAATTCACCCTTTCGCAACCTCCGTAAAATTCCGTCCGTAAAATTAGTCCCAAATAACGTGGCGCATTTGCCCTCTCTTGCCGAGCCTCTCTCTTGTGCCAGAGTATGGCGTAACATCTTCCTCCTAGCCTCCCCTCGCCCTCTTCTCCCCTCCCTCCCCCTCTCCTAGCCTCCCCCTCCTCTCCAATCCCTCTTCCTCCCCACCAGATGGTCATTGAAAGTGGGGGCCGGCCGAGGCGGGGCGGACAGGCGAGAGACAATGGAAAGGGCGGAGAGGGCAGGGAGATAGAAGGGGGGGGGGGGAGATAGATAGGATGGACAGAGGGGGAGCACGATGAAATTCACGCCTGCTCTCTCTCTCGTGTCCAAGGCACGGATGGGAGGGAAAAGATGGCTGGATTAGGTTTCCATTGAAAACGGTAACTGATGATTACGAAAAAAATCGAAAATTAGTAGACTACTGATGCAGTGAGGTAGCATTGACCCCAAGAATGAACGTCTAGTGTATCAACCATAGACGGGGAGAAAAGATGGAAAATATGACTGACAACTGAACTAGAAATAAGTTGTTGTAAAAACAGAGAGAAACTAGATTCTAGAGTTACTAGAATCGAGGCAATCAGCGGCACATTCTTTTGAAATAAATCTAGATCCGGAATCCACGTACCTACGCCAAGTTTCGAAAATACCTCTTCTCGGGATAATCGATTATGTTGTTTTTTTAGAATCAAGCGACCTATAATCCTGGAATGAGAATACTCTGATCTAGTAATCCATCGGCGAAACCAGAACCAGCCGAGTTGTTCAACCTAGAGCTTGGCCAGTGTGAAGTCACCCTCATAAATTTTGCGCAGCCGTCCTACTACGAATTGGATGAAAACGGGCTAGCGGGCGGCGGAAGGGGGGGGGGATCGGAAGGGGAAAGTAGTGAACAAGTGACTCGCCCACGCTGTGATACCTATGTACAACTGGGCAACAGTTGCGCAACTAGGCAAGTTCAGGAAAAATAGAAGGTGAAAAGAGTTTCGAATGGCGTTTTACCCGCGAGTGGCCTACGAAAAAGTGCATGATAAATGACCTCGTAACGAATTCGGTGTGCCTTGCCCATCTATCCGCCGGTAAACCAATCAATAACAGTCCTATAGCTATAGAGCGCGAGGGGGAGAGGGAAGAGAGATAGGGAGGGATCATATCCGAACGATTGAATAGAGCGCGCATCAATTCCAGTCGGGTTGAAGTGAATTATAGCTAACGCAGGAGTCAGTCAGCCCCAACGGTTCCTACTTTTCGAAGGGCAGAAGAAATAGCACAATGTTAGTGTAGAAAAGCGGGGTGAAACACGGGGAAGAGTGATAAATGAGAGACGGGATCTGAGGGGGGGGGGGGAAGGGGGAGAAAAGAGACTCACTTGCTACTACAGCCGACGACGACGCAACACTTGCACCCGGGCAGTGTAAGGCTCTCGGACCTGCAATCAGCCTTGCATCAGCCATAAAAATAATAACAATATAGAAGAAATATATAAATATTAATAAAAACAAACCACAACTAAAATACAATATTAAATAGTAAGCGACGAGAAGAAAAGGCCTGCAATAGCTGAGAAGGGTGCGTTTGAAATGAGAGCTGGGGTGGATTTGGTGGATTCCAGGGCCGAAATTCGAGCACTTTTCGAGAAGCTCAGTTGAAATGTGAGCAAACCAGGCTGGGAAATGCGAAAATAGCTGCGAATTGAACGAGGGGAGTATAATAGCAACGGAAATAACGAGGCGCGGGATGGTAAATATCGAAGGAGAAAGTGATGTTGATGCTTATCAGAGAGCGAGAACGGACGGAGGGAAAGGTGACTAGGCCCGCGTCTTATCAAAGCAGAGAATCAAGCAGCTTATAGCGACTAATATGACCATAAAAGAGCAGAAAACAAAAAGCAAACATTAAAGCGGAGCTAATTTTAGAGCAGAAGAGACTTTTACACTTATAAAACAGGTGTATCTAAGTGCGGAGTTACAACAATAATATTATGACAGAAAGTACAGGTCGAAAATTAGATAGATCATCCGCAAACGTTTGAAACCCGGTGAAACAAAATTTCAAACCAAGAACAGCTGGTCAAGAACAGGGGTGTGCGGCAAGGGCCTTTTTCGGCAATCGGCAATTGCCGGCAACTGCCTAATCGAAATATCGGCAATTGCCGGCAATTTCGGCAACTTCGGCAAGCCAGTTTTTTTACTGAACTTTCAGTGAAAAACTCAGAATCACACCGGTTTTCAACGTCTAAAGTCACTAGATGCATTCATTTTAGTCTAAAATCACAATATTTATTCAATATTTCGATATTTCATGATTAAAAATTGTTAGTCCTCATAACTTTTCGGCCACTTTTGAGAATTTTAATATCTTTTCGGCCACTTTTGAGAATTTTAATAATTTTGGCGTCAGAGAGTTCGCTTGCCGTTGCCGGCAAGGCAATTCGGCAATGAAAACCCGGCAATTTCGGCAATTTCGGCAAGCGGCAATTGGCTTGCCGCACACCCCTGGTCAAGAACTTGACCCCTTGACCAGGACCGCAACGCATGACCGCTTCGCGTTAACCATTTTCGGACCAGTGTGCTACCGTAATATTCTCAATAATTACAGTATTTTTGTGGTGAAAATCAGTCGAATACTTCCTTTGATATCTTTTTTGATGAGTACTACAATGAAAATCTCCTAGATTCTTTCTCAATAGTATTTTTTGATTAAGCTTTCAATAATAAATATTCTCGCTGTCAAACGATTTTACAAGATTGCAGTGAGAAATATTGCATATTTCCACATTTCATGCGAGTTATGTTTCAGGTAAACATCAATTATCGTTGTGCCTTCCATCGAACAATAGATAGAAAGTTGGATGAAGAGTTAAATTCATACTTGCCCTTCTTGTAAATCATTATTAACTGAAATTCATCCGCTATCCTTGGTATCACCTAAATTACGATTAAAACATTTCGGATTTTCCAGCCAAATGATTTTTTTCTTCATCCATAGATTCCTGATCACCTGCCAATCATGATTCCATCCAATTGCTCCCTCTCACCTCTGATCTCTCCTCTGATCTAACGTGAAACGATACGTTTTTCATGAATCTCTTTCAAATATCTTTCCCTGATGAAATTTTTTTAACATTCCTAATTATTCAAGAAACGTACGTTTCAATGAAATTGCAGAAAAAAAATCGAGTACCTGTGTTTCCACAGTCTCATTGATTCCTGATCACCTGCCAATCACGATTCCATCCAATTGTCCCTTTCTCCTCTGATCTTCCGCGACAAGCCACTTCCTGCATATCATAAATCTCCCTCCCCAATAACCCTCCATTCCCCATTACATCATACCTCATCCAAAGTGAGTGTGTCCGAACGAGTGACCAGGATGGAAAGGCATGCGGCTACGAATCACTGTACTTGCCCCCTCACTCCCAACTCTCCCCGGAAGAATGCCTTCAATCCCTTAGAAAAGGTAAAGATGAATGGTGTATCAAGCGATTTTACAGTCGTAAGACAACGCTATGCGGGACCCACTGCTAAGGCCAGCTGTTAGACGGACTACATACATTCCCTGCTGTCCAATGCTTTCCTGGATAGCCTTACCCTTAGATTCCTTTGATGACCCTTGATCTTCGACCCTTAACAAGTCAACGCGGGACCTAATATCACATCCAAGGTCAACAACGACCCCCTGTTCTAATCCCTGCCCTCCTACCTATTTTCCCTCTCATCGGCTTCCCCATCCGCTCACTGATCTGATCTACCCCCTCCCTAACCACTAACTACTACTCAAAACGGGATGGGGATCGAATAGGGGGGATAGAGGGGGGCACAGGGGTGCAATTCACAGCGGCGCAGACACATACACACCGTGTTTACATTAGTAGTGTTCTTGTGCTCCCCGCAGGTCCCCAGAATGGAGAGCACCCGCTGATCCAGTCTAGTAGTCCATTCACAACTCACTCCCCCGCCTCCCCCCACCCCTACTCAGAGAAACGGTCTCTTCATTTCGCATACTCTTTCGTCGAACCGAGAAGCGAGATAGCGTGCAGAATGATGAGAGCCATTTCTGGACCAGCCAACTCTACTCAGATCTACCCAGATCTCTTACTACTGCTCACTGCTTTCTTGCGCTAATGGAAACGACTCTCGATAGATGCATACACACACGCGTTTCACATATGAACCCTGTTCCTCACTCCCCCCCCCCTCATTCATATCCCCCAGAGCAGACCGCCCTAATAGATCCACTCTCTGCAGTCTGTGCCATTCGCGGAACTAATGGACATCATTTTCTGGAATGTTTCTTGGGACGCGCGTTTCGCTTTTATCTCTGTGCGCTCTTTCATTTCTTTAAAGTGTACCGGGACACTTCTCCTTTCTCCTTCACATGATCTGATACGATCGCCATGAATCATCATCGCGAATGGTGACCAACCACATTTCGCCAGTCGTTAAACCGTCGTTGTGTCATTGCTTTCCATATACTAGTCTCCTTTCCATTGTTCCATCCTTGTTAACACTTTTAATGATCTCTTCGCAATCATGTGTCCGTAGTGAGAGAAACCCGCGTTTGACCATCCAGTAACCGCTTCTTAGACGTAGAATGTTCTCACTCTTTCACTTTTCCATGATTTATCACATATTGTTCTCTGACCGATGAAATAGCATTCAGACTACACTCCCTCCTCACACCCACTCAGTTGGCCGAGAAACACATTGCCTTGTCGTCATGCGACGACTTCTCTTCCTCTTACCCATCGTCCTTGCGGCCTCACCCCATGGACCGGACGAGCGAAGCACCGTATCGATCAGTCAGAGGAGGCTACGGTAGGCAGATCCGTAATCGATCCGAATCGATCCGTGCTTCAGAACATCCGTAGCAGTCGATTCCAATGAGCTCATTGATGAGGGTTCTTCGTCGGAGTTTGAGCAGCCACGGTAAGTTACAGATCATACAAGGGTTTTATCCAGAAAAATCGAGAAGGATTACGGTATCCAGGGAAATCGAAGATCGAACATTGGAAAGTGCTATTGTTTTCATGAAAATCGATCATTGAATATCTGGTAGTGGTACGGTATCCGGAAAATCGATAAGTGAATATCGGGAAAGGATACAGTATCTGGATAATCTATCGATAATTGATTATCTGGAAAGGTAATGGTATCCTGAAAAATCAATAATGGCAGGTCGAGAAAGCGCGCGCGCTCCGTTGCCACTGCAGTAGATTCTTCGAAGGAGGACGCTAAGATGTTCTCGACCAATCTGCACGGATCAAGGACACGGTAGGCTACTGTAGATTACAGTGAATCAGTTGATAATTGGCTGATGAAAAAAACTTAGTGGATACATACTATTTATTGTCCATTCTCTGTTCCATCCCATGAAGTGGAATGTCTGAAACATATCTCCCGTCACAGTTTTGGGACTACGATAGATAAATCCACTTAGTAATGTATAGATAAATAGCCAATCAATAATTCTGCAGATTCCTGAAGAATAAGTTGCTGGACAATCTGAATAAGTATTTCGGTGAAGAATCGGGAGCTCTTGAGATTCTGTCCTCGGAGGATCCGGCGCCTGAAGGTATATTCCAATCTATGTAAAACCATTCTCGGTTTCCCATTAGGCACAGTTTCCTTGTCTATCAATACAGAAAGAATTAGAAAAAAACTTATCTCTAAATTAGTATCCAATAGGCGCTGATTGTCAGGATCCTGGAACAATGCCCCTGCACCGCAACCTGCCCAGCCCCAGCCCCAGCAATGGGGCCTCCCACCCGCAGCCAATCCGTGGATGCAGCCGCAGCAGCACCCGCAGCAACCCTTCCCGCAGCAGCAGCCAATGCAGCAGCCGCCTCATGCCGTTGTTCCTCCCGGCGGCAATCCCTGGCTGGCGGTAGGTACATAGATTCTGAGGTTCTGCAATGGCACGTCTCGTTTCGAATTCGAGCCTAATATAAATTTGATTTTTTTCACCATTGGCAGCGGAATATCGATTTCGTAGATAGTCGTTCCTTCCCTTTCGGCGCTGCTTGAAACATAACCAAAAGGCTTCTAAAAATCTTAAAATGTTGGATATTATCGGAACAAGGATAACTGGAAATTTGTAGCAATCGATGCTATCGTATCCAACCGTACCCCTTGCAGTGGACCACTCCAGCGCCGTTCCAGCAGCAGCAACCCTTCGTACCGCAGCAGCGTGAGTCGTCTCTCGCATTCGCACGCTCTCTCGCCCGGCAGACACGACGAGAGAGTACGCGATTCGGAGAGAGTCTGAGACGAGAGAGAGAGTCAGAGAAAAGGCTACCGTACCCCGACAGATTATCGATTTTCCAGCTCCGGATGTCCATCCGACCCTGATCCCTGCACCGCCGCCACTGGACTCGCGCCAGCAACGATCGGGTTTCTTTCACAATTGTTTTCTATCTTAAAACGGCAAGGAGCTTTAAACGAAACTCTCAGTTGTTTCTTGTTATCTGAAATTTCTGAAGCATACGCGTGAATGGGCGTCAAGTGATCAACTATTGACCAATGCCGACGAACATTCCGGGGTATGACGGTTCGAAAAATGAGCATGTGTCACATCTTCACCTCCCGTGCTGAGCATAGTTGACTGTGTGAAATGTGATAATAACTGTTTTTCAAAATGGACAGGTCCCCAACAACCTCTCGAGTGGAAGGCCGAATCGAAGAGTCGACTGGTGAAGCAAAGCTCGTGGGAGCAAAGTGCGGATCGGACCATTACCAAGTGAAGTTTATTGAAATTAGAAAAAGTTCCACCGAAGGCTTTCTTGGTAAGACCAGCTTTCTCAAGACTGCAATGAAAATAATTTTGGATAAGTTTCACAGTTGAACGATACGTGAACGGAATCTCATTGTGCGATATTTTCTTGGTTAGGCATTGGAAAAAATCAAATCTGATCCAAATGAGCGCGACACAGCGTGTCAGCGAGAGAAAATCCATTGTTCTTCGCGGCGGATCATTTCACTTGAACGCGCGGGGACAAAGAAGAAGTAATTTCTGTGAAACATATAACATAACTTGCTGATAATGATAAGATAAGAACAGATTGAAAGAGATAGTTTTCGAGTAGCCTTTTTTGAGTCATACCCCAGGATTCTGAAATTTTTCAATCATTTTTAAAGCTGTAAGATGCGATTTGAATCCTCCAATGCTTGGAGGCTTCTCAATCAACGGTCGTTCATAGAAACCCCATCACCTGCATTATTTTTGGAATGCTGAGGAACTCCCCTATTCAGTGTTTAGAGCCGATTTTCGAAAAATGGTCTCATATTCGAGAATTTCGAGATACTAGACTTCAAATGTAAAATTCTCGAATATGAGACCATTTTTCGAAAATCGGCTCTAAACACTGAATAGGGGAGTTCCTCAGCATTCCAAAAATAATGCAGGTGCTGGGGTTTCTATGAAAGACCATTGATTGAGAAGCTGTCGAAAAAAGCATCGTTTAAATGATTATTACGAAGACAATGAGTGGGCTTATCAAAAGAATGAATTATGTTTCATAGAAACCATATCTCATTTCGCTCTGCAAACCCTCTTATTCTTTATTTTTGACCGCTCTGATCACTCGCGATGATCGAGAATGAACGGGGCGAAGAAAAGGACACGCAACCCTCTCCGCCGTGATAATTGGATTATCTACCCTCTATGACACGCTGTGCGCGATGCCCCCTGGCCAAAATATTTTTTGTTAATAACCAAAAACCCCACCTATCTCAGGACGGGAATGGCGGGCGACACTTCTGGCGAGACGCAGCCGCAGAAGTTGATGACCACGCAGAGGTTAGTAACAATAAACGATTGATGTATTCGCTCGAGATTTAACACTCGCAAAAAATGCACTGATGAGGGAAATATAATCCTAAAGTAAAGTGCGACTCAAAAAAAATTGCTTCGCTGGGCGCCACTTCAAATATCGCTCACCTCTGAAACGTATTCGAATTTGATGAGTTGAACTCTCAACAACAAGAAGTGAAGTGTGAAATTACTTATTCTTACTAGATATCTATTTTTGCTGTATTATCCTTTTCCATGAAAATATAGAATCCTCATCGTCAATTATTCCAGAGTGACCCCCAAGAAGCGTAAGCGAGGCGAGAGCAGCATGAACCGGGACACGATGGAGACAATTCGCAGCTGGAGGAATAGACTGTACAAGGTTTTCAATTTCTATTTTACGGATGCCACTTCCGGCTCTTACTCCCATCTGTCAAACCTGACAAAGCTGTTGCCTAGTACACATTATTTCTTTGTTTGGTCGAGAGATCAAAGATCACATTCGCAGGCCTTCAAACGGCACGACGGCAGCAATCCGCACGCCCTGCACCCGCCAACGAGGATCAGTAGACTGCTGTCGAATAACACTTCCGGTTGGTTTATGAACTGTGGAGAGAAACCGTATCATCTTGTTGTCGGAGCATTTTCTTCGAAGGAAGTTGCTTCGAAGTTGCTGTTTTTATGGTTTATTTGCTGATGTACTGGCGCATCGAATTGCCTAGATTGGTTCCTTCTTTGGATATTCTATTGCTGAAACATTTCGAAAAAAATGAAACGTTGATGCCAATTCATCCGCCCTCTATGACTCCTTTCTGCGAGTATCTTGAACCTCTGTTGTTTCCGTTTCTTTTCTCTCCTTCATCTATTCTCTGCGTATGAATTCGCCAAACGGTGTTTATGATCCATTGGCAAACCGCGCTCTTCTTCCAGGAAATCCATTGTTATTCTAACTCAATCTCGTTTACGCGTGTCCATTCATGACGGAGCGCGTAATACCAGTTATCCCCTTTTCTTCGATTACAACTGTCTGGCTCTCTCCATTCCGCGTGCTCTCTCGCTTTCTCTATCCGAAACCACCTCAACTCGTGTATCGCTTTCGCTTCCTTCCGCTAGGATGATCACACGCGAAAACAACTCTCGCATTAGTTCCTCGCGCTCTCTCACTATTTTGCGTGGTCTCTCGTCGGTCAGATGGAACGATTATTGCCGAAGGATAGATACCACTCTCGATCTCGCTCGAACGAGAACAGAGTGGCGTAATGAGCATGCCAGACAGAATGAAGAACGTATCTTCATTCCGCGATCAAGTCCCTCTCAGGGATACATATAAATCGAACGTCATTACTGGCGGTAGTGAGTTGCTGCTGATGAACAGAAATGAAGTTATCAGATTAGGTCTCAGGCTGATCAGGAGTGAATAAGTGAAGATAAGTCATTTTCAGGCAGCAGTGAACTGCTCGAGTTCAACAACCAGACGCCGCTCGTTGCCGATAAGAACCTGCAGATGCTCAAGTCGAGGGATCCACAGGTATCGATGGCAGTTTAGACATTATGCATGAAGGTCAAAATATAACTCTTCAATGATTCTTCGAGATAAACTGAAGATGCTGACGTAGTCCAGGGATCCAAAGGTTGCACAGTACTAAGAATGAAAAGAACAATATGATTTGTAAAGAAAACAAGAAGAGAGCGCTGAAAATATCCGACCAGTACGATTATGTTGCTCCTGTGAAACGTATCCGACGCGCTGCTGACAATGATGATTCTTTTTTTTTGCTTTTCATTTTTGAAACTTTATTTTTTCAAATGTTTAAATAAAATAAATTGAGCTGCACCACGTGCCTCGCCACGTGCAGCAGCAGCCCACGTTCGGCATGGACCAGAATGGAAAGGCCAGTTTTTATTTTATGAATCAATTCAGTATCCAATCATTGTTGATAATTCTTGAGAAAAAATCGCTATCTTGTCCGTTGTGTGAAACGCATTAAAGAAGGCGTCCCACGAATCGCGCGGGCGATTATGCAAAGTGAGAAATGAGAGGGCGCGCTCTCCTCATTTCGCACGCTCTCTCGCTCGTTGCCTGCGCTTCAGGGTCACTTGGAACGCAGCCAATTGCTCATATCTCAGTTCAAACGAAAAATGGTGACTTGGGAGTTTCGAAAGTGTGATCGGGAAGCCACGACCCATCATCTCACAACGAGAACTCAGTTAGTCAGATATTCGTGGGACACCTCCTTTAAACACAATTCTAGCAGGATCGCAATGGGTCGAAAAGGCAACGGTGTTCGTACTAGGATTCTTTCGTCAGATTATCCCATGTATCAATTCAGATCGCCCCAATGTTCGGGATGGAACGACAGGGCTACCGGTTCACCGGTCAGCACCCGATGCCCGTGTGAGTTGATGGATGGGTTCATCTTCGGGGGCCCGCAGAATTTAAACATTCCAGTAGCTCAGTAGAAATTCTGACTCCGTTTCACCAGTTGGATTATCACGAATATGTTTCACAAATTCTATGTACGACCTAATCCACTCTTGGGGGCAATTTATCTCCGAAATTCGTGCGAAAATAACAATTCATCATCGCAGTGACTACTTGCACCCCTTCAAAGAAATTACATAATCATATTTGCTGGGCCCCTTTCCGCCAGTTTCACTATCTCGAATAGGTTACACGAATGCTTCAAACGACCTCATCTAATCTTTGGAGCAATCTTTTGTCGCAATCCTCTTCAAAAAACAAATCTATCATTCCAGTGACTACTCGCACCCGACCCACGCCCTCTACCTGCCCCCATCCGCCCCTCAACAGCAGCAGCAGCAGCAGTACTATCACACCACGCCGCCCCCGCCACTACCGCCCGCCTTCTACACCACCCCGTCGTACTACAGGTGGGCATAAGAGTTCAAAGATCAGGAAAGATCAAAGATCACTGGATTGATTTCCGTCTCATCATAATAACCAAACATCAAGCCCTGAGTAGTAGACCGTTGTCCACTACGCTGTCCTCGCTATAAACAGCCTTGTCGATAAACATGTGAAATCTCTTTAATATCGGTGGCGAATATAAACTAATTAGAGTACCACGAGCGCTTCTTCGAGCGGTACAATCAATCGACCTCCGGTACCATCAGTAGTGACAACGCCCACTTTGAATATCAATCCAAATCAACCCCCATTCCAGCACGACTGCCCCGCCGTACACCCTCTTCCCGCCGCTCAAACATAACGTGCTCACCTACGTAAGTCCATCGAACGAGATGCGCAGGGGCTGGATGGAGGCGCTCAGTGAGAACCTCGGCCCGCACCTCTTCTGGCTGCAAGGGCGGTGATAGTGGTGAAGGACGGACGACGTTTATCAATTTGCACCATGGCCTGCTCCTAGCGTGTTATTCTATTGCACACCGCATCTTTTATGGTATGACGGTGATGGTGACGAACCTTTGTTCATTATCCTTTACTGAAGACCGAACTCGTGATTCTTATTCCTGGTGATGGGTCGAGTGAATTCCTTGCTTAGCAAGATCAGATTTATGTTCATGATTCATTTCTGCGAAAACGATGTCTGAACTTGAGAAGTATTTTGGAAATCCACTGTAGAATCAAACGTGATTCGTCGTTTCCTTTCTCTCCAGTAAAGTCGACCGGCCTGATCCGACCCCATTTTACATTCGTGTTCCTTTGTTGCGTGTATTTTGTTGTTCCTTTTCTTATTTCAATTCATAAATTGTTGGCACTCTGCATGGTGTTTTTCTCTTGGTCGCACGCACGGTGGAGGGTTCACTCACACACAATTTTCGCTACTTGAAATCAGAATATTTTTTGAACAATTAAATCTCATTACACATGTGGGATCGGGTGATGGGTACCGGAATGAACATTCTCGCATGTTTTCACTTCTGCCTGGTTGTCAGGAAGTGGTTATCGAATCCAACTTAATCGGTGGAGGGGGTTATCGTTGCGATGTGGGACACATCTTCGGTGAACATACTAAAAATTCGAACTGTGAAGTATTAGAGATCAAAGATCACCGATTTCCAGCCGACTCAGCCCGCCTCCGATGGTTTCTATTACAAACAACAAACGCCGCCCGTATCCGAACCGGTTTGTTACTCCTATTTTCAATCTTGCCATTATTTCATTTCCGTTGAAAGTTTGGATAATAGCTGTGACAAGTGATAGACTGAACTGGAAAAGATCAAAGATCAGATATCAAAGACCAAAGACCAAAGTCCATCCCCAGACGCCATCGCCCATCCTCCCTACGATGATCACGCCGCCGCCTCGTCCTGATCAGCAGGAATTCGATCTGTCCGAGGACGGCCCGCCCTCGGCCGAGCGACACTCGGCGATGAGTGGAGTTACAGTGAGTTTGTTTTCGCATTTTCATTCTCAGCATTTATTGTTATATGAAGACCATTCTTTTAACCTGATCGGTACTTCGCAATGAGTGGAGCGATGGTGAGTTGTATTCTACAAGGGATTGCGAATGAAGCCTGCTGACTGAGCATAATAGAAGGACTAGTTGGTCGATTTGGGAGCGTCTGTGAATCTGACCTAATGCCGATGCAATCCTCATTTGCAGTGCGCTGATGGCTCCTGTTCCCCCGTGCAGCTTCCGCAGCAGATTCAGGAGGTACTGTTGGGCTAATGTAGTTATCGATCGCTAATGTGCGAACTACGGTACTGGGTACAGTACCTATCAATCGATATTTCAGGAGCTCACTCCCATCAACGAGGACAAGTGCAACAGCATGCGACTGAAGGAGATCATCGAGAGGGTGAGGAGTTACGGTGTTTAGCGGAAGACTTACTGCGTTTAGCAACGACCGTATTACACATTAGAGACTTATTCAGCAATAATTCAGGCACTTTTATTCTTTTTAGTTGACTTAACCATTCCATTCATCCCATTGTTGCTGCACACATCTTAGCCATTGAAGTGGTCAGGGTGATTAGGGAGTCAAGACGGCGACATTGTGCATTACAGAACATCGTGCCCAATGACGCCGAGGCATCGAAGAGAGCGGTCCAGGCAGTGGCCGAGGACGTCACCGGACGGTACGGTCTGCCTCTCTCATTTCTCAATGCTCTCTCGTTTTCTCTAAGTAACTGAAGAGAGATAAAGCAAATAGAAGAGACGAGAACATTACTCGGCTCAATCGAATATAGCATAGTAGCGCGCCCGAGCGTTCCTTCTCGGCTAGATTGACGATAGAGTAACTGTTATTGTTGCTTTGTTTGGGTTCGAGCTCAATTCATTCGGAATTTGTTTACTCAACAGCGTGCAAGAAGTAATTGATTTTCTCTTGCAACCATACTTATGCAATGCGGTTGAAACATACCTGGGATAATTTCGAAAACAACTTTAGACAAAAAACTAATTTTATCGTCAGATACTTCGACGCCATATGCGGGACCGGATTCTTCTCCTACATTGGTTTGCTATATTTACTATTTTTCATTAAATTATCCGACATCAAGAGATTCGTAAATTTCTCATAAGTAAGTACTGTTCAACCGAGTGCAAAGCACGCGTACTAGGGATGTCTAAACGGAATTAGTTCCGTTGTTCCGAGTGAATCCGAGTGAATTTACATTCTCATTCTCTGTTCCGCGGAGTGAGTGAACCGGTTCACTTTATCCTCGGAATGACGGAATGAAATGGAGTTCCGTGCAATGAAACATATTCGAAAACTCATCCCCCTCTTCATTCATTTTCATTCGCGGCGAAAAATTGAAGCGGACCGCGCCAGACGGAACGAGCGCGGAAGAATGAGAATGACGGAATTCCGAGTTCCGAGCTAGTTCCGAGTACGAAATTGTAAAGATCGACCGCATCTCGGAATGAATGAGAGAGAAGAATAAAAAGAGGGAGTTCCGAGTTCCGTTTAGACATCCCTAACGCGTACATTTCATGAAAATCACAAATTTTAACTGGTAACATTAAGCTTCGATCTTTTCGACGACATCTTTCAGCCCACACGGACGAGTTCTGTCAAGCATCCGCCTCGGGCGTCAACTGCTATCTGTTCAGTCCCGTCTGTGGAAACACTCAGAGCAATGCCGTTCGTGAGTGTGATCTTTGGTCTTTGATCTCTGAACTTTATAAAAACGTGACGTCAGTGGATCCTAAATGCTTCCACTAACACTCGATTTGTCTTTGGCCTTTGTGATAGTGAAATCCCACTGATACGAGCAGATTATTTCCCACCAAAAATTGATTGATCTTTGAACTTTCAGCCTTCAAGAAGCACCGAAAGCGAACGACTCTACTGAACAAGAACTGATTGTTCACATAATGCCAAAGATTCACATTATCATTCGCTAGGTTCACTTTGCTAGTCGCTTCGAATAGATGTCTCTTCAGAAAAATAATTTGTAGCCTCTAATTAGACACAGTCTCTTCGAATTTCTCATTCGGGTTTTCGTCACAGCAATCATCTTATGTTCACCGTGTGATTTCGTTTATTGTGCAAGACCAAGTGATAAATCAAAGATTTTATTGATATGAGATGTGTGAAGTGTTTGCTTAGCTCACGATTAGATGCGACGAAAACATCATGAGCTCCATAACGCGAAGCAAACGCAATCCAACTTCACTACAGAAAGGTATGATGCAATCTGCGTAATTGTGGTGCAATGGATAGCGAAAATAAAGAAAAAGGCCACATCTCTGTTCTTTTTTCCAGTCTTTCCTTGCAGAGTATTCCCTCCCTCTCATTCTCATTTCCTACCCTGTCCACGTTTAGCGCTGTTCTTCATGTGTTCAAACAATAAGATCCTAGAGATATGTTTAACTGTGATCTCTGTTGTTTGGAGGAGGGAACGGTTATATAATCAGAACAATATTCATCAACGCCTTCCCTTCTCTGTTCCCCTTCTGGAGAAACAAATGATGACTCATCTCTAGCAAACGAGCAGGCAGAAGAGCAGAGCCAAATTTTCACGCTTTCTCATTTCACAATGCTCTCTCGGCTTTTCTGACCTGCGAAAGACCATTGCGAAATGAGAGTTTTCATTTTTTTGGCGCAAAACTAGTTCACACGAGAAAGTTGTGATGAAACTTCAACAGTTATGCAAGAGTTAGCAGCTGTGTTGCAATCTTGCGACACATCTTCTATAAAAGCGCGACTTCCGAGCAACAGGATTTTCTCCACCCACCAATTTCATCATTGCGCTTGCCATTTATTGCTCGATAACCATGATTATAACGTCCGCAGTATAGAACTCCATAGCTATTACTCCATTGTCGACTGTATTTCTATGATATGTTGGAAATTTGCTATTGTTAGACCATGAAAAGGTAAGTATTTCAGCAAATAACAACAAGATGCCCCTCGCCCACGATCTTCTCCATCCCGACCCCGAGGAGGAGCGACAGACGTGCAAGCAGAAGCGACTCGTCCCCCATCCAAACTCGTTCTTCATGGATGTTAAGTGTCCTGGATGTTATAAGGTAATTCGTCATCCCGTTAATCAAATCACTTGCGTTCATCAACGCGATTATGCTATAAGCTATAAGGTTGATGATAGATGCTATAAGGTCAGTATTTACGACCCGTAAGATATCTATCGCTAAATCATGACAAGCTAGGAATAACGCCCGAAAGCTTGAGCTCGAGAGATGAGCCGCAGTCTCTTCGTTCCTAGTAGCCTAGATAGGAACTTCCTACCACAATCTCGCCACTTGAGCCGGCGAGATAGAATGAAGAGGTGGCTGGTCAATTCAAGAGTTTCATCGAGAAGAGCTTTTTTTTATTTCTGTACCTACTTTTTGTTCTTAAATTATACTTATGATAATGATAATTATGATAACATTATTATTCCAGATCTCCACGATGTTCAGTCACGCGCAGACGGTCATCGTCTGCACTCAATGCAACACGATTCTGTGCCAGCCAACGGGAGGAAAGGTCCATCTCACGGACGGATGCTCATTTAGAAGGAAGCAGTGCTAATTTGTGAATGAGTTTCATCCTGGAAGAAGGTGTCATAGATTTCGACCATTCGATTCTCGATTAGGGTTGTCAGAATGAATAAACCGTCTCTGCATTCCTCGGGCTCTCTCACCGGTGAGAGTGAAGAGAGAGAGAGCAAGAAGAATGAAGAGACAGATTCTTCATCATGTTAACCGAACTGATATCGATTTTCTTTCGCTATCTCGATTTTGTTTTACTACTGTTAGTGTCTGCTCCTCGATGAAGAAGTTGATAAATTGAAGATTCTTGAAGAAGTTGCTCGAGAAACTCCTTTTCTGAATGCTGACAATGAGAGGTCTGTAGTCAATGATACAGAAGTAGTCACTCCTCATTGTCTCACTGATGATCCATGAGTGCACCTGTACCCTTCTTCCTTCTTCCCTCCAGAGATCTGGTACGGAACTGTCACTTTGGTTGCCTAAGGCCCGCCAAAAGCCAATTAAATAAATCCATCGAAGGCCTTTGAGCCTTCCGCCTCCCACGGGATTGCGGACTGACTCATTTCTATTCTAGGCAATTGTTTCGATGAATGAACGGTATCCAGATGATGTGAAATAATCAGTGGACTTCGGAGAAAAACAAGTTACGACTGCATCTGCAACGTTTCCATTGTTGATAAAAATTATAAGCTTCTAACTGTGAAGTATACATTTTGTCTCTTGACACCAATGGATTGAGATCAAAAAACAATAGGCCAATTTTGTGCTCTACGCCCAAACAGAGGGAACGCATTAGTCCCTTTCTGTCAGTCAGATTATCTCAGCTCCCGATCAGAAAACCAACGAAGCATTTCTGTCTGGGCGCAGAAAAAACAAGATCTGCACCAACTTCGATCTCTGATCTTTTGAAGTAGAGATGACATGATGATAATGCTGAATATATTGAATGATTCCATCAGGATTTTTCATCATGCCTGCCTCTTCACTTGATTTATTCATCTATACTGCAGCGGCTATCTCTTTCTTCATTCGGTTTCTGATTTTATTGGCTAATCGATAGCACAAAGGACTCCACAATAGAGATGACTCGGCATAAAAGATCTCCTCTTTTCGTTCTCTTTCTGTATCTCTAACCGATGAAAGAGCATTGGAGACGTAGAGACCACAAGTTTCCTCCCATTGCGACTCCGCCCCTCCTCCCCTTCAGTCCTTCTTCAGTCCTTCAGCCATCCCTTCCCCCTCCTCGTCGCTCTGTTAGTCGTCCTTACAATATTCTCTTCACTCGCTCCTTCCGTCTTCTCCTTCAAAGATAAGCTGTTAAATATATATGTTATTGTTTTATTTCTATAGTATCGAATGTCATTGCTGTTATCATCGGTATTATTACTATAGTTGTTATTATAGATTATCGTCATCATCATCAACAGAAACAGCCGCGGCACCGTCAGCGGCAGCATATTATTATTATTGTTATTATTGCTGTTATTCACATTCTTATTGTTGTTCTTACAATTCTTCTTACTGTTATTACTATATTTTTATTGTTATTTGTGGCGCAGGGTCCTTTTCGCATTCTAATCGGATAGGCTAGCCTCCATGCGGGGTTGGCTGATAAACAGCAGTGATCGATTCCAAGGTCACTAGGTCTAATGCGTACATTTGCATGATAATCTACTGGATGAAAACTAACAATCTTTTTCTATCTCTTTTGGCTGTGTAAACATACCGCCCAGAAATCAGTAGTTTTCATCCAGTTGGTTATCATACGAATGTTCCCATTCGACATAGTGGAGCTCTTGCCGGATCGGTCCTGCTTCCGATTAGGTGTATGGCTAGGTTTAGCTATTTGGAATGAGATTGTTTTGCATAGGAGGGTTTCCCGGATACTAAATAGTGATGTTAGCACCCAATTTTCTACATTTTTTGATAGGAGGAGCGCCCCTATGCTCTTACCAAATAGTAAACCTGTGGAAGTATTTGCTAGCAAACCATAGCGATCAAGTCTTTTAATTAGCAAGTCCTACTAGGAATATCAAAACAATTACTAGTATTTTTGCAAACTAGCGAGTTTGATCTTTGATCTTTCTTGAATCCTGTTTCGTCAGAGGGGAGAGAAGAAAAATAGGGCTGCGGTTTCTAGGGAACGCGTCGCTAGCTGCCGAAGTCAGGCATCTTCTGATGATGGCCGATAAACTCAAGGATTAATACCGACGGTATTATTTCGAATGAATTTAATTCAACCTAATACCGCTTTGGAAATATTACCCTTGTTCTGATTATTATGCAAGAGTAGGCGTAGGAATATCTCCTTAGATTTGATTTCCATGGGAGGGGTCCCTCGCCTCCACTTTTGGAGCTTATTGCGGGTCTACCGCAGTGATTTTATTTGTGGGTATACCGCAGTGATTTTAATTTGCGGTTCTACCGCAGTGATTTTTATTTGTGGGTATACCGCAGTGATTGGTAGGGTCGGAACTAGGTCGGGTGTGAGCATCCTGATGAAAATATACTGGATTTGAATCAAAAATTCAATTTTTACTTTAGATTTTGGCTTTATGAACGTAATAGCCTTTTTTTTAAAACTCTCATCCAGTATGTTATCATCAAAAAATATCTATATGCTTTCGCGAAACAATAGCTATTATTTTTGCAAAGTAGCGGGTTTGATCTTTGATCTCTCTTGAATCCTGTTTCGTCACGGGTAGGGAAGGAAAATATGGCTGCGGTTTCTAGGGAACGCGTCGCTAGCTGCCGAAGTCAAGCGATCAACGCAAATAGGGGGTAATAAAAGAAGAATAGTAGGCATCTTTTCCTTCTTCATCCACGGGGCACTTCCTATTGCATCTGCAAAGAGATGGGACTAGTGGAAAAAAACATCTTACAAGGGAAGGTCGCAATATCGGGATGGAGTTACCAAACAAATCAAGCAACGATTGCCTCTCAAACGTCCACACTTTTGATAAGGAATGGTAACGGGAAGGGTTTGAGATCAAAAAACATAATGCCTTTTGATGCAGCGCAAATTTTTCGTGCGCTACGGGCAGAGAGAGACCGAATTAGCCCTTTTCTGTCAGTCCGATTCTCCCAGCCCAGATCTAAAAATCAACCAAGCAGTTCTTTTTGGGTATCTGAGCCCCCTCTTCCCCTCCAACGCTTCCTCATGCAGAGAGAAGGGACTGGGAACAGAAACAGTAATAGTTCATACATCGGCGACTGCAAATTAGAATCATTTGTGATCAGAGACTAATCGTCGGAAAATCGATACCGATGCAAATGATATTGCTCCCGTTGCCCGACCGAATTCGCAACACATTATCCTATCCGTGATCTCTCTTATCATCTCCTGCTGGACGCAAGTGCCAGGCTAACGAGCTGACTGTACCCGTTTACCGTTTCTCGCTCGCCGTCAAGAGAGAAGAATTCTTTCTCCGGTCATTGAGACTGTGACCAGTGAAAGAAGATCAGTTCATTGGTCCGATACCCCTATCTTGAAAGACCCCATCTTGCTCAGTGCCCTGAGCGCAAGACTGATTAATATTGCATTATCACTCGTTGCGTGCCGCTGTACTCTCTGTACCACTCTGTCCGCCCACCTCACCATGCTCCTTCAGGTGAATTCCGAATGACTTGGGCTGTTCTCCTCCTTCTGTGTGCATTCGTGGGTGGCTCGTGGGGCGGGGGGCTGCCGCCCATTGTGGATGACCTGAAGGCCGCCGAATCGTGTTATGGAAATGCCGAGTCGAGGACTCAAGAACTGGCCTCGACTTGGATGTCAAGGGTGAGCATTCCTCCTCATTCTCCTCCTCAGAGATTCCACGGATGAGAGTTTGACATCCGGGGGGCAATCGTATCTCGTGCTCTCTCTCTCTCTCTTACCGGTCTGAGCTGCGAGATAGTGTGTGAAATAGAGAGAGAGGATTTCCGGAACGACGTCACCAACAGGGAATGATCGTGTGCTTTTACAGTACCCTCCCGTCTCATTGCGCTTGGTCAAAAATATTCGCCTGATCTCTCCCCGTCAATTCTCGCCCCGCTCGCTCGCACGCTGCCAAGAGGCGTGTCGGGTGTATATTACTTGCACGGCCATACGGTCAGTGTTCCGCTTTTTCCCCAAGAGCAAGACAACGTATGCCATATTCTTGAATGGTTTCGCAAGAAGGCACAAAAGCTAAACAAGGGCTCATCTACCATCGTCTGGTAGCTATTTGTTATGTTGCAGGTACGATCAAGAAAGTGGCCACTGTGAAACAGCTGACAGTTTTGAGGTGAGCAGCAGACTTTGACAAGGAACTAGGAATTAGTTCCTTACTAGTCCAATCGACAGTGGATCACTCGTTGTCTCTTGCAAAGATGGCGGTTCATTTCCCTATTAAAGAAGGGGTGGCACGAATATCTGGATAACTGAGTTCTCGATGTCAGACGGTGTGGCATGAGCACCCCATAACGCTTTCGAAATTCCGATGTCTTCAACTCTCGTCTAAACCGAGATATATTCGATTGGCTGTTTGCCAAGCCTCCCTGAAGCGCAGGCAACGAGCTAGAGAGCATGCAAAGTGAGGAGAGCGCTCTGCCTCACTTTGCATATCGGCGCGATTCGTGCCTCTCCTTCTTTAAACGACTAGTTGCATCGTTCACAGCCTAGTCGCTAGTGATCGCAAGAAATTATTCGCCTCAAACAGTGTACCCTCTCAATTTTAAAGCCGACTAGAGATCGTGTGTGTGTATGGAATGCCGATCAATGCCGATCAATGCCGATCAATTTCCATGTTCCAGTTGACTAATGGCCCCCGTCTGCTGTACTCTTTGCGCTCGAAGGGACAGACAGAGCTTCTACTGGTTTCTTCGGGTCAGTTGTCATTTCACGGGGCGTCAAGCGGTCACTGGTTCCCATTCATTGTTTCTGCTTCAGTCATTGACGAGCCACGATGCATCACGGAGGAGCAATGGCGAGATTGGATGGCGACTGGACAGAGGGATGAAGGGGGTAAGTGAACGACGGAATGAAGGATGAAGAGGAGGGAGCCGGTATATTATTGCAGAGGATTGGGTAAAAGTGGATGCTAGCATGGTCGACCCGACACTGAAGAAACCCGTGGAGAAGGAAATGAGGAAACGTATGTGGACCGACGAGGAGATTCTGGCGGCCGATACTGATCCATCTGGTGAGAAAGATTTCGAGAAGAGGAAACCGGAAGGAACTTATTTAGCCAGCCAACAATCGCGCTTAATGTGGAGTTAAGTAGGAAACGAGCCTGAGAGGGAGAGAATACTCTGAGAGCGCTGATTGCAGGTATCACCACTTGGGGTCCTCACATCGCTCCGTCGCGAGTGAAGAATACGGTTACTGCTGGACATTCGATCCAGACTGATAGAGAAACGGATCGGACTACAATGAAAGATGGACAAGCAATTGGACAGGATAAGACAGTGGTGGCTACGGAGGGTGAGCAACTAACCAATCCTTCGGATGACAATATAGTCCATGGGCCCGATAGAAGGCTAATCATTTCAGCTCCGACGATAAGCTCGACGAAGGAGGAAGAAAGGAGAGAAACTGAAGAGAAGCAAGAGGAGAGACTGTCCACGACCGCACTAGGTACACATCTAGATAGTTTGGGCTTGTCGTCAGGTAGGAGAGTGAATCAATGCATCACAGGTGGAGTCAAGACTGATGACGAGAAGGATCGAACCACTGTGGCTTATGAGAAAGAAGAAGAAGAGACGAAAGAGACGACGGAATACAAAGGTACATTCTCTTGACTGAGTTAAAGTGTGGGAAAGAAGTACAGGGTAATGGTCCAGATGAATCAATTTTGTAGTGGATACAACGACTAATGGAATGGATGTGACAAGCGGACGTGATCAGTTGACGGAACAGATGAAACACACAAGCTCACCTGATGGACAGCCAAACGGACGAGGTTTGTGCACAGATTGTGGAAGGAAGTGGACAATCACTGGTTGCAGATGGGACAACGAAAATAATGGATTACACTAACGGACATGGAGTTACGGATTCGATGATTGGATCGACTGGCAGGGCTGTGAATGGTGAGTATCGTGCGTTTCAAATGCTCAGCAAACTCAACGTGCTGGTTAGCGTATTGATTGTCTGGGAAAGAGAGGAAGGGAAGAGGTAGGGCGGAGGAGAGCAGGTAGATCACTAGCCTCCTCCCGGCCTCTTCCCAACTCCATCCATCGAACGGTAGTCAAAGGTCAACTACGAGTGGAACGGAAAATAATTTCACGATATCGTGAAATTATTTTCCGTTCCACTCGTAGTTGACCTTTGACTACCGTTCGATGGGCGGAGTTAGGAAGAGGCCGGGAGGAGGCGAGTGATCTACCTGCTCTCCTCCCCCTAGCTCTTCCCTTCCTCTCTCTCCCAGACAATCAATACGCTAACCAGCACATTGAGTTTGCTGAGCATTTGAAACGCACGATAACTACTGTGACTAATCGATCCTTTGTCTCTACTACTTCGATCATGCATTCGTAGGAATAAACCGGGTGATTGATTACAGAAGTGATTACGCCATCGACGATAACTTCATCGACATCCACCTCAACGATGTCGGATTCAACGACCAGCTCAGCCGCATTCAATCGTAAGCTAGAAAGTGGTGCGAGGGTGGATAACGCAAATTGCAGCTACGCTTGTGCACACTGAAACTACAACGGGTCTCGGCAGTACGGGAATTGTCACTTCGGCGTCGACTGGTTTGTACTTGCTTCGCAGCAATTTATCGAAAGTGAGAATTGCAGAGATGAAGGCGTCCGAGAGTGCATACAGTACCGGGAGCACGACTACGATAACGACAGGTTTGCGTCCAGCTGGTGTAGACGCAGACAAGGGTAAGTTGCAGGAATGACTACCAAGGCAACGATGGTATCTACGGCAACTTCGACTACGTCGCAGGGAATGCTCTCCACGCTCGCTCCTACCATCGGTTTGATTGCATCGGTGCAGGCGTGGAATGCGCAAATTGCAGGCAGCGTCGGAGTGCAGTCCTCCACGGGAACGACATCGGCGTCGACTACGGCGTCGACGGGTACGACGATCAAGGAGTTCGAGGCAACTTCAAGTACCGGAAGCAAGCCTACGAGTACGACAGGTAGACATTAGAGCGCGAAAGCTCTCTCGCACGATAGTGACGAGAGAGCATTCGAAATGAAGGCTCATAACTCGAGCTCTAGTGGACAAGTGCAAGTTGCAGTTGTGACTACTTCGGGAGTGTCCACGGGAACGATGACGGCATCTACGGCTTCGTCAACCACGAAGGGAATGGTCTCCACGCTCGCTCCTAACATCGGTTTGATTGCATTGGTGCAGGCGTGTAAAGCGCAAATTGCAGGCAGCACCGTAGCGCAGAGCTCCACGGGAATGACGCCAATGACTTCAACGGGTACGACGACGACGACCACCACCGGACCCGCTCTGATGACTGGTTTATTGCGATGTCTGGTGCACAAGTGTAAATGGCAAATTGAAGGAACGACTGGCTCTTCCTCGATGAGTTCTCCCACTGACTCATCGACGACGCCTACTTCGCCTACGCCTACTACAGCGAGAAGTTTGCCCTGATTGGTGCATGAGTGCAAAATACGAATTGCAGACGTCGAGACAAGCGGAAGAACCGAAGCAACGAGTGCGCCGACCAGCACCACTACGGCTTCTACGACAAGTTTGACAAATGCTGGTGCACGAGTGTGAAATGCAAATTGAAGGCGCTTCTCCGACGACATCGACCGTAAGCCAGTCAACTGCTACAACGACAAGCACTACTGCGCCCGGTTTGTTTCGGTTGGTGTAGCAGTGCATAATGCCAATTGCAGCATCTACTACCTCGACAGTGACGTCCGCAGGCAGCACCCCGCGTGCTCAGAGTGTGTTCTCAAGCTGTTTCCACCCTGATAAGTTGCCGGACCGGGGACAATCTGTAATTACAGAGACCTGTATTATCGGTGTTGATGGAGTCGTTATTAGACTGGTGGACGGAGCGAACAGAACATTCGATAAGGTAAGATCAAGTACAATATAAGGATTTAGAGATGAGATTTTGCCAACCCGCAGATCTGGTGATTGTAATCAACTTCATTGCAGAATTCCGAGGGCAGACAGATGGACATTAACGCCACCCTTACTCACCACAATACGATGGAAGGATGTTATCTCAAGATTGAATTGAAGAATCAGAGTGAGTGGAGGGGAAATGACCATCATTAGGTAATTGGGTATATAATTATACTCATTGCAGGTCTCGTCGTGTTCCCTCCGTCTCCTCGAGTCAACTCAACGACGCTGCACAATGTATCCTCAATCGCATGCTGGTGTCAAGGTGAGCTCGAGAGAGAGAGAGAGAGAGAGAGAGAGAGAGAGAGAAAAGGGAATGAGGGGAAGAGAGAAGAACAGTAAAGTAGACAGTTGAAGTTGACTCCCCAGTCATAAAACATCAATCACTTTCAGTTACCACGATCGAGGTTTCTTCGTCAGTGCCGACTTCTACTTCTACTGTGCACGATGTTCAATCTGAGAGCTCTACCAGTACCCGTGAGTAAACTCCAAATTTCTAATCCTCAATTATAAACAATGACAAAAATTAGGTCAATGCCGCAACCCAGTATTGTACTTTGAATAGGCAAAATCCCAATATATATTTAGTCGAATACTTTCATTTCCTTTTCCTTTCTCTCTTTACTGCTTCTGTAAGCAACTTTTGGTGCTGAGCCAAGATCTATATCAATTTCAGTTCTTCGTTCCGATGCATCTTCGATTGAAACTACCACTGAGCGGAATACGGAAGCCTCAACGCCTCTGGAGATTCTCAGTGAGAATAATTAATTACCTTCCTCATTTATTAATAAGAGAGACTTTTTTTACGCGTCCACTGGCAACAAATATAAGTAAAAACAACTTATTGAAACGCACAATTTCAGCACCCGTCTTCTCTTCTCCTCTTTCTTCTGATCAATCGAGCGTGGGATCCACATCTACAGAGTCTCTTCCCCAGAATTGTAATTAATTTACATTTTGTTCCGAAGTGCATATCTAACTTTATAGATGATTATCGCGGATATGCTCTACCCATCGTGGTTACTTGTTCGGAGGAATATTGTATCTGCCCATCTGGCCAATATATGTCTGTGAACATGACTACAATGAGCTTCGCAGGACTAAGAATGAGACTTACTTCGACAGGATGGTATTATAAATAGTTAGCGAAAGTAAAAATTTATTTCTAAGGAGAATGTATGGCCATTCATCCGATTATCACATAATGGGAACGAAATTGGTTTCGGTGGAGTGTCACTCACTCTCCCCGTGGTTCGCAGAGGTAATTCGAATGAAAATTCCATAATACTAACATTCTTCTTTTTTAGAACAAGTGTGCCCTCCCGCCCCTCAAGTTCGGATATTATGGGCTTAATAGCATTGTATGTCCCAAACAGCTCAAATCAGGTAAATTTTATTTTTTCTAAAAAAGATCTCTTTTACTTTCAGCATATACTTCAACAAATGGAATTGTACAAGATGACTTGGCGTTGCATTGCCTTCCCGATGTTCAATTTTTCGATGGACATCATACCATTATCTTCAAAACGGTCGAATGTAACAAATAAATCCGGCCGATCTTCTATACTCTCGATCTTCTATACTAGTATTCAACCAAGAATTGTTCCAACAAAACTTCTTCGACGTTGTTCAATTGCATTGTATACATATTCTTGGGAATGGTAATAAACGCTTCATTGTTTTTTTGTATTCTTAATGAAATAGAGAAAGAGACTAACATTCCTACATTCTTCTGAATATCATTATCCGGCATGTATATGTTTTTCTATTTTCGAGAAAAGTGTCATTCTTCTGTCTGATTGTCAACATTAAACTGTAGAAGAATACCTTTTGTGAATGAAGAAAAAATGATCAAAGTGTCCAGAGAGAATTCTAAAAATGTCTTTCTGAACGATAAACACGCAGAAACCGTTCAATAATACATAAAAATGCATAGAAAAGAGAGTAAACTTATCAGACCGACCACTCCTGATCATCTCGCAAGGCAGAAATGAGTCTTTCTCACGAGAGCGCACGATTTACATTCAACTATCCCGGGTATTGGGGTGAGAATCCCGGGTAATTCATTCCTCACTCTCCCACTCATTCTTCGCAGTCGGGTACCCGCTTTCCCGGGTAGCGTTACATTTCAAACACTAGTACTCACATTCAGGTCCCAGGAGGCTGATGGAGTAAGGTTAACGAAACGAAACGGAATTCGGAATTTCCGACAATCTAATTCAATTATCTCCACTTTTCCATAAAAGAGAGTGATGACCTTTCCGAAACTATTCCTCAAACTTCATCTATCTCTACTCTCAAAAATTAGCGAGAAGAGCGAGATGATAGATACTGAGTTACGTTTCAGACATGCATACATGGAATAAATAGTGATTATCTGGTGGGATTCTTCTATTCTTATTACGCAGGAGATGGATTGAAATTCATTATGTATCTGTAACAGAACCATATGCACAGACATTTCATACCGGGATCGAAACTTACGAGTTGAAAAATGAAGTTTTCCGGAATCGTTTCCGAAAGGTCTTTGTTTGACTCTTGTTTCCGGAAAAGTGGAGATATCAAATTGAATTAGCTTTCGGAAATTCCATGTTCCGAACGGTAAACCATTATCTCTACACAAGATTGAGGTCAAGTCCACTTAATGAAATTTCTGAGGAATTTTATGTGTTATTTTTTCTGTGGATCCGGAACCATGTTATCTTGAATTAAGCACTAGGTCACTTTTAATTAATTTTCAGACTTCGTTTCGAAACAAAAAGAGGTGCGAACCAGCGTGCAGTCCCGGCTTCACTGATCGATTGTAAAATTAAGTTGCCAACGATCTCAAGCTAACATAAATTTAAGATTTATATTGCAACAGCCCATAACTGATTCTGATTCTCAGATCAGCGCACACTTTCGAATCTCCAAACTGTTCAATTTTTCATTGAACATATAGTGGATTGGCCTCTTGTCATGTCACCTTGCGGACAACGAGCTAGAGAGCGTGCAAAATGAGAAGATTGTGTCCTCGCTTCCCAATTTAGCTCTATCGGCCGCGCGGTTGGTGCTCTTCTCCCTTAACATGGTTAAAGAAGAGTGCAAAGTGTGAACAAACGTCAAGGTCGACTTTATCTCACAAGAAATGCTGGCCGCTTCTGGATCCAATGCGTTAAAGGAGGCGAATCTAACGAATTTCTTGCGATATCTGTTGTCGGCTGCGTCACTCGGAGAAAGGGAATAGTTCCAAGAGATTTTTTCCCCTCCTGATCCCTTGAATGACAGATGGACGGCCGCGAATCGATCAACTGCGACAGACAATCAGTGCGCACTACATATTTTTTTAAACAGATGGCGGAACGATCTCAAACGGAAGATATGTTCTGATTGGTGGAGTATTGATGACGAAGAATGGCTCTCCCGCCTATCCTGATCAGCGCCCAGAAAGCGATACTGATAAACTCATTACTCATTACTAAGCGGACAATTACACGGATGAATAGAAATGTTTCATCTTTGCAGGGAAACAAGTGGGGTTGCCTGTTCGAGGTCGGTTTCAATATTATCCCACACCTACTCCCTATTTCATTCAATACCTCGTGAGAGAAGCGATATGCAATGAGAGCGCCAGAATCATGCATCTCGAAGGAATTTGAGGTTGCATCAAGACTCAACTTGGATAAGTTCAAACTTTAACACAGGCAACTGTGACAGACATTGCTGGAAGAGGAGGATCGGGAAATTGATCGAGTATCCACATGCTTGTCCTTGTGTTACATGTAACGTCATTAGCGATTATTGACGGACCCTGAAAATTATATGCTTAGGGGTTATAGGTGATATTGAACTGAAAAAATATGATTTTTTGAGACCGCTGAAGAGGATGGATATCGCGCGACTGACCTAATTGTAAGAATCGACTCAGAATCAGCTAAGGACTAACCGACATGTTGTGTGCACGCTAGCGGGGAATTTGGATCGTGTTTACTAGGCACTACTAACATTTCTTAACCCCCTTGGTTGGGTGGATCTGCAGGCGCGGGGGGGGGGTCGAACTCGTGACCTTTCGATTCGCATTCTGGCACACAACCACTGCGCTTCCCGGTATAAAAGAAGAATAATAGGCATCTTCCCCTTCTTCATCCACGGGGCACTTCTTATTGCATCAACAGAGAGATGGGACTAGAAACAGTAGTAGCAGTGGATGTTCGAATACCAGCGATCAGTGTAGATTTGTACCGTTTGGTACCCCCCCCGTCTTGAACCTGGGTGGATGAAGAGGTCAGGGTGAAGAATCCGTCTCCTAATTTCGCCTGTTTTCTCGCCGCTGCACAGCCTGTCAGAGTGGATCGAAAATGGCGGACCCCCATTCTTCCCTTCTTTTCCCCGCCCTGTCATTTTGCTTTTCATTCTGCTCGTCGATGGGTCAGTGGAGAAAAGTGAGGAATTGGGCAGAGGAAAAATGTTATAACATCTATGAAACATATTTCGAATATTTCTTAGCGCATCAATTTCTCAGTTGATTCTTTTACAACACGAGTGAAACATAATTGCTAAAGATTCGGCACCTGTGCAGGGCTTTCCCCAAATCATGTATACATAGTGCCAAGGTCCGCATGTGTTTAATATTTGACACTTTCAGCTGTAGCATGCTCAAATGCTCGAAAAAGTAGGTGAAAATATCGAAAAAAGTCGCCAAGAGATTCAACTCACTAGGGAAAAATGCAAAAAATATGGCACCTGTGCAGAACGTTGCCCAAACCCTTTCCGCATAGCGCTACGGTGAGTATGCATTCAATTTTTGCTACCTTCGCTTGAAGCATTCGATAAAGCTCGAAAACCCCAGCCATTTTACTACATTTCACGCAGCTTTCCCCTCTCGCTCGGAGTGAAATGAGCCCTCCCCTCATTAGAATACGTCCGCCGCGACGAACAAAGGAATCCATCCAGTCTGACAGGCTGTGTCGAAAATAACCTCAAGGGCCATCTTTTGAGCTCTTTTGATTTTTTACCTGTTCTCGACCACCGTTGTTCCTAACGCAAACGGCCTAGCGCGACTGTATGGTACCTCGTAAACGACGAAGAACGAACTGCCAGGTTCGCAGACAGGTTTCGGATCCAAGGCTTTAGGTGTAGAGCAGACGCCGTGGTCCATGCATTCATCGAAGTTGGTTAATGCTTTTGCTTGTAAGCAAGGTGACCTTGTGACTTCTGCAAATATGTAAAATATTACAAATCAGAAAAATAATGAAATATGTTTCACTCGAATTTTAACAGTTTCTTCTCATTTCTCTAAACGGATCAATCCATTGTGTGAATGAAGCGCCGAATGAAAGGGATGGAAAGGATTAGTGAGCGAGAGAAGAGAAATGGCCATCCGCCCCTTCGAATAATTGTCCTCCACAATGCATCCGAACCGAGATAATACAAATCAAAGTAGGGGCTCCAGGATACCGACCCGATATTCTTCTAAGATTATTTCTGGACAATAACGATTAGGGGGAGTTAGGAAAAGCCTGAAGGTGGAGAAAACTGATGTGAACTCATTTTACTTTTTGTTGTTCCTATTCCAAACAAAATACATTTTAGCTGGGGTTTAGCAAGAGGTACCTCTCTCTTGCCTTGCCTCCATCTTGCGCGAATGAATGAGAGAGGGAGTGAAAAAGGGGAAATTACGGGTAACAACAAAAACCGATTCCGATCCGAACAGTTTTTTTGGACATACATAGGGACATTTTCCGATATTTCGGGTTACGGTTGCCACTTACGGTACTATGGGGTAGGTGCGATCTGGTTTGGTACCTATTATCGATCGAACAAAAAAATTCTGGCATAGGAACTTCTAAACCCTTATCTAGCATCCCATTTATGTTTTGAAGCAGGTGATGTTTGCAGAGGACAAGTATACGAAAAATTACGAAAATGAAGTCAGAAAAAACGGCAACGCTGATGCTGAGGCATGGCGCAGGCAAACAAGATAATTATATATTACGGTGCGTTTGAAACAACAACTCACTCATTCTTAAACAGCAGCACGCGAGATCGAGCGAGAAGATCACCAGTAAAAGGCAGAGTTTAATCATGATGACAAACACCGCATCCGCATTCACATCTTTAAATACCTCACGGTCGCTTCCCTCATAAGAGCTTGTTCCGGCATTGCTGAAACCCCACCCATTCCACGCCCCAGCCCTAACGTGGTCTGATTTCCTTTCTCTCCTCGCTGCCCATCTCCTACGGAAATCTCTGATTCTGATTATACTTCATCTGATTGGACCGGTGTCGTGGTGTCAATTTTCATCTAGTCCAAATTGCCTGTACTCACTTTCCTTGTTTGTAATATTGCTGACTGCACAATATTATGAATGCACTAATTGTGACAAGCATTTTTCAATTCCATACCAAATGCGGAAATAGCCCCTCGGGAAAAACCAGCTCGCGAAAGCGAAAGCTGCCCAGCGGTCACAGTTGAGATGGAAGGGACGAAGGGAACAAAGGGTGAATAGGGGCGAAAAAGAGGCTGTGACCTGGTTTTGATGGGCATATCAAGCAACACGAAAGGAGAAAGCGCTACGAGCGGGGAAAGGAATGATGGAAAGATGGAAGAAGGAGATGAGGAAAACTGTGCTAGAACGACTGCAATAAATCACCTTAGAGCGTTGAGGGAGCCGCCTAATCGCCGGCGATAGCCGTTTGCGTTGCACTTTCCAACAATTCTCTTCATTTTGACAAGCCTAGTGCAAACATGTCCTTTTTTCCAGCCTCTCTTTGAAAATAGTATAGGTAAAGCAGAAAAAAAGAAAGAAAAAGACAGAGAATTCTCTCTGGACACGTTGATAATTTTTTCTTCATTCACAAAAGGTATTCTTCTACAGTTTAATGTTGACAATCAGACAGAAGAATGACACTTTTCTCGAAAATAGAAAAACATATACATGCCGGATAATGATATTCAGAAGAATGTAGGAATGTTAGTCTCTTTCTCTATTTCATTAAGAATACAAAAAAAAACAATGAAGCGTTTATTACCATTCCCAAGAATATGTATACAATGCAATTGAACAACGTCGAAGAAGTTTTGTTGGAACAATTCTTGGTTGAATACTTTGAATAGTATAGAAGATCGAGAGTATAGAAGATCGGCCGGATTTATTTGTTACATTCGACCGTTTTGAAGATAATGGTATGATGTCCATCGAAAAATTGAACATCGGGAAGGCAATGCAACGCCAAGTCATCTTGTACAATTCCATTTGTTGAAGTATATGCTGAAAGTAAAAGAGATCTTTTTTAGAAAAAATAAAATTTACCTGATTTGAGCTGTTTGGGACATACAATGCTATTAAGCCCATAATATCCGAACTTGAGGGGCGGGAGGGCACACTTGTTCTAAAAAAGAAGAATGTTAGTATTATGGAATTTTCATTCGAATTACCTCTGCGAACCACGGGGAGAGTGAGTGACACTCCACCGAAACCAATTTCGTTCCCATTATGTGATAATCGGATGAATGGCCATACATTCTCCTTAGAAATAAATTTTTACTTTCGCTAACTATTTATAATACCATCCTGTCGAAGTAAGTCTCATTCTTAGTCCTGCGAAGCTCATTGTAGTCATGTTCACAGACATATATTGGCCAGATGGGCAGATACAATATTCCTCCGAACAAGTAACCACGATGGGTAGAGCATATCCGCGATAATCATCTATAAAGTTAGATATGCACTTCGGAACAAAATGTAAATTAATTACAATTCTGGGGAAGAGACTCTGTAGATGTGGATCCCACGCTCGATTGATCAGAAGAAAGAGGAGAAGAGAAGACGGGTGCTGAAATTGTGCGTTTCAATAAGTTGTTTTTACTTATATTTGTTGCCAGTGGACGCGTAAAAAAAGTCTCTCTTATTAATAAATGAGGAAGGTAATTAATTATTCTCACTGAGAATCTCCAGAGGCGTTGAGGCTTCCGTATTCCGCTCAGTGGTAGTTTCAATCGAAGATGCATCGGAACGAAGAACTGAAATTGATATAGATCTTGGCTCAGCACCAAAAGTTGCTTACAGAAGCAATAAAGAGAGAAAGGAAAAGGAAATGAAAGTATTCGACTAAATATATATTGGGATTTTGCCTATTCAAAGTACAATACTGGGTTGCGGCATTGACCTAATTTTTATCATTGTTTATAATTGAGGAAGAGAAATTTGGAGTTTACTCACGGGTACTGGTAGAGCTCTCAGATTGAACATCGTGCACAGTAGAAGTAGAAGTCGGCACTGACGAAGAAACCTCGATCGTGGTAACTGAAAGTGATTGATGTTTTATGACTGGTGAGTCTCACCCTCTCCGTCTACTACCCCTTGCTCTTCTTTCTCTCTCTTTCTCTCACCTTCTCTCCCCCCCCCCCCAAAAGGTATACTGTGCCAGTTGAAACAAACCGAAGCTAGTGGAAGTTGTCATAATTGTGGTGCTCTGTCCTTGGGTAGTTGACTCGACCGTGCTCGTCGATCCTGAAATTAGCATCTCGCACTGCTGCATCAATCGAAACAAACCAGCGGCCGAGGCGAGCGAGCTGGTGAGCTCATCCTTGGCACTCGATAGCGTGGCCGTAGTCGTGGAGACAGGGGAGCCTGTAATTTGAATCTATCCTTCATCAATTGAAACAAACGAGTAGTCATGGTCGCCGTGGTCGTTGTTGTGGAAGGCGAGGATCCCGTGGTGACGGGGCTCGTCGATGACGAAGCCAAGCTCGAACCTGGCAATTTGCGTTGTCCACGTATGCATCAATCAAAACGTACTTCCAGGCGCAATGATGGACGGCGTTCCCGTCGACGACGATGATTCTTTCTTCACGGTTCCAGTAGTAATCTCTGCAATACTCGCGCGATTCTCACTCCTGCACCAGTTGACGCAAACCTTTCGGGGCGAGAGTTGTCGTCGTTGTAGTTCTGGTCGTAGTCGTAGACGTGGTCGACATCTTGGTCGTCGCTGCAATTCGCGATGCCCTTCCTTATATCGTTTGATAGCTTACCCATAGGGGTGCTGGCCTTCTCCTTATCCGTCTCTTGCTTCTCTGGCTTCGTCTCCTTCTTGTCAGGTACCGTCGTCATCACCTGTCTCGTCGTAGACGTCATTCCTTCAATCAATCATAGCATCACCCTGGTCACTGCTCGCATTCCTCACCACTATTCGTCACTCGCTTCTCCATTTCATTCGTGCTGCCGGTGCTGTCCGTCTTCTTCGTTTTATCTCCAGCGGAACTCTTCGTATGATGCATGGAAGGCAGGCTTGAGGACGTCTTATCGATTCCGTGAGGCACAGCCGTGGTTACTCCATGAACGTTCGTCGAGCTCTTCTCGGCTTCCGATTGTCCCTTTCCAGATTGCGTCGAGATCAGCGGAGTCCTTCCTGTACCGATCATTTCAAACAAGACGCCCGATTCGTACTTACCAATGGTACTCTCTCCTCCTTCTTTCTCCTCAACGATGCTCGCAGTCGACACTTGCTTGCCATTATTATCCTTGCCAACGCCTCTGGCTACAGTTGTCTCAACTGAAATTATTCACGTCCTAACGGTCCCAGAGGCCCTGCTGAATAAAAGGAAGGAGTGCTCAGCTTCTCACCATCAACATGGCTAGTGGGGAGATCGGGACGAGTAGTTGCAGTAGTTCCAGTCTCTCTCTCCGATGAAGACAACGTCGTGATCGTGGATGCGGCCATGGGCGAGACTGCAATTGACTAATGAGTAGGAAGAACCATCAGATGGAATCCGTACTCTGGGAAACGGGCGGGTTGTTCATTGTCGTTCGAGTTGATGTAGTTGATGTTGTCGTAGTCTTCACGATTCCTGCAATAATCCCTCGTGTTCTCCCGCCCGCTTGCTCCCTGTGCCCTCACCAGGGGAAGTCACTGCAGGTCCACTCTTCGTCTCTTTCTTCTCCATCTCGTTCTCGATCTTGACTCCATCTGATGCGATTACCGTTGTCGTCTTCGTCGTTTCTTCCAGCTTCTTCTCAAAGTCGTTCTCGGGTCCCTTCACTGAGCAAGCCTTCTCTGCAATGCGACCACCGATGAAAAGCCCCCTTCGAGAGTACCCCATCTAGGAATGGAAAATGAATAAAAGCGCTTCTCATTTTGCGCACTTTCTCTTTTCTCTCTCTCCGAGCCGCTCGGTGAGAGAGAACACGCGAAATTGAGAGAGTACGTAACCTCTTCTAGTGCCACCCCCCCCCCCCCATGAGCCCTGCTACTTACCCTTCTCTGCCTCCATTCTTTCATCAATCACGTAAAGGCACGGCGGGAAGAAGTACACACCTGAAACCGATTGTTATCGATCTTAGAACAATGCCCGTAAAGCTAGAGCACACGCTCACGAGGGTGGCGCATATACACTACCAATAATCACAGCACAAACTGACTTATTATGACGCCCGTCACAATCTCGTTGCATGAGCTGGGGATTGAATATTCCGTGCGATTTCCTCCGTGGGTCTGTAATGGCACGAATGGAAAGACGACATCCCCCCCCCGCGAGTGGTACTCACACTAAAGGTAGCAGTAATATCGCATGAGCTGTTCGATCCGTAGTAGCTGCAAAAATGGGTGTATGGTTCATACAGGATCACCGGAGTGTGACCCATCGCTCTCATTTCGCAACTACATCTTATTTCACTCTTTGACGATAGGTAAGCCAGAATGAAGAGACGAGAACGCTACTCTGCGGCCTTCTCTGTGAACGTGATACCGACCGAAATGCCGTGGATCCGAATATGAATGCCGTGTGCAGACAGCGGCCGAGACTGGGAGTTTCATAGCGGATGGGTTCCTTGAGAACGATATTATGTCCATACAGCGCCTGGTACATCTGTCCCTGAAGAAGGCACGGTGATGAAAAGTAGGCAGTGCCTTCCCCCCTGTGAGGGGGGAAGGCACTGCCCATGGGGGGGAGGGGTGGAAGGGGGAGGAACTCACTAAATCCGGCCAGCCAATTGGGATCGTGATATCCTCGAGTTTACCGGCATAACAGCCGGAATCTATCCGATTCAGATTCTTGACGATGGACTCTGCATCGTCATTCGCCTTCGCCATGAGAACACCGATAGAGAAGAGCAGAAGGGCGAGCGCTTTCTTCGAGGCACCCATGGTTGGTATGGGGCACCTGCAACGAATGTCATTGCGAGCAGGGCCGGGGTTGCACACATGCAGCGAATACTCGGCACACGCAACAATTGAGAATAAGACGGGCAGGAAGGGATGTCGGGGTGAAGGATTCACCTCTTCATTCATCTTTCAGCGGCGAGAAAACATGCGAAATTAGGAGACGGATTCTTCACCCTGACCTCTTCATCCACCCAGGTTCATGGGGAGGGGGGTACCAAACGGTACGAATCTACATTGGTCTTTGATATTCGAATATCCACTGCTACTTCTGTTTCTAGTCCCATCTCTCTGTTGATGCAATAGGAAGTGCCCCGTGGATGAAGAAGGAAAAGATGCCTATTATTCTTCTTTTATTACCCCCTATTTGCGTTGATCGCCTGACTTCGGCAGCTAGCGACGCGTTCCCTAGAAACCGCAGCCATATTTTCCTTCCCTACCCGTGACGAAACAGGACTCAAGAGAGATCAAAGACCAAAACTTCTACTTTGAAAAAGGATGAAATTGTTTTGATATTCCTAGTAGGACTTGCTAATTAAAAGACTTGATCGCTATGGTTTGCTAGCAAATACTTCCACAGGTTTACTATTTGGTAAGAGTATAGGGGCGCTTCTCCTATCAAAAAATGTAGAATATTGGGTGCTAACATCACTATTTAGTATCCGGGAAACCCTCCTATGTAAAACAATATCGTTCCAAATAGCTAAACTTAGCCATACACCTAATCGGAAGCAGGACCGATCCGGCAAGAGCTCCACTATGTCGAATGGGAACATTCGTATGATAACCAACTGGATGAAAACTACTGATTTTTGGCCGGTATGTTTACACAGCCAAAAACAGTAGACAAAATTTGTTAGTTTTCATCCAGTAGATTATCATGCAAATGTACGCATCAGACCTAGTGCCCTTGGAATCGATCACTGCTGTTTATCAGCCAACCCCGCATGGAGGCTAGCCTATCCGATTAGAATGCGGATGGGACCCTGCGCCACAAATAACAATAAAAATATAGTAATAACAGTAAGAAGAATAGTAAGAACAACAATAAGAATATGAATAACAGCAATAATAACAATAATAATAATATGCTGCTGCTGACGATGTTGCTGCTGTTTCTGTTGATGATGATGACGATAATCTATAATAACAACTATAGTAATAATACCTCTGATAACAGCAATGTCAATCGAGTGATACTATAGAAATAAAACAATAACATATATATTTAACAGCTTATCTTTGAAGGAGAAGACGGAAGGAGCGAGTGAAGAGAATATTGTAAGGAGGACTAACAGAGCGACGAGGAGGGGGAAGGGATGGCTGAAGGACTGAAGAAGGACTGAAGGGGAGGAGGGGCGGAGTCGCAATGGGAGGAAACTTGTGGTCTCTTCGTCTCCAATGCTCTTTCATCGGTTAGAGATGCAGAGAGAGAACGAAAAGAGGAGAACTTTTATGCCGAGTCATCTCTATTGTGGAGTCCTCTGTGCTATCGATTAGCAAACCACATCGGAAAGCGAATATAGAAAGAGATAACAGTTGCAGAACAGATAGGCATGATGAAAAATCCTGATGGATTCGATCAATATATTCAGCATTATCATCATGCCTTCTATACTTCAAAAGATCAGAGATCGAAGTTTGAGCATTTCTTGTTTTCTGTGTCTAGATAGAATTGCTTCGCTGGTTTTCAGATTGGGAGCTGAGATAATCTGACTGACAGAAAGTGACTAATTCGTCCCCTCTCTGGGGTAGTAGACCCTCAAATTTCTGTGCATCACAAAAAAGGCTTATTGTTCTATGATCTCAAACCAATACTGTTCAAAATGCGATAGAATGGCCTTCGCACAATCCCTATCTAGAGTATCTTGGTGATACAATCGTTGTCTTCTTTCTCATGATCCCACTGATTATTTCACTTCTCGTGAATACCGTTCATTCATCGAAACAATTGCCTAGAATAGAGATGAGTCCGCAGTCTCGTGGGCGGCGGAAGGCTCAAAGGCCTTCGATGGATTTATGAAATTGGCCTTTGGCGGGCCTTAGGCAACCAAAGTGACAGTTCCGTACCAGATCTCTGGAGGGAAGAAGGAAGACGAGTACAAGTGTACCTAATAGAACAGTTGTGTAGACAATGAAATAACAATTGATGGATCGTACTGTCTGCTACCCAACCGAATCGTCAATATTCTTCTTTAAGTATGCGGATATTAAATGGTGTACATGTGTGCTCATAATTTATCCACATGAAAATGAATACACCCAATTCCCAAATTCAACACAATTCACAATGGACAACAAGCACATTTCTCATAGAGTTCGAAATACGGACAATCGTCTCTTCATTTCACCTGCTCTCTCAGCGGTCAGAGAGGTGACAGAGAGTGTGAAATGAAGAGGTGATTACCCGTATTTCGAAGTCTACTGAGCACCTTCACCATGCCCCTTCATCCTGTGGTGTCCATACATCGGCGCCACTCCCCTGGACATCACCATCATTCTTCTTTCCCATCGTTTCATCATCTCCTTCATCTTCATCGCTCGATCCATCCGCTTCTACAGCACCCATCGCCGCTCGTAGCTTCTTCTTCTCCTGCCGTCCCTTCGCCCTTCGCATCTGGAGAGTGAAAATATGTTTCGATCTCCCATCGCTCTCTCGGTTTCTCTAACCGGCGAGAGATCATTGCGAAATGAGAGATCAAATTTTTTTGCACACCCCAGCTTCGCACCTTGCCCTGCCTCGATTTCTTCCTGTTCTTGGCCAGTCGTCTCTCTTCCTTCTTCGCTTCCTCCGGCGACACAACGACGAAGCCCCATCGGCCGAGTTCTTGTCGCGCCCTCACCGGGTTCCATCTGTAACGGAGTAGTGTGAGATCCCTGTGAGAGATGCCGCGCCCTAAGACCACAGCTCGAGCATGAGCATGACGTGGATTCAATTCCCTCAGCATCATGGTTTTTGCCCAGTCCTCTGACATCTTTACTAGGGGTTGGCAAGAAATGGTCTCTTCATTTTGCCCTCTCTCTCTCACCGGTCAGAGAGGCGAGAGAGTGTGTGAAATGAAGAGACAATTACCCGTATTGCGCACTCTATTACATACCGCCTGCCCTCGGACCATGCCTCGGCGGCGAATTCCCAGTGGTCACGACGCATCCACGGGTGCGTCTGCTGCAGATGCGCGACGGCCGTTCCATCGTCCGTCGCCGCACCGTCGAGGATGACGCGGATGGCGCCGAAGCGCGGCTTATCCACCATCAAGCCGCGCAGGAAGGAGTCGAAGTGCGGTGCCGGAAAGGGGGAGAGTAAGATATACGTATTCAAAGCATTCCTGCATTCCATTCACGCGCGCGTTTTTCTCGTCTCTCGGAAATATCGTGAGCAGTGTCGGTAGTATCGCCGAAAAAGCCGGGCGTCGTTGCGCTCATTGCAAGATATGCAAGAGAGATGTACGAGAGAATGAAGGTTACATGAGATAGCAAAAGTTAATGCGCAGACCGGGAGTCGAACTAGGCAGTCGAACTAGAGAAATCACTCAGAACGGGCTCACCGTTTCGGCGCATACAGGTTCTGGCACTATGACGGTGACCCACGCGTGGGCGGTCATACACTCGATGAGCTTGCATCTGAGCCGCTTCATCCCACCCCAAGCCATGTCACGGGGCCAGAAGATGAGGACCTAAACGGGATATATCTAGCCAACTCCTTCTTAACCTCCTCTCCACACCCACGTGTCCAGCCACGCATTTCATTTTTTCTAGTTAGTTGGGAAAGGAGAGGCAAAATTGACATCAATTCATCATTTCGATCCCGATGTATGGATTGTGTATACCTTCTTCAGCCGTCGCCGTCCGCTGATCCAATTCTCGATGATTGCTTCCCAGTTTCCGTCTGGTGCCACTCGCCACTCCCAATGGGACGAGTCACCGCCCCGGTCGGAAAGCGGCAGTCCGGGACGATGGAGGATGGCACCGAACGAGACTGACACGTCCACTGCCTCGCCCAGTCCGAGTCGGTAGGCACGCTCGAGGTGCGGAGGCAGATTAGACACGCGGAAGCGCCAACCGTCCCTGCAATGGTGCATCAAATTCTATTAGTGATTCAGACTAGTTCTCCCAGAGATAATGCGCCAACTGGGAATAGCGATTGCGATGGCACTTCACATCACATCGGGGGTTCTCTTCATTTAACACACTCTCTTTGCCCTTTTCTGATCTCTCAATCTCATTCTAGCGATGTGATCGCAAACTGGGAAGAGGGTGCGATGACAGCACCATCGAAATTGCAACCCTTTTTGTTCGCCATTACTTTGGAATAGCGATGGCCCTGCGTGCGTGCTCGCAGGTGGCCCGAATGGTCTGCTCCACTATCGTCTCAGTGAGTTGGTGTGCAGGCAGTGGTCGCTGTTCCATCGCTGTCTGGAATTGGAACGCATCCATAACCATTTTCCCTTCTGCTCCCTATCAAAAGAAGACACGCGCGAATGGTAAATTTTTAACTGGAATGGACTATTCCGTCATCAGAAATTGCAAACTAGATACTCTCCATTACGGTCCGCATCCCGCAATGGAGTGTAGTAGGCAAAGGAAGTATCGATGTGATGCGATGTCGAAAGCAGAGCAACGAACCTGCAGTTCTTTCGCTGTAATGTTCTCGGCCCTCTCGATGATGCTCCTGCAGATGGCGTACTCGCGGAGTGTCACGAAGCGGAGATCCCCGAATCGACGATGACAACGCGGCCAAATGGACCGCAGTGTGGCCGCTCGCGCCTTTCCCTCTCCCAGTGGTGTTTCGCACCATTCGCATCGCGACTTCCAGTGGAGCGGCGAATTGAGGTCAACGTGCATACTGCAATGGCAAATATTCTACAGGTTGTTCATTTCGCAAAAGTGATAGGTGTTGCCATTTTACGCGAAGAGCCCGTAGGCTATTTCATCTTATGCAACATCATCACTTGATACAGCTCCATAAGAGCAAATTTATTAAATTGTTTTGGTGGAATGGTGCTCTATAATGAACACCTTCGCACTAGAATTCGAAATACGAGTAATCATCTCTTCATTTCGAACACTCTCTCACCGGTCAGAGTGGCGAGAGAGTTTGTGAAAGGAAGAGACGGTTACCCGTATTTCGAAATCTACTTTGCACTCACAATTTGTCCTCTCCATGGAGGTACGAACTGCGTTCATCTCGAATGCTATCGCGGAAGGTGGTGTACTTGCGCACGATCCTCTCCCGGTCCGCCGCCAATTGCTCTTCTGCGAATATGAGGCCTTTTTTTTCTCGAGCGGTCAAAAGTGCGTTAATATCGTAGGGAAGAGGATGGGATGACATCACTATCGATACCCTACCACCCACCATGCCGATCTTTCGCTACTTGAATCGCATCCTCTCTGAGCTTTTCGATGTTGTAGTCCCTCATGTCGATACGCCTCTTGAGACTATCCCTCTCTCGTATGAGGGCATCCACCTGAAGATAAGCTGGCCGATGAGTAATGTTATTTCGAGCGAGCTGGCGCTCGAGCGACTATTTTGTGCATTGCGCTCGAGTGACGAAAAACGCTCGAGCGAACAACACTAGGGCCCAATCCAAGGCGAATGTCACCCTGGCGTCAGCGTCAAAGTCAAGAGCCGCTTGGTGGGACATGCTCATTGCTCGATTAATGTTACTTGGATCGCCCTATAGACCGCGCCATCAACCGCTGCCTAAGCATTACAGCCAACTTCAGTCGACAATTAGATGGTCTGAGATCTCCCCTTCGGTTCGCCAGTGCTCGCAGGTTTCTCTTATGTTCTCTCGAGGACAGGTGTTCCTTTTGTGATTTTATAGTCTATAGAGGCCGTTTTCACTTTCGCTTATTGCCCTTGCCCTGTACATCGAACGGGCAATTATTGCAGGCATACAGCTTTCTCACTGTCAGTTTGCTTGTACCTATACTATGATTGGGAGGTTTTCTCGGATACTGTGATTGTATCTATCATTACTGTGGATTTCCCATTGCCTTTCTATCCTCTCTTCCGTGTTGTGCATTAGCCCGCTTCCTCTGGTGACCTCCCACAAGTTGGAATCAAACAGAAATAGGTTTCCAAGCTGGAAACAAAAACAGAACCCCTACAAGTTGGAGCTGGAATCAAGAACTTCCCACAAGTTGCCATCAAGCTTGGCGGCAACTTGTGCTTGATTACAACTTGTGGGAGGACGCCAGGGTCACTCGCCTCGCTCTCTCCCTCCTTCCACGGTGCTCGTTGCAGCTGCTGCGGCTGTGCATCCTTCCCCGTATTCTGCCTGTCCGCCTCGGGTGGTGGTTCATTACCGACGTCCATTCTTGCAATTACCTGCAATCGCATAGCTCTCGTCGCTCACAGGCCAATGAAGTGAGGCAAGTAGAGCATAGGACAAGAATGTCTGCGATAATTTCCTTAGCAGTTCTCTTGCAATAACAAACGTGACAGCAACACGACAATGGCGAGTTGGTCCTTCAAGTTGACAACACTCTGGGTTTCCCATAGTGAATACTTTGGAACGGAAAAAAATTAAAGAAGGCGTAAACTCCAAATTCGGGGAAGCACTTCCCTGTGCAATCAGGGGGAAGTACTGTAGGAGGGTGAGAGTGACAGACGCGAGAGTTTTTCGCTCCTCTCCCGTCTCTTCCCATCTCCTCTGCGTCTTGACCTAACTCCCTTCCCTTTGCACCGCGCATCTTGATTTTGCCTGTGCCCTGTAGAAACTTTGCGCGCGTGTAACTCGGTTCAAAGTTGAGCTAACGAGTTCTAATTTTCGAATTCGGAATGTGGTTTACGGAAACTATCGACCTATGACGTCAGATAACTCCGGAAAATATTGAGTTTACGCCTTCTTTAAATCAGACCTGAAGGGATGATAAGGCGCGATCAAATATACGTTGCCTAAGGAAATGGGAACTTTTTTATTCACGGCAACGGCAGCGTTGAGAAGGAAATGAGAATGATAGGGAGAGAATATTCAGTGAGAAAAGACAGGCCCAAACTCGAAGGAAGTGTCGGTAAATGAAAGCCTAAAAGGAATTGAGGTGAGCACAGGTGAACTTAATGGACGACTTTTCGCCGTAAAAAGAGACTCAACTCCTTACCGCGAGGCATTACGAACCTCCCGGATGCTTTAAGCGGACAATACACTTTTTTAGATGTGACGTTTAACCGTTCTCTCAAACGAACCCTCTCCTGAAACCAATGGCAACCCTCTGTGAGGTCTCGCTGGAAGAAATAGGCACACAATCACACCAAAATGAAATCTCTGACGACCTTTATTTAGGAACCGCCCTCATTCGAAGCTGTCGTCTTAATTTATTGTTTTTCAGCTGATAGTGTTCAAAAACAAACCAAAACTTTGACGACAGCTTTCGTTCAACTATTCAATGACTCTTATGCGAACCTTTCCCCACCAAAAAAATGAGCTGCTCTTGACAAAAAAAATTTTTCTTGAAGTGCCTTGCCGACTGTTACTTGATTCAAATAAATCGTATACTTGTCATATTAACGGTTGTTTATGCATAGTATCTCTGTACACAGGATGGATGATGGGCTTGCGATTCTCTCGTCTCTCCATTGGAATGTGTATTATTTACGATCGATCAATGAAAACCGGGAAGTGTGCGGAAACTACAGTAGCCGGGATAGGGAAAGGAGAGGAATGTGTGGAAACGGGGAGGGGTACAACCCATAGATAGGGCGCGAGATGGTATGATGGAATGAGATCTTGAGTGTCGGGGATTATTGATTGGTGAAATGAAGTGATGACAAGTCAGCGCGCGCCTATCTCATCTCGCAAGCGAATCGAGTAGAGGCGCGCGTCGATTTGTCATCACTATTGGGATAGAAGGGATCGGGGGATACGGTAGTGGGATCCAATCAATCGATAATCTAGTGCGACCAGCTGCTCTTGCGGCCGTCCTTCTTCTGCATCGAGCGGAGCGGCTCGCCCTGCAATGGGTACGGTAGGTGGGAGGTACGGTAGCGCTTCGGTGGGTCAGATTAGGTGATTCAGTGGGTCAGATTCTAAAGGTCAGTAAGAAATATGCGTAGGTTCGTGGGATAAGTTTCGAAAAATCGATGGGTCGGATTTGGTGGTTCGGTGGGTCAGATTTTGTAGGTTCGGTGGGTCACATTCCTCACCTGAAGGTAGGGGTTGGGCGCGTGATGGGCCGGGTCGATCGAGCGCTTCTTTCTGGGGATCTTAATCGAATCTTTGAACAACATCGATGTGACGGCAGGAACATACTAATGATGCAGAGGTGAAACATATTCAATTTGTGCAGAACTTCATCGAGCTATCGTTCCAATACTTGGCAACAATATATTTTGAAAGGAACTTTTTGTATAAAGCATAACCTAATGATTGCATGATAGCACGAGAATAAGGATACGCATTTATCATTATCCCTGATTTTTAATTTACTCACGAAGCTCTCTCCTCCTCTCTTCTCATGGAACTTCTTTGCGATCATCGCCTGGTGCTCGTCGTCCTCGAGCATGTTCTGCAATTTTAAAAATTATTATTATTTTTTATTTTTGAAAATCCTAATCGTTAAAAACCGCATCATAATTGGTATCATTATGAAGAATTTGTATCGCTATTCGTCGCACGCGGAATGATTCGATGATTTTCCCATAATGCGTTTATTTTTTCAGAGGGAGGAGAGGTCTAGAAAATCAATAATTGCATAATACTCGATACTCGCCTGCAGGTTGTCGGCGGAGTCGCTGGCCTCGTCCTTGGCGCAGCTGAACGATCGATAATTAGAGGGAATACGGTAGCTCCGAATTCCGCGTGGGACCCCACAATATTCGATTTTAAGACTTCCATGTAAAAAAAAGGGGTCCGACTCACTTGAACATGTGCTCCTGGTCGCAGATGCAGTGCTGGCCGGCCTGGTACTCACGGGAGAACTCGGCCGAATTCTCGAACTCCTCGATGCAACCGTGCTCCTGGAAAGGGGTTACGGTAAGGGATACAGTATTGATTAGTCCCCAGGCATCCATTGGGATAAATACATTAATTTTGAACAGTTCACGCAAGTGTAGTTCAAAATATAATAAGAACTTTGGATGCTGAGGAACGACGATTATTTTATTTCGAGTATTACCCGAAACATCGAACTACATCGAACTAAAACCGATTTTCTGACTCCTAACCTATTTGTGAAACACAACTCCAATTCAATTGGAGACTGTTCTTTCGCTGTGGCTTACTCATCAAAGTACTCATGTTGCGTTCTGCGCAGTCTTTGAAAGCATTTGAGCCTTGTTCGTATTCAGCTCTCTATTGCAATGGACAAGTTCTCGTCGGCAATAGAAATCAAGAATTATCGGACAGTTTCGTCGATTTGCCAAACCCATGATCGACAGAGGATGCAAAAAAAGAGATAGAGAGCAAGACAGGTAGGTCCCACATTACGCTATCATTCGTCTCTTCCTTCCTCGTAGTCTCTCGGCGGTCAGAGATGACTAGAGAGCACGCAGAATGAAGAGAGTCAGACACAGGCACTCACCGCCGTGTATCCCACGGGGCAGGGGTTGGGCGGCTCGCAGTACGCCGGGAGGACGTTGTCCGACTTCACCTGAATCAAGAATATCGATTTTTTCGGCGAATTATTGATATTTTTCGGTGAATTATTGATTATTTAGACAGATCATCTATTGCAGCGACGAAATATCGTTTTTTTCTGCGATTTATTGATGTTCGAAATGCATTTTCCATCAATTCCTGAAGCGAAAAGGACGTGTCTAATCGATTATTCTCGTTGCTCCCACTAATGCGTCGGAAACGGGAGAAGGGAGGAAATGAGATGGGGAATACGTAAAATTCGGAGATCTCCGTAGGTATGATAATCGGTTTCAGAAAGTTGTCGAGGAAAGTGCTTTTTGGAGGCTTTTCTGCTGATAGCTATCTATTTTCAATGTTATCGATTATTTTGAAAACTAACCTCCGCTCTGTGCTTGTACTCTCCGTCCTCGGTCAGTTGCTGGTCTCCCTCTCCAGCTCCTGCAAAAAAAAATTAGTCGAAATTTTTAAAAAATAGTCAGTTATCGATCGGGACTCTCCTCATTTCACACGCTCTCTCGAACTGTTAGACTGGCTAGAGAGATTTCATTGAAAATTTTAGATCGATACTGCTCACACTTTCTCAAGATAAAAGTTCATGCTCATTATAAGCAACTATTCATTAGTTAGAAAGTGCATTCTCATAAAAGTCAGTTATCGATCCAAACACATCGTGCACTACCGTACCTCCCGTCATGTACTTGGTGCCGAACTTCAAGGGGCCGGCCGGCAGCGGCTCGCTGTCTCTCGCGGCGATCCCGCCCAGCAGGTCGGACGAGTCGCCCAGCGAGATTCCGCTCTGAATGACGGCTATGGATATCGGGGATTCTGTGGTTCCAAAAGGTGGCTCCGTGTAGGAGATTCCCCGGTTTTGCGCCAATTTGGCTTGAGAGGGAATGAAAGGGCATTATTTGACAACTACTGTACATAATCCAGAAAATGGATTCCAAAACATTCTGTAATTTACCTAAAATATTGATTTTCGGATTCAATTAATCTGAAGAATCAGAACAAAGTTGAAGATTTTTTTCCATTTTCGGATAAAAAATCTCATAAAAATCGAAAAAAATAAAGAGGACTTACGTCGGCGAGATCAAGTTGCGCCCATGTGGTGCCGATGAGGCAGAGGACTAGGGTCCCAAGCATACCTGCAATGGGGCCAGGATGGGATCGAGGTACCGGTGCCAGGAATCGGATACAGGACCCTGGTTCCGGAACCATGAACCGGGACCGAGAACCAGGTCCAGAAACCAGGAAAGAGTGTATATCGATCCACGGAAAAGCGGAGAGATGCATAAAGTGGAAAGGGGGGGGGGGGTCAGACAGACCATGAATGAGTTTCACTGAAGGTTGAAGAGTACGTTTCAGCAACGGTCGAAATCAATGAAATCGAACAGAGAGGGAAACGAATTCTTCAACGGAACCACTATGCGTGAGTGTGGTAGAGTGACGTCAACGTTGTGTGTCAGAATGTAATCATGTATGGGCCAAAGCAAGGGAATGGTTTGGGAATGGAGTCAGAAATTATTAAAAGACAAATTACAGTAGATAAGTAGGTCAAACTGGTTATAAGGATTCTAGTACGCGGCGAATGGGAGGAGTGAGTGAGGCCGTTTCTCCCATAGAAGGAAGAAGAAGGAGAAGAAGGAGAAGAGAAGAGGGGAGGCTTCGAGCCCCGCGATCGATAGTGTCTCGTGGGGGAGAACCTAGAATGGAGAGAGCGGGAAGGAGGGGCGAGAGAGTGTGCGAGGCTTGGAGAGTGGTCAGACGACGAGAGCGACGAGAGAGTACGGTAGACGACGAGGAGACGAGGATTCTGAATACCGCCCGCACGTCATACGGATATTGAGAGGGGCTTTACACACAAAATATGGCTGGTTGTATGTAGATAAGCCGATTATGGTATTGGATATCGATTTTGGAAGCGCCTCTGGTCCCAATGTTGGATTCTTCTAAAAAGAAAGTACAGAGGAACGATGGCAATGGTAAAGATTCATTAGGCTCAGTGGAGCGCATCCCAAATCAACAACCCAAAAAAAGCATATTGATCTACAGAAGAGTGAAGAAAGATGAGGCCCCGTGAAAGACGAGAAGGCGGGTAGGTCAAATAAAGAGGCGGCAATGAGGCAGGGTGCGAAAATACGAACGAGCGTCGAGGCGGACGATGGTAGGTCAAAGTCCCGCGGCTTTCGCAATGCGATGCTTGCTTTTGACGTGTGCTGAAAAGGTGTTGTAGAGGGCCGGGCGTTATCAGTGGTGATTCATTGCATACCCTTGCTCGAGCAAGAAGAGGGGCTTTTCATCGCCATAGCGTCTCTGTGCCTATCCCCCTCCCCCCTTGACAGGCATCCCGAACTGCAATGTAAGTGGAGCCTCTTTCCTCCGCCTCGCCTCACTTTTATTTTCTCAGTACGGTACGACCGCGAAAACAATCCGCTATCATTGTCTCACGCCTTTCTCGCCTTATTGCGTTTCGGAAACTATCGAAAATATAAATTTTTAATTAATTATTTCATTTTTTTATTAAATAGTTAGTAATCAATAACTTATTGATACTGTAGAAGTGAAAAGTCAGTGCATGATCGTGAACTGTGCCGGTTACGGTACACCGTTCCAATAGTCACCGAGCACTGTTTGCACGCGGCGCACTGACTCACTTGCACTACGATCTCGGGACTGTTGCTATTGATTGCGATTAGGGAGGCGATTAGTGTTACCTGTTCGCTGCGCTCGCTCGTCAGCGGGGATAATCTAAAAGGCGGCCGCGGCCCGGCGGCCCGCGGCCCGAACGTGGTCTAAAAGGCGGCCCACGGCCCGCGGCCCGCGGCCCGCGGCCCGAAAACGGTCTAAAAGGCGGCCCGCGGCCGCGGCCCGAAAATTGTTGAGGTCGATCGATAAATCATATCGTATCATATCACAATTTGTTATCCAGTATCCCAGGTTACCGTATCTTGCTACCGTAACCCAAAATATCACGAACTCGCATTTTAATAGTGGGCCCGTTGTCCATTTCAATAAACGTTTTTCCTAGTTGTTTTGACTAACAATTTTGATCTTTAATCTTTGAACTTTCAATTTTCGTTCGAAAGAGCTAAAAAAATTATGTGAAATGCTGTATTTTCATCGAAATCTGTCAACATAGACTCGAGAGAAAAAACTTAACATGCTCTTTTTCAGTTAATTTTGGCGAAAATCGATGACACTCCACAAATAATAGTACGAGTTATCATTTTCCTTGAGCAGGATTAAAGGAAACACTGTTATTGAAACGGAGTGCGGATCCACTATTAAAATGCCAGTTCGTGATATTTTGGGTTACGGTAGCCAGATACGGTAACCTGGGTTACTGTACAACAAATTGTGATATGGTACGATATGATTTATCGATCGACCTAGACAACTTTCGGGCCGCGGGCCGCGGGCCGCCTTTTAGACCGTTTTCGGGCCGCGGGCCGTGGGCCGCGGGCCGCGGCCGCCTTTTAGTCTGTTTTCTTGGGCCGCGGGCCGCGGGCCGCGGCCGCCTTTTAGACTATCCCCTCGTCAGCGCTCCTGCGCGTTAGTGCCCAGTTGAATCGTGTTTATTTTCACTGACTATTTACTTACCTCCGCTGAATTCCGCGAATGATTCGCCTTTGATCCCTAATCTTCGCTGTTTTTCGACGCGTTACTTTAATTTCAGGTTAACCTAAATTGCATTTTCTATTTTAGGCTAATGTCGAGCTTCACTCGCTCGATTTCGCAGCGCCTCACGCGCCGTCGACGACGTAACAACACGGAAAATGCGCCGGTTGTGAGTCAAAACCGTCTTCTTCCTCCCATTTTTTGTCATTCATTCGATCCCCCCCCCTCGCTGTTCAAATAGATAAGAGTAAGAACTCTATCAATTTCCGTTCGATACAAACCATGAGCAATACTGCTAGGATCTTCTTTATATTTATTAAATTTTTTACGTTTAAAAAAAATTTATATAATAATAATTAAAAATACAGGCGCCACCAGCCCAAGACGCGCTAGCGCTGGCCTCCTCGACCGTTGTCGTTCCGCAGAACAAACCGTTAGTTTATAACATATTTAATTAGCCTTTCATGCAATCTTTTGCCCCACATACGGTTCGCTAGCTAGACAATTGGTGGCAACAACAGAATAGACAATGAGCGCTGGCCTTGCAATCAACCGACCATTCACTAGTGTGTGCACCACTGTCGGGTCTTCGTTGTTAGGCCTGCCGATCGCTTGCGGGCTTACGCGTTTAAGGCGAGCTGACGCGCTTTTAGCTTTCTTCCGGTCCCACTGCTTCTAGTCTTCTTTGATCAGGACAAAGATAGGCACGGACGGCTTTTATTTTGCGCCCTTTTCGCTCATCTTCATAACAGTAATCGCATCTTTCTTAGTATCTAAATTATAGCTTACCCCTGAAACCTATTTCTGCAAAGTACCAAAGTTTGCAGTGATCATGTGCCAAATTGTACTTGTACCCAACCCCCTTACTTCTTTTCGATTAGCTTCGTTTATCGGCACGAAAAGAAACGTCTCGAAATTAGCTGAAATTAGCCGGAATCGCGTGATATTTTCCGGCGCAGTGGCTCTGGTAAACACATTCAGTCAGCGACGGTAAACTAGCAGTCAAGAGTCATCGTTTCCCTTACTCCTCGATTTCCGATCTCTTCGTTTTTTTTCTAAAAATAAGTCGCCAATTTCGCTTGACAACTAGAAAGTTCGTATTTGACTGACACTGAGAATAAGTAGCGAATCCTCTATTGATCGCCGTTTAGCAGTAGCCTCCTTTCAATCTGCCTCACTCATCTTTCATATGCCGCCGCTTTTCACAGGGATGATGGTCTGTCACTCTCATTTGTCTATGATCTCTGGTTTCTGTAGTTGACGAGAGATACGGCAAAGTGAAGAGACCATTGCTTCCTCAGAGTTATCTATCCGTATCTCGGGGAAATCACTAGGGGATTCGACCACTTTTTTGCGAACAGCGCAGATGTTTCTTGAGAGCGCTTTCTATTCTCTAGAGCCGTCAGTTCCGCTTTTTTGTGTTTCTCTATTGATTATATTTGTGTTTCATTTTGAACTCATAGTACGTTGAATATAGCGAATAGTGATCTCTCCTTGTTCTTGGTTTCCAAAAATATTATGGTATCTTCCGAATCCCGTTGCCGTTGTCAGGAATTTTGTTTCGTTTTCCACTGATAGTATTTGTGTTTCACCCACTACTCCTAGTACGTCGGATTCAGGGACAGTGATTCTCGGTTCAGTTGGGTTGGAAAAATAATAATAAAGTAACTTCCGCGTTCGTCTCCCATTGTCCTTTTTCCCTCCCTTCCGCCCCTCTCGCCTTCCTTCAGCCCCAATAAGCATCTGAATTGCATTAGGAGTCCTGAGACGAGGAGGAGATGGATGCGTTGGAACGAGAGAGATTAGGGCGAGGTATAGGGCGCTGCTCTCTTCATTCCCCACACACTCTAGCCGGTCTAACAGGGCGAGAAAGCACGCGAAAAGCGGAGAGACGCATTGTTCGATTAGAAGAATGCGGGGTAAAGACAATGATGTCGTTAGGGCGAAGGCCAGAGGTCGGACTAATGAGGGCAAATGCGCGCGCCACAGATGGATGTATTTGGTTAGTTGATGTCGGTTTAATTGTTCCCTATCTGGTGCACATTAAGACTGACTTGTGAGTTGACCTGAGACCTTTGATAATTTTTGTTATTTTTTTTCGGGTTTAATTCTCCACCTAATGAAGGAATTTGTAGCCACCTGTTTATGGGAACCCTGTGAAACACAAGTGAACCGCGAATCATTCACCGAATAGTTGCTGCTGCCCTTGAATGGCATTCAGGCCGGATTATACTCATGCATTCGTTATTTTGCCAAGACTTTGCGCTGCTCGATTTCCTCCATTATTCTCTGAATTCTTTCCTTCATTATTTTCAGGCCTAAAATTTACTTCCAATATTTTTGATCTTGTTTGTCATTGAACGCGATTTAGACGTAGGACTTCGTTATTTAACCGAGACTCCATTGTCGATTCCTCCTCATCTTCTCTCTGATTGAAAAAAGACGCTCGATTGAGTGGGTGAGAGAATGTTTGAGGTCTTCCTTCCTCTCTTCTCTTTCTATTCTCTTCACCCCCTTCTCCTTTCTCTTTCCTCTCTCTCTTCATCCCATTTTCGCGCTGTTGTTAGGTCTTCTTCGTTGACGTTTTCTTCGTTAGGAGGATACCAGGTTAATTTTGCAATACGTTAAAGTTAGAATCTATTTATTGGTTTATTCCAGAACCTCAATGCTAACAATACAAATCGCGAACAGCTTCATCTTAGTAACGCTCAGTGTAACGTGGATATTCCTTGCCTTTTTTATTTTTATTTTATTTTAAATCATAATAAAATAATTGCAGTGGTCTGCTGACGCGAGGCATGGACCGCATTCGTAAGTCGCTCAGGATACCCTCCAGGTCTTTTTAATTTAATACATAATTTAGAGTAGGCAGATTCGTGTGGCGACAGTATCACGAAAGAGTTCTTTAAGCGGAAACATTAGTGAGAATTTGATTCTGATCTTCTAATCCAATAACTTCAAAAATTGTAATTTAATCATTTGGGGATACCATCCAGGTATTTTCATAATTGATATAATTTGATGTTTAAATTTTGAACGAATCAAAAATTAAATCAGGAGTATCGTGAGAATATTTTCCGTTCCACTCGTAGTTGACCTTTGACTACCGTTCGAGGGGCGGAGTTAGGAAGAGGCCGGGAGGAGGCGAGTGATCTACCTGCTCTCCTCCCCCCCCTACCTCTTCCCTTCCTCTCTCTCCCAGACAATCAATACGCTAACCAGCACATTGAGTTTGCTGAATGTGAGCATTTGAAACGCACGATAGGCAGGTTCGTGTGGTGTCAATATGACATAATAGTTCTTTGAGCTGGAATATTAGTGGTCGTTTTGATTGTTTTAGAAATATATTTTTATTTATTTTATTTTTTTGCAGGCACAGAGGCGGTGAGCTGGTGCGAGGCGACGCGTCGGGTGGTACGGCCTCAGGTGAGAGGGTTACGGTAGATATACGGTAGTGGCAGATTATCGATTGAGGGGTCGGATGTTCGTTCGAGGCGCCCATTGTCAGGTGTGAGAGTACGGTGGATTATCGATTGATAGGCAAACTATGGGGAAGGGATGACTCTACAGGATTCTTTTTTGTTGGAAATTGTTCTACATGGAAAATTGCTGGAAAATTTAGTTGTTGAAACATGAAAACGCCTTGAATTCATAAACTTTGTTATTTTTAGAGAAAATTGTTTGATTGACAGCTTCTTGCAAGGTATTTTTATCACCCTTGACGTCATCGAATCTGCAGATTAGTGTTATGGGTGAATCATAGGTCTCATAAAACTGATGAAAGCTTAGATGAGCTTCAAAATCTGATTGATTTGACAGAAAATAACCTTAAAAAATCAGAAAATTAGAAATTTAAAAAAATATTTGCAGGCACGGGCGGGCCGGACGCGTGGCATCCGGACGAGGGAGCGGTGCGCGCTGGCCTGTGCACCTTCCAAGTCAAGGTACGGTAGGGAGGTTACGGTGGTCCTAATTATCGTAAATCTGAGCAAGTTTGTTAGAATGTTGGTGATAAGAACGGAACGGAATCAAAGTCAGCATTGAACTGTCTTAGAGGCCGTACTTGTATAATATCGACGAAACAAGATTCTTACTATCGTGAGAATATTTTCCATTCCACTCGTAGCTGACCTTTGACGAACGCTCGAGGGGGCGGAGAAAGGAAGAGACCGGGAGGAGGCGGTAGATCAATTGTCCTCCTCCCCCTTCCTTCCCCCTGCCTCTCTCCCAGACAATCGATAGCTTGCTAACCAGCACATCTCATTTGCTGAGCATTTGAAACGCACGATAGTTGAAATTTTTTTCTGTTTTTTTTCCGAATCGATTTTAATTAAAGGGTGAAGATTGAGTATGATGGATTTGTAAAAAAAAATGTCGAAATTGTTATTTTATCGATTGACTAATCTACAGTACACCCATCCCTTACAGTACCTCGGTTCGGTGGAGGTCTTCGAGAGTCGCGGGATGCAAGTGTGCGAGGGCGCCCTCAAGATGCTCAGGGTGAGCGACGATTATTGATTATTTGTTAGAGTTCGAAATACGGGTAATCGACATTTCATTTTACACTCTCTCTCTTGCAGCTCTGACTGGTGAGAGAGCAGCTGAAATAAAGAGAAGATTGCCCGTATTTCGAACTTTATTATTTGTTTATTTTTAAATCAAAATGACATGAGAATAGGCGAAGATAGTGAAAAAATGAAGAAATTCATCGCATCTTTCAAACCGGCGAGTTCGAGCTTCAGAGATTGCTAAATATAGTTGCCAAGTCGCTGTGTTGATATCTTACAGGCCAGTTTCATTCAAAACCAACCACGTATACTCTCATTGTTAGAAATTAGGGTTAACCGTTCGGAAATCGGAGAGGCCGAAACTCAACTGGCAAAATCACTCTCTTTCCGGAATGAGAGTCGAACAATGGACAATGGAGTTTCGGACAAAGGAATAGTTTCGGATGAGTTTCGGAAAGTTCTTGTTCGACTCTCATTCCGGAAAGAGAGTGATTTTGCCAGTTGAGTTTCGGCCTTTCCGATTTCCGAACGGTTAACCCTAATAGAAATATTTCGCAAACATGTTGACCGTGCTTGGGCCCCGTGACTCACTGCATCATCGGGTAATAAAAACAAACTCAAGATTAAGGGTTTCCTCAATTTTCCGTCGATGGATAATACATACAAAAATATGTTTTTTTTTCTAGTTTTTTTTATCATGCTTTGAATATTCTCACCATGTTTCACCCCGGTGAATCACTGCATCACCGGTTAGTGTTAGCTCCAGTAAAAGCTCCTCTTCAATTTCGCCTGTCTACATTTTAAAATATTATTATTATTATTATTATTTAATTAATTAAATATTTCAATTTCAGGCGCAAACGAAGACGCCGATCAAGGCGGTGCTGCACGTGTCGGGCGACGGACTGCGACTCGTCGATCAGCAGAACCATCGAGGGCTCATTGTGGATCAAACGATCGAGAAGGTACGGTAGGGGTACGGTACTCGGGGTATATCGATTGTTAACTGCCGAGAAAGGGCTATAGATGTACTATAGAGTAACAAAAAATAGTAATATTAAAGCCAAAACCAGTTACATTTTAAATTTCTCTCGCTCATCACCCTGATATTCCCAAACTTTGTAACCTGTGAGTCTCGTGTTGCGGCGTGGGTTGATATGAGATAGTCCTTCACTTTTGGCAATCGCTTGAGTGGTCAGGGTCCAAAAATTATACGTGTGTAAAATGTTTCATTGGTCAATTCTAACTTGCACGTCTCGTGTTGCAGTATGGGCACATACCTAGCCACCTTCGGTTATTTTCAATAGAGTCTTACCAATGGAGTCGGAAAAAAAAACATTAATTATTATCAATAGGATGCGCATCAGAATAACTATCAGTTATTTTAGCAATTTTTTTATCAATTTAATAAATTACTAACTCAATTAAATGTAAGGTGTCCTTCTGCGCGCCGGACCGCAACAACGGCCGCGGGTTCGCGTACATCTGCAGGGAGGGCAGCAGCAGGCGGTGGATGTGCCACGGATTCACTGCGATGCACGAATCGGTCAGTTGGCGATTGGAATGGGGGTACGGTAGTCGTACCGTGTAGTAGCGAAATTGTACGAACTGATCGATTATCAGGGCGAGCGTCTGTCGCACGCGGTCGGCTGCGCCTTCTCCGTGTGCCTCGAGAGGAAGAAGAAGAGGGACGAGGACAGTCTCCAGGCGGCGGATAAGGTGATACGGTAGTATCGATTAATTGGGTTGGGATACGGTAGGCAGATATTGGATTCGGTAGTATGCATTATATTTTATGATGTAGGGACATATTGAAAAGTAGTTTCCATCGAGACTATACGAGAATGTTGCAGCACCAATCCACCTTTGTACAGCAATTTCGTTTTCTCGGTTTCGCTTGCTTTCCGCGCTGCATATGTTCAATGGGATTGTATGCAGCATCTATAACACATATTTTTCTATTTTATTATTTTAAAATATTTAAATGAATTAAAATAATTAATTAAATGCAGATCGACGTCTCGAAGGCGCTGAATCCGGACTGGGAGAAGATGGGCGCCGCCCCTTCGGCACCGGGAGGAGGAGAAGGAGGAGTGGATAAGTGAGTGATTGTGGTAACAGCGAAACACGGGGGTGTGGGTGGTGACGGTCAAGAAAAAATTGAAATATAGTTGCCATGTAGGGGATGTAATAGACGCGAAACGGTAATGTGTGTGTCGGTTACCGGAGGAGAAGAGCAGAGATTGGTAATCCGAAGTCAAAGTCGCGATTGAATTGCCGGTAGATGAGCAAGTGAATATACGTAGCGAAAGAGAAACATGGATGTGACTTGTTCACGTTGGGATGGAAGCGGACGTAGTGGTGTCGGCTGAAGAGATAGTAAATAGATTGGTGTGGTATTTCTAGTATTGGTGATGTCTCTATCGCTATTGAAATCGCTACGAAGCAACGAAGCAATGTTTGGTGTATATTCCAATTGTGAAGCGTGACTGTGACTAGTACGAATAGGGTATGAGTGGTGTTGTGGAAGCTATAGAGAGGTTTTTTTTTAAAGTAGTCTGTATCAACGACGAATTGGTAATGGTGTTGCGGAACAGGTGATGTAGTAGATGCGAAACGCGATAGTGGATTGAGATTGAGGGTAATGGGCGCATACAGATCGTTAGGCGGAGAGAGATGAGTTTATAATTTTGTGATTAGTGAAGGGAGAAGGAATTGCTAGCCGTGCAATGCCAGGCAAATGTAGCATTGATGAAGCGCGGCTGTGACGGGTACGAATCGGACTTTGCATGGTTGCGAGAAAGGGTTCCAACCAACGTTTCTCGTTTCTCGCTCTCTACGCTCCCTACGCTCTCTACAAGGAATTATCAATTGTTCGATGTATGGCGAATGTAGCATCGCTGAAGCATGAGTGGAAATTAGTGGAAATTGAAATTAGGAGATTAGTGGAAATTGAAACACAATTAGTAGGGGGCCTCGGCTTCGGGAGTATAGGAGGGTGTCTAGGTGAGATGATGATGTTTGCTCAGCTGGAAGCTAAGCCTGCACTGAATTAAATTGCGCTCAATGAACAGAGGATGTCACATCGGGGGGAGGAGGTGGAGGGGGAGGCACGAATGTGCACGCAGTGATATATTAAAGTAGACTGCTTGGGCAAACTTGAGTATAGAAGTGTGGACATCGTGTACGTGATATCATTGACAATGACCGCAATCAATAAAAGATGTAGACGCTGTGAAACGCGACTGACCGTGGATGAAATTTAACAAAATCGCATGAATAGGTTAAATGATTTAATAGTTTAGTTGAGGTAATGAATGCAGTTCTCTCATTGTTGGTGAGTGTGCTGACGGCCCTTTAACGTGAGGAAGAAACGCAAATGTGTCTTGCAATGTCATTCATTGGGGCATTAAGCAATTGTGATTTACCCTTAAAGCACCGGGCTGCAGATAGGAGCTTAATTAATGAATAAACTTTTAATTAGTTAATTAATTATTAATTACCCCAATTGCAGCGGGCTGCACCGGACGAACGCAGCGTACCAGTCGTTCCGGGCGATGCCCATGGCGGAGAGGGTGAGGGACCCGCAGGTGAGGGGATTAATTAATTACCTTAATTACCTTACTAGTGCCTTGCCTTACCTTACCGGCTTACTTTGGTATACCTTGGGCACCGTACCAGTGGATTCAGTTTCTAGTGGCTTCCTATTTTCTTGTGAACTAGTGGCGTAGTCGTTCCGGGCGATGCCCATGGCGGAGCGAGTGAGGGACCCGCAGGTGAGGGGATTGATTAATTTACGATTAATTAAATAGTTAATTAGTTGTCATTTCGTTTTATATTTATACAGATGCGTTGGAGCCAGCTACTCAAATTATTAATTCTCTGCAGTGGGGCTTTGAGTTTCACAAAGATCGATCATCACTGCCTGGTTCGATATTGATTTTTCCTTACACGAGGGGAACATAACTCAATACAAGTTCGCAAGCATTTCGGAATTTTATTGCTTAAATTTGCGAAACTAGGTGATTGCGCGCCGCGTCTGTAGCGCATGTTCATAATTATATCCGCTCCGTAATATCAAGCTGTTGTTATGTATTTGAATAATAACTACTAATAGCAACTGCGCTTGTGCACTACCAATGAATGAAGCGCATCTTATGTTACATATTTTTAATAAAAAATTATAATTAAATTTATTAATAATATTAATCCACTCCAGGGCGCGATTGTTCCCCTCCCGCCCAATGGCTCGCAGTCGGACGCCTCGAAGCTGCCCCCGCCAAGCATCGCCAAGCCCCGCCCATCCTCCAATCCGGCGCTGTTTGAGAGACAGGTACGGTAGCAGTAAGGGTAGGTGTACGGTAGAACTCTTGTCGAGATACAGACACACTAGCAAGGGAAGGGTAGTTTGGTATCACGATCACAGTAAAACAGAATGCTATGGAAAATTTGTTGTAAATATAGAGAAGTGTGCGTGATGAACTTAGGTTTCAGGCTTTCCTTATTGCGCGGTAAGTTGCGCGTTTGCCAATTAACGAATCTTCTGCTGTTGAAAAATATAATAATAATGCATGATAATAAGTATTGTATTGTATATTCTAGAGAGGATTAAATACATTCCTCTAATTTTTGCAAGCTGTGCAAATCTCGTACTTTGAATTCGTGTTTCACGGTTGAGATAGATCCCTCGGTACTTTCCTAACTATGATTAATCGGTAGCGAATATCGCATACAAAATTAACAGTATTTTTTTTGAATTATTTTAATAATTTACATTTTTTTTCAGGGCTCGCTGCGTGCACCGGCGAACGACGCTGCGAACGTGCAGTTCCGACGGCAGTTCTCCCTGAGGAACTACGAGAAGGTGAGTGCGGGGTGTAGTTTCCAAATTGAATCGGGGTGGTGACGGGTGAAAAATACGAATTGAGCTGAAAATATGAGAAGATGTGTCGCTGTAGTTTGCTAATTAGCTACCAGAAGGTGAGTGCAGGGTGTAGTTTCCAAATTGAATCGGGGTGGTGAGGCGTGTACTTTGCTAATTGAAAAAATGGTCGTGTTCATTGGGAATTGGGGTAGAATTTACATGAGGAGCGTAGGTTCGGACTTCCTCTTTGTATAACTATTGTAACCCGGTACTCTGTGGCTGCGCAGGGTTGACATAGTCGTCTTATCTCTCTTTATGGTGATAGTTTCATCTTGATCTAGTATAGGGAATTGTATGCTATTTTTTGTTGAAGATAGATTTCACAGTGTTATGAAATTATGTTTTTCAAAGTTCAGTAAGGGTTGAAGTTATTAGTTAGCGCTGTGATAATATTCAAGTTTCATTCACGTATTCCCCGTCGTTTCATCTCCACCTCATACAAGGCTCCCTCACGCGGGCCGGGAAGTGTGACGGGGCCGGGGATTTGCATGCGAAATCAGCCAGTGATCGCGTGCTCTCTCAATCTCGCACGCTCTCTCGTCGATTAGACGAATCGGGAGAGTATTGCATGCGAAATCAGCTGTTATAGCCGAGAACAAAAATCGGCGTCTCTCTCACTTCGCAGCGCTCTCTCGCTCGCACCGGCGAGAGAGTAAGGTGATTGAAGAGAGTATTGCTACTCCGTAAACTTTTGAATTCTGTCGCCCCTCCCGCCCTCCCCACTTCTCGCTACGCCGTCTCACATCACTACGTGTTCAGTACTGGTAGTGAAATAGTGCCAGTTTTCGACAGCGACCAGGAAGTTTGCGGTTGCGGAAGGCTGCGATAGTATCGCCAGACCATACTTGCGTCGATCCGTCGTCCTTGTTGATCTATCCTACAACTAACTCCTGCCCGGCGCCTAGTGGTTGAACAGGATCGACTTAAAATTGGATTGGAAATCACACACCCATCGAATTGCGGTCTCACAACTTCCACATTGGCCCATCGCCCCGGCTTTCTCTGATATATTATTCGCATGCAATCAAATTCTACCCGCTGATCCGAAGCTGCAGTGGATCTATAACCTTCATTCATCTGAGGTTGCTTTGATTGTCTTCCGGGATATCACTGAATTACACCAATCCATCCCTAAAAGCAATAATGGAGCGCGGCCGGGACTACCGCTACGCGATCAACTTGGGAGGCCGACGAGTGCGCAGCTTCGTGGACAGTTTTGCGCGCCCCCGCGGACCGCTCCTGGCCCCGCCCCTTCCGCCCACTCCGGTCCTCCCGCGATCTACCGTAACCTCAAGCGAGGGATACGGTACGAGATCAGAAAAGGCGGCCAGTAAGGTCACCGGCGTGAAGAAGAGGGTGGAGCGATTGCATGATAACTATCGCCTGAGACAGTACCGACTGATGGAGGGCATTGAGAATGGCTGCTATGAGGAGTGGGAGTGGCAGATGATGATGGAGGAGGTAAGGGAGGATTATTGATTTGTAGGTGATGCATTATCTGATTGTTTACAATTTTATGCGTGGCTCTGTTTGATCGGTTAACGCTGTAGACGGGTAGCGATTTATTGGTACCTGGGGTGGGAGCGGTTGAGTCACATATTGATTCCATTCTCTGGTCGTTGATTGATTTCTGCGTGCGAATTGGTAATAGATTGTGAGGGAATAGGCGATAGTCATTCCGGAATTCCCCGTCGCTCAGCCCGTAATCGGATGAGCGGTGACAGGGGAAGGCGTGTGAGAGTGAGTGACAAGTGTGTGGAAGGAGAATGGAAGAAAGTAACGGAGTTATTTATCCATTCATATGGTTTGTAATTTTCTTGAGAGGCCCATTGACATTTGATTTGTAATTTAAGGAGAACCCGACATGATACTGCAGTTGCGTTAGCACAGGGGCTTCATAAAGAGGACGAAACGCGAGATCGACAATAGTGAATTCACGAAATATTTGTTTTAGTCATTGTCTGTTATGGGAAAGAGTCTACGTAATGACGGTGAAACGTGAAAGAATTTGGGGAATTTTGCGAATTTCGAAATTACATAATTACTTAATTATTTAATTTGCAGCCGTACGCGGCGCCCTCCTCGTTCGTGGGCGAGACGATCACGGAGGCCGATGAGGGCGGTGGGTTTATATTAATTAATTAATATTTAAATATATAACAATAATAAAGATAGTTGATGGCGTCATGGCAGTAGGCGAATGTTGGATTCTTGTTTGCTCTTTGAGAAAGCGCCATCATAACTGAGCATTGAGATCGAGTTCATGAACGCCAAGTTTCTGTTTCAAAGAATAGGTGAATGATAGTTTCACGAGCTGTACTTGACAAGGGCTTCGCACTGGTGGACAATGTTATGCACGATAATTGTGAAATACTCAAAAATATGTTTAATTTTTCGCAATCTTCGCAGCATGGTGAATAGGTTTCTTTTGGTCGATTTGAGTTTCATCCGCTCTAGTTAGCAATGGCTACACTACTGTTTATGATTACCCTGGGTTTCGCGGTTCAATAAATATTTACTATATCCAGCTGCCACCACTAGTCACTTTCAAGTTGCGTGTCCTCTATATCACGAATAGGCATTTTCTAGTTGCCTATCCACTATAGAACAGCGATCTAGTAACCTTCAACGATAATTCTGAAACATTTACCTTCAAAACTAATAAATGTTATCTATCGTTCAGTGGGTCCCCTTCTGCTGCCCGAGCTGGCGGATCTCGTGCCGACGTGCAGCCCCGCGGCGAGTCCCAACCCACAGTACCAGGTATACGGTAGTATCGATTAGAGGGCAGCGGGGAGTATAAATGGAGCCCTTTCTTTTTATGTCGGTAGTGTTGGACACATCAGCTAACATTCTTTAGACTTGTTTAAGTTATAGAGGTGAAACATGCCTGAACATGGAAAATTTATTTTGTCTAAAATAGTGATATTGTGTTTGTAAACCGTCTTTCCCCGTCATCTATCGGTGGCATGGCCTACCAAAGGTTCTAATGCTGAAAATGAAACTTTGATGCTCAGGGTTCTGATGTGTGTTATACGCAAATATGTTTAAATAACCTTGCAGAACCTGCAGGCTGCGCCGACGCATCCGACCGCCGGGCCGACGCCGATGGCTGCATGGGGCGCACCGCCAGGTACGGTAGCTAGTTATTTATTTATTGAAAATTCCTTACTGATTAATATTTCAAAGATGTTGTCTGATTACTGCATGTTCATGTAGAGTGGTGTATCCGAATTCTTAGCAGACAATATTTATCGATTCCTCGTGGCGAATATAGAACGGTTAGATAGATTCGCCGATGACTGCATGGGGCGCGCCCCCAGGTACGGTATCTATTGATTTATTGATCGGGTACCCTCTCGATTTTACATGCACTCTCGCCGGATAAATAGTTGCCTCCTCGTAGATTGATGTGCTGAAAATGGTATTTGATCACTGACGAGGCATACCGACTGATAGTTTGTAGAAATGGGAACGAAATATTTATCAATTACTCGTAGTGAATTCAGAGTGGTTATGACAGCTCGAAGTTTCTAGGTAGTAGTTAGCGTAGTACGGGTACTCGTAATGATAAATTGTTCGCAGTTACGAAAAGTTGGCTCTGAAGTAGGGAACATCTGCTAAAGTTGTGAGGGGCAGATGGTATGACGTGATTGTGAGGAACGGGGAATACGGTAGTAGAGCTACTGCTGCTGAAAACTTTAAGCAAAATTCTACCTTGATTGTTTATTATCTCTATAGGAAGCACACAGTTGTAATTTAAACGAAAATGGCCTGTAAAGGTCTTCCGGTACTTTCGGGTTACATAGTCATCTCTTATTCTCGGAGTAGATGGTTGTTTCGGTATGACAGATGCCTCTGTGGAACATAACTAATATCTTTCATCAATTCTTTACCGTCGTATAGGCGTCCGTAGGAGGATGAGAGCTGGTGTAAAATAGTTACTACACTATCGATTAACCATGCTCTCACACCTGACAATGAGCGTTCTATCCTCGTCGATTTATCTATTGGGAAACTATTTTTTTCAATTTGCAGCAGCTGCCAACGGCGTGCAGCAAGTGCAGCAGGTGCAGCAGCCGGGCAGTCTCTACCAGCGACCGGCGAATGCCGTGAGCACCGGATTCACGCCGGCCGACGAGACGAGTGTGAATGCACTCTGGTTAGTTTCAGGGATTTTTTTTTTGAATGGGGTAGCTTCACATAGTATTTATGAAATTGGTCGATTTTTTCAATTTGGTGCTGTGATGGAAGTAGGTTCGGAAAGAGCCACTGGTAAAGTAATTCTTCTGCAGCCTGAGAGCTAAATCTAATATTATTTCAAATATTAAATTGCACAATATATTGTAATGCTAAGAATTGTGAGGGTAAGGCAAAATCATGAAGCCACAACATTGCGGGTTGAAATATAAACACATTTATTATGTTTCTCTCTACAGGTCCGCTCACTCCTCTCCTCCCTCGTCCTCTCGATCGAAGGCCGACGAATGGCTAGCGTCCACTCTCCAATCGATGAATGTGGGTGGAAGCGGACCGGGAACGCCGCTGGTGAGTAGTATTTTTATTGTACTCGCATCATCGCTGAATTGATGCGTCGGAACTGCACAAGGTTTTAGAAAAGTGGTGAAGCCGAAAACGCCGTTGTTAAATTGAGTCTGATTGGTATATGATATCATGTGAAATTAAGTTATGCTTGCAAAGTGCGACTTTCGCATTGGTTAGTGAGAATAGCTAGTGGGATGTAGCGTGAGTGAAGCATAAATCCAATCGGTGACTCAAGGTGGAAGCGGACCGGGAAGGTCAGATGGTGAGAAATATGTGGAAGATTGATGAATGAGGATTTGTAGGTTATTATCCCGTGGATAAAGGTACGGGATTAATAGTGATAGTGAAACCTCGATTAGGAACGATTTGGGAAACTAAGAGTTCATTACAAAGAGTGAAATGCCTGGGAATTTCTTGCGACGGTGAAACCGAAATTCAGTAAGTGAATGTGAGATGTTTGAAAGTGGGGACAGGGAATAACCAATGGGATCGTGTTTGCAGTCGATGAAAATTGAGGTAAACATTCACACGTCCATTGGTTGGCTCTAACTATAGGCAATTTTATGTTAAAACCGTGATTATTCGAGAAGAACTAATGGATGTGAAATGAACTTTGGCTGTTTGTTAGATTATTATATGGCATCGTAGTTCAATTACTGGGTTCGCATTGCCCACGAGTGTTTGTCAACCTCATTGAGGAACGTAACAGGGTAGGAGGTGTTGATTAGCTCACAAGCGAAGTATCTAACGCCACTCGAAGCGCTCTTCCACCTATCTCATTCTCCTGAAACCCAGAATAACCTACCTGTTCAGGGCCCCCTCTCGCCCCGCCTGGGCGCTGCCTCTGCCTCCTCGTCCACCGAGGGCGCCTCTTCCTCCTCAGCCCCTCCCCCGATGCATCCGCCCCCGCCCCTCCCTCCCGCCGCCGTGTTGGCCAGTCCGGACCGGCCCGTAGGGGAGAGGCTGTTCGAGAGACAGGTGAGGAAATATCAATTTTTTTAAATGAATTCGACAGACAGATTGTTGTTCCCTGAAGAGATAACGGTTAAGTGAAGGTGAAACGCCAAGATGGATGGCAAATCTCTAGAAAAAAAGGATTTGTTTTTTTTCAATAGGGATACTGTTCGAGAGGAAAGCAAGAAAACATAACAGATACAAATAGTAAGCACGGAATAAATATCTTTTCTAACGAACTGTTTAGCAAGAGCGAATTGTTGTCTCTTCTACACGAGGCTGTTGTAGTATAGTTGAAACAGTGACATAATGGAATATGAGTTTTATTTTTTTTAATGGAATATGAGTTTTATTTTTTTAAATGGAATATGAGTTTTTTTTCATTGGATAATTAGCGACTCTACCATTACCGCGATCTTATTCTGTGGCTCTTAGCCTATAGGTGGAACGGGAATTGGACGAGAGTATTAGGGAAGTTCTTGAAACTTCCCTAATCCGTCCCTATTATTCTACCATTTACAGGAGAACATCGCGCCCGTGCAGTGGGCGACAAATGGAGTGCAGCAGGGTGGTAAGTCGAGTAATTATATTTTGATAACTAATATTTTTTAAATGTACCTTTTTGGATCCTGGGGTGATATTCTTTTTCAAATTTCGGCAAATGCCGAAATAAAATTCGGCATTCCGAAAAACATTTCGCGCGCACGTTGAAGGATAGAGCGGCCTGCCGAAAATGAGAATGAGGTTGCCGAAATTCGGCAACCGACCGAGCGAGCGCGAAATTCGCTGGGAGAATAATTCGGCACACTATTCGGTAGGGCTGTTATTACGAGCGCTCGCCGCTCGCGAGTCATTTTTTCAAACTCATTCGCGAGCGTGTCGGGCTCGCGAGTCGGTATTCAAATCAATTTTTGCATAATGGATAATTGAATTTCATCTCCCCTCATTCTGAGCCATTTCCCATTCATTCTCAATTGTGTCAGTTTGTGATAGCAGCGCTCGCGAGCTACAGTAGACGCGAGCGTTTCGAGAGAAATCATTCGCGATTCATTCGCACTCGCGAGCGGTTTTGCATAACCACTCGCCGAGCGAAACTCGGCGAGCAATGCTCGAGCGAACACCCCTACTATTCGGAATGACGAAATATTGGAGGGGAAAACAAAGGGAATTCGGAACGATTTCGGAAATTCGGCAAGAGATTTCGGCAATTCCGAAACAATAAACAACTTTTGTTGATGGGGTTTGTACATCGATGTCCATTTGGTTACGGTAGACCTACAGTAGTTTACGGGGTTTCGGAACTATAGTAGTTTACTGGCACTGTAGTTGAGATTACAGTAACTAGTGCTTTGGTAATAGCATGACATGATAGGTATACGGTAGTGGGGCAGTACGCTAACGCGAAGCTGCATATGCCACAGACTTAATTGTGAAATTAGGGTTACGGAAGCTACACATATTGCAATTGGATTTGCACCTGTGACCTTGTGACTACGGCCAGGTTAAGGTAGTTGCGGTGTCATTACGATTCTCTTGTTACTGTAGGTTAGGTAATGGACCTGTGGTTAGATAAGTGAATCCCTTTTTGACGCTATGGTAATGTGACGATAGGTCATAGTTAGGGCCAAGTTAAGGTACGGCACCAATATAATACATTGGATTACGGTAGGTAACGCAGCCGAAATGAATGGGACGACTGCGACTAGGAAGAGAAATGAGGGCGAATGAAATGTATCCGAATGGTTGAGTGGTTGAGAGATTAATTATTGCGCGAAACGTTGGTGGTTCGAATCCCAATCACTCTCTCTTGTCTTTTGTCAAAAAAGGTGAGCGATTTTCCAAAGAAATGGAAAAAAATTCGGCAAGTCGCGAAATTTTTCGGCATTCTGAAAATTTCGGCACTGCCGAAATTGGCGAAAGAATACCACCCCAGATAGAGAAATTATTGATGTTAACGTGAAAAGAGGACTGATATGACGACCTTGATGTGGGAATGAGTGGGGACAGGGAGAGACTGGTGGTTTCATATTTGGAATTTTGCCCTGACGATACTTCGAATGCCCTGACGGTAATGTGCTGCGCTGGGACTGATGAATGGAGCGTGAAACGGGAATGTGTTGGGCAACTGAAAATGATTTTTCCCAAAATGATTAGTGATTGCGTCGAGTATGATCAATTCGAGCTTTCTTCTTTGAGTAATGACTCGGATGTGAAACGGGAATACATGGAGGTTATTGCCATTCCTTATTGATTCAAGATTTTGATTGACATCTGCTGCTCGAGAATATACCGACGCCCATGCAGCTTTGGGATTGATGAACCCTGGTGTGTAACGGGAATGAGTAGGGCCAATAACAAATGGTTTCTAATGGTTTCTTCTTTTTTTTGATTTTGAATCCTTGCAGCAGGCAAGTCCGCCTTCCCGACCGTCTTCTCGCCCGATCAGCCGTTTGCGCCCAGCGGATTCCCCGCTGCAGCAGCTGCAGCTGCGACCGCGCAGCCCGTGCAGCAAGGTGAGATACCGTTACTCATTTTTTTCTTAGGGATTATGGGGGGGGGTACTGTTGGTTGAAGGGATTCCTCAATTTTTGAAAAGCAATATTTTTGGTTGCACCGCAAATTGTTAGCAATGTATCTTAGGAGGCTCGTGCGGCAAAGTGAGAGAATGCGAAAAAACATAGTTGGACTTACGGTTAGCGGTTTTTTTTTCTGGGAAATTGATTGCAACTGTAGGGGTGGGGGCGCAGGTGAATTTAGGGCAAGCAATTGAACGCCACCCGGTGATTGGAAGATACAAGGTGTTTACTATAGGGAAGGGTGCGCTGAGGCAACAATTGGTATCTGAATACTTCATAAATAATTCTGATTGACAACAGGTGATTTGAAGGTGCGAGGTGTTTACTATAGGAAAGTGTGCGCGGAGGCATCAATGAATTATCGCTTTCACTCCGAAAATAATATTATATTCACTTGGTAATAGGGAGATGCGTGGTGGTTACTAGAGAGATGGGGATGGTCGTGCATCAATCCGTCTCCTCTTTCGGTGATAAAAAAATCTACAATTCTCACTGTCTGATTTGGAGTTACGCTGTGTTTACTAGATCAACGCTTTGTATTGGCCACAATAAATCACTCTCCAAAAAAAGGGATCAACATTTGCAACTGATTCTGGGGTTCGCCGTGGGTGCTATACCAAGAAGAGAAGTGGGTTGCGATAAATTGAGAGCATTTGCTTCTTTTGAAAAGTTTCGGTTTGAATTCGGCCTACTGAAGTGAAGTTTCGCTGTGCGTATAAGATAACGTCGACCGTGTCGGTCCAATCATTTCTTCGATTGGAAATTATCAAATTCATTTCAGCCCCAGCCGTGGACCCCTTCGACGTGCAGTGGTCTCGTCTCGCCCTCAACGGCGCCTGATTATCGATCGAAGGTCCCACCACGAAGATTACGGTAGCTCCCCTCCACCCATCCGAGCTTTGCCTATTGAAAACCGTCCCATATGTAATGAATTACGTCCTAATCTTGCCTTGATTAGGCAGCCATTTCACCCTCACAGATCGATGTTTCGATCGATTAACCTGTAACCCATCTCCCCTAATAATCCTGTATACTAGTTAATCCCGATTCTTGTAGAAGTAAAACTGTTTGTATCTAGCCTAATTTTGTAACCTAATTCGTGTGGATTGTCTTCACTTTATTTTCTCATTTCGTGTAGTTTCGAAGATTCTTTCCCATGGTTGCACCCTCCCATCCAAAGTAGACTACCCACACCGGATAATAAATAGGATAGCTGCTATTTTGTATGCGTTTTTTGCGAGTTCTAATCCTCATTGCCCCTTATATTTTGTGCACAAGTCGATATGTTTGCAGCTACCGTAGACCGCCCAGAAGTTACCGTATCCCCTCCCTTTTCGTTGCGAGAACCCCCTCTTTCTCTTCCGAGAGTATTACGAAGCGCCACATATCTTTCCACACTTTTACTGTGCACTTTCTACCGTAGTTTTCGAGACCCACCATTCTTTATTTCTAACAACGAATACAGTAACCCCCCCCCTTAGCTCCCTAGCCGATACGAATCCCCGATTCTTTTATGCACTGTGCAAATGTAATATTCAGTCATCATTGTGATAATATCCCGATCGATAAATGTTGTCGAAGTATATATGGATTATCGCAAGGAATAGGAATAGGGCGAGAAGAAGAAAGGCCAGGTAGCAAGGAAATGTAAAAGCGCATTTGTTATAATTCAAAAATCAAACACACTTTGTCTCTTTTTACAACTACAACAAATAAAGCGAATAAAGTCTCCCATCCCGTTCAATGAACATTGCAATTGGAATCGAGGCAGTAAGCTCAATTCTTTGTTTATGGAAGGGCAGAGGGGTGGAAGGGGGCCAGGTAGGATAGAATCTCTCACTGTCTGACCGACGAGAGAGCGTGCGAAATGGAGAGAGTCCCCGTGGAAAGTGGATAGTTTACGTTGACTGACTGCATCAACGGTCAGTCATTCGATTCGATCGGCAGAATGCGGCTCACCTTCCTACTGCCTGCAGGTAAACCATTACTGTGTTTAGCGGCGTCTCTCCATTTCCCCTTATCTTTCGCCTTTTTCTGACGTTCAAATGCTGCAAAATCACACAATTTTACAGCGCTGCTGCTCTTCATCGAATGTCCGAGGACAGTGCAGTCGCAGGGCGAGGTAAGCCGGATTTTGCACATCCGGAAATTGTGGAGCCGGGAAATTGCAAAGCCGTGATTCAGACGCCCACGCTGCTCCGGCTCGAGCAGGACCTGCTCAAGGGCTACAACCGGAAGCATCGACCGGTCAAGTCCGATTCGACGGCTCTGGGCGTCACCATTCTCATATCGATTACACACATTGAGAAAGTGGTACGGTAGAATTACGGTAGAATACGGTGGGACAGACTTGAAATCGATCGGATCAGAGTTGAAATTGGATACATAGATGCGGGGAGAGTATCATTCATTCCTTCCTTGACAATTTCCATAGATGCCGTGAAACATACCCAATTTAATTCACAATCGTGGCAAATGGCGAATGAAGAGTTTCAATGCATTCGTTTTCTCACTCGCGGAAGCAACTAGAGAACCACTGGCACGATAAGATAAACAGTCGCTGGAATGGCGGAAAATCGATATCATAAACTACCGTAACCCCTCAATATCGATTGATTGCGTGTCAGAACGAGAACGAGCAGACGGCTGTCATCCACGGGACGATGTTCGCCAGCTGGAAGGACGAGTATCTCACGTAAGTCGACTACCGTACTCCGCCTACCGTATCTAACAGTTATCGAGGACTGACTTTATTTACGTATTCCTTCTTTGTCGGTTTTTACCTACCCTCTCCGCAGTCAGTGAAGCTGTTGCCTGGGCCAAAAACAGAGAATTTCCAACTACGCAACTACCTAGCCCCATTGCAATCAGTGCAGTTGCTGGCTCATCTGAAACAGAGAATTTTCGACTACCGTACTTGGATTACCGTATCCAACTGCCATCAACGACTGACTTTATTGCAGATGGACGCCGTCCGACTACAATGGCACGACGTCGACGTTCCTCGAGACCTGGAAGATCTGGCAGCCGGCCCTGTCACTGTACAATAGGTGGGATACGGTAGCACGATCGATCGATAACTGATTTTATTTCAGCGCGCGAGGTAATCAGTGGAATCTGTACATGGGAGGCGCGCCGGCGAGCATTGACAACAAGGTACTGTAGCTCCTGTACTAGTGGATACGATATCGGCACTACCTTATTCCACGCTGTCTATTACACTTTATCGATAGAACTACCGTACTCAATCAATTATCGATCGTCCTACCGTACTCCTTGCAGGGAGTTGTCATGTCCCAGGGCGCGTTCTCGTTCTACGTCACCTGCCAATTCGACTTCTCCAATTGGCCCAATGACGAGCATGTGAGAGAATCGAATACAGTAATCTGGCCCCCGTACCTTTATCGATCGAGAACTGTCTTTATTATGATTCCATGTCGGAAAATCAGTCGTAGAGTCTATGTCAGTAATCTGACTACCGTACCTTTTATCATCGAGAACTGGCGTTTTTCGGGTAATAAAATCAGTTATCGATCGCTTTCAGCGGTGTCCGATCGTAATCGCCGACTGGGTGTACGATCTCTCGCGCGTGAACCTGTCCGAATCGGTCAATAATGTGGTGAGCATTGCATGAGTTATTGGTCTAATAGCGCATGAGAAGTGACTGACACTGAGAAAGGATCTCGACGACTAGAACGCACGCCTACGCATAGAATACAATTTTACCCGTTAATGTGAAGCCGTTTTTGACAGTCCTAAAAGTCCCTCACAAGGTCGCGTCGATCTTTATCTCGACAGTGTTCGATTTCAAAACAGAGTAAAAACTTGTCTGAGCTGAGAGTTATAGGTCTCTTTCTTTCCAAAGAATCGGTGAATTATGGGAAATTTCGAGTGTAACAAAAAGTTCAGATTCAGTTCCTTGTTTCAGTTGATGAATGATTTTTCTAGTTACTGACGAGAGATAAGGATAGTGGAGAGACGGAGACTCGATTCATAACAATTTCCAATTCAGGACATGAAACCGTACATGAATCTGCACTACGACCCCTTTGACAACAGGGAGAAGAAGCATGTGGCCGGTAATTTATTATTTTTATTTATTTTTATTCGAACACATCAGTCAGTCATAATATATATTTTCTCCCTCAATGCTTAAATGGTGCTAGCGAAACATACTCACATTACTCTTGAAGCAGACCGTTTCGTGGCCCATTCAGACAATGTTGAGTTGCGTTTCATGAATGTCATTAAAGCGTAAATTTGGGAGGAATGATAATCATTGAATCGCTCATTGTGGTCATAAAAAGCTATTCAATCACGTGTTTTTTTCATATTTTTGCGCGGCGCTCTTTGGGCAGTTTCCTAGAAGTCTTCGTGGTGAGATATCTGCCGAATAACCTTGCGCTACCGTTCTTCCTTCCTCGCATTTTCTCCTCACAATCAATCTCATGCCTAATGCCATTATAAACCTGGCCAGTCCGAGTCACTTCTATTCTGTTTATATTGCTTCCTCTACCTACTGTTTACAGTAGCCGAAGATGGTCGACTTTCAGTATTCAGTCAGTTATCGATTGCTGCTTGCTACTGTAGGGCTACTGTAGTCGATAACGTCCTCGATTTATCGATCAGTGTATGCAGTTCCACACAACAAAAAACACTCATCATCATTCATCATCATCTATACAGTAATACGGGTTACGGTAACGGTGTTTGGCATGGGGATAGAAGAAGTATGCAGCTCGCAATCAATTTGTGACGAAGATACTCGATAGTGCGTCGTGTGAGATACGGTAGCTAGGCGTGATACGGTAGGTGGAATATCGATCGGCCAATCTACAAGCGGCCGAAGTTGAACTCGAACGGGTTCTCGGGGTGGTAGCGGTAGTTGTCTGCAAAGAAAGTCAGTTGTCGATTGCCAATTATGGTGTAGCGCATGGTGTACGGGGGTACGGTAGTTGACTTACGGAGCTCGGCGCTGTTGAGGCCGCCGAAGGCTGCTCCGCCACCGCGCTTGATCTTGTCAGCAGCCGGCATGTCTTGCCAATCATACCTGAAAGGCAGGGGTACGGTAGGCTGAGTACGGTAAGCTGATCGATAAATGGAAAATTGCATCAATCTCCAATGCATCATTGCGAAATATCGTTTTTGCACAGCTCACATGGCAGATTTCTAGGAAAACGCTGTTTGCTCATCTAATTTCGCAATAATTGGTCAGCAGGCTATTCTCGAGGGACTAACATCTAACGATACAGGCATGGATCAAACGCTTAGAGCTCAAAAAATACACAATCTCATTAAAAAAACATCATGCTTCGCATATTTTTCACTGATTAACGGGGGCGAATAATTTTCGAATAATGCGATTTTCCCTTTGAGGTGCAATGGGAATTGGACGGAGTCAGCGGATTAGAAATCCTCTATCCATTGCAAATATTGAATATCTTAGATGTCGAAGAAATGCACTTTTCAATTGAAATCCCTAATGAAGATGCACTGTTGCGAAAATGCGAATGGCATTTTACTAATCCTATTTGGCACTAATTGAGGAAGCTCCCATTGAGCCCTTGAAACCATAGCTCAAAATTAATCTTTCGACGTTGGGCAATTTTTGTTGACTGCGTTCACAATCTATTATAATTCAAGGCAGAATCCGACAACGCCCCGAATGTTGCCAATCCTGAATCGTAGGAGGGGACATTCCACATCGAAAACATTCCCTCGGATTTTCCGCGTTTTTGCGCGGCTACAAATCTGCTCGCTTTATGTTTTCGATCGAGGATGAGAATGCTCTCTCCATTCCGCGCTGTCTCTCGGCGGTCAGAGCAGGCGAGAGAGCGGGTAAAATGGAGAGTCTGAGAACAATGGTCGCCTATCGCGATGCTAGGAGCTGCTGATGAATTATTGGAGGGAGGTTATTAGTTTGATTGCAATGACATGCATGCATCTCGTGGCAATGCAGGGTTGCTACATTTTTGAAAATAATAAAGTAGAATGGACCAAAAAGCTCGTTGCGCTTGGCTGAATCGAGATATGTTGGTGCGATCAAATAAATGAGCGCTCTGATGAGGAGACCAGAGAAAAATACACAAAATAGCTGCTTTGAGAATAATAATGAATACTGCAGAAAGAAGAAAAATAGAAGAATTCCTTGTGCATCAGCGCGAATTTCGAAAATGAGAAAAATTGAATTGGGATATGTTTCATCCAACCTATGAATTGTCTGAGCAAATTATCAATCGATAAATCTATTCAATTTTTAATAAAAAACTTAATAAAAAACAAACCACTTCTTCGACGGCATCTCTTGCGGGTCATTCCAGTTGTACCACTTCTTCTGTCGTCCAATGCTGCAATTTAATTATTATTTTTTAATTGTTCTGAATTTATTTTAAAGTCTCATTGACTCAGAGTCTCCATGCGAACGCCCTGCCCTCATTTGTGCCACAAGCGAATTTTCTGGCGTATTTCCGCCTTGACACATCGCTCATTAGCTATCTAGCAACTCCCCTGACTATCAGTATTACTCTCACTATCGCTGATAGATAGTATTCCCTTCCTTTTATACTCTCTCGTTTTTCTGACTGACGAAAGATCAGACAAAATGAAGAGAAGAGAACATTGCCCCTATCGCTATCTACTCACTCCTGCTTCTTGGCAGTTAGAGAAACTATCGAGGTGGACGAAACGTATGTTAGAATGGTCGCGTGCTTTCCGAGCTCGGAAGCTTCCTGATTTCACCGGGGACAAAAAATGTAATGAAAAGTGCAATAAGTCATGTGTGTTTTGAGAGGGAAGGTTGACCGGGTGGATGCGACTCTCTCAGAATAGATTAAGGACACTGGGCAATCTGGTTAATAACACGTCTCGTGCCTAATTATTTCCACACTTCAAGAACTTTGTGACCTTCCTGCTCTATTTGCTCTTCGACATCTTTCTCTGAGATGATTTCGCTACGTTCAACGACACGAAGAAAACTGCTATGTAAGGGAACATATTGCGAAATAGTTCCCATCCGATCCGACCTAAATGTCGCTTGCGCCTATCTGTGTACTTAAAGAAGGAGAGGCACGAATCGCGCCGATATGCAAAGTGAGGCGGAACGCTCTCCTCATTTTGCATGCTCTCTAGCTCGTTGCCTGCGCTTCAGGGTGACTTGGCAATCAGCCAATCGAGTATATCTCGGTTTAGACGAAAATTGAAAACATGGGGTTTCGAAAGCGTTATGGAGTGCTCATGCCACACCGTCTGACATTGAGAACTCAGTTAGCCAGATATTCGTGCCACCCCTCGGTTAGGAACGTTTTCACCTTCTATTTCCAATGATCCTCCTAGAAAGCTGTTTCAGAATGAAGCTCTCATCGCCATTCAAAACCCCTCGGCAGATCTTGCTTTCTCGAAAACAACACCAGCGCAAAATACAGTGTCATCTCCTCTCGGAATCATCCCCTGCTCCAGCGCGAGATAATGGGTTTTCGGCCCTCGGGATTAGGCTAGATTAGGTTGGTTGGAGCAAATTCGTCAGTTATCGATCGCCAGGGCGCATTGTCATACAGTACTGTCATACTCATATTCTGCTAAAAATGTCCAATTGTAGTCTGTTTCTGTTATGTCAACTTCCTCGCCTTGACAAAATAATTCGTCAGTTATCGATTCGGATGAGAATAATTGTCATACAGTACTGTCATCATCACCCCCTCAGGGGACCAAGGCCACCTTCCCTACGCAATCAAGTAGAAGAAAGGATTAGATAGCTAACGATAGGCAAGAATACCCAGGCCAACTAGGCCGAGTCTCACAGGGGGTGGGGGATCTCTACTTGGAGATATGCTGACCAAAATGGTTCACACTCGCAGTTATTACTACTTCCTCGATCGACTTGCACACATAACCAATCCTAAACAACGCACGCACTTATCGATAGAGTCTCATGTTGAAACAATCCTCTACCAGCTATCCATCTACAGCTACCGGATCCCCTACGCCCCTCGCTGTAGCTCTACGAAGCGACCCCTTCAATAAACCCAGTTCCCGATCGCCCAACCGTCCCAGCTACCGTACCTCTCAGCCGCGGCTCCTCGGGTGGGCAGGGCGGTGGCCAGAGCGACGAGGGCAAGCAGCAGCAGGCAGACTACGGTAGTCGAGTGCATCTCGAATCGAGGACTGACTTAATACTTGGGAGGGTTTTAGTGGGAGAGAGGTGCCCGGACGGGTGCTCTCGTTGCGAATGAGGACGGAGAGGGGCGGAGTCTGCGAGGCAGGAGCGGGACCCTAAGGGGATTAACGAGGACTAGTCCTCAGTCCTCAGGCCCCGCCCCCTCTTGGGGCTCCGCCCACCATTTATCGATTGGTGATTGAACGTGTAATCAGCTTAGGAGAACACTTTCGATTGAGTATGGAAACGTTTTGTGAATTAATCTGGCTCGCAAACGCGAAGGAGATTTCAGTCCCATCCGCAATTAGACGGGGATTTGCGCTCCAGAATTCTTTTCGCTATTGAAGTTTCGACGAAAGCGTCTCACTCTGCACCTTTTGACATTCCGTTTCTAAATATGCAAACAAAATTTTCAGGTATTTTACACAAAAAATGAATAATTAGAGTCAGTTTACATAGACTCATCACTTCGCGTGCTTTTCTAACCGTGCTGAAGAACCATAACCATTAGATAAGTAATCGTATCATTGCAGGTTGGGAGATCGTCTCTACGACGCGCAAGCACTGCTACTGGGGCAGGAAGTGGTGCCAGGACGAGGTCAACGTTGGACCCGGATCCGTGAGTTTATTGAAATGCGGTACGCAAATCCCACTACTTGAGTTCGGTTTCAGAAGGAATTATTTTTTTGTTATTTTTCAAACGAAGAATAGGCCGACCAGCAAACCTTAGAGAAGTTGTTTCGTTTTGATGGGTAAGTGAAACACAACCCATTTAATGCGAACGGGTTTGAAAGAGAGGGATCCTTAAGTTTCCAAACGGTAGCTCCGAATACGGATAGTAGAATCAAGGATAGATTCGAACGGGAATATTGTTTTTAGCAGTAAAAAAACCAAGCAACCAGCAAAGGTTAGAATATTTCTTTCGTCTTGTTGGTTAGGTGAAACACAACTCATGGTCTTCCATTGGATGATAAAAAGCGATGGATTCTGGTTCTTGGCCTCGATTTCCATCCCTGGGCGACTTCTGCACCGCTTTGGCCTTGCAAGATCCGGTTATCCATGTGACCCGGATTTTGGATTCTAGGTGTTCCCAAAGCGGATGTTTGTTTCAAAAACCTCATCCTTCAGCTCATGTTTTGATGTTTGGCCAGCGCAATCTCAGATGCTAATTCGCATCAAGCCTTCAATATCACCTTATTCACGTTGAATCCCTCACGTTCAGCGCTATCTAATGCGGTTTTTTAATCCCCCGGGCTCTTCTTCTTTTTCTTTTACTTCTTTTTGAGCTATTTCATCTAGCTCAGATAGAAAAAACTCGTTAAAGTTCTAGAATCAGGGATTGATTCATGAGCAATTCGAACCTTTGTAGGGATGAAATAGTCTAGGCATCGCTTCCAAACTAGAGTTCTTCGTGTGGATACATGACGCTTCTTTGTGCTCTATGCGTGAGAACATCAAGCTAAAGTGATGCACTGAGTCATTGTTAGCTCAAAATCAAAAATAATCTGGAAACTACGCGAACGCGAACTGATATGTGGTGAACGCCTCACATCAAACTAAGGGCTAATCCGAACTGAATCGATGTTTTAAAATGCCAGTGACAATTTGACAACTGACAACTTCACTGAAACTATACAAACTTTGATCTATAGGTGCAAGCTTTCGTCGACACCTTTGTGAATTGAAAAGTTGTTGAAATTTGAATCTGATAGGCAATATTGGTGAGTGTACTCTACACTCTGTGGGTGGAGGAAGCGCGAACGTGAGACTCTCTGCTCTTTCGGATCTGTGTAGGTGCGCGGAAGAGGAGGGAAAATAAACATATTCGCAACACTCGCGTAATATCGTGGGAACGCAGTGAGGGAGTGCTGCGCAATTCGTGAAGATTGCGGGGGGGGGGGGGGGAACCTTCAGCAGTGATGCGATTAGGCAAGTTATGAGGGGGGGATATTGGGAGGGACTAATTTACTCATTTTTATTCCCTCTAGGTCTTTAACGAAACAGTAATAAAAACGAATATACACCTATGGGGTTTCCTGTGAAATCATCAATATTTTTTCATGACATACTACGCTGATGCGAGTTATGAGAGAAGGTAAGTGAGGACTTGGGATAGGGTATTGAATTGACATCACTAAAGACTTTTCATTTTTATATGTTTTCATGAACAAGCCAGATAGTAATATCAAGAACAAGAACGTGATTCAATGGCTTCAGTGGTGCCCATGTCTGACTGCTCTTTTTCTTGCAAAAAAATCTCTGATTTATTGCCTCTAATATATCAGATCTTTCTCCCGATTTTTTGTTACATTCAGACAGAATTCCTGATTCACGTTCATGGGAGCTCACAGAAAAGTTCAGGGAAATGATTTTCGAAATCGTGCTAAAAATCGCCCATTTCAGGATGACAAATACGAGTACTACTGGTCGGTACTCGAGTTTGGCGTCATCATTCGTCGACATGCGCCCTACGTCCTCTACACGCTCGTACTTCCCACGGTGAGCCAAGGCGACGTTTGGGAAATCACAGAACGCACCGCACTCTGCACCACACTAGATACACTCATCGTTCATAAAAGTTCTGCTTCATATCACAACATGCCTTCATATCTCCCTAATAATGCCAGTGCTGATGGGATTGCGCATCTATTTCCGTCTCTGTCTCAAGAATCAGGCAGGGTGATATGACAGGGATTGGGGTAATTGAGCCTCAACTCTCCTCGTTTCGCACGCTCTCTCGCCTGCTCTGACCGACGAGAGACAGTGCGAAATGGAGAGAGTGCCAATGTCTGATTGTCACTAATGCGATTCAGCCCCCATCGCAGTCGGGAAAGGGCAGTCGTCGGGATTGTCAGTGCATTATCCCCCCTATGTCGTCCATTAGTGCGTTGGCGCGATAAGACCATTCGGAGGTACGGTAGCCTGAGCCGTCCCGATGTAAGTACACGAAAATCCCCCATTTGGACGCCCGCGAAATCCTCCTGTTTTTAGCCGTGTTGTGATCTTTGGCGTACGGTATAGCTGGAGTTCCTTCTTTAGTATTATCTACTTTACCGAAAGATAAAAATGAGATCGGGGAAGGGAAGTGGATGTGGGAAAATATTGGGCATCAATATCGTTGCACGATGTGATATGCCAGCATGTTTCTAGGCTACAAATTGTGCGAACCGGAAAAAAATATCCAGGGAAAATCGAGAAAATAAAATCGAACCTGCTCAGAAAGTGCATTTTCAGTTAGTTGCACCCGTCTGAAAATAGGGAAATATAAATATGGCGATGACGGTACGTGAAGAATCTCGCGCACGACAGCAAGATCTCTTCTCTTCGCCTTATCTCTCCCCGGTCAGAGAAATGATAGAGAAATAGGAGATAGAGACAATCTTCCGCGCATGATTCATTGATGGGGGCGAAAGTGTTGCAGACTAAGAGAGAAATGTAGCTCAATTTCGTATCCGAAGGGTCAGAGAGAGCTAGTGAGTATGGGAAATGAAGAGAGTCAGGCGATGGCTCGAGATTAGGAAGGAATTCGACACTATCTATTACCTTGAGTGTACTATCGAGTCCGGTAGGAAGGAAGGAAGCTGGCGGGTGAAGGTTTGAAAGTGTCAAATAACGCCATTAGACATCGGGAATATGAAATTTTCCGACACACTTTATTAAAATATTTTTTTGACAAAAATAACACAAGAATCACCAAATACAGAGCAAATTATCCAACAAGAAGAATGGCTGAAACATACACGATTTTTTCTGATTTATAAAGAATTGGCCCGCTAAAGAAAGAACCCAAAGTATCTACAAAGAAAATGATCCAGGCGGTAGTCAAACAACGTTCTCAGACTAGACGACATACTGATATTTTTCTTCAAAAATTCTACAAAATATTGTTATTTTTCTACACAAAATAATACAAATCTAAAAGAGAAGACAATCCTACAGAAGAATGAATGCGAATTGTGCACTGCCACGAAGACAATCAAAGAATGGTGAAAATCGGGGATCTAAAGTAAATTGACAATCTTCAGATTCTGAGCTCATTCCTGACGCTCTTCTCCTTCTGGATCGATCACGAGTACTATCCACTGATGCTGCTCGTATTCAACTCCATCTTCCAGGTATACGGTAGGATTACGGTATTACAAAAAGGCGTTTCCACGTTATGCGATTTTACGTCGCAGGACAACGCGAGGTGGGACCCGCTGATAAGGCCTTACCGTAATTACTGTTTTACAGTAGTTCCTAAACGTCCAATAATTGGTAGCTTCCAGGGTAGTTGCGGAAATCTAAAAATATTGCATAGGTAGCTACTAAACGTCCTATTGAAAATGATCAATTTTTCAAATTTTATTCGATTACGGTAATTGTCAAGTATCGATTGATATAATCGATGGCAGGCCCTCTACGGCTGGGACATGGTGCGCACGCTGCCCTCAGGGAACGGAGCAATGCCTGATATGAGTGAGTGAGGGGTACGGTAGGAGCAAGTATCGATTAGTCATGATGCAATAACCGGATATCCGGGTCGGGTCGGTTCGAAATTACTACATTTGCCATGCATTCTTTCCACTCGAAATGAATGAATAATGATTACGGTAGGGTGTAATTATCGATTACTGTGATTGTACGAGCAGTATTTTGATCTATGCAGTGATTGTGAACCGTCTTGATTACGGTTGACTTGGGTTACTGTAACTAAGCCTATCCCTACCGTAACCCCATTTCAGTCTGGTTCTACGGCGTCAATCTCTCGCTCACACTTACCTCCATCGTCATTCACATCCTGGTCGAGGTACGCAACATTCTGGAGGGACGGGGTTAGAGATGGCGAGAGAGCACGCGAAAGTGAGAGAGCACAGAGACAGTTGACAGCCTTCGAAGATTTGCGCATTTGATCTTTGATCTTTTGGTTTGATCTTTGACCTTTCCAGGTGCTGCCCGTGAACATTCCCAAGGAGATCGAGTTGCCCGAACAGGTTTACTCATTTTTATTATTGCTTCCCAAAAAATAATTTTATTCAAAATTCAAAGTATGTTTCAGCATGGGCATAAATCGAAGAAACTTCACCTTTTTCAATTACTTTCGCAGGCCCTTCGAGAACAAAAAAATAGATTCGATTACGCGCGTCACTGTTTGGCCTGTTTGACGCGGTTGGCAGGGGCCTAGGATTAGCAAAGGGGGATTTGAGAATGAGAAGGAAAATGGAACGAAATGGAGAGTTGGAGGGACCGAGGGCTCAATCTACAAAAAAATGCGCAGAGCTAGATCGAATCAAGTTGATCTTTGATCTTTACGTTCCCGTGATCTTTGATCTTTGCAGCTTCGTGTGTGGGCGGCGCAGATTCGCTCCATCCAGTTCTTCTCGCACAAGGGATTCTCATTCGACCCTGCCGAGTTCGTTTTTTTATACTTCTAAAGTATCTATTTTTTTACAATCACGAATTTTCGAAGTAATTTTCTTCAAACCGTGTTGTGAAACGGAAAAAATCTCTGAAAAAAAAACGCAATGAAACGACGTCTTACTTCAGTCCAAGGGCTGATTTGCTGTATGATGTTTACACTGATGCTAATCGACGCGTCGCCAACTAATTCTCAAACAGTTTCACTCATCAACGATAATTTAATATCTACTCGAACCCACTCGTGTGATTCGATTAGACGCGTGTTGGGACTGTTTTTGGGGGATTGTGAACGTGCAGTGACCGAAGAATATTCATTCAAACATTATCTGACCAATTCAAACATATTGCTCATGCATTCTTTGGTAGTTATAGATTCCTGTACTCTAACAATGGCAGGCGTAGGCGTATCATGTCACCTAGAAGGACGACGAATGAGAAAGCGCTCTATTCAATACTCATGTTTTCTACCAGTCAGAGAAACGAGAGAGCATGCGAAATCAGGAGAGCACTCACAATTCAAAATTGAATTGTCTAGTAGGATGATGAAGAAAAAGGAAGCAAGAGCTCAAATCGCCTTTTGTCCTTCCTCTAAAAGCAAGATTACGATTGGTATTGTCGTAATGGAGCAGTCTTCTCTTCATTCCACATGCTCTCTCGTCCCTCTGACCTACGAGAGAGTGCGCAAAATGAGGAGGCACAGACAGATTCCTGACGTCGCTAATTGGGATTAGTAGCGACCGAATCGGGAATGAGAGGGGCGTCCAGTGTCGAAAAATACTAATCCGATTTACTTCCGTGGCAGGCGTTGTTGGGGATCGTCAAAAAGGTAGATGGAATGTTACCGTAGATATAAAAGTGGAAAGTTATTGCACTTACTGCTTTTGCGGGATTTGTAGTAAAGAAACTGCATAATATTTATCTGCAGAATTTTTATAAAGTGTTGTCTTACGGCTGTAAAATCGCTTGAAGGTGCTTGACGTGAATACACCTTTAGCATTCTTACCTTTACCCTCGAGTTCAGGCTCTACGGCAACGGTTCCTCTCTCTCGCCCGAAGGCGCGCCCACTCCCTCCATCTCCACGTTGAACCCGTCCGCATCAGCCATTCTTCTGTCCGGATTCGAGACCACACCGGAGACGGGAGAGGTGCTCGTTCAGGTGGCGATTTCCGAATTCCGTGAAGAAAGACGTGATTACTTCCGTTTCTGGCCATTTTTCAAGCGGAGTGACAAACGAAACAACACATTGAAAAGAGGAAAATAAATCAATGAATGACGGAAATTGAAAAATATTTGAATACGCTTCAAACATTGTTTAATTCCAATTTGATATTTCCCAGATGGTCATCTTTGTCTCCATTGTCTAAAATCATGAAAACTGTCTAATCTCTCTATTCTCAGATGGAGGAGGGTCTCTCATCAAGCGAGAAGCCGTGCAGCTCGTCCTCGCTCGTGGACCACAACGACGAGGCGCCGCTGGTTGAGGTGAGAACCGGGAATTGGCCATCCCACTTACCGGCTCAAGAACTGGGGAAATTCCGGCCTGTTGAAAACCCCGATCGTGCAAACTACAATTTACCGGCTCCTTACAACCCGACCATTGCAGGTGCAGCAGCATCAGCAGGACGGCGTGGCGGTAGAGATAGAGGGAGCAGATCAGGAAGGAGAGGCAGGAGAGAAGAAGGATGAGGTGGGTGACGATGAAACGGGAATCAGACACGACCGGAAACAACTGCGAAAGTAGATCGCGCTTCTCAATAGCTCTATTTTCCATTCTGATTTCGCTTGAGTTTCATAGGTTCTGTAAAGATATCACAAAGCTTCGTCAGTCAATGTGCCTGCGATAAAGAAGTGAACAAAAATATGATAATCAGATCATCAAATATGAACAGGTGTATTCATAAATACCTTTTCCAGTCTGTCCTCCCTCCGGCCACATCCGAGGAACACTTCGCCCTTGTTCGTCGCATTGTCTTCTGTCTCTTCGCTCTGATCTACCTGTGGGAACTGCCGTTCGCATTCAATTAGAGGACTGGAATGCCGACTTTGTTGACTAATCGGTCAATCACAATCTTATTTATTCGATAATAATTTTGCTTGTTTCTTCAATCTATCATTCTGATATAGTGTGTTTGAGTAATTTTGTAATCGTTGATAAATATTTCTTTTCGTCATTTATGCACTCCAGAAACTGTTAAAATCCATAATTTGATTCGCAGGGATGAGGAATAATAATTTATCATCAGCTATGTACAGACAGGTTGAGGATGTCTAATTTGGCATCGCGGGGTCCAAAGATCAAAGATTAAAGATCAAAGATCAGGCGATAATCCACGCGCCCGCTCCGGTTCTTCTCATGCACACGTGGTGGCCGCACTGTGTGAGGCAGCAGAGACGACGATTAGAGGGCGTGGACGGGCACTCGTCGTGACGGAGACACCTGAGATGGAGGAGGTGATCTTTGGACTTTGATCGTCAGTCTTTGATCTCTGGTTTCGAAAATGTCTGAGAAGCATGCGCGTTGTACTGATATGAGAAGTGATCTTTGATCTATGGACCATCGTCGAAATTATTTTTTTCGATTATTGTTCTCAGAACTTTGAACAGCTTTTCGAATAGCATCGCTTCACGCATTGATAAGACCAGTTCTTTCTTGCCTTTAGAGGAACCGTGAAGCATATTCGAAAATGAGCTTCAATAATTCGGAAAATGTGCAAACAGGTAATTACTCCCAGGTGTCCATTCCTCCTCCCGCAATTGTCAGAGAACACTCCTCAGTCTAGCAATAACACTCACCAGACTCTGGCAATTCGATTTTTTCACCCATCACCACCTCCCAAATAGGAAAACGCACCAGTCCATCGGTCTTTGAGCAGTGCACGTGACGGGTACATCATCCGGATTGGGGCACTCGGGCTTCGTGTCGTCGTGGTACGAGTGGAAGACCACTGCAATGGAGGGCATGGGTTTTTTAATAATTTCATTATGTTCAACATCCTTTGAACACTCAAAGATAGTTAGCGCTCAAGTGGAAGACCACTGGAAAGGGATTGATAAGTGGATTGACTGGAGGAATGGCCTGACCTGGCCTGCAGGACTATCCATTTTGTAGAATACATTCAAGAAAGCAGTAGAGAACACATATTATAGCCCTACAGTTCCTTCCAGTGTCGATGAAGTACTCTTACAGCACTCCTTCATCACTGGTTTTGGACCGCTTATTCCCTGCGGGCTTTCAAGTTCCAGCAACGACGCTCACGTTGTCTGGGTGCAGCGCCAAATCATCAAGAAAATGTCCTATAGACGCGGCAAGAATTTTCTTGTTCCTTATTCATTCATTCATTCATTCATTCATTCATTATTTATTCCGTCAAGTTAATGTACATGAAATTTCGATAGAGTTGACTATAGACGGATGTCCGTCGACGTTGTCGAATCGGTTCTTGCGGCAGCAAGGGTAGAGGGATGGGGTGGGGGGAAGGGTATAGATCAAAGATCAAGCCATGTTTTAATTATAGATACAGGGAAAAAAGAGGTGGGTTGGGACGCAATAAATAGTCGGAATGAGTCACTTCTAGAGGATACAGTGGTGGAGGGCAATGAGTTCCATAGACTGATAGTTCGAGATGCAACTGTGGTATGGGAATTTGGAGGTAAGAATGGCAGTGAGAGGGTTGTGCGAATTACGAAGAGGTCGAGAGAGAGGGGAAAGGCAAAGAAGGGATGAGGTGTCAAGGAGGGTTCTATTGTGTACAATTGAGTGAACAAACGACAGGTCGATCATTATTCTACGGTTCTCTAGCGTCATACAGTTCAGGTCAATCAATCGCTGGCGATACGGTACATGGGGGAGATTACATCTAGCATAGACCCTTCGCGTGAAATCACGCTGTACTTTTTCAATACTTCTAGTCAATTCAACGCTATGCACAGGATTCCAAATGATAGAACCATATTCTAAATGGGGCAGGATAAAGGTTAAGAATGACTTCATATAGACAATAGAAGACGTGCTACGAAAGGATTTGAACAGCAAGTTAGTTAAAGACCGGGCCTTCGAAATTGCTTTAGTAATGTGGTCAGAAAAAGTCAGGGAAGGAGAGAAAAGCACACCTAGATCTTTGACAAACATTTTCTTATCGGGAGGAGGGGAGAGAGGGATACCGTTAATGTGATACTGCTTGCGGGGGTTGTTACTACCGTAATACAACACTGTACATTTGGTCTCGGATAAGCCAAGGTTTCAATGTAAAGACCAGGAAGAGACAACGTTAAGAGCACATTGAAGGTCATCAGAGTAAATGGGACTCTCAGCAAATAGTTTCAGGTCGTCGGCATAAACAGAATATCTAATGCTTTTAGGGAAATTAGAGGAAACATCATTGATGAAGAGAATGAATAAGAGCGGGCCTAGACAAGAGCCCTGTGGCACTCCAGAGGTCATTGGGGAGGGAGGGGAGAACGATGAATCAATGAAAACAGATTGGGTTCTATTTGACAAGTAAGATCGGAACCAGGAAACAAGATGGTCAGAGAGGCCCAATTCAGATAATTTGTGTAGCAACAACCTGTGGTCAATAGAATCAAAAGCTTTCTTAAAATCGATATAAACTGTGTCAAAAGCAGACTTTCTATGAGAGATGCGCAAGTAATGCGAGTATGTTTCGGCTAGGTTGGAAGAAGTGGATCTAGAGTTTCTGAAACCAAACTGCTGCGGGTCAAACAGGTTGTTGCTATCCAAAAACAATGTAATCTCTCTGATCAAAAAATCTTTTCGAAAACTTTACACGTTGGGGAAGTGAGGGAAATCGGACGGAAATCTGTTAAAGAGTTGCTAGGTTTCTTAGGAATCGGTTTTACAAGCGCTTGCTTCCACAGCGAGGGAATTTGTGAGGTAAGGAGAGATTTGTTAAATATGATAGCAAGGGGAGAAACAATAGAGAACTTGCACTTAGACAGAACAATACTCGGAATTTGGTCGGGGGAAACATTGATTTTAGGGGAAAGGGTACTAAGAGCATACAAGAGTTTTTTCCGGCGGACTTTCTGGTTTTAGCAACAATACTCACGTCGTTTCGGCGCAGCAGCAAAGCAGCAGAAAATGCCCAACAGACTAATCCACATTTATATCTTTCCGCAGGTTTTTTCTGCGGACTTTCTAGTTTTAGCAACTCACGTCTAGGTGCAGCAGCAATAGCTCCCATTCCTCCCTGTTTCGCCTCCGTCCAGCACACGTTGTAGCCGCAGCCGGTCGCGCAGCATACGCCCATGCCGCAGTCGGAATTAGAGGAGCACCTGGATGCGAAAGGTTGGTGATAATTCTAGGAAGATTGAATGACGGGATTTAGCGCGGCGATCATCATACAAAGCGCGTTAGGGATGAATTTGATCGACAACAAACCGAACAAACGTATCTCTTTAACGTAACAAACGTATAATTTTTTGGAGCTAATGTGGAGCGAGCGTACCTAGACTTATTGACAATCTTCTCAAGTGAACAGCATTTCCAATTTCCCTGAAACAAAACCGAATCCGACGATAAATCTTTTTTCCACATGTCTCTAGTGTTTCATCCTGCAGATTTTCCGGATTTAGCGACCAGCTAGCTTACCACAGCGTGTCAGAGAGAGGAAATCGTGGCAAACGAAGAATCTAGTTTCTTTTTTCTGCCCTCTTATTCCTCCCCATCCGGAGTGATCAGTGCGGTCGGTTCACAGACATATAGGCCAAAAATAGAAATTAGATCGAGTGAAACTGAAAATATTTAACATGTTCTCATGAAACATATTCGATTTACTCAAAAAAAAATATATTTTATCTCAAAAAGTAATTCGCGCACACTACATTGGTTCTAGGAGCTCGTTAATGGAAACCCCCACACCCGCATTATTTTCGGAATCCTCAGAACATTATCTAAAAAACTGTGCACTCGGATTTTCGACGATAGTGGACTTTTTTCGAGAATTTTAAGATTAAAGGTTAAGATCTCACACGAGCTCATATCTCCCAGATATTTAGCCCCATTATTTCAAATTTACAAATTTCGGTCTTATCAGTGAGATACGGGATACGTTTCACAGATAATATTTAACTATTGTCACGCACAGTGATTTGCCGCTGAGAACAAAGGATTTTTTCTCGCTGACACGCTGTGCTTACCAGTTGGTGGCGCGCGTCTTCGAGCACGTGATGCCCATCGACTGCGGGGACGGACACGCGGAGTTCTCGGCTGAAAGAGATTTGGTAATATTTAGGACCACAGAATCGATGGATTATCGTTCACAGCGAGCACGAGGCAGCTATGATTCGGGTTTGAAACTCAACAAATTCAAACCGTCTATAGTTCGATAAATGGCGCAGTGTGGAAATTGGACAGGCAAATGCAAGATATTTCCACCAAAATCAAGACCGTCGTCACTTCATTTCGCCGGTCAGACAGACTTTTTAATAAAAAAACCAACCACTCGTGCAGCAGGGCGTGTTCTTGTCCGCAATCGAGCACACCGTACCCGAATCGCAGGCCGCTGAAGTGAGGAGATCAAAGATCAAACTACAACTACGACAGATCAGAGATCAAAGATCAATTATTTGTCTACGAAAACAAACGAGATCAAACTACAAAGATCAAAGATCAAACACTCACTGGAGCTCATGCAGCTGTGGAAGACGCCGGCGCAGATCGGGTGCGAGGGCGCATTCGCGAGAGCGGTCACCTGAGATACGTTAGGATTGTACGGTAGCTCAAGTTAACCTAAAGATATGTATCGATATTCGGCGTCTAGTAGCCTACATTGCGTTATACATTCAGCAGCACCATCAACAGTATGATCAATTCGGTAGGCTGTTACCAATACTGTAGGCTGCCGTACTCCCTACACTACAGTTACTGTACATACCTTACGCTACAGTAAATGCCTCATCAAGTGTGAGACAATCGATTTTTAGTTAGAGTATCTATGCGACCGTACTCGCCTACCCACAGTACTACCGTACCCTAAGTATACCTCCTCCAAGGCGAGTAAGTAGGAACGAAGAGGCACCTGTGCTGTGGCGGCGAGCGATGCGGAGACGAGAAGCAGCAGTGAGGAGGTCATCGAGAGAGGGAGAGGCTGAGTGAGAGAGTGATTATCGATTGATGGGAGTACGGTAAGGTTACGAGAATATAAGGAGGGTGAGAATCAAGTTTTCTAGAATTGAAACTTTTTCAATTTTAAGACGGCCGCATCGCTCGGCCGCATCGCCGGCTTGGCGAAGGGGAGGGGGCGATGCGGCCGAGCGATGCGGCCGTCTTAAAATTGAAAAAGTTTCAATTCTAGAAAACTTGACTCTCACCCTCCTTATATCTAAATTGCGAAAAGGAGGTCGATTGAATGAATATCCATTGGACTGGGACTACGGTAGGATGAATATCGATTGGACTGAAACTACGGTAGGATTATGAAATATCGCAACCGCAATGGGGACAGACTGGGGCTGGGTAAGGACTTATTATCGATCACTGAATCAGATAGAGGTCGTACTGGATTGAAATAGGAATTAACGTAGTAAGCAACAATATTTGTTCCAACCATAACCTCCGGAAAGAATTGAACTTCTAGCAACGAATCGCATGAAATAAAAGATGTGAAGCACAACAGAATTTCAAAGTGCTAAAGTTCTAACGTTCTGTTCGAGGTCAGAATACTGATCGTTTTTTTGATTGCACGTATATGGTTACAGTAACACAATCAATTGAATTAACGAATGCACTGATCAATATTGAATTTTTGGAAGCAAGAAGACAGAAGAATTGAAATGCTGACAACGTCTCTCGTAAAATGCATGACTTGAATAATTATGTGGCTATAGGGAATAGTTCAATATGCTAGAATTGCAAGGAGAAGAAAGTTAAGATCAGATGGATATTTGAGCTGCCGGTTTGACCCCGACCTCCTGAACCGAACCGGAGCTTATGAATACTCTTGCAGAGTAGTTGATCAAGGGGCGACAACGTGGTCTACTGAAGAAGCGAACAACCGCTGAGGGACGTGAGGAGAGGGCACGGCGTCTGACTCTCTCGTTTCGCCGTGCTCTCTCGCACTCTCTGATCGGCGAGAGACAAGGTGGAATGGAGAGACGAGAAGACTGCGAGAGAGTGCGTACCAGTGAGAGGGCGCAGGTGGTTAGAGACGATGAGAGAACACGTAGATTGAAGAGAGCAAACCGCCCTCCTGACGTGCTCCTGAGGGCAAACGTTGCACGGCACAAACAGAAAATGCCGGTGTACTTCCTGTAGGTGTTTGCTTGCCTCCAGTAAAGTCAATATTCGACTGTAAGAAGACATTTATCTGGGTTGGAGCGATGGTCCGCCTCTCTCATTTCTCCATGGACTCTTGTTTCTCTAAGCGGTGAGAGATAATGTGAAGAGACGAGCACATTTATCGGGGATTGGCAAATATTAGGAGGAAGCAACGATGCAATAAATTACTAGATACTAGCACACAGTGAAACGACGATACAGGAATGTGGGCAACTATTCTATCAAATTTGAAATACGGGTAATCGCGTCTTCATTTCACAAAAGTCTATTCTAATCGATCGAGGGGGAAGTTTATCAAAGATCAAAGGTCGAGGGCGCGTTTAGGAACTCTCGTGTTGGAATCATCCAACAATGGTCCCGAATCGAGAGTTTGACGCGCTATCATCGATCAAGGATCAGAGATCAGACTACAGAGATCAGAGATCAAAGATCAAAGATCATCCGATGACGATCTGTCCGTTCTGCTTGGAGAGGCACACATTGTACTCGCACTTGGTCGGGCAGCAGTAGCGGGCGACCGATGCGGAACCGGGCACCTGAACGGGTAAGGGATTGGCTTTTGGTTGTTGATCTTTGATCTTTGATCTTTGATCTTTGATCTTTTTGATATACAGTCACTTACGAATCAACCGATTGAAATAATCAAACCCCGGTTTATCCGGAGGACAGGCAACGTCAAAGCACTCGTGTACCCGATATCAGTGCGAGTAGCAGTAGCACGGGGCGCTTACCATTTCTCAGAATCATTTCTCAAAAAAAATTTCAAATTTTATGTGACTCGCGATTTTAAATACGTTTCAATGGCACCATAAAATAGAGAATTTCAAACGATTTCGATCGTTGTTGGTTACTATATCTATTTCAATATACCAATTATTCGGACAACTTTGAATCCCTCGGATGGCTCGCTTGTTCGAAATGAACTCATACACTAATGGAATGTGTGGTCTGGCCTATTTTCCTCGTAAGGAATGATCTCTGTCTCATCTCTCATTGTCCTGCCTAGAAAATAGCATGCAAAATGAAGAGACGCCCGCTTTCGTTCCTGATCTGTTTGCGCGCTTATTTCGTGCTGATGACGCCGATGTTATGGCTTATCACCGATGTTCCAATCAGCTGATTGTGAACCAGAATTCGGTCAGAGAAGCGAGAGAGTGTCGGCGAAATGAAGAGACGCATTTCCAAGCGGAAGTATCCTCTGAGGGCACGAAAACAACAAGTGGTTTTGCCCCAGTGGCTCCAGCGGGCTGCTGTTTGAGGAGTGCCTACTTGAGACACACTAGACACATCCCGAACGTCCAGACTAGAGATTGGCGCCGAAGAAATCGCACGTTTCACGATTGTCCTCTACCCAACTCGCGGCAGGATGCTTCAATAGGGATCTCATGGCTTCTTAACAACGACGCTGAATTCTATAGTGCACTCCGTTGTAGCACTATGTGAGATTCTGCAACTGCAACGAAACTCCACCCAACCGCTAAATCATGGCGGCATTATCAAGCAACCCGCAGCAAGTCCCCCCCCCTTCCTCACCTGGCAATGTCCATCGTTGCTGCACCACGAGATGCCTCCCTTCTTCGTGCAGTGAATGTCATCTGCAGGTGGGCATACGGAGCGGGAGGAGCGGGGGTGGATCAGCGGGTATTCTGGAAAATAGTGAAATTGTCCTGTTCTGTAAGAAGTAGCGGGACGACAGAGATCAGGCTGTGCGGAATCACGTGTTTTCAGGTGTGTCCAATCACCATTCTTGATGTGTCACAATTTTTGATTCAACAGAGATTATTAGGAGCATTCAGCTGAACAGGAACCATTGAATCGGTTACGCGAAACTTGTTTTTTGCGAGAACATAATACGTTTCACATTGTGAATAAGAATTCACGAATCTCAATATGTTTTGATTTTCTTTCTTTTTATCTGCCCCAAAATTAATAGAACTGACTGGAGTCATCGATGGATCCGCGCACGCAGATACCGTACCCGCAGCCGAACTCGCAGCACAGCGGCGTCGTGGGATTCCCGCAGTCCGCCGAGGTACTGTAGGTTATCGATTTATTGTTTTTCTCGAACGTTAGATACTGTAGGCAAGTACTCAACCGTGTAAGCCCACACACATGACATTTATACTCGATAGAAATAGGTAAACGAGTGGCTCTGACGTCTCAATAGTCAGAGAAAAGACAAGTATCTACACCCAAATGGTGCAGCTACCGTAATAGCTACCGTAATCACGAACCTGCACATGGTTCCCTTGGCCGGGCACTGTCCCCGTGGGGCCGGGCACGAAAGGGACGAGGCTGTCGTGGTCCTGTGATGGTTACGGTAGGTGCGGTAATCGATCGATCGGAATACGGTAGGTATGGTGATCGATAGATCGAGATATGATACATGCAGTATTACAGTAAGTCGAACGAACCTGATGACAGAAGCGGGCGGTTGCAGCTTGCGGAAGCGCGTTTCAGTGCCGGCCGTCCTGCAAATGGAGCAGGATTACGGTAGTTCGACGGGTCAGTAAAAGGACTGAAGAATCCGCGTCTTCATCCCGCTCTCTAGTCATTCTGACAGGTTAGAGTGTGCTCGGAATGAAGAGAAGGAACACTGCGGTAGGTCGTCTCTCCTCGTTTTCCATGATCTCTCGTCGGTCAGACGAGCTAGAGAGTACGGGAAATGGAGAGACGGAAAACGCTGCGGTAGGTCACGAACTTGAAGCAGCAAGCGGCCCCCGTGTCGCTTTGTGTGCACCCGACTCCGGAAGGACACGAGGAGTCGGATTCGCAGTTCTGTAAAAGGGTAAAGGTGTCTCCACGTCAAGCGATTTTACGACGTTAGACAATGCTACGTGGGACACACTGGTAAGACCGGCAGTTCTGTAATGGCTTGTATTCTTTTCTTGGCACTTCTCTGTTTTTTGGCCCAGTGATTTCTCGCAGATTAGTACCAAACTCTCATTCTCATTCCCTACCTCCACAACGTTGAGAGCAGAAGTAGCCTGGGCCAAAAAACAGAGAAGTTCCCCGTCCTTTTCGTGCGTGCTTCTAGCGTGGTCTCTCGCTCTAACACGCTTATCAAATACACGTGAGACGATAATCTGGCAGGGTGAAGAATGGCAGCTATTCCGCTACGATCAAAACATTTTACTCAAAGAACGACATCATTTTCTCGTAACTGCTGACTGGTGGTAAAAATCGATCATCAATCTCCTACCGTCTGCTTGAGACGAGCGCACACGGGCTTCCCGGCGGGAATCATAGCGGAGATGCTCTGAATGTACGGTATGATACGGTAATATCAGAGATCGATAATTGCGGATTTCGAAATGGGCTGTGAGGATAAAGAATACGTCACTTAATTCCTCCTCAGTCAGACTGAAGAGAAAGCATGTAGATTGAAGAGCCGCATTCTTCATCCTGACAGCCATATTCTCGAATTTTATTCGTGAATGGTTCCACAGATTCACGACCGAGATATCAATTCTGACCAATTTAAACCTATCTTTGTAGAGACTCTGAAAATCATCCAATTTCAACATTACAAGATATTGAAGGAGAACTACATTCGGTCTGCACCGTACCTTCTTATTGGTGATCTGAATGCGCTCAACGTTACGGATGATCTCCTCAAGCGGCGACGCGGTGGTTCCTGCCACGATTGTTCATTATCGATTTTCCGATTGGTCAGGGTACGGTACTTATCAGCGTGGGGAAGGGCGTGACGAGCACAGGCGCCGGATTGACCGTAAAATACCGACGCGGAGCTACGGTAGCGCCCGGAAATATCGATCGACCGGGCGCGGGCAGGGAGTGTACTGTAGAAAGAGTCAGTTGTCGATTGACAGATACAGTAAGCTACTGTACCCATGGCGTTGTGGAGTCCGACCGAGTTGCCGCGCATGCACGCAGGCGATCCCCACGGCTGACCGATTGAGTGCTGGAGATGGAAAGTCAGTTATCGATAGGAGGCTACCGTACCCTACCAGGTACTCGCACAGCTCCATCGCCAGCGTTACGGTGGGCAGCACGAACAGCAGCGCAGCGATCGATATCCGGGTCATCTGAAGGGTGTACGGTAGGCTACGGTAGGAATCAAAACGCGCGCCCAAGTCAGTAGCCACTTGGGCACGGCGAGTGTCGATTTCGGCCCTTTCGAGTGGCTCGTTCGTCCCTCCCCCTCCCCCGTCTCCTCCTCCCATCTCACATATCATCCCTCTCATCACCTACCATATCCGGAATGGCAGCCTCGTGCGCCGCTTTGTTGATCTACCCATCACGGCGTCTCCGTCGGTGCGCTGTGTCTTTTCCCAATTGTCTGACCGTCTGGCGCCCTCCATCCCTCGCCCGCTCCCTCACCAGCCCCCGGGTGCTCAATGTCATCTGCAAATAACCGCCGCCGCCTCCGGAAATCTTCCGCTCCTCACCCCCTTCAGAAGTTTTTCTTTCACGAGGGACGGAGTGAGAAAATGCACAGGGCGGAAAAGGGGCCGAAATCCGAGTCGTCGGGCGTTTTTATTCGGCAAAGTCGACGTGATTAGGATGACATGGCACTTCAGAAGCCGGAAATGGCAATATAATGAAGGGAACTTATTTTCCCTCGAAAATCAATAAATAAATGAGTACGCAAATAAAATACTAAAGTTGTGCTGTTTAGCGAAAAACGCCGAGTGTGCGCCGCATTGCGAATTCAAAAATGTAGTTTGTAGTCAAATTCGCGCCAATTCGTTTTCAGGCAAGTTATCGACTTTTGCGATTGTGTTTTCTTGTTTTTGTTTTCGAAAATGCGTTCGTTCCACTGAACACTGGCGGCACTCTTCCGCGGGGCTTACTCGATTTTCCGTCTTGTTTTCGCGTCTATTTTGCGCGAGTGTCCGTTAAGTGCTTGCAAGTGCATTACACTTTTCCCTGTCAGTCGGAAGAACCTCCTCGGTCGGTCGCACTGGGAATGGACTCGTTCCTCGGCGGCACCGCTGGCCCGGCCTCCCACTCCTTCTACGAGTATGAGTACGCCAAGGCCGGTCAGTTTTATCACCTTATCTATCGCTTGTCGAGTTTTATCTTTCTCACCGCCCGCTCAAACTTGGTTAAACACACCTAGTACCGAGTAGCAGATTGTGCCTTTAACCTTACAATTAGCAGGCTAAGCCGCTAAGCCCCAACGAAAACAAGAGCAAACGAAGCGCGCACGCGTGTGCCCGCGTTTCATCACTTTGCGAAAATCACCCTTTCATCACATGCCCGTCTCGCTTTATGAAAGAATCCTTACTCGAATCCTCCAGTGATCACGAGATTTCCCGAAAATAACGCTATTTGCACTGGAAATACTTGCTGTTCTGCCAGACAAATTGTGCAATCACTCGTTTCGCCGCGTTTCGAAAGTGCCTTATTGTTTGGCTACTTGACCGACCTTGCTTTAGAATTAGTTTTTTTTATTAATTTATTAACTTAAATATTTAATTTAAGACCTCTCCTCGTCGCGTCTCTCGGCCCGCAGTGGCCCCGCTTCCCCTCCTCATTCCGGCATGATCCATACACAGCAACCCCTCATTCTGCCCTCCATCTTTGACCAGATCGGAGACTGGTTCAAGGGCGTTGTGAGTTCATTGTTTACTTTAAATGTTAAATGAAGATACGATTACCTATGGCCATTATTGAATTGGTTCCTGAAATCAGTGAAGTTAGTTATCCTTTTTCAACTTCATTCGGCGGTAGTTCAAGTGATCGGATGTAGTGAGCTTTTGTTCCTTTATTCGCAATATATTGCCCCGCCATTTTAATTGTTTAAAAAGAAGTCACATTTGAATCAGGGCCACAAAATGGCGTAAGGTTGGGAAAGTGGTTTTGTTTTAAAGTCTTGTCCACATCGGTGTGCTTGATGTTGATCGGTGAGACCTTTGTTAGAACTAAAAAATATATTTAATGATTAATTAACTATAATTAATCTTATTCTATTCTTCCCAGATCGATCGTCGGAAGGTGAGCGCGGCAGCAGTGTCGGCCGGCTGCTCGGTCGCCCTCTTCTTCGTTCTCACCGCCCTCCTGCAGTGGTCGCCGTGGGCGCCCTTTGCGTCCGTGTATGGTGAAGTTTTGTGATTTTGTTGAAACAAGAATATGGGGTGAAACAGCGACTTGAAATGAATTTTTCATGAGTAAGTGAGTTTGCGTTCTGCGAGATATTGATATTGGCCAATCAGCTTACCCAGTTCAGGATATTTGCAATTCCCGCGCCGTTCTGATCAGTGTAACATAACCGCTCCATAGAGTAATGTAATTAATAAAAAAAATATATGGCAGGCGCCGTCTGCCTGCTCTTCTCCTTCTCGATGTGGACTGCGGCGATCGTGGTATTCGTCGCTGCCTTCCTCGCACTCGCCCTCACCACCCTCACGCTGGCCGGACGTGAGTGCTGTTGGGTTACGGTAGTTTGGGGGGGGGGGTGGGTGTGATGGGCATGGCAACAGGATACGGTGTAATTTTGAAGTATCAATTAGTTAAGATGTTTGGAGAATGTTACAATAGTCGGTCGGCTAACTTTCACTCATTGTCATACGAAACATCAGAAAAATAGATTGACCTGTCCGGAAAATTCAGTTTTGGTTTTACAATGTCCGAGTTTGCAACTATGAGAAGTTCGTATATGTAACCCATGATACTGTGACAGTGAAACAGAGATGAATGAGGTTTAGTTTTAAAATTTGCCTTTTATTAGAACACTGACAATTTTTTGTTGAAAAAATGATCCACCTAAAATCAAAAATTGAACCATCATAACGAACATGATGTAGCAGTGAAACCTAAATAGACGTTCTAAATTTTTTTGGGTATGTGATATACATAACAATGAGTTGCCGATATCTGTGAACATGATGAAAGGGTGAAGCAAGTGATCTCCAAGTCGATTTTTTTCTAATTTGTGAAATATTAATTTTATTCTTCGCAGCGGACTCGACCCGTCGTCTGTGCGTGCTGCGCAAGGACGCTTGGGGCGCAGCCGCAGTGCTCTTCCTCTCGCAGGTTTATTTTATATTTATTTAATATTATTTTTTCTTTCACATCTAGTCTCTTCCCAGAAGTGTCTCTTTTCCTTTTCATTTCCAAAACTATGATTCTTTTTAATCCTAGCGCCCTTCCCTAACGGTGGACCCACCTAGCGCTGCAAAAGCGAGATACACCTTCAACTATTTATTTTTATTCAACTTACTATGCTCTAGTTACTCCAATTTGCTTGAACTTCTCCCACGGAAGTTATGTATGTTCAAATGAAGGCTATTTTATTTATTTAATTAATATTATTAAGCAAATTAATTATCTTCATTAAGATGGTGCTCGTGGCGGCGACGTACTCGATGGCCCAAACGCCCATGGACAGGTATTTTAATATTAATTATTTATTATTATATTTAGCTTAATTATAAGCAGATCAAATTAGGTGCCTTATTGTTAGCTGTACGTTCCATGTTTCACATTGCATTGATACTCGACGAGTTTGCTCGTCATGCAATCAGAACGATCCTGATGTGTAAAAAACCCACATTCTAACGATTGAGTGTAGTATTCGATTCAACAATACGTCAGTGCGACCCGAGAAAAAAATCAATTGCCTCACCTCCTTCTTTGCTCGCGATATTTATTGGACACTGAAAGTAACATCCTCGTTTCCTTTCCATCCGCCAGCCATCTCCTTTGCAGTGCCCCTTCTTCGCGTTGTCCTTCCAATAATTCTTTTATTTTGCAGTGCCCGCTTCAAATTTCCACATTGAAAAAAAAATCTACCCCTTTCTCTACAATTTCCACAATTAACTCCCCCCCCCCTCTGCAGTGCCCGCTGGCTGTTCACTCTGATCGCCGTCGTCGCCTCGACTGCGCACGTCATCTTCCGACTGGACTACCGACTCGTCTTCGGTACCTTCGGATCCAAGGTGAGCTGAGGGGTGGGGGAGGGGGAGAGAGATCAAAGATCAGAGTTATGATATCCATGAAAGATAAGTTTTTATTTATTTGGATGTCGGTGTGAAACGGGATTAGCGCTTTCAAATTGTCTAGTTAGGATATAGTAGGGCAGTGAAACGCGAAAAGGCAGGGGGAGTGCAAGATCTCAATCATGATATTCTTTGGTTTCCGTACTACTGTTGTTGCCAGCCTAATAAGTTGCTCAGTTTTGACATAATGAGGCAGCAAAACGCGCCCTAATATCGGTGATTTGTCCTGTAATTTTATTATCGCTGCACGACTCGACGAGGTATTGCACAAGATCCCTTTGTTGGCATGTTATGTCAATCATGAAACCCCCATCGCACCATTCTTTCTAAATCAGAGATTTTTTTTTCGCTGTTGACTATGAAATTGGACAACGCTAGCTTACATTTAGTTAATGAATATACGATTTGTTGTAGACATATGGCTGCACCTATTGTGCATCCATCCTCAATGTCAGTTCGGCATGTATCGCCTCCTTGAAACTGAACACATCCTGAACACATCACTCTAACGCTCTTTCAAGATTTAACATTAGGTTTTAAACAGAAACCGAAACACCCATTGATCACCCATCTCAACTCGACATGTATCATCTCCATGAAACTCAACTCCACCCATTGCAGCTCTCCCTCGCCCTGTGAGAGTGCTAATCTGTTGGATAGCGATTAGTATCATTATTATTTTAAAGAGATTCTGATTCTCCCATTGATCACTCATCCCGACTCGACATGTATGATCTCCATGAAACTCAACTCCGCCCATTCCAGCTCTCGCTGGTCCTGTGGGAGTGGGAGGGCATTGGATAGCATTATATAGCAGCCTTTATGATTTTTTGTTGAAGAACCATTTTCTCCCATTGATCATACACCCCAGCTGGATATGTATGACACCCATGAAACTCAATTCCGCCCATTGCAGCTCTCGCTGGCCCTGTGGGAGTGCGCACGAATTTTGGTTGAAATCCGGAGTCCCATATGGTCTTAACCATTTAACATTGGTTAAATGGCTCAAAAATCGATAATGTCCAGCTATAATGTGATCTGATCCTGCTATTCGGAATATTCGATTGCAGCTCTCCCTGGCCCTGTGGGAGTGCGTCTCGCTCGAGGCCGAATCGCCGCTGGCCGTGGCTGCCAAGGAGGCCGTCCTCCTCTACCGACTCATCATGGCAGCGTCCATTGTTGTTGGTGAGTACGGTAGGGTACGGTAGGTATTGATTAATTGTGGGTGACCTCTAGAATGTTGTGCCAATTTTTTATTTGCGCGTACGGCACTTGTGTTGATTGATGAGGGGGGGAAGGAATTTTCGGTTAGAAACTCCTCGAACCACTAGGAAATCATAGGTTTCGCGACTGCCACTTGGACTGGGCCCGCGCAGGAACACCGATTAATCCAGGGCACTTTTTGAAAAAAATTCTTTTTTCCCTCGAGAAGCGTCTAGGTGATGTTGTGCCCCACGCATTGCTCATGAGGGGACTGCTAGGTTGAGCAATAGTATTCAGTATGCTTCCTTCTAGTAGAGAATTATTGGCTATGAATGAGCGAATTGTTTGTGTGGAATTGTTTATTTTTCATATTCATTTATCTTATTTCATTAATCCTATCTTGATTGGTAGCTGGGACAATGATGATAATACGAGGGAATTCAATTTTATTTTGAAAAGAAAGAATGACTAGGAAATAATGGGTTTCGTGAAAGCTACTTGAGTTGTCTCACACAGGAGCAATGATTCTAGATAGTGTTCCTCTATCATCATCATCATCATCATCATTTTATCCAGGTCGAAAGAAAACAATAGGGGTCATACAAGAAAAAGAACAAAGAAACGAAATCGTTTGAACAATCGTTGTGAAATGGCCTTGGGGATATTGTATTTCACGCATCTTATTGTACTTGACATATAGAGTGCTAGTTTGAGTGATCCTTGAGCAACGTTCGGCGTATACAAGAATTCCATGATCCCCGGTTCACTTTCAGGTTCACTCCTCCTCGGATGCTCCTCCACCCTCCTCGCCCTTCTCTCGCCCTCCCTTCATCTCTCGCTCCTTCTGATGACAGGCGCAGTACTGTTCCTGGGCAGGGCCCACGTGAGACTCACCAGGGAGATTGTCATGAAGGTCAGTGGAGGTTTTGATTGTGTTCTAAAGCTATGAAGGGTGACACGGATTGAACAGTGAACTGTAGCTAGATGTAGTAGATGGGCTGGAACGGGAAAGTGCCCAGATGAAATTTATTTGAATATCCCACGTGAGTCCGACGAGGAAGATTGTCATGAATGTGAGTGGGTTATAAGAGAAGATCGAAAGGTTCATTAGAAAAATGAGCTGCTGTCAAATTTAGTATAAGTGGTGGAACGGGAAAGTCCCGGGGTGACATTTGAGGGATTGCCGGGAAGGTGAGTACGGGAGGAGAATGAGATCGTGTTTTTAACCAACCTTGACGGTCCATGTATTAGATAGTGGATTGGGAATAGGAATACTTGAGACGGTGTAGCGATAAAGTGCCGGGGTGGCAGTTGATTGTGAGAATAAAAAAAAGTGTTCTTGAACGGGCGTGTTCTTCACATTAGAGGCTATCTGCCGATAGTTGTAGGGGAGGTGGAACGGAGATCCCAGTCAAATGATTGCAATATTCCCTTCCATCATTCCAGCCCATCCACTTCCCGCTGCCCCCACCACACGCCGTTCGCAGTCCGACGCCCGCCCAGACGAGAACGATGCTCAATGTACTGGAGGCCAGCGAGCCTACGCTAAAGGTATATGGTAGGGAGGGTTCGGGGAGGGGGATACGGTAGGGAAGGTTAACAGTACGGTAGCGAATGTACTGGAGGCCAGCGAGCCCACACTCAAGGTATACAGTAGTAGGCTACCGTAGTTGGATAGATAGAGAGAAGATAATAGAATTGTATTATCCAGCTGTGGTTTGACAATGCAAATTGTCAAGTGGTGACTTTTGTGCACCTAGAGGTTTACTTGGGTCTGGCTATAATAGAATGCGACGATACTTGGCTCAACGTGGTCTGTAAAAATAAAAACAACAACAAGTAAATCTGCTAAATTCTTCGCGAATCTCGATGACGAACCTCATTCGTCTAAAATAAAAATTCGGTAGGTCACCTACCGTAGGTGATTTCGTGCACCGGGACGTTTACTTGAGTTATTGACGTCGGCAATGTTCGGTCGGCGTCAAGTCTGTAATTTCCAAAATCTAAATCTGCTTAGGTGTTCGCCCCTACGGACCTCACTCGTCTTAAAACTAATATTAGAAAAAAATTAGAACGTACTGATTCAAATTATTGGGTTGAAGATGCAAATGATGAGTAGGTGACTTTGTGTACCGGAAGATTTACTTGAGTCTGGCTATTGAAGAGATCGATATTATTTTGTACGCCACTTCCTTACACTAATAATAATAATTACAAATAATTAAAATTCATTATATATTCTTTCAGGTGTTCGCCCTAACGGACCTGGCGCGCCTCGCGCGAGTGATGGGCGATCGGCGACTGGAGATATTCTCCCTCTCCCAGCCCGGTGAGGAGTTTTTTTTACATTATATTTAAAATTAGTAAGATGGTGGTCATGAAAACTTAGGTTTCATAGAAATGTCATAGTGGGGCAACCAAGTACGGTTTTGATCGGACCGGTGGAAGTAGATTAAATGAACACCGTGTTGGTGGACGGTCGCAAGGGTGGCTTGGGGAGAACTTGATCCGATCCATCGTTTACAGTATACAGTATCGATGAGTAAGAAACTCATTTATTTTTATAGCTATCCACAAAATTTCTTGGTGCTTTAGTATTTAGTACTAGTGAAATTCGTGATGCATCATTGTGTCAAGAACAGAGTTGTGATACAGGCTTCGATCGTACTCTTTCTGGAGTTGAAACAAATAAATATTCATATATTTTCCTTTTCTCCGGCTTTTCCGATCGCTAATAGCTTACGTGCAAAGTGTGATCACTTTTATGAACGTAAAACCGCGCTGATTGCTGTTTCATCGTTCCTTTATCCTTATTCCCCTTTCTCAGGTGGCCACCCTCGTAACTGGACGTCGATCAAGAACGCGTGCGTGCGCGTCATCGATGATGCGAGGGAGAAGGTAAGAGGGGGAGGGCTTATTTCCTTATTATAGAGATTCTTAATTAGTCTTAATTCTTTATTAGGCTCAATATAGCGGATTCCATGTACAATATATATGCGAGGAAGAAGGTGAGAGGAGGGGGGGCGTTTGATGCGTGCGGGTTTGTTTTTAGGGAATATATATATATATATATATATATATATATATTTCTTCCGTACCTGTAGCTAATTATGTTTCATTGATTATAATTGGGGAGATATTCATAGATTTCCATGGAATATCTAGTGACTTCGTGGTTTCAATGAGCGTACGAGTTCGCTGAGAAAAATGGCTGGTTCAATTTCTTCACGAATTGTCTTCAACAAATTATAACCACTCTACTACCATGAATCATAATTGCCTATTTATTTAATAAATATTAATTAACTATTAACTTAATTAATTGATAACATTCAGGTGGAGTGCGTGTTATTTACCTCTCTATTTAAATAAATAAAATTAATTACTTACTTCATAAATAAGTTTCAGGTGGAGTGCGCGACGCGAACAGTGATCGGGCGCGTGGGACCTATCAATTACGAGGACGAGGACGACGAGGGAGTGGACAGACAGATGCTATTGATGCCCGATAGGATGAGACAGCAGGGTAAGGGATTCTTTGATTGATGTTATGAGTTTATGTTGGGAAAATATGAAGAGCGGCACTTTGTATCATGCGTGAGCTTGTTACTGGCAGTAGTAAGGTAGATGAGGTTGAGGGGATAAGTGTTTGGAATGGGTATAGTGCTCTTTTAGCCGGGAATAGTTTGAAAATGTGAAAAAATAGAGAAACTGCCAAAGAAAGGATGAAGCCGCATCATGTTGTGAAATGTTAGCAACTGTAACAAATAATGTCCGTGTTTCACTGCGTGTTGTAGTCGGGGATAGGATTCGAGACAGCGATTCCGATGAGGAGGAAGAACTTGTATTAAATATTGTAATATCCTTACGAGCAATTGTTTACTTGGAAAAGATGATAGTGTGACTGCGTGTTTCATTGCTTTCATGAAAGGCGGCGTGTGCTCGTCCTTTTCCCAATTCCGTCCTTGTCCACTGACCAATACAATGCTCATGCTCGCCTTAACCATAATATTTCTTTCACCTATACCAATTCCTCCTCCTTTGCAGTTTACTCGTCTGCCATCCGCACGCGTCACGCGCGCTCCCTTCGCGCGACTGCCGCCCTCGCGCCCCGCGCCCCCGCCAAGCCGACCGCCATGGAGAGGATCAAGAGGCGAGGATGAAGCATTAGTTTGACGGTTGGAAAGGGGAATGATGATGAAGAAAGCATTGACCATTGTGCAGTTTAGGGATGGCAATTTGTGTCTGAACCGACCGAACTCCCCGCGCGATTTGAGACAGGAATGAGTCCGAATGAAAATGCTCTCTCACTTTTCAGACACTAGAGTGTCCGAGAATAATAGAATGAAATTTTGAGACACTTTAGTGTGTCAATAATTTTCCTCTCCCTCTCATTCTGTGGTGAACAAAGCCATTCGACCGCTCTGGGCAGAGAAGGAGAGAAGAAATGGAGACACTCCAGTGTCTGAGACACAATGGTGTCCGAGATTTGGGACACTAAAGTGTCTGAGACAATAAAGTGTCCCAAAAGTTCAGATCGAAATCGTCTCAGACACTCCATTGGACACAAATTGCCATCCCTAGTGCAGTTGATGGGTTAAGAAGTAAGGGTGAAGCGTGGTTATGACTGGTAAGAGGCGCAGAATGTATGTGCCAGGCTGATTGTTGTACAACCCGGACAATCGCTGCCGCGGGCGCACTTCATGTTTCCTAGTTTCGCTGAGATGCTTGATTCGCGCGAGCGAGTTGCTGGAAAAAAAACCTATTTTTTTCATGTAGGGGCCTGAAAATGTCCAAAAAAATCCATTTTATTGTTGTTTCCTTGTATTAAGGCTTTCCTCTTCAGATTCCTGGACGTTCCCGTGGGCGTCGTCTCGCGCCACGACGCCACCCTCGTCCAGCTCGCGGCTGAGAGTGCGTTTTCATCTTGTTATTGTTGTTGTTATTGTTATTATTTATTTTAAATTAGAAAACTAATAGGAATGCGGACATGAGACTTCAAAGTTTCATAGGATAGATTTGTGTGTTAAAGAACTTGCTGGTCAATTGATACCAGCATAACACCGCGAAAAAAAAATTCTGTGTTTCGACAAAAATATGGAATTTTGCATTGTTGACCAGTAGCGTCGGTGCACCATCGCTGCTATTAGTGGTCGATGTTGCAACGACTGGATTATTGCTTCGACCGGTGCTGTAAGTATCAATTAATTCTCAACGCTTACACATAGCACGCGAAACTGTTGCAATAATAATAGTAGTAAAGCAATAACAACAACACCAAAACAACAATAACAGCAACAAACTCCCTCAGGCATCCATCTGCTCGTCGTCGCTTCCTTCGACGAGGATCGCTACGGTGTCGTGCAGAGGGATCTGGCGGAAGTGCTGAGGGCCATCCTGAGAGCGGCCAACGCCATCAGGGAACACTTCAGGGTGCGTGGTACGGTAGATGGAGGGAAAGGGTACAGTAGGGTGAAATAGAGTCATCCTAAGGACGACGAATAAGATTGGGTTAGTAGTCTTCATGGTTAGTAGTCGAACATCGTGGCATGGAAAACTTAGCACAAATAAAGATGACAGGCGCAAGTAGAGTTTCCAATCAATTTGCCGTTTGGATTGGTGAAGTGATGTTTGATTGGGAGATCGGTGCTGCGTATGATACATTTGAGCAAGTGCTCGTAAAATTTCTGATGTGCAGGTGGTGTCGATGGCATATTATATAAATTATCATACTGAAGACCTGCGCGATACGATATTTCTTGATGATTTGAGTAGGTGCTGCGCTGTCTAGCCTTAAGCGAGCGCATTTGGCTTTTTCAATTGTTTGGGGCCGATGATAAAAACAACAATATTTGAACATTGGTTCATATTTTTTCGTTAATTTGGATAATCAATAAATCTTAATCACGCAGGCGCGCAACGCGCGTGCCACCGGCTCTGAGGAGGACGCGCCGCTGGTGGCGATGGACGAGGCACTCGTCACTGCCGTGTACCAGATCAAGAACCAGTTCGGAGATTGTCTCAGGTATGGTAGGGCTGGGGTTACGGTAGGGCACCAGGTCAAGAACTTGATGGGCCAATGCTACTGTGGGGTTTCATGATGGAAAATGAGATTGCTGAATGAGTGAATGAGAATGAGAACGTTTTGAGAAAGCCCGCAACTTTTGCGCTTCAGTGACATGTCATCATCTCTATTCGCTCGGATCGTTAATGTTTCGTCTCCGAAGTTGCTATAAAAGACAATTTTTTTTAATATCATCATACGAAGGAACTGTGGGTGGGGAGGGTTACTGTAGACGAATTTATCGACAACTGATCATCTTCCAGATCTCTAGCTCTGTCGAAGGAGGAGTTTGCAGCGATCGATATGATGTGCTGAGCGAGTACGGTAGTCGATAGGTTACGGTATCCTAAACCCCTGATATTAATCGATTATATCCGGATTCCACTTTCGCAATAGCTAAATCCGCTCTATACTAAGTTATTGATTGTTGCTCGCTTCCGTTGTTTCTGTAATTCGCCCCGTATCTCAAATATATTCGCAATAAATCTCAGTGAATGCCCTTCCTCTTCTAATTCTCCGTTGCTAACTCTTCTCGCTTTCTATCTCAACGAGTACTGTTTCACAAGTTTGTCCCTGTATTGTTTGGATCTTTACATGTTCTCAAGTTTCACACGTTGGTCAGATAAAGTTTCGGTTTCCAATGTACGTTGGTGTTTCAGGGGCAGTACATAGAGGGATGTGGTGAGGGAGTGGTATTATTAGTATTAGGGCGGACTTACAATTTAAAATCAAACGGAAAATGGGCATTCTGTTAGGGTGAGTTGATGTTTCAAAGACAGCCCTTAGACTGGCATAGTGAGGGAGTGACAATCAATAGCAGTTCGTCTTGTTTTTCGCTCACAAAGCCTACGTGACAATGACCAAGTTTCAAAGGTAATTAACCAATTTGCATTTGTAATTTGCCCAATTATCGTCTATTTTCCTGCAAGGGACGAACAATAGATGAATAATAAGAAATGGAGAGGGGGGCGATCGCTCCCTCACTTTCCTATTTCGTCCCCTTCGGGAACGGTCGAGCGAGCGTCCTGCAAGAAGAATGGCTGAGAAGGTACGCGAGTGTGGGATACGGTAGTTGAGGGTACGGTGGCCCTATTGACAAAGGGCATGGTAGATTACGGTAGTTCAGGGTACGGTAGCTGAAGGGCTCGGTGGCCTGGTTTCGGTAAGATTATCGATAGATAACGGTTTTCTATAAGGTTGCGTTATCGGGTTACGGTAGGCTTAGGATTCAGTTGATGATAGGGTACGATAGTGATGATTACGGTATTGATTGCAGAGCAAGGAAAAGAGCAAGATGAGCAAGGTGGGAGGAGGGGGCGGAAGCAAGGAAACAACCAGTGCCGCCACAAGTGTCAAGAGTGTCAAGAGCGAGCAGGTACGGTAAAATGGGATACGGTAGATTAGGGATATCGATCGTTATCGCATCTGATTGTGAGTAGAATATCATTGGCATAGATACTGGCATTGATCGATAGGTTATCTTTCGCGCGCTATCCTCGAGCAGCGAAGAATGAGAGGGCTCAACTCTCACTAATTGGATTAAGGAATATGACTAGTTATAATATATGGAATGAATATCGATTGATTGATGAATGTTGGATGATGGGGGTCCAGGAATACGGTAGCAATCGATAACTGCTCAGAAGAGCGTACAGCGGAGCATGGTGGCCTCACTCGCGGAGCCGGACGTGCAGACTGACGATAGAGAGATCAAGAAGGAGGACAAGAAACTGAGTGTCGACCCGGAGGTATACGGTAGAGGGATTGGGTACGGTAGACAGATTGGGTTGCTGTAGATGTGGGTCTACTGTTAGTTGGAAGTGGATGCGTACATTATACGGGATTATTGTACTATCATGATCAATAAGTAATGGATACCGTATCCCCCGATTACGGTAGATTACGGTAGTTCTCCTCTTCAGGAGGGCCAGTTCCTCGAGGGTGGCGGCAAGCAGGAATTCATGCTCGTCAACACGATGGACTCGCCCATCGCCGTCAAGGTACGGTAGGGATACGGTAGGGATAGGGTACGGTATGCTACCGTATCCACCAAGGGGTACAGTAGGACATAGAGGTACGGTAGGCTACTGTAGGTTGATGGATAATGTAGCATAATGTAGCAGCCTATACGATACGAGTAGGCTACCGTAATCAATCGATATTCTTTGCCAGATCAAGTGCTCGAACAACGCGATGTACCGCGTGACGCCCGTGTACCTCAAGATCGATACGGTACAGTAACACGCACTCAGATACGGTAGCCTTCCGTAAGGCTACCGTAACCTGCAGAACAGTCATGAATACAGTATGCAATCGAAGTCACCTGAATTCCCATCTTCAGTGTCCTACATCAGTAGTCATATCGGAGTCTCCTACAGTCTCCTACCGTACTCCTCTTCCAGAATCAAATCTCGACGCTGTCGGTGACGCGAATGCCCGGCCCGGCGAAGAACGACAAGCTGGTGGCCGCGTACTGTCCCATCGAGGGAGGCACCAAGGATCCCAAGGAGGTATACGGTAGTCCAGGGATACGGTAGCAGATGGGTTACTGTAGCTGGGTCATTACCGTAATCTCTCAGGCAATTGTAGGACTGGTTACGGTAGCGTTACAGTACCTTCCATCATTACCGTACCCTCTCTCTCAGGCAATGTCCAAGTACGAGGCGAAGGGCAAGAAGTGCCAGATCATTCGAATCATGCTCAAGGTAGTCAAGGTTATTCTTTCCATTCATTACTTACAATTCATTCATTCATTATTTATTTATTCCGTCAGAATAATGTACATAAGAAATGCGAGAGAGGTGTCCGTCGACGATTTCGATTCGGTTCTTATGTACATTATGAATGAATTATAAGTAATGAATGAAAGGTCATAATTCGTAAATTAAATACACGCGAAATCGCAGGTTGTGAACGCGGACGACATGGTGGTGCCGGATCCGTCGCGTGAGGCCGTGTCCTAAATACCGGCTCTCCCCAGTTACCGGCTCCCGGTTTTACGGCCCGGCTCCGCCCCTGATCCACTCCCCGGTCACGATCAATAAACGATATATTGTAACAAATCGCGACCGATTTGCTACGAATTCTAACCAGAATTGTGCGTTATGTTGCAGCGCATGAAATAAATGAGAATTATTGAACAGATGGGGTGTGAAATCGGTGTAGAATCGGCATGACAGAATAAAACGATCAGCGATTGTTTTTCTGATCTCTTGATAGTTCACTAATGCCCTATGGTGATGCACTGACTCTGGTGTCCCGAATCAAGTTGGAATCAAGCACGTTTTGGCTCAATCAAGTTGCCATCAAGCTTGATTCCAACTTGTGGGAACCCCAACTCTCTCTATTCCCCATGCTATCTCGTTTTCTCTCTTTCTCTGGATCTCTCGCCCTGCCCCACGAGTTGGAATCAACTCTGGTTTCTCGTGACCAGTTGCTGACCAGTTGGGGTGGGCGGAGTCTGCGTCAACCAGTTGCTAACAAGTGGTCTGACCAGTTGCTGACCAGTTGGCTGCTGACCAGTTGCTAGCAACTAATCAGCAACTGGTTGGCATGATTTTTTCTTAACCGTCGTGACCAGCACGCGCCTTGCCTATAAGGGCCATTTTTTCGCCCCTATTCAGATCAGAGTCTGATGATCAGACGGCTTCCGAATGTGGATGCTGTCTACTGCTTTCCTACAAGGGGAAGCCTTTTGAATGTGACTACCGTACATGGATGTTCCATGTACGGATCAGTTACAGTATGAGGTCTACTCATACGGTATCAATCAATAATACGGTATCCCTCTGATTTGAAAGTGGGCGGGCCTATCCCTCTAACCAGTTGCTGACCAGTGGTTGACCAGTTGCTAACCAGTACCCTGACCAGTTGCTCGCGTATCCGCCAGCAACTGGTCACGAACTGGTCAGCAACTGGTCACGAGAAACCAGAGAACTTGATTCCAACTTGTGGGAAGCACTGTAGGCGAGAGAGTTAGAGAAAGAGAGAAAGCGAGAGAGTGTGGAAAATTGAGAGATTTGCCCCACAAGTTGGAATCAAGCTTGATGGCAACTTGATTGAGCCAAAACGTGCTTGATTCCAACTTGATTCGGGACACCAGAGGAGTAATTATAATAAAGTCTAACAATAAGTAGGGACCATTGCTGCCCTCCGGTGTCGCTTTAATTTATAGCCTTGACTCTTGACTCTTCAATCCATTCCTCCATTCTGGCCTGATCAAACTGCAATTTTCTCTATTTTCGTCGTTCCTTTCTTCAATCCTTTTTCTCATTATCAATAATTAATTCAGCAACAAAATGTCCTCCCCTCTTCTGGAGCTTCCGATCGAAATGGTTAAGGAAATCTTCAAATGTGCCGACGATAGAAGCCTACTGAACATGACGGAGGTTTGATTGAAAGACGTATTATTCATGTTTATTGATTCTTCTCTTCAATCTCTCATCAATAACGATTTACGTTCAATAATTGTTCAGGTCAGTAAGGCGACGAGACAACTCGCTCAGCCGATGTTAATCAATCGAGACGTGTCCGCCCATCGTATAAAATTCGAAGAAATGGTAACCATTTTAATTTATTTCTATAATGTGAAACAATTATTTGCAGTATGACGGCAATATCTCAGTTCTTTTCTTGCTCGGTAGAGAGAACCTACGGTCAAAATTCGCTTTTCTTCATGAAATGAAGCGCATTCCCGCGCCGAATGCAGACTTCCACATCCACTTTGATCCCGTTGTAATTGAATTATTCATGTCTGAGAAATGCGAAAAAATGAAAAATTTATTCGAATGTGAAGGACTAAAGAAACATCGTACAGCCAGCATTTAATTCTATCAGCAAGTCAATCAGCCTTTTCAGGGAGCCCACACAACGATGACAAAATCGGAGACGATGCAATTCTTCAATAAATTATCATGGGTCAAAGCCTGCTGGCTGGAATTTGACCCAACTTGTCCAATGATCGAACTTATATCATGTATATTCGAATTCGAAATCGTGCCCGAATTCGCCTTTAAACTGGATAAAATTAATCATGCGTCATTGTAAGTCACGCTTTTTTCTCCATTCCACTATTTCACCGTTTATTCCCAGCTCCAAACTGAAGAATCTCATTCTTCAACTCGAATGCACATCCGTTCACGTTCAGCTTGGCCACATCCACCCAGGTATCTACCAGGGTTGGCAAAATCGAGAAAGCCCGTCACTCGAGGCCTCGACTCGGAAATACCGTAATCTGGCTCTACTTAGCTCGAAGCCCGATCGGGCGGCTCGAATGCGAGGGAGAAGACTCGAGCCGGCACTCGAGCCTCGAGGCCTCGACAGGCTCGAGTTCCGGCTCGCGCCTCCGCCTGCTCTTAATAACCCGTCTAGACTAGTGCGCGCGCTTTATTGAAGACTTCGTGGACAATCCCCTTCCCCGAAACGTAGCGAGGGGTAGCGAGGGATATCGTGAGAATATTTCCCATTCCACGCGTAGTTGACCTTTGACGAACTAAGTGGAGGGAGGAGGGAGGAAGAGGCCGGGAGGAGGCTAGTGATCTACCTGCTCTCCTCTCGCCTACTTCTTCCCTTCCTCTCTCCCAGACAATCAATGGCTCGCTAACCAGCACATTGAGTTTGCTGAGCATTTGAAACGCACGCTAGCGGTCCGCTACCCTCTCTCTCTCTCCCTCGTAGCGGTCCGTTACCCTCTCCCTCTCTCGTAGCGGACCGTTACCCTCGAAATGCCAACCCTAGTATCTACTTACATTTCCTCGACCCTGGACATTCTTCTGCCTGCCCACCAACTTTTAAAGGCGAAAATTAAGGAATAGGAGGAAAGTTTGTCGAGCTTAATTATATTCCAGGCTATGACCTCGTGCAACTTGCTCAAATTGTCGACTCAATCTTCCTATCTGGAATTTACGAATTTGAACAAGATTGGCGAGGAGAAGGGGAAGAGGAAAACACGTTATTTATGGTGCGCCAAATTCTGATATCTCGATGCAGTTATCTCGATATCTCAAAGTCGCCTTTACCGTTTGATACGAGGTTGAGCCGAGGGCAATTGTCTCGAGTAAGTTGCAGTAGAATCTACTATGTATATGCAAAATTATTTTTTGTTGGTTAGTCACGGTCAGGAAAAAAATTATAAGGAAGTCAAAACATGAAGCGCATGTGCACTTTATAGATCATGAAATGGAGAGCGAACTGGGCAGCCTCCCTTCCTTAGACTCACTTATGTAAAAAATCGAACCCAAAAGTTGATCTGTGATCTTTGAAATCAAACAAATTCACCTTCAAAATCGAACACTTATTAGTTATTTATGATATTAAATTATTCTATTTTTATATTTATTTTTTAAATTGTAATTGTATTAATTTTAAAAAAAACACGGATTTCAGGTTCTCCAGACCCTTGGAAACCGGCCGTTCTATTTTGCGGCGCGGAAAACAAACGAAACCGCTCCTCTCAATGACTCCGAACAAAGAACTTTCGCTTCAAGAAATCACATTGTTAAAGTGGTCAAGAATTCGGACAATGAGAATGTGATTGAGATAAGACATGTCGATATGGAACGTAGGAAATGATCGTTGTCTGCTCAATTCCAATTAAATTTACGCATTCATTCGTATCAATTTTCAATGTGACTGAAGATAAAACTTTCTTCAACTGTTTTTTTAAAATTATTTTTGAATACTTTCCATCATCCATCAGTTGCGTTCGAATAAAAAGTTGCCTCAATTTTGTATTGGATGCTTGTTTTTCATTACTTCGGCATCGATAAATTTCTGAAGATGCGCCTGAGGGAAAATATATCGGTTGCATCCACTCTCTCTTAGATCGGAAGTACCCAGCGGCAAAGCCTCGAAACATTAATCTGGTGGCCAGTTATCCAATTTTTAACGAACTCTTCTCTTAGAATTAATAAATTTGTTAAATTTGTTAAGTTCTTCAGTTTCTTACAATGCGCATTATTCTTGTGTAATTAACGGTGTGAAATTAATCATTTTGATAATTAAGTCTACTAACCTCTTTCTACGGAGTGCATCGCTCTTGCAGCATCAACAATTTCCCCCTATCTCGTTTCGATTAGGAGCCTTCCGATCTGCGATATTCGACTCTTCTGGCTCTTCAATTCATTCCTCAATTCTGATCCGATCAATGTGCAATATTATCTTATTTTGTCGTTCCGTTCTTCTAGAGGATTTCTCATTATTTTAATTCTTTTTTTTCAGCAACAAAATGCCCTTCCCTCTACTCGAGCTTCCGATGGAAATTATTAAGGAAATATTCAAATGTGCCGACGATAAAACGCTGCTGAACATGACGGAGGTTTGATTGGCCAACTTGATATTGAATTTTGCTCATTCGTCTCACTCTTTTCGAATCTCTTTTCAATGAAAATTCACTAGCATTGTTTGTTGAGGTCAGCAAGATCACAAATCAGCTCGCACGTCCGATGCTGCTAAATCGCGATGTGAGCCCTTATCGTGTCAAATTCGAAGAAATGGTAACAAATAATCCTGATTTTGAGTAAATATTTAATTTAATTTTCAGAATGGTGGCTTAATTTCTGTCCGTTTTTCATTCGGTAAAGATGCCCGATCAAGATTCGCTTTTCTTCAATCGTTCAAGTGTCATTTCGACTTTGACTCGGAGGTGACTGAAACAATTCTTTCCAATAGAATGGATATAGACATCGTCATCAAGCCAATCAGCCTCAAACGTTTCCACTTCAGGGAGCCCACACAACGATGTCCCAGTGGAATACAGTTCAGTTCTTCGATGAATTATCATCAAAGTCTGACGGGGTCAAAGTCAGCTCGTTGGAATTTGAACCAACTTATACAATGATCGCACTTATTTCGAAGACTTTCGAACGCAAAATCGTGCCCGAACTCATTTTTAAACTGGAGCACACTTCTCTTGCCTTGTAAGTCGCGTTTACTTCTCCATCATGCTAGTGAATTTGCTTATGTTTATTCCCAGCCCCACACTGAAGAATCTGATTATTCAACTCGAAACCACGTCCATTCATATTCAGCTCGGACAATTCATGTCAGGTATAAGCAATTTCTTCAATTGAGAATCTGTTCAAATTATTTCCCTAATCCTTTGTCTAAGGGTGAAAATTTTGAGAAAATCAAAATTATCAAAATTTGTCGAACTGACAATTTTATTTTCAGACTGGTACTTCGGAGAACTTGCTGAAATTGTCGACTCAATTTGCCTTTCGGGAATAAGCAAACTTGAGCAAGACTTCCTAGAAGGGCACGAATTAAACACGCTCATGATTGCGTATCAAATTTTGGCCCAACGATGCTCATATCTCGATGTTTCTCAGTCGTCTTTTACGTTTAATAACCGGCTCATCCGAGAATTACTTTCATATGTAAGTTTTCATTAAATTATATAATAGAATAGGCCCCATTTTTCAATTAACATCACGCTTTTCAGAATCTTGACACGCTTTTGGGTAACAGACCGTTCTACTTTGCTGCTAAAATCACTGAACATTACGTGCCACATTCTGATCGAGATCGGAGGCTGCTCGCAGCAAGAAATCACACGGTTGAAGTGGTGAAGAATTCGGACAATGAGAATGTGATTGTGTTGAGACATGTCGACATGGAGCGTAGAAAATGAGCTATGTGACAATATCATTTGCGGCGTCATTTTCACCATTTTTAATTGTCATTGTGACTGATGATTAACTGTTACACAAAAAAGAACAACTTACGAAAACCGTCACATTACATCTAGCTGCAAATCTGAAACAATCATCATTGTTATTGAAGTAGGCAACCTTCGATCGACTCGCGATGAAAAATTCACCTATAAAAATACCCAGTGCGTCCTACACTCTCTGCATTCTGGTCCATTCTGATAGTCTATCTGATCGGCACTTCATTGTTATTGTTATTTTGTTCCGATTGCACTCTCCCGTGGGGGCAAGAATAGAGATGACATTCGAAAATAGTGGTTGTTTTCAACAACGATATTTCTGCTTTGTGCGCTGCTCTCTAGTGAGGATCTTTGCTTATTTTGATCTGGTTGGTCTCCCTCTCGAGCGAGAGAGCTCGAAAAACGAGGAGAGTGTCAAGCAGGGGAGAATGAGAGTAGAGTGCACAATACGAAACGGCCGTGATCTCTCCCTGTTAGTTTGTTCGTGTTTTCCCCCGTGCGAAGGTGAGGGAGGCAAGAGTAGATAGAAAAGAAGGAGAGAGTTGAGAGAACGCAAGACAGTGTAGCCGAGATGTGTGTTACTCTGTTCGTGCATGGTGGTATATAAAGTTCCCCGATTTCTTCACTTCCATCGCTCCTACCGAACCAATTTTCCTCTTTTTCAATGTCATGTTGTGCCCTGTTCCGCCTCAAGTCATGTCTCCTACCTTCATTCTTAATATCCTCACTGCTTTTCCTGATGTGTCGGTTGCATATTTCGAAATCCTTTCCCCGTAATCGTGTTTATCGTTCAGTAAATCAGTAAATCATGGTCCCCGCCATTCCCTCGGTCGCCCTCAACACGGGCGCACGACTGCCGCTCTTCGGACTGGGCACATGGACGGTAAATTGCAAACGATATTTGATAATTGGACACGCGTGTTTATCGATTTGCTTTTCGGTTTGGTTTTTTCTTAAAAAAAAGTAATGCGATGCAAGTCAGAGGCAAGGGATACTAGACAAAATCTATTGAGATTTGATCGATCAATAGACGCCTACGAGTTGAAGATTGCTCATTCTCTAGTTTCCCCCTATAGGCAAGGAGCCTATTTGCAGGCAATGAACGCCGACGAGCTCAAGATCGCCCTACGAGTGGCACTCGATGCGGGCTATCGACTGATCGACACTGCGGCTTTCTACCAGAATGAGCACGTGATTGGAGAGGTGAGGGGTGGTTATTATTTTTTTTTTGAAATTTGCCCTCCTGAAAATAACGTTTCTTTCAAATATCCGTGGTTTTGCTCTTCATTGAGCCGTAAAAACATAAAGCACCGATCTATCCAAGATTGACTGTAGTAACAATTATACAATAGAAAAAGGCTCGCAATTGCAGATTCTGGAAGAATATTTCAAGGCGGGAAAACTGAAGCGAGCGGATGTCTTCATCACTACTAAGGTTTGAGTTATTATTATTTTATTTTTTGAGCAGAGTTCCACGGCCTCATTGAAACGAACTGGTATACCCAAGGATGAATTACTAGTGAAACATACTCAATTAGTCAAGTTTTGAACATCAGAAATTTTTAAAGGCTGAAAGAGTGTTAATTTGTTTGATCTTTGATCTCTTACAGTTGCCCTTCAACTCAATGAGACCGTCGGAAGTGGAGGAGTCGATAAAGGTATACCATTCTAGAGATTAGAAGAGCTCGACATACTGAAGGACGCCTCTTCATTTCGCATAATCTCTCACCTGTCTAAGATTGATCTTCGAAATTACTTGATCCCAGCAAATTGTAGCATTTCACTTCAGAAGCAACTGGCGTCCCTTCGCGTCGACTATATCGATCTCTACCTTATTCACGTGCCCTGTCCCATGAAGATGGACGTATCTGACACCGTGAGTTGACGAGCGATAGATACTCAGGAAAAGTGCCCGAGAAGTTCGGGCATCTCACGTAGGCCACACCGTGCTGTACCAGAGTATCCGGCCAACCGTGGTCGTCTTTTGACTGTACTCTTACTGTGATTGATTTAAGTGCTCGCCTTAAGCGATTGTTGTACTTGGTTTCCGTGCATTTCAAAATAGGGGCATTTCAGAGAAAATTGACGACTGCCAAGTTCACGTTCGAAGATGACGTCGATCATATCGACACGTGGAGAGTCATGGAGAAGTATTATAAGAGCGGACAGTTGAAGGTACGGTAAGGTACGGTAGAATTGGGTACGGTGGAAATAGGAACAGTAGGTGTGGTGGCATTGATTACGGTAGCAACGGGCATGGTTGGTATGGTACGGTAGTGATGGTTTGAATACGATAGTAATGAGATATTGATTGCCGACGATGCTAAATTGTGGAAAATTTCATTTTGGTATGTGTTTCACCGATCTTACGAAGTCCGGATGAGTTCCACAGCGTCAATCAATCTTCCATAGCTCCGGGGAAGAAAATTAATTCCAATCTCAGGCCCTCGGCGTGTCCAATTTCAACGCGAAACAGATTCAAGAACTCCACGATCTGGCAGAGATCAAACCGGCTAATCTACAGGTGAATTTGCCGACGTTTTCTCATTGAGGAGAGAATGGATTAATTTCCGAACACTACTTTATCCTCACAAATTCGGCGCTAAAGAGCAGAAATTCTCGTTGCTCAACGATTGAAGAGGGAATTGAAGAGACGCATTCTTCATCCTGAGACGCCATAGGTTTACGTTCTACCTCTTCAGGTTGAGCTGCACATCTACTGGCCCCAACACGAACTGCACGAATTGTGCAAGAAACTGAAGATGACCGTGACCGCGTACGCGCCCATTGGATCGCCCGGACGATTGGTGAGGAGTAATACACAAAACAAAACATGTTTTGTACTCTTGGGAGTGACTAGGGCTTACAGGTCAATCCTGAGAGTCGATAAGATAGCCCTTCTGATAGATAGACCTAGCTCTAGATCTAGCTAATTTGAAGATACAGAACAACAACGTTTGAATATGTTTCACCATTCACATATCTTCATTGGGTTGTTCTAGATTGTCAATTGTGTTCTGTTGTTTACTCGAACAAAAATAACTAAATTCAGACCTTCCGCCCTGACGACAAATGGCCGATTGGCTCTCCCATGGAGGATCCGGTAGTGGCCGAACTGGGGAAGAAGTACGGAAAGACGCCAGCCCAGGTTGGTCTTTGATCTTTGATCTCTGATCCCGTAATCGTGATCATTGAACTCTGAAGATTCTGCTTCGTCATCTTCTTCAACGCGACATCTCCGTCATTCCAAAATCGACGAATCCCGATCGAGTCAAGCAGAACATAAACATCTTCGACTTTGAGTGAGGCTTTGATCTTTGAACTCTGCGAGTTCTTGAGGAATTGATCGTTGATCTTTGATCTCCCTGTTCCAGGCTCGTGCCTACCGACCAGCAGAAGCTGCTCGACGTACAGAAGAGAGTGCGCCTGTTCGAGTTCCGATTGTGAGTACAGTATCCTACAGTAACAGCCCTACCGTAATCATTAGTAATCATTCCGGAAAGAGAGTGATTTTGCCAGTTGAGTTTCGGCCTTTCAGATTTCCGATCGGTTAACCCTACTAATCATCAGTTATCGATCTCGCATCGACTTCCGTACACCTCAATTATCGATTTTCTCAGCGCCGCCGGTCATCGTTACTACCCCTTCGACGACGTCGATCTGAGCAAGAAGGGCGACGAGGCCGATGATGGCATCTAAGAGGAAACTACCCTACCCACTAATCGATATTTTGCCGACCTACCGTATTCACATTCGATATTTTCAAATGTTACAGCAACCTGAACCGAACCAATTTCGAAGATCTCATGATAAACCAATCTTTCCGTAGCAGAGATAATGTGGTAAAGATTGATCGTGTTTTTCAAACGCAATAACGACAAGTATGTACAATGCGATGTAATGTATGCAATGTGAAATGACAAAACAATCCGGGCCGTTTCTCGATCAGTTTATTATCGATTCGTTAGCCATTTTCACGTGATCCTTGTCGCGTCTTCACTCGATCGATATAATCTTGTGGCTACCGTACTCCTCATTGCTTCACCGTGGGAGCCACGGTACTCTGCAGGTCGGCCGGAGCGGGCGCAGAGGGAGCCGAGGGCTACAAGGGAGTACGGTATCGATTGATTGGGAGGGTACGGTAGGTGACAAACTCACTCTGGTTGGATTGACGGCATCGATGAATGCGATTGGAATCCGAATAACGCCCTCGGGTTTCGTGTCAGGACGCCAAACCTGAAGAGATACCGTATACCAAATGTACAGTATTCAACTACAGTAACCTACAGTACTCCTCTACCGTATACCAATTGTCCTGTATCTGACTACAGTAAGCTACAGTACTCAGCTACCGTACACATCTTCCATTTTCTCCTCACCATTTTCCAGTTGTTTTTCTTCGCGTCTGCTGCACTGCACTTCATATGGAGGAGGGCGACGAAATGCTTGTTATTGGGCGGTCGCTCTTGAGCATGTTGAATCACCTCAAGTACGGTACGTTACGGTAGGTTGAGGATACGGTGGATGAATGGAGGGATACGGTATCCTTTAATGCAATAGACTACGGTGATACAGTATTCAGGTTGCAGTAGATTGAAGGCACAGATACCGTACATCAATGTAATACTGTATCGAGGTTACAGTACTCACCACTACCGTACCCTGATATTGACGGATGTCTTCGGATCGATGGCTCCCATGGGAGGACGCACGCGGAAGATATTGTTGTCCGTGCACTTGACCTACAACCGTTGATCTTTGATCTTTGATCAACCTTGATCTTCGATCTTTACCTTGAATGTGTGAAACTCGTCGAATTGATTTGTCATCTTTATATCCGTGAATGTGCTTCCCATGCTCTTTTCCCACTTCATGTTCAGTACATCTTTAGTGTCCAACTGAGAATAGACAATTGTTGATCGATACCGTAACCTGCACACCGTAACGTTGGAATTCCGTAGACGCAATCTACTGTATCAATCAGACGATGAAACAGTATTGCCTCCCAAGTATACCGTATTCTACCGTATACCTCTAGTTTGAAGGGTGGCTCTCCGGGTTTGTTTCCTTTGGTGGGAATCTTGCGGACTGCCATTGGAGAGAAGGAGGAGGAGAAGGGGAACCACTCGGGACGAGAGAGTGGGAAGAGAGTGAGAGTGGGAGAAGGAGAAGGAATAGAGAAAAGAGTGAAAATAAAGTATACCTTTTGCATAGCAATTGCACGAATTTTATTGGATTAGGAAAAAAGAAGAAAAAAAAAACAAAAAATATCGCATATATATTCAGTTCGTGATCACTAGGGCCTGTCATCTACATTACGAAATGCTTTACTTCTGGAAAACAAAGACCGATAATACAATATTGGATAACAAGTTGGGGAGGGAATCATAGGTTTCAGGGGTTGCGGATCAACATTAGAAAAATACATAAGCTAGAGTGGAGGATTATGAGATATCATAGATCGATTGATACAGAATAGCTAAGATAGAGTGTGCTTGTTGTTGTTGTTATGTTGTTGTTAACAACAGTAGGAAAGTGAGCAGAGAGAGACGCAGAGGGGGGAAAGGGGGGATGCGTTACGGTAGTTGGAGACAACGGTAGATTGGGCAGAAATCGATGGTCATCATGTGGTCGAGTGAGCGATTCTGCAACGAAATACTTGATTATTGATTGTGTTACGGTAGCTCGTGTACTGTATTGAATGCTGAGTGACTTTACCTAGTGTGTGTTCAGGGACAGTATTCGATATTTATGGCAATTTGCTCCATACCGCTCATATTGTCCTGCCTGCGGAATAAAGAGATATTGTATTGATTTACAAGGTTAGTTCGGAAAGAAAGGACTACGGTACCACAGCGTAGCAGCAGAGGGTTACGGTACTATGGTACGAGGGTACTAAGGTACTATGGTACGAGGGGCATTCCAGGCTGTGAACACATGTCCTTTCCTCCGATTTACGAAACATCAAAAGCACAGGCGGATCACATGGGGACTGACAACTCAGAGACAAGCTCTTATTTCGCAGATCGAAAGAACATTGCGAAATGAAAGATTGAGCAGAGCACAGGTCTTCACTATACAAGCACCTTGTTATGGACAACATCGGTACGAGTCAGATCCCATTACAAACCAATCAATAACCAGAACCACGATCCAACTTGCGACATATCCCACAAGCACAACCGACTACTGCCACTACGTCAAGCAGACATCGATCGACTGGCTAATTGATCGGTAACATTTAACAGTATCGGTACCGTACTTCAGAGCAGTTATCGATCCATAATTGTATACTGTACCGGAACAAAACTTCAAGAAGTAATCGATCGATAGTTGCCAATCGTATCGATACCGTACTCCAATCAGTTATCGATCACGAAGCCAGTCAATCAATAACCATAATCTACCGTATCATCTCCACTCACCAGCGCATTTCGTCCTCGTCCGCGATGTCGTTCGGATTGGCCATGCCGGGGATCAGCAGCTTCTTGTTCTGCAAATTATTATTTCCAATTCTGAGATGGATTCAAAAGACATTGTCTCATTCAATTACTCGGTAATGTATCGCCCCGGTGAAACACCGAGCATCCGGGCAAAATTTTGAACTTTCACGAATCCAAGAAAGTTGTGGTTTCAGCGATTCATCAAGATCAGCCCTAATCTCAGATGAGTGACTCACCGACGAAATCGTCACGTTTCGTCCGTCGTCGAGACCGCTCCTCTTGATGAAGGCGCTCAGTGCGCCGCGGAGGCCCACCCGCCTCCGCTCCTCTTGATGAAGGCGCTCAGTGCGCCGCGGAGGCCCACCCGCCTCCGCTCCTCTTGATGAAGGCGCTCAGTGCGCCGCGGAGGCCCACCCGCCTCCGCTCCTCTTGATGAAGGCGCTCAGTGCGCCGCGGAGGCCCACCCGCCTCCGCTCCTCTTGATGAAGGCGCTCAGTGCGCCGCGGTCGTCGAGACCGCTCCTCTTGATGAAGGCGCTCAGTGTGCCGCGGAGGCCCACCCGCCTCCGCTCCTCTCGATGAAGGCGCTCAGTGCGCCGCGGAGGCCCACCCGCCACCGCTGCTCTTGATGAAGGCGCTCAGTGCGCCGCGGAGGCCCACCCGCCTCCGCTCCTCTTGATGAAGGCGCTCAGTGCGCCGCGGTCGTCGAGACCGCTCCTCTTGATGAAGGCGCTCAGTGCGCCGCGGTCGTCGAGACCGCTCCTCTTGATGAAGGCGCTCAGTGCGCCGCGGAGGCCCACCCGCCTCCGCTCCTCTTGATGAAGGCGCTCAGTGCGCCGCGGTCGTCGAGACCGCTCCTCTTGATGAAGGCGCTCAGTGCGCCGCGGTCGTCGAGACCGCTCCTCTTGATGAAGGCGCTCAGTGCGCCGCGGTCGTCGAGACCGCTCCTCTTGATGATGGCGCTCAGTGCGCCGCGGTCGTCGAGACCGCTCCTCTTGATGATGGCGCTCAGTGCGCCGCGGTCGTCGAGACCGCTCCTCTTGATGAAGGCGCTCAGTGCGCCGCGGTCGTCGAGACCGCTCCTCTTGATGATGGCGCTCAGTGCGCCGCGGTCGTCGAGACCGCTCCCAAACCAACGTGTACCTACAAAAAATATTGTTGGTACATTATTTACGATAAAAAACAGATTTGCAATGCACAATGCCTATGCCATTTGATAAAAAAAACTCGACATAATGCCTGTAACCAATTCATATTTGTTTTACTGGTATCACAAGCGAATTTCCAATAATTAACTGTTTTTTCTCTAATTATTATTCTCAATTGTTTACGACGAACACTGACAGCACTCCCTTCCCACCTGCTCAGGCACAGGCTTCGAGAGTCCGACAAATCACGTTTCGAAAATCACTACATACCACGTCACCGTCCAATCCATAGCAAAGAATTCCCTTCTAGATGCAGTCCTTGAGTTAATCCCCGAGCAGCCGAAGTCGAACTGCTCCTGAAATTTAGTCAATACCTCTCGCATGAGAGGTACTAATCGATGAGCCAACGAGGCTACACCAGTTCTAAGAAAAGCGCGGACTTAGCTTTTGGATTCCTTGGTCAGAATGAGAAGGTCGTTCCTTGGTCGGAGCGCTCGCCATCTTGTCAACTTGCATCTGCAAATAAAAATTAATTATTTTTTTAAAAATAATAATAAATAAATAAATATAATAAAAATAATCTGAGAAGACAGACGACACATTAAATAAGTGTTACACTGCCGTAAGTTTTCAAATGGTAAGTTATATTTATTCACCTTTACATTATCGTCGTTATCCTTCTGCATTTCGATTCCTCTCACTCATCGAAGTCTTCTTGCTCATTCTGGTCGTAGACGTACGATGGTAGATCGTCCGGGAGTCAGCGGCTATGATGGGTACTGTAAATATTGATTAATAAATCAGTTATATCAGAGCAAGGATATAATGAGAATATTTATGGAGAGAAGAAATATTAGAAATAGGAAAACGCCCGTGAGGATGCCGCCTGCAGGGAGACGATTAATACATATCGCACACCCGCAAGGCGACGTTTCCCACCCACTACACCACACTGCACATTCACTGAGCGGGTCCACGTTCACCACGTTGAAAAAATAATCCGACATGCCCTTTCTCGAACTATAAACTATGAATATGATTCGGTGCAGACTGGAGCACTACTCTATGCCCTATTTTTTTCTCTTCACACCTGGTATTTTTAACCCAACCAAAAACGTCATCATAATGCAAATAAATCATTTTTGTAAGCTTCAGATTCGTTAACGAGACGTGCTTTTTGTCAATAAGGGTTTGTGAACCAGGAGAGTGGAAAATTCGAAGAACTTAGAAATGCTATTCTTACCATGCACGCAGCATTAGTTGATTCTGGTGAGGAAGAACCAGAGATCAAATACTACCCTCAAAAGGACCTATGCATACCACATTTTGAGCCTAATTTGAACAAAAATTAGAGAAAAGCATACCACCATTACACAGAAACAGAGAAAATAATACGAACCTAACCACCACATTCCCAATATCCTTCAAAATGTGTAAAAGCATGCCACAATTTAAGTTTCATTACGTGAGTATTTGACCTCTGGGAAGAGCGGACACATGTGATAACCCTTTTATAATGGCATCACCTTCCCGTATAACGCTTGTTGCACCACTACTGAAATCCACCGTACCTCTTGAAGAAGTGCGAAATGACTCCGCTCGAGTACGTGTCCAAGTGGGGCAGTCATCTAACTGCAAAATGGAATGTAGGATATACATAAGAAATTGAAGACATTGACTCACCGACGAAATCGTCACGTTTCGTCCGTCGTCGAGACCGCTCCTCTTGATGATGGCGCTCAGTGCGCCGCGGAGGCCCACCCACCCACCCGCCTCCGCTTCTCTTGATGAAGGCGCTCAGTGCGCCGCGGAGGCCCACCCGCCTCCGCTCCTCTTGATGAAGGCGCTCAGTGCGCCGCGGAGGCCCACCCGCCTCCGCTCCTCTTGATGAAGGCGCTCAGTGCGCCGCGGAGGCCCACCCGCCTCCGCTCCTCTTGATGAAGGCGCTCAGTGCGCCGCGGTCGTCGAGACCGCTCCTCTTGATGAAGGCGCTCAGTGCGCCGCGGAGGCCCACCCGCCTCCGCTCCTCTTGATGAAGGCGCTCAGTGCGCCGCGGAGGCCCACCCGCCTCCGCTCCTCTTGATGAAGGCGCTCAGTGCGCCGCGGAGGCCCACCCGCCTCCGCTGCTCTTGATGAAGGCGCTCAGTGCGCCGCGGTCGTCGAGACCGCTCCTCTTGATGAAGGCGCTCAGTGCGCCGCGGTCGTCGAGACCGCTCCTCTTGATGAAGGCGCTCAGTGCGCCGCGGAGGCCCACCCGCCTCCGCTGCTCTTGATGAAGGCGCTCAGTGCGCCGCGGAGGCCCACCCGCCTCCGCTCCTCTTGATGAAGGCGCTCAGTGCGCCGCAGTCGTCGAGACCGCTCCTCTTGATGATGGCGCTCAGTGCGCCGCGGTCGTCGAGACCGCTCCTCTTGATGAAGGCGCTCAGTGCGCCGCGGTCGTCGAGACCGCTCCTCTTGATGATGGCGCTCAGTGCGCCGCGGAGGCCCACCCACCCACCCGCCTCCGCTCCTCTTGATGAAGGCGCTCAGTACGCCGCGGTCGTCGAGACCGCTCACAAACCAACGTGTACCTACAAAAATATTGTTGGTACATTATTTACGATAAAAAACAGATTTGCAATGCACAATGCCTATGCCATTTGATAAAAAAAACTCGACATAATGCCTGTAACCAATTCATATTTGTTTTACTGGTATCAGAAGCGAATTTCCAATAATTAACTGTTTTTTCTCTAATTATTATTCTCAATTGTTTACGACGAACACTGACAGCACTCCCTTCCCACCTGCTCAGGCACAGGCGTCGAGAGTCCGACAAATCACGTTTCGAAAATCACTACATACCACGTCACCGTCCAATCCATAGCAAAGAATTCCCTTCTAGATGCAGTCCTTGAGTTAATCCCCGAGCAGCCGAAGTCGAACTGCTCCTGAAATTTAGTCAATACCTCTCGCATGAGAGGTACTAATCGATGAGCCAACGAGGCTACACCAGTTCTAAGAAAAGCGCGGACTTAGCTTTTGGATTCCTTGGTCAGCATGAGAAGGTCGTTCCTTGGTCGGAGCGCTCGCCATCTTGTCAACGTGCATCTGCAAATAAAAATTAATTAATTTTTTAAAAATAATAATAAATAAATAAATATAATAAAAATAATCTGAGAAGACAGACGACACATTAAATAAGTGTTACACTGCCGTAAGTTTTCAAATGGTAAGTTATATTTATTCACCTTTACATTATCGTCGTTATCCTTCTGCATTTCGATTCCTCTCACTCATCGAAGTCTTCTTGCTCATTCTGGTCGTAGACGTACGATGGTAGATCGTCCGGGAGTCAGCGGCTATGATGGGTACTGTAAATATTGATTAATAAATCAGTTATATCAGAGCAAGGATATAATGAGAATATTTATGGAGAGAAGAAATATTAGAAATAGGAAAACGCCCGTGAGGATGCCGCCTGCAGGGAGACGATTAATACATATCGCACACCCGCAAGGCGACGTTTCCCACCCACTACACCACACTGCACATTCACTGAGCGGGTCCACGTTCTCCACGTTGAAAAAATAATCCGACATGCCCTTTCTCGAACTATAAACTATGAATATGATTCGGTGCAGACTGGAGCACTACTCTATGCCCTATTTTTTTCTCTTCACACCTGGTATTTTTAACCCAACCAAAAACGTCATCATAATGCAAATAAATCATTTTTGTAAGCTTCAGATTCGTTAACGAGACGTGCTTTTTGTCAATAAGGGTTTGTGAACCAGGAGAGTGGAAAATTCGAAGAACTTAGATATGCTATTCTTACCATGCACGCAGCATTAGTTGATTCTGGTGAGGAAGAACCAGAGATCAAACACTACCCTCAAAAGGACCTATGCATACCACATTTTGAGCCTAATTTGAACAAAAATTAGAGAAAAGCATACCACCATTACACAGAAACAGATAAAATAATACGAACCTAACCACCACATTCCCAATATCCTTCAAAATGTGTAAAAGCATGCCACAATTTAAGTTTCATTACGTGAGTATTTGACCTCTGGGAAGAGCGGACACATGTGATAACCCTTTTATAATGGCATCACCTTCCCGTATAACGCTTGTTGCACCACTACTGAAATCCACCGTACCTCTTGAAGAAGTGCGAAATGACTCCGCTCGAGTACGTGTCCAAGTGGGGCAGTCATCTAACTGCAAAATGGAATGTATTAACATAGGATATACATAAGAAATTGAAGACATTGACTCACCGACGAAATCGTCACGTTTCGTCCGTCGTCGAGACCGCTCCTCTTGATGAAGGCGCTCAGTGCGCCGCGGTCGTCGAGACCGCTCCTCTTGATGAAGGCGCTCAGTACGCCGCGGTCGTCGAGACCGCTCCCAAACCAACGTGTACCTACAAAAAATATTGTTGGTACATTATTTACGATAAAAAACAGATTTGCAATGCACAATGCCTATGCCATTTGATAAAAAAAACTCGACATAATGCCTGTAACCAATTCATATTTGTTTTACTGGTATCACAAGCGAATTTCCAATAATTAACTGTTTTTTCTCTAATTATTATTCTCAATTGTTTACGACGAACACTGACAGCACTCCCTTCCCACCTGCTCAGGCACAGGCTTCGAGAGTCCGACAAATCACGTTTCGAAAATCACTACATACCACGTCACCGTCCAATCCATAGCAAAGAATTCCCTTCTAGATGCAGTCCTTGAGTTAATCCCCGAGCAGCCGAAGTCGAACTGCTCCTGAAATTTAGTCAATACCTCTCGCATGAGAGGTACTAATCGATGAGCCAACGAGGCTACACCAGTTCTAAGAAAAGCGCGGACTTAGCTTTTGGATTCCTTGGTCAGCATGAGAAGGTCGTTCCTTGGTCGGAGCGCTCGCCATCTTGTCAACGTGCATCTGCAAATAAAAATTAATTAATTTTTTAAAAATAATAATAAATAAATAAATATAATAAAAATAATCTGAGAAGACAGACGACACATTAAATAAGTGTTACACTGCCGTAAGTTTTCAAATGGTAAGTTATATTTATTCACCTTTACATTATCGTCGTTATCCTTCTGCATTTCGATTCCTCTCACTCATCGAAGTCTTCTTGCTCATTCTGGTCGTAGACGTACGATGGTAGATCGTCCGGGAGTCAGCGGCTATGATGGGTACTGTAAATATTGATTAATAAATCAGTTATATCAGAGCAAGGATATAATGAGAATATTTATGGAGAGAAGAAATATTAGAAATAGGAAAACGCCCGTGAGGATGCCGCCTGCAGGGAGACGATTAATACATATCGCACACCCGCAAGGCGACGTTTCCCACCCACTACACCACACTGCACATTCACTGAGCGGGTCCACGTTCTCCACGTTGAAAAAATAATCCGACATGCCCTTTCTCGAACTATAAACTATGAATATGATTCGGTGCAGACTGGAGCACTACTCTATGCCCTATTTTTTTCTCTTCACACCTGGTATTTTTAACCCAACCAAAAACGTCATCATAATGCAAATAAATCATTTTTGTAAGCTTCAGATTCGTTAACGAGACGTGCTTTTTGTCAATAAGGGTTTGTGAACCAGGAGAGTGGAAAATTCGAAGAACTTAGATATGCTATTCTTACCATGCACGCAGCATTAGTTGATTCTGGTGAGGAAGAACCAGAGATCAAACACTACCCTCAAAAGGACCTATGCATACCACATTTTGAGCCTAATTTGAACAAAAATTAGAGAAAAGCATACCACCATTACACAGAAACAGATAAAATAATACGAACCTAACCACCACATTCCCAATATCCTTCAAAATGTGTAAAAGCATGCCACAATTTAAGTTTCATTACGTGAGTATTTGACCTCTGGGAAGAGCGGACACATGTGATAACCCTTTTATAATGGCATCACCTTCCCGTATAACGCTTGTTGCACCACTACTGAAATCCACCGTACCTCTTGAAGAAGTGCGAAATGACTCCGCTCGAGTACGTGTCCAAGTGGGGCAGTCATCTAACTGCAAAATGGAATGTATTAACATAGGATATACATAAGAAATTGAAGACATTGACTCACCGACGAAATCGTCACGTTTCGTCCGTCGTCGAGACCGCTCCTCTTGATGATGGCGCTCAGTGCGCCGCGGAGGCCCACCCACCCACCCGCCTCCGCTCCTCTTGATGAAGGCGCTCAGTGCGCCGCGGTCGTCGAGACCGCTCCTCTTGATGAAGGCGCTCAGTGCGCCGCGGAGGCCCACCCGCCTCCGCTCCTCTTGATGAAGGCGCTCAGTGCGCCGCGGTCGTCGAGACCGCTCCTCTTGATGAAGGCGCTCAGTGCGCCGCGGAGGCCCACCCGCCTCCGCTCCTCTTGATGAAGGCGCTCAGTGCGCCGCGGAGGCCCACCCGCCTCCGCTGCTCTTGATGAAGGCGCTCAGTGCGCCGCGGAGGCCCACCCGCCTCCGCTCCTCTTGATGAAGGCGCTCAGTGCGCCGCGGTCGTCGAGACCGCTCCTCTTGATGATGGCGCTCAGTGCGCCGCGGTCGTCGAGACCGCTCCTCTTGATGAAGGCGCTCAGTGCGCCGCGGTCGTCGAGACCGCTCCTCTTGATGATGGCGCTCAGTGCGCCGCGGTCGTCGAGACCGCTCCTCTTGATGATGGCGCTCAGTGCGCCGCGGTCGTCGAGACCGCTCCTCTTGATGAAGGCGCTCAGTGCGCCGCGGTCGTCGAGACCGCTCCTCTTGATGATGGCGCTCAGTGCGCCGCGGAGGCCCACCCACCCACCCGCCTCCGCTCCTCTTGATGAAGGCGCTCAGTGCGCCGCGGTCGTCGAGACCGCTCCTCTTGATGAAGGCGCTCAGTGCGCCGCGGAGGCCCACCCGCCTCCGCTCCTCTTGATGAAGGCGCTCAGTGCGCCGCGGTCGTCGAGACCGCTCCTCTTGATGAAGGCGCTCAGTGCGCCGCGGAGGCCCACCCGCCTCCGCTCCTCTTGATGAAGGCGCTCAGTGCGCCGCGGAGGCCCACCCGCCTCCGCTGCTCTTGATGAAGGCGCTCAGTGCGCCGCGGAGGCCCACCCGCCTCCGCTCCTCTTGATGAAGGCGCTCAGTGCGCCGCGGTCGTCGAGACCGCTCCTCTTGATGAAGGCGCTCAGTGCGCCGCGGTCGTCGAGACCGCTCCTCTTGATGATGGCGCTCAGTGCGCCGCGGAGGCCCACCCACCCACCCGCCTCCGCTCCTCTTGATGAAGGCGCTCAGTACGCCGCGGTCGTCGAGACCGCTCCCAAACCAACGTGTACCTACAAAAAATATTGTTGGTACATTATTTACGATAAAAAAAGATTTGCAATGCACAATGCCTATGCCATTTGATAAAAAAAACTCGACATAATGCCTGTAACCAATTCATATTTGTTTTACTGGTATCAGAAGCGAATTTCCAATAATTAACTGTTTTTTCTCTAATTATTATTCTCAATTGTTTACGACGAACACTGACAGCACTCCCTTCCCACCTGCTCAGGCACAGGCTTCGAGAGTCCGACAAATCACGTTTCGAAAATCACTACATACCACGTCACCGTCCAATCCATAGCAAAGAATTCCCTTCTAGATGCAGTCCTTGAGTTAATCCCCGAGCAGCCGAAGTCGAACTGCTCCTGAAATTTAGTCAATACCTCTCGCATGAGAGGTACTAATCGATGAGCCAACGAGGCTACACCAGTTCTAAGAAAAGCGCGGACTTAGCTTTTGGATTCCTTGGTCAGAATGAGAAGGTCGTTCCTTGGTCGGAGCGCTCGCCATCTTGTCAACTTGCATCTGCAAATAAAAATTAATTAATTTTTTAAAAATAATAATAAATAAATAAATATAATAAAAATAATCTGAGAAGACAGACGACACATTAAATAAGTGTTACACTGCCGTAAGTTTTCAAATGGTAAGTTATATTTATTCACCTTTACATTATCGTCGTTATCCTTCTGCATTTCGATTCCTCTCACTCATCGAAGTCTTCTTGCTCATTCTGGTCGTAGACGTACGATGGTAGATCGTCCGGGAGTCAGCGGCTATGATGGGTACTGTAAATATTGATTAATAAATCAGTTATATCAGAGCAAGGATATAATGAGAATATTTATGGAGAGAAGAAATATTAGAAATAGGAAAACGCCCGTGAGGATGCCGCCTGCAGGGAGACGATTAATACATATCGCACACCCGCAAGGCGACGTTTCCCACCCACTACACCACACTGCACATTCACTGAGCGGGTCCACGTTCTCCACGTTGAAAAAATAATCCGACATGCCCTTTCTCGAACTATAAACTATGAATATGATTCGGTGCAGACTGGAGCACTACTCTATGCCCTATTTTTTTCTCTTCACACCTGGTATTTTTAACCCAACCAAAAACGTCATCATAATGCAAATAAATCATTTTTGTAAGCTTCAGATTCGTTAACGAGACGTGCTTTTTGTTAATAAGGGTTTGTGAACCAGGAGAGTGGAAAATTCGAAGAACTTAGATATGCTATTCTTACCATGCACGCAGCATTAGTTGATTCTGGTGAGGAAGAACCAGAGATCAAATACTACCCTCAAAAGGACCTATGCATACCACATTTTGAGCCTAATTTGAACAAAAATTAGAGAAAAGCATACCACCATTACACAGAAACAGAGAAAATAATACGAACCTAACCACCACATTCCCAATATCCTTCAAAATGTGTAAAAGCATGCCACAATTTAAGTTTCATTACGTGAGTATTTGACCTCTGGGAAGAGCGGACACATGTGATAACCCTTTTATAATGGCATCACCTTCCCGTATAACGCTTGTTGCACCACTACTGAAATCCACCGTACCTCTTGAAGAAGTGCGAAATGACTCCGCTCGAGTACGTGTCCAAGTGGGGCAGTCATCTAACTGCAAAATGGAATGTATTAACATAGGATATACATAAGAAATTGAAGACATTGACTCACCGACGAAATCGTCACGTTTCGTCCGTCGTCGAGACCGCTCCTCTTGATGATGGCGCTCAGTGCGCCGCGGAGGCCCACCCACCCACCCGCCTCCGCTCCTCTTGATGAAGGCGCTCAGTGCGCCGCGGTCGTCCAGACCGCTCCTCTTGATGAAGGCGCTCAGTGCGCCGCGGAGGCCCACCCGCCTCCGCTGCTCTTGATGAAGGCGCTCAGTGCGCCGCGGTCGTCGAGACCGCTCCTCTTGATGATGGCGCTCAGTGCGCCGCGGAGGCCCACCCACCCACCCGCCTCCGCTCCTCTTGATGAAGGCGCTCAGTGCGCCGCGGTCGTCGAGACCGCTCCTCTTGATGATGGCGCTCAGTGCGCCGCGGTCGTCGAGACCGCTCCTCTTGATGAAGGCGCTCAGTGCGCCGCGGTCGTCGAGACCGCTCCTCTTGATGAAGGCGCTCAGTGCGCCGCGGAGGCCCACCCGCCTCCGCTGCTCTTGATGAAGGCGCTCAGTGCGCCGCGGAGGCCCACCCGCCTCCGCTCCTCTTGATGAAGGCGCTCAGTGCGCCGCGGTCGTCGAGACCGCTCCTCTTGATGATGGCGCTCAGTGCGCCGCGGTCGTCGAGACCGCTCCTCTTGATGAAGGCGCTCAGTGCGCCGCGGTCGTCGAGACCGCTCCTCTTGATGATGGCGCTCAGTGCGCCGCGGTCGTCGAGACCGCTCCTCTTGATGAAGGCGCTCAGTGCGCCGCGGTCGTCGAGACCGCTCCTCTTGATGATGGCGCTCAGTGCGCCGCGGTCGTCGAGACCGCTCCTCTTGATGATGGCGCTCAGTGCGCCGCGGTCGTCGAGACCGCTCCTCTTGATGAAGGCGCTCAGTGCGCCGCGGTCGTCGAGACAGCTCCTCTTGATGAAGGCGCTCAGTGCGCCGCGGTCGTCGAGACCGCTCCTCTTGATGATGGCGCTCAGTGCGCCGCGGTCGTCGAGACCGCTCCTCTTGATGATGGCGCTCAGTGCGCCGCGGTCGTCGAGACCGCTCCTCTTGATGATGGCGCTCAGTGCGCCGCGGTCGTCGAGACCGCTCCTCTTGATGAAGGCGCTCAGTGCGCCGCGGTCGTCGAGACCGCTCCTCTTGATGAAGGCGCTCAGTACGCCGCGGTCGTCGAGACCGCTCCCAAACCAACGTGTACCTACAAAAAATATTGTTGGTACATTATTTACGATAAAAAACAGATTTGCAATGCACAATGCCTATGCCATTTGATAAAAAAAACTCGACATAATGCCTGTAACCAATTCATATTTGTTTTACTGGTATCACAAGCGAATTTCCAATAATTAACTGTTTTTTCTCTAATTATTATTCTCAATTGTTTACGACGAACACTGACAGCACTCCCTTCCCACCTGCTCAGGCACAGGCTTCGAGAGTCCGACAAATCACGTTTCGAAAATCACTACATACCACGTCACCGTCCAATCCATAGCAAAGAATTCCCTTCTAGATGCAGTCCTTGAGTTAATCCCCGAGCAGCCGAAGTCGAACTGCTCCTGAAATTTAGTCAATACCTCTCGCATGAGAGGTACTAATCGATGAGCCAACGAGGCTACACCAGTTCTAAGAAAAGCGCGGACTTAGCTTTTGGATTCCTTGGTCAGCATGAGAAGGTCGTTCCTTGGTCGGAGCGCTCGCCATCTTGTCAACGTGCATCTGCAAATAAAAATTAATTAATTTTTTAAAAATAATAATAAATAAATAAATATAATAAAAATAATCTGAGAAGACAGACGACACATTAAATAAGTGTTACACTGCCGTAAGTTTTCAAATGGTAAGTTATATTTATTCACCTTTACATTATCGTCGTTATCCTTCTGCATTTCGATTCCTCTCACTCATCGAAGTCTTCTTGCTCATTCTGGTCGTACGATGGTAGATCGTCCGGGAGTCAGCGGCTATGATGGGTACTGTAAATATTGATTAATAAATCAGTTATATCAGAGCAAGGATATAATGAGAATATTTATGGAGAGAAGAAATATTAGAAATAGGAAAACGCCCGTGAGGATGCCGCCTGCAGGGAGACGATTAATACATATCGCACACCCGCAAGGCGACGTTTCCCACCCACTACACCACACTGCACATTCACTGAGCGGGTCCACGTTCTCCACGTTGAAAAAATAATCCGACATGCCCTTTCTCGAACTATAAACTATGAATATGATTCGGTGCAGACTGGAGCACTACTCTATGCCCTATTTTTTTCTCTTCACACCTGGTATTTTTAACCCAACCAAAAACGTCATCATAATGCAAATAAATCATTTTTGTAAGCTTCAGATTCGTTAACGAGACGTGCTTTTTGTCAATAAGGGTTTGTGAACCAGGAGAGTGGAAAATTCGAAGAACTTAGATATGCTATTCTTACCATGCACGCAGCATTAGTTGATTCTGGTGAGGAAGAACCAGAGATCAAATACTACCCTCAAAAGGACCTATGCATACCACATTTTGAGCCTAATTTGAACAAAAATTAGAGAAAAGCATACCACCATTACACAGAAACAGAGAAAATAATACGAACCTAACCACCACATTCCCAATATCCTTCAAAATGTGTAAAAGCATGCCACAATTTAAGTTTCATTACGTGAGTATTTGACCTCTGGGAAGAGCGGACACATGTGATAACCCTTTTATAATGGCATCACCTTCCCGTATAACGCTTGTTGCACCACTACTGAAATCCACCGTACCTCTTGAAGAAGTGCGAAATGACTCCGCTCGAGTACGTGTCCAAGTGGGGCAGTCATCTAACTGCAAAATGGAATGTATTAACATAGGATATACATAAGAAATTGAAGACATTGACTCACCGACGAAATCGTCACGTTTCGTCCGTCGTCGAGACCGCTCCTCTTGATGAAGGCGCTCAGTGCGCCGCGGAGGCCCACCCGCCTCCGCTCCTCTTGATGAAGGCGCTCAGTGCGCCGCGGAGGCCCACCCGCCTCCGCTGCTCTTGATGAAGGCGCTCAGTGCGCCGCGGAGGCCCACCCGCCTCCGCTCCTCTTGATGAAGGCGCTCAGTGCGCCGCGGAGGCCCACCCGCCTCCGCTCCTCTTGATGAAGGCGCTCAGTGCGCCGCGGAGGCCCACCCGCCTCCGCTCCTCTTGATGAAGGCGCTCAGTGCGCCGCGGAGGCCCACCCGCCTCCGCTCCTCTTGATGAAGGCGCTCAGTGCGCCGCGGTCGTCGAGACCGCTCCTCTTGATGATGGCGCTCAGTGCGCCGCGGTCGTCGAGACCGCTCCTCTTGATGAAGGCGCTCAGTGCGCTGCGGAGGCCCACCCGCCTCCGCTCCTCTTGATGAAGGCGCTCAGTGCGCCGCGGAGGCCCACCCGCCTCCGCTCCTCTTGATGAAGGCGCTCAGTGCGCCGCGGAGGCCCACCCGCCTCCGCTGCTCTTGATGAAGGCGCTCAGTGCGCCGCGGAGGCCCACCCGCCTCCGCTCCTCTTGATGAAGGCGCTCAGTGCGCCGCGGTCGTCGAGACCGCTCCTCTTGATGATGGCGCTCAGTGCGCCGCGGTCGTCGAGACCGCTCCTCTTGATGATGGCGCTCAGTGCGCCGCTGTCGTCGAGACCGCCCCTCTTGATGATGGCGCTCAGTGCGCCGCGGTCGTCGAGACCGCTCCCAAACCAACGTGTACCTACAAAAAATATTGTTGGTACATTATTTACGATAAAAAACAGATTTGCAATGCACAATGCCTATGCCATTTGATAAAAAAAACTCGACATAATGCCTGTAACCAATTCATATTTGTTTTACTGGTATCACAAGCGAATTTCCAATAATTAACTGTTTTTTCTCTAATTATTATTCTCAATTGTTTACGACGAACACTGACAGCACTCCCTTCCCACCTGCTCAGGCACAGGCTTCGAGAGTCCGACAAATCACGTTTCGAAAATCACTACATACCACGTCACCGTCCAATCCATAGCAAAGAATTCCCTTCTAGATGCAGTCCTTGAGTTAATCCCCGAGCAGCCGAAGTCGAACTGCTCCTGAAATTTAGTCAATACCTCTCGCATGAGAGGTACTAATCGATGAGCCAACGAGGCTACACCAGTTCTAAGAAAAGCGCCGACTTAGCTTTTGGATTCCTTGGTCAGCATGAGAAGGTCGTTCCTTGGTCGGAGCGCTCGCCATCTTGTCAACGTGCATCTGCAAATAAAAATTAATTAATTTTTTAAAAATAATAATAAATAAATAAATATAATAAAAATATTCTGAGAAGACAGACGACACATTAAATAAGTGTTACACTGCCGTAAGTTTTCAAATGGTAAGTTATATTTATTCACCTTTACATTATCGTCGTTATCCTTCTGCATTTCGATTCCTCTCACTCATCGAAGTCTTCTTGCTCATTCTGGTCGTAGACGTACGATGGTAGATCGTCCGGGAGTCAGCGGCTATGATGGGTACTGTAAATATTGATTAATAAATCAGTTATATCAGAGCAAGGATATAATGAGAATATTTATGGAGAGAAGAAATATTAGAAATAGGAAAACGCCCGTGAGGATGCCGCCTGCAGGGAGACGATTAATACATATCGCACACCCGCAAGGCGACGTTTCCCACCCACTACACCACACTGCACATTCACTGAGCGGGTCCACGTTCTCCACGTTGAAAAATAATCCGACATGCCCTTTCTCGAACTATAAACTATGAATATGATTCGGTGCAGACTGGAGCACTACTCTATGCCCTATTTTTTTCTCTTCACACCTGGTATTTTTAACCCAACCAAAAACGTCATCATAATGCAAATAAATCATTTTTGTAAGCTTCAGATTCGTTAACGAGACGTGCTTTTTGTCAATAAGGGTTTGTGAACCAGGAGAGTGGAAAATTCGAAGAACTTAGAAATGCTATTCTTACCATGCACGCAGCATTAGTTGATTCTGGTGAGGAAGAACCAGAGATCAAATACTACCCTCAAAAGGACCTATGCATACCACATTTTGAGCCTAATTTGAACAAAAATTAGAGAAAAGCATACCACCATTACACAGAAACAGAGAAAATAATACGAACCTAACCACCACATTCCCAATATCCTTCAAAATGTGTAAAAGCATGCCACAATTTAAGTTTCATTACGTGAGTATTTGACCTCTGGGAAGAGCGGACACATGTGATAACCCTTTTATAATGGCATCACCTTCCCGTATAACGCTTGTTGCACCACTACTGAAATCCACCGTACCTCTTGAAGAAGTGCGAAATGACTCCGCTCGAGTACGTGTCCAAGTGGGGCAGTCATCTAACTGCAAAATGGAATGTATTAACATAGGATATACATAAGAAATTGAAGACATTGACTCACCGACGAAATCGTCACGTTTCGTCCGTCGTCGAGACCGCTCCTCTTGATGATGGCGCTCAGTGCGCCGCGGAGGCCCACCCACCCACCCGCCTCCGCTTCTCTTGATGAAGGCGCTCAGTGCGCCGCGGAGGCCCACCCGCCTCCGCTCCTCTTGATGAAGGCGCTCAGTGCGCCGCGGAGGCCCACCCGCCTCCGCTCCTCTTGATGAAGACGCTCAGTGCGCCGCGGTCGTCGAGACCGCTCCTCTTGATGAAGGCGCTCAGTGCGCCGCGGAGGCCCACCCGCCTCCGCTCCTCTTGATGAAGGCGCTCAGTGTGCCGCGGTCGTCGAGACCGCTCCTCTTGATGAAGGCGCTCAGTGCGCCGCGGTCGTCGAGACCTCTCCTCTTGATGATGGCGCTCAGTGCGCCGCGGTCGTCGAGACCGCTCCTCTTGATGATGGCGCTCAGTGCGCCGCGGTCGTCGAGACCGCTCCTCTTGATGATGGCGCTCAGTGCGCCGCGGTCGTCGAGACCGCTCCTCTTGATGATGGCGCTCAGTGCGCCGCGGTCGTCGAGACCGCTCCTCTTGATGATGGCGCTCAGTGCGCCGCGGTCGTCGAGACCGCTCCTCTTGATGAAGGCGCTCAGTGCGCCGCGGTCGTCGAGACAGCTCCTCTTGATGAAGGCGCTCAGTGCGCCGCGGTCGTCGAGACCGCTCCTCTTGATGATGGCGCTCAGTGCGCCGCGGTCGTCGAGACCGCTCCTCTTGATGATGGCGCTCAGTGCGCCGCGGTCGTCGAGACCGCTCCTCTTGATGATGGCGCTCAGTGCGCCGCGGTCGTCGAGACCGCTCCTCTTGATGATGGCGCTCAGTGCGCCGCGGTCGTCGAGACCGCTCCTCTTGATGATGGCGCTCAGTGCGCCGCGGTCGTCGAGACCGCTCCTCTTGATGAAGGCGCTCAGTGCGCCGCGGTCGTCGAGACCGCTCCTCTTGATGAAGGCGCTCAGTGCGCCGCGGTCGTCGAGACCGCTCCTCTTGATGATGGCGCTCAGTGCGCCGCGGTCGTCGAGACCGCTCCTCTTGATGATGGCGCTCAGTGCGCCGCGGTCGTCGAGACCGCTCCTCTTGATGAAGGCGCTCAGTGCGCCGCGGTCGTCGAGACCGCTCCTCTTGATGATGGCGCTCAGTGCGCCGCGGAGGCCCACCCACCCACCCGCCTCCACTCCTCTTGATGAAGGCGCTCAGTGCGCCGCGGTCGTCGAGACCGCTCCCAAACCAACGTGTATCTACAAAAAATATTGTTGGTACATTATTAACGATAAAAAACAGATTTGCAATGCACAATGCCTATGCCATTTGATAAAAAAAACTCGACATAATGCCTGTAACCAATTCATATTTGTTTTACTGGTATCACAAGCGAATTTCCAATAATTAACTGTTTTTTTCTCTAATTATTATTCTCAATTGTTTACGACGAACACTGACAGCACTCCCTTCCCACCTGCTCGGGCACAGGCTTCGAGAGTCCGACAAATCACGTTTCGAAAATCACTACATACCACGTAACCGTCCAATCCATAGCAAAGAATTCCCTTCTAGATGCAGTCCTTGAGTTAATCCCCGAGCAGCCGAAGTCGAACTGCTCCTGAAATTTAGTCAATACCTCTCGCATGAGAGGTACTAATCGATGAGCCAACGAGGCTACACCAGTTCTAAGCAAAGCGCGATGAGCCAACGAGGCTACACCAGTTCTAAGCAAAGCGCGATGAGCCAACGAGGCTACACCAGTTCTAAGCAAAGTGCGATGAGCCAACGAGGCTACACCAGTTCTAAGAAAATTGCGATGAGCCAACGAGGCTACATCAGTTCTAAGCCAAGTGCGATGAGCCAACGAGGCTACACCCGTTCTAAGCAAAGTGCGATGAGCCAACGAGGCTACACCAGTTCTAAGCAAAGTGCGATGAGCCAACGAGGCTACACCCGTTCTAAGCAAAGTGCGATGAGCCAACGAGGCTACACCAGTTCTAAATGTAAGCAAAGTGCGATGAGCCAACGAGGCTACACCCGTTCTAAGCAAAGTGCGATGAGCCAACGAGGCTACACCAGTTCTAAGCAAAGTGCGATGAGCCAACGAGGCTACACCCGTTCTAAGCAAAGTGCGATGAGCCAACGAGGCTACACCAGTTCTAAGCCAAGTGCGATGAGCCAACGAGGCTACACCAGTTCTAAGAAAATTGCGATGAGCCAACGAGGCTACATCAGTTCTAAGCCAAGTGCGATGAGCCAACGAGGCTACACCCGTTCTAAGCAAAGTGCGATGAGCCAACGAGGCTACACCAGTTCTAAGCAAAGTGCGATGAGCCAACGAGGCTACACCCGTTCTAAGCAAAGTGCGATGAGCCAACGAGGCTACACCAGTTCTAAGCAAAGTGCGATGAGCCAACGAGGCTACACCAGTTCTAAGCAAAGCGCGATGAGCCAACGAGGCTACACCAGTTCTAAGAAAATTGCGATGAGCCAACGAGACTACATCAGTTCTAAGCCAAGTGCGATGAGCCAACGAGGCTACACCCGTTCTAAGCAAAGTGCGATGAGCCAACGAGGCTACACCAGTTCTAAGCAAAGTGCGATGAGCCAACGAGGCTACACCCGTTCTAAGCAAAGTGCGATGAGCCAACGAGGCTACACCAGTTCTAAGCAAAGTGCGATGAGCCAACGAGGCTACACCAGTTCTAAGCAAAGCGCGATGAGCCAACGAGGCTACACCAGTTCTAAGCAAAGCGCGATGAGCCAACGAGGCTACACCAGTTCTAAGCAAAGCGCAGACTTAGCTTTTGGATTCCTTGGTCAGCATGAGAGGGTCCTTCCTTGATCGGAGTGCTCGCCATCTTGTCAACGTGCATCTGTCAATAAAATAATATTTGACAAATTTTGAATATTTAAAATCGAAGTTAAAGGAGGCTATTTCCCCCTTTTGCTCAAGATGCTTCATTAATTCAATGGTTCAGATCATGTAGAATCCGCGCAACACCGATCATGCATGAACACTTGAGGCTAATATTTTGACACACCGCGTATTTTTCTCGTTCGGAGGGCAACCGCAAATCGTTGTCTAAATGGAAGGCATGACAAAATACAGTTCGCGCAGCTCCGATGCGCCATGTTTCAGATTGACATTCGAATCAATCATCCGCCGTCGGCGATGACAGGTGTCGGAGTAACTCATTCATGGCCGAGAACCACAAAACATTGAGACCATCGCGTCTACTGTTTCACACATCAGCCTTCAAGCACAGCAAACCTCGACCAACAGCTGGATAGGAGTAGAAAAAATAACCAACCTTATTCCCTCGCCACTCGCGGCTCTTCCTTCGCCGCTGCACAACTCTAACATTCCTTAACATTAAGATCATGAATATTTAAACATTAAAATGCTCTCATTGACAGATATTTCTCTTCAGTGGTTGCCAACTTTTCTGTATTTAGTAATGCACGCATGTCATCTACATTACGAAATGCTTTACTTCTGGAAAACAAAGACCGATAATACAATATTGAATAACAAGTTGGGGAGGGAATCATAGGTTGCAGGGGTTGCGGTTCAACATTAGAAAAGTACATAAGCTAGAGTGGAAGGAGGATGATGAGATATCATAGATCGATTGATACAGAATAGCTAAGATAGAGTGTGGTTGTTGTTGTTGTTATAAGTGTGATGGGTGGTCGACACCCGCTAGCTACAGTATACATTTTCGTGCTAGGACCGCATATGAGGAACGAGGAGGAACTGGGGAGGGACATACCTTCAATGAAGTAATACGAGATTAGGCGATTAAACCAGGGCTATTCAAACGTTTACAAATCGGGATAAATGAGGGGGTTTGGTAGTACACAACAAGTCGTTTGAGGGGGGTGATAGGGGGAGATCTAATTGGGTGCAGGAAGTGGAAAGGGAAACGGGGGGTGAATACACGATAACGGATGTAATTATTGAAGGAAGGATGACCAACGGGAGGGGGAAAAGAGGATGGAAATGGAGACATGGAAGGAAAGGTACAGATAGATTGAGGGAAAACAACAGTAGGAAAGTGAGCAGAGAGAGACGCAAAGGGGGGAAAGGGGGTGGGGGTTACGGTAGTTGGAGACAACGGTAGATTGGGCAGAAATCGATGGTCATCATGTGGTCGAGTGAGCGATTCTGCAACGAAATACTTGATTATTGATTGTGTTACGGTAGCTCGTGTACTGTATTGAATGCTGAGTGACTTTACCTAGTGTGTGTTCAGGGACAGTATTCGATATTTATGGCAATTTGCTCCATACCGCTCATATTGTCCTGCCTGCGGAATAAAGAGATATTGTATTGATTTACAAGGTTAGTTCGGAAAGAAAGGACTACGGTACCACAGCGTAGCAGCAGAGGGTTACGGTACTATGGTACCCTCACAAAGATGTGCATTCCAGGCTGTGAACACATGTCCTTTCCTCCGATTTACGAAACATCAAAAGCACAGGCGGATCACATGGGGACTGACAACTCAGAGACAAGCTCTTATTTCGCAGATCGAAAGAACATTGCGAAATGAAAGATTGAGCAGAGCACAGGTCTTCACCTTGTTAGAGACAACATCGGTACGAGTCAGATCCCATTACAAACCATCAAGAGCGTCTTCATCAAGAGGAGCGGAGGCCCACCCGCCTCCGCTCCTCTTGATGAAGACGCTCAGTGCGCCGCGGTCGTCGAGACCGCTCCTCTGGATGAAGGCGCTCAGTGCGCCGCGGTCGTCGAGACCGCTCCCAAACCAACGTGTACCTACAAAAAATATTGTTGGTACATTATTTACGATAAAAAACAGATTTGCAATGCACAATGCCTATGCCATTTGATAAAAAAAACTCGACATAATGCCTGTAACCAATTCATATTTGTTTTACTGGTATCACAAGCGAATTTCCAATAATTAACTGTTTTTTCTCTAATTATTATTCTCAATTGTTTACGACGAACACTGACAGCACTCCCTTCCCACCTGCTCAGGCACAGGCTTCGAGAGTCCGACAAATCACGTTTCGAAAATCACTACATACCACGTCACCGTCCAATCCATAGCAAAGAATTCCCTTCTAGATGCAGTCCTTGAGTTAATCCCCGAGCAGCCGAAGTCGAACTGCTCCTGAAATTTAGTCAATACCTCTCGCATGAGAGGTACTAATCGATGAGCCAACGAGGCTACACCAGTTCTAAGAAAAGCGCCGACTTAGCTTTTGGATTCCTTGGTCAGCATGAGAAGGTCGTTCCTTGGTCGGAGCGCTCGCCATCTTGTCAACGTGCATCTGCAAATAAAAATTAATTAATTTTTTAAAAATAATAATAGTAGTTATACTAGGGTTCAATCTTACCAAATTGGCAAGATTAGACCCTACCACTTTTTCAGACCTCATTGCCAAGATTTCTTCAATTCGCAAAAAGTTTTCCGTACCATTTTTCTGGCTCCATTGCCAACTTTTCATTGCCAACATTTCTTATTATTCACGCCATGAATATTTCATTTCCAATCGCATAAAATTATCCAAAATCAAACAACCAATATCTGGGAAATAGATGTTCCTTTCAACCCTATGCTCGCTGTTCACTGAAGGGGCATTAGCCATTGCTCACCCTGCGTATCCCACAGGGTGTCTCACACTGCCAAACCGTTCCTTTTATACCCTCAAGCTGGTGCTGATCTAAGCAGGAATGATTGGTGCGTATACCGCCCGAATTAGCTGAGTCATCTCAGAACTAGTCCCTCACGTTACTTTGAACTTTTGAACCACTAAACGGGGGTATATAAGGAGGGAGGAAATGGCATAGAGCAGTCAACTTATCTGATCTCTTCTACACACGCACAAAGCACACCGATCAAACAGTCTAAACAAGGTCAATTCAATCCTCCCAGTCATAATGTCAATACATAATTCTAAATCCTTAAATTCTTCAAAAATTCTCCAAAATATAAATATTTAGGGAATACGGGTATCATTCGATTCCTCTCAACAAGGGAAAAACAGCCAGCAAGGTCATAATGTCAGTGCTGAAATCTGGAGCTGAATTGTCGTCATAGGTGAAGTAAGTCCTCCTAAAATATACATTTTCCGCCGATAGGGGTATCGTTCGAACCGTCTCAACGAGGGGGATTCAGCCAGCTTGGTCAAATTTCTTCATTGGGCCTAATTTTCCAACGCGCTGTCATTTTTTCTTGCAAACTTAATCGCCTTTGCCATTACTACTTAATCTCAACAAATCTTTCAATAATCAGTCATGATTTTCATTCTTTTGCTGGTTGGCTGTCTTGCAAACGCACGCGAAGAATGGATAAACAATGAAGAATCATTTCTTTTCGAACAGAACACGCTATTCCATATCAACAAAGAAAATCAAGTTAGATTGCTTGAAAATGTCCAAGGTTATCTCTTTGACAATGTCATCAAAGTCATCTTCTACAAACATGGAGGGGTTGTCTACTCGTCAGTCGATAATTTGCCTGTAAAGTTAGGGTCGAATCTGCTCTATCATTTGTTCACAGTCTGCAGTACCGTCGCTAGCATTGTCTTGTTATCCTACTGTCTAGTTCTACGAAGAAATCTCGAGTCGGTCAGCGCTAGTCGTCAACTTCTAGGGGTATAAGTACTCTTTGCCTATTGTCAAATCTGTCATTTGCGCTGCTATCAGTCGTCATGAGTGGTTGGACTTCTCCATCGTTCTCTCCTCCTGGTTATCTCTCCATATACAAGACTTTTCATCCCGATGATTCTGCTGGACTAGCTCGCCTTATTGAACTCATTCTCTTCGTTCGACAAGGACCAATGTCGCTTAGCTGTCTGGTTGATATACTGCGCGATATGAACGAAGCAATTCAACCTAGCGATATTTCAACATTTACCATTGCCATAACCTGTCCTTTGTCATTGTCGACGGAATGGTTAAATGCAAATTCAACAATCGATAAATCATTAGTCAAATGGATTCCCTTGACATTAGTTCATTGTTATCTCATATTCCCAACTTTCTGGGAGTATTTCCGTCAGACTGTCTTCCTTCAATTTCTGATAAGTCAAAGAACTTTGGCCTAGTTGTAAATACTGATTCTTCAGACCTTCATATTGAAAAATTTTGTATTCTCGTTTTCAAGATTCCTTTTTCTTTTCCAATCCGGAAGTATCAAACAAACTTGATTAATGGTTGTCAGGATGAAGTTTGAGTGACTGAGATCGAATAGCTTTTCAAACGTCAATCCAACTTGATCAATTGCAAATGACTAAGCAAGCGAGAATGACTAATTTAGATCTTTATCTCATTACATCTTTGAACTATGACTCGCTTCAATCTCACTATTTAAATCCTCCCTCTTTCTCCTCTTTTCCATTTCCCCTTTGGGGTGTTTTCGCTCGTTTTTATTCTTTCCATTGCGTAAAAGTTCCACTCTATTCTTCCTTTTTTATTCTTCGCCATTTTTTCTTCCTTTCATTAATTCATCGATTTCGTTATAACTTTTACATTATCGTTTTGAGTTTTTTCACTTCGTCATCTCATACGAAACTAAATCTATTTATTTATATTCTCCCCCACCCTCCCCCCTTATCGGGGAATTTACATTTTAGTTATTTTCACTTCATAACATTTACATCATATTCTTTACCACAACCTCTCATTCTGAATTAGCCCCAATTTATCGCACACTGCATTTTCACAGTTCATATCGTTAATTCGTTTCTCTACATTTTATTCGTGGTACCTGCATACAATGGTTGGAATTCTCAAAGTTCTGGACAAGGACTCTCTTCTTCGTGCAATAGGTAAGTCAATATATTCCATAAACAAAGACTACAAACACATTCAATTTCAGTTACTGCCAAAGCCAAAGCTGACTTTCAATATATGAAACTGAAGTGGAAAGGATTCGATTCACAATCTATCGACAAAACGGATGAGCAAATTATTCATAAATACAATAATCTCTTCGCCAAGGTAAGTTCTCAATTAAATGAAAAAACTCTAACCCATTTTTTTTTTGCAGCTACGACGCAACAGAAACGATTGCCAAAGAAAAGATGTCGAAAGATTCGCAGCCGAATTTCGCATAATACGCAAGGATTCATATGGACTCGAAGATGTCAAGAATATTCAAAGATCTCTAAATGATGTTTATGGAAGAGAAGTATATCGAATTCATTTATTCAAAATCGCAAAGGATGGATTTATTCATCAATGGAGCGGGGCTATTCCATCGCAAAGGAATATCGTAATCATCAAGGTCAGTGGTCATTTCGATGTTCCAAAAAATTTGCAAAAGCTTCTTAAAAGCTCATCATTCTGTTTTGACTGCCTGGAATTTAACAGATACAAACACGCCCATCGTTGTGATTGGACTTGCAGATCCTGTGGAATTTCAAATCAGATCTGTAATTCTATCAGTGAGAATTACTCAACGCGTTGCGACAACTGCAATATCGTCTTTCTGTCACAACAATGCTTTGAACGCCATCGCAAGAAATCGAACAATGGCGGAAGCAGATGCCAGATAATTCAATTTTGTAGACTTTGCAATCGATTTTTTAATAAGAAGAACTTTGCTAAAGGAGAATCGCATATCTGTGGAAATACGGAATTCTGCTTACGCTGCTGCACCCATGTATGTCAATCGAGAATGAAGATGGAACGTTTGAATATTTGGACAAACATGAAGTCGTCTGCGTCGTGGCCAGAAAGGTAAGTATAAATTTCAAATGAACAAATAATCAAATATTTTTTCAGGCATGTTTCGAATGTTTTCATCTTAGAAGAATTAATAAGGATATTAATTGTTCCAACTGCGGTCAAGATCCAGAAGTATTCAGTTATCAGACTTCAAACAATGTTCTCAATGATTTTATCGATTGGCTATTTCTTCCGGAACACGATGATAGCTACTTATTTGCTCATTACGGTAAGTGATTTGTTCTAAAAAAAACAGCTACTTTAATAATTCATTCCAGGAGGACGGTACGATTATTTGTTGTTAATTCAGGCCATGATTATGCGAAATATTAAACCGGATATTATTCAAAGCGGACGATTCGTCCGCAGTAGGATTGCGGACAATTCGTCCGCAGTAGGATTGCGGACGATTTGTCCGCAGTAGGATTGCGGACGATTCGTCCGCAGTAGGATTGCGGATAATTCGTCCGCAGTAGGATTGCGGACAATTCGTCCGCAGTAGGATTGCGGACGATTTGTCCGCAGTAGGATTGCGGACAATTCGTCCGCAGTAGGATTGCGGACGATTCGTCCGCACGAGGACCTCAGACCTGCGGACAGTTCGTCCGCAGTAGGATTGCGGATCCTACTGCGGACGAATTGTCCGCAATCCTACTGCGGACAAATCGTCCGCAATCCTACTGCGGACGAATTGTCCGCAATCCTACTGCGGACGAATTATCCGCAATCCTACTGCGGACGAATCGTCCGCAATCCTACTGCGGACGAATTGTCCGCAATCCTACTGCGGACGAATTGTCCGCAATCCTACTGCGGACGAATCGTCCGCTTTGAATAATATCCGGTTTAATATTTCGCATAATCATGGCCTGAATTAACAACAAATAATCGTACCGTCCTCCTGGAATGAATTATTAAAGTAGCTGTTTTTTTAGAACAAATCACTTACCGTAATGAGCAAATAAGTAGCTATCATCGTGTTCCGGAAGAAATAGCCAATCGATAAAATCATTGAGAACATTGTTTGAAGTCTGATAACTGAATACTTCTGGATCTTGACCGCAGTTGGAACAATTAATATCCTTATTAATTCTTCTAAGATGAAAACATTCGAAACATGCCTGAAAAAATATTTGATTATTTGTTCATTTGAAATTTATACTTACCTTTCTGGCCACGACGCAGACGACTTCATGTTTGTCCAAATATTCAAACGTTCCATCTTCATTCTCGATTGACATACATGGGTGCAGCAGCGTAAGCAGAATTCCGTATTTCCACAGATATGCGATTCTCCTTTAGCAAAGTTCTTCTTATTAAAAAATCGATTGCAAAGTCTACAAAATTGAATTATCTGGCATCTGCTTCCGCCATTGTTCGATTTCTTGCGATGGCGTTCAAAGCATTGTTGTGACAGAAAGACGATATTGCAGTTGTCGCAACGCGTTGAGTAATTCTCACTGATAGAATTACAGATCTGATTTGAAATTCCACAGGATCTGCAAGTCCAATCACAACGATGGGCGTGTTTGTATCTGTTAAATTCCAGGCAGTCAAAACAGAATGATGAGCTTTTAAGAAGCTTTTGCAAATTTTTTGGAACATCGAAATGACCACTGACCTTGATGATTACGATATTCCTTTGCGATGGAATAGCCCCGCTCCATTGATGAATAAATCCATCCTTTGCGATTTTGAATAAATGAATTCGATATACTTCTCTTCCATAAACATCATTTAGAGATCTTTGAATATTCTTGACATCTTCGAGTCCATATGAATCCTTGCGTATTATGCGAAATTCGGCTGCGAATCTTTCGACATCTTTTCTTTGGCAATCGTTTCTGTTGCGTCGTAGCTGCAAAAAAAAAATGGGTTAGAGTTTTTTCATTTAATTGAGAACTTACCTTGGCGAAGAGATTATTGTATTTATGAATAATTTGCTCATCCGTTTTGTCGATAGATTGTGAATCGAATCCTTTCCACTTCAGTTTCATATATTGAAAGTCAGCTTTGGCTTTGGCAGTAACTGAAATTGAATGTGTTTGTAGTCTTTGTTTATGGAATATATTGACTTACCTATTGCACGAAGAAGAGAGTCCTTGTCCAGAACTTTGAGAATTCCAACCATTGTATGCAGGTACCACGAATAAAATGTAGAGAAACGAATTAACGATATGAACTGTGAAAATGCAGTGTGCGATAAATTGGGGCTAATTCAGAATGAGAGGTTGTGGTAAAGAATATGATGTAAATGTTATGAAGTGAAAATAACTAAAATGTAAATTCCCCGATAAGGGGGGAGGGTGGGGGAGAATATAAATAAATAGATTTAGTTTCGTATGAGATGACGAAGTGAAAAAACTCAAAACGATAATGTAAAAGTTATAACGAAATCGATGAATTAATGAAAGGAAGAAAAAATGGCGAAGAATAAAAAAGGAAGAATAGAGTGGAACTTTTACGCAATGGAAAGAATAAAAACGAGCGAAAACACCCCAAAGGGGAAATGGAAAAGAGGAGAAAGAGGGAGGATTTAAATAGTGAGATTGAAGCGAGTCATAGTTCAAAGATGTAATGAGATAAAGATCTAAATTAGTCATTCTCGCTTGCTTAGTCATTTGCAATTGATCAAGTTGGATTGACGTTTGAAAAGCTATTCGATCTCAGTCACTCAAACTTCATCCTGACAACCATTAATCAAGTTTGTTTGATACTTCCGGATTGGAAAAGAAAAAGGAATCTTGAAAACGAGAATACAAAATTTTTCAATATGAAGGTCTGAAGAATCAGTATTTACAACTAGGCCAAAGTTCTTTGACTTATCAGAAATTGAAGGAAGACAGTCTGACGGAAATACTCCCAGAAAGTTGGGAATATGAGATAACAATGAACTAATGTCAAGGGAATCCATTTGACTAATGATTTATCGATTGTTGAATTTGCATTTAACCATTCCGTCGACAATGACAAAGGACAGGTTATGGCAATGGTAAATGTTGAAATATCGCTAGGTTGAATTGCTTCGTTCATATCGCGCAGTATATCAACCAGACAGCTAAGCGACATTGGTCCTTGTCGAACGAAGAGAATGAGTTCAATAAGGCGAGCTAGTCCAGCAGAATCATCGGGATGAAAAGTCTTGTATATGGAGAGATAACCAGGAGGAGAGAACGATGGAGAAGTCCAACCACTCATGACGACTGATAGCAGCGCAAATGACAGATTTGACAATAGGCAAAGAGTACTTATACCCCTAGAAGTTGACGACTAGCGCTGACCGACTCGAGATTTCTTCGTAGAACTAGACAGTAGGATAACAAGACAATGCTAGCGACGGTACTGCAGACTGTGAACAAATGATAGAGCAGATTCGACCCTAACTTTACAGGCAAATTATCGACTGACGAGTAGACAACCCCTCCATGTTTGTAGAAGATGACTTTGATGACATTGTCAAAGAGATAACCTTGGACATTTTCAAGCAATCTAACTTGATTTTCTTTGTTGATATGGAATAGCGTGTTCTGTTCGAAAAGAAATGATTCTTCATTGTTTATCCATTCTTCGCGTGCGTTTGCAAGACAGCCAACCAGCAAAAGAATGAAAATCATGACTGATTATTGAAAGATTTGTTGAGATTAAGTAGTAATGGCAAAGGCGATTAAGTTTGCAAGAAAAAATGACAGCGCGTTGGAAAATTAGGCCCAATGAAGAAATTTGACCAAGCTGGCTGAATCCCCCTCGTTGAGACGGTTCGAACGATACCCCTATCGGCGGAAAATGTATATTTTAGGAGGACTTACTTCACCTATGACGACAATTCAGCTCCAGATTTCAGCACTGACATTATGACCTTGCTGGCTGTTTTTCCCTTGTTGAGAGGAATCGAATGATACCCGTATTCCCTAAATATTTATATTTTGGAGAATTTTTGAAGAATTTAAGGATTTAGAATTATGTATTGACATTATGACTGGGAGGATTGAATTGACCTTGTTTAGACTGTTTGATCGGTGTGCTTTGTGCGTGTGTAGAAGAGATCAGATAAGTTGACTGCTCTATGCCATTTCCTCCCTCCTTATATACCCCCGTTTAGTGGTTCAAAAGTTCAAAGTAACGTGAGGGACTAGTTCTGAGATGACTCAGCTAATTCGGGCGGTATACGCACCAATCATTCCTGCTTAGATCAGCACCAGCTTGAGGGTATAAAAGGAACGGTTTGGCAGTGTGAGACACCCTGTGGGATACGCAGGGTGAGCAATGGCTAATGCCCCTTCAGTGAACAGCGAGCATAGGGTTGAAAGGAACATCTATTTCCCAGATATTGGTTGTTTGATTTTGGATAATTTTATGCGATTGGAAATGAAATATTCATGGCGTGAATAATAAGAAATGTTGGCAATGAAAAGTTGGCAATGGAGCCAGAAAAATGGTACGGAAAACTTTTTGCGAATTGAAGAAATCTTGGCAATGAGGTCTGAAAAAGTGGTAGGGTCTAATCTTGCCAATTTGGTAAGATTGAACCCTAGTATAACTACTAATAATAAATAAATAAATATAATAAAAATATTCTGAGAAGACAGACGACACATTAAATAAGTGTTACACTGCCGTAAGTTTTCAAATGGTAAGTTATATTTATTCACCTTTACATTATCGTCGTTATCCTTCTGCATTTCGATTCCTCTCACTCATCGAAGTCTTCTTGCTCATTCTGGTCGTAGACGTACGATGGTAGATCGTCCGGGAGTCAGCGGCTATGATGGGTACTGTAAATATTGATTAATAAATCAGTTATATCAGAGCAAGGATATAATGAGAATATTTATGGAGAGAAGAAATATTAGAAATAGGAAAACGCCCGTGAGGATGCCGCCTGCAGGGAGACGATTAATACATATCGCACACCCGCAAGGCGACGTTTCCCACCCACTACACCACACTGCACATTCACTGAGCGGGTCCACGTTCTCCACGTTGAAAAAATAATCCGACATGCCCTTTCTCGAACTATAAACTATGAATATGATTCGGTGCAGACTGGAGCACTACTCTATGCCCTATTTTTTTCTCTTCACACCTGGTGTTTTTAACCCAACCAAAAACGTCATCATAATGCAAATAAATCATTTTTGTAAGCTTCAGATTCGTTAACGAGACGTGCTTTTTGTCAATAAGGGTTTGTGAACCAGGAGAGTGGAAAATTCGAAGCTTAGAAATGCTATTCTTACCATGCACGCAGCATTAGTTGATTCTGGTGAGGAAGAACCAGAGATCAAATACTACCCTCAAAAGGACCTATGCATACCACATTTTGAGCCTAATTTGAACAAAAATTAGAGAAAAGCATACCACCATTACACAGAAACAGAGAAAATAATACGAACCTAACCACCACATTCCCAATATCCTTCAAAATGTGTAAAAGCATGCCACAATTTAAGTTTCATTACGTGAGTATTTGACCTCTGGGAAGAGCGGACACATGTGATAACCCTTTTATAATGGCATCACCTTCCCGTATAACGCTTGTTGCACCACTACTGAAATCCACCGTACCTCTTGAAGAAGTGCGAAATGACTCCGCTCGAGTACGTGTCCAAGTGGGGCAGTCATCTAACTGCAAAATGGAATGTATTAACATAGGATATACATAAGAAATTGAAGACATTGACTCACCGACGAAATCGTCACGTTTCGTCCGTCGTCGAGACCGCTCCTCTTGATGAAGGCGCTCAGTGCGCCGCGGAGGCCCACCCACCCACTCGCCTCCGCTTCTCTTGATGAAGGCGCTCAGTGCGCCGCGGAGGCCCACCCGCCTCCGCTCCTCTTGATGAAGGCGCTCAGTGCGTCGCGGTCGTCGAGACCGCTCCTCTTGATGATGGCGCTCAGTGCGCCGCGGTCGTCGAGACCGCTCCTCTTGATGAAGGCGCTCAGTGCGCCGCGGTCGTCGAGACCGCTCCTCTTGATGATGGCGCTCAGTGCGCCGCGGTCGTCGAGACCGCTCCTCTTGATGATGGCGCTCAGTGCGCCGCGGAGGCCCACCCACCCACCCGCCTCCGCTCCTCTTGATGAAGGCGCTCAGTGCGCCGCGGTCGTCGAGACCGCTCCCAAACCAACGTGTACCTACAAAAAATATTGTTGGTACATTATTTACGATAAAAAACAGATTTGCAATGCACAATGCCTAGGCCATTTGATAAAAAAAACTCGACATAATGCCTGTAACCAATTCATATTTGTTTTACTGGTATCACAAGCGAATTTCCAATAATTAACTGTTTTTTCTCTAATTATTATTCTCAATTGTTTACGACGAACACTGACAGCACTCCCTTCCCACCTGCTCAGGCACAGGCTTCGAGAGTCCGACAAATCACGTTTCGAAAATCACTACATACCACGTCACCGTCCAATCCATAGCAAAGAATTCCCTTCTAGATGCAGTCCTTGAGTTAATCCCCGAGCAGCCGAAGTCGAACTGCTCCTGAAATTTAGTCAATACCTCTCGCATGAGAGGTACCAATCGATGAGCCAACGAGGCTACACCAGTTCTAAGAAAAGCGCGGACTTAGCTTTTGGATTCCTTGGTCAGCATGAGAAGGTCGTTCCTTGGTCGGAGCGCTCGCCATCTTGTCAACGTGCATCTGCAAATAAAAATTAATTAATTTTTTAAAAATAATAATAAATAAATAAATATAATAAAAATATTCTGAGAAGACAGACGACACATTAAATAAGTGTTACACTGCCGTAAGTTTTCAAATGGTAAGTTATATTTATTCACCTTTACATTATCGTCGTTATCCTTCTGCATTTTGATTCCTCTCACTCATCGAAGTCTTCTTGCTCATTCTGGTCGTAGACGTACGATGGTAGATCGTCCGGGAGTCAGCGGCTATGATGGGTACTGTAAATATTGATTAATAAATCAGTTATATCAGAGCAAGGATATAATGAGAATATTTATGGAGAGAAGAAATATTAGAAATAGGAAAACGCCCGTGAGGATGCCGCCTGCAGGGAGACGATTAATACATATCGCACACCCGCAAGGCGACGTTTCCCACCCACTACACCACACTGCACATTCACTGAGCGGGTCCACGTTCTCCACGTTGAAAAAATAATCCGACATGCCCTTTCTCGAACTATAAACTATGAATATGATTCGGTGCAGACTGGAGCACTACTCTATGCCCTATTTTTTTCTCTTCACACCTGGTGTTTTTAACCCAACCAAAAACGTCATCATAATGCAAATAAATCATTTTTGTAAGCTTCAGATTCGTTAACGAGACGTGCTTTTTGTCAATAAGGGTTTGTGAACCAGGAGAGTGGAAAATTCGAAGCTTAGAAATGCTATTCTTACCATGCACGCAGCATTAGTTGATTCTGGTGAGGAAGAACCAGAGATCAAATACTACCCTCAAAAGGACCTATGCATACCACATTTTGAGCCTAATTTGAACAAAAATTAGAGAAAAGCATACCACCATTACACAGAAACAGAGAAAATAATACGAACCTAACCACCACATTCCCAATATCCTTCAAAATGTGTAAAAGCATGCCACAATTTAAGTTTCATTACGTGAGTATTTGACCTCTGGGAAGAGCGGACACATGTGATAACCCTTTTATAATGGCATCACCTTCCCGTATAACGCTTGTTGCACCACTACTGAAATCCACCGTACCTCTTGAAGAAGTGCGAAATGACTCCGCTCGAGTACGTGTCCAAGTGGGGCAGTCATCTAACTGCAAAATGGAATGTATTAACATAGGATATACATAAGAAATTGAAGACATTGACTCACCGACGAAATCGTCACGTTTCGTCCGTCGTCGAGACCGCTCCTCTTGATGATGGCGCTCAGTGCGCCGCGGAGGCCCACCCACCCACCCGCCTCCGCTCCTCTTGATGAAGGCGCTCAGTGCGCCGCGGAGGCCCACCCGCCTCCGCTCCTCTTGATGAAGACGCTCAGTGCGCCGCGGTCGTCGAGACCGCTCCTCTTGATGAAGGCGCTCAGTGCGCCGCGGAGGCCCACCCGCCTCCGCTCCTCTTGATGAAGGCGCTCAGTGTGCCGCGGTCGTCGAGACCGCTCCTCTTGATGAAGGCGCTCAGTGCGCCGCGGTCGTCGAGACCGCTCCTCTTGATGAAGGCACTCAGTGCGCCGAGGAGGCCCACCCGCCTCCGCTCCTCTTGATGAAGGCGCTCAGTGCGCCGCGGTCGTCGAGACCGCTCCTCTTGATGAAGGCGCTCAGTGCGCCGCGGAGGCCCACCCGCCTCCGCTCCTCTTGATGAAGGCGCTCAGTGCGCCGCGGAGGCCCACCCGCCTCCGCTCCTCTTGATGAAGGCGCTCAGTGCGCCGCGGAGGCCCACCCGCCTCCGCTCCTCTTGATGAAGGCGCTCAGTGCGCCGCGGTCGTCGAGACCGCTCCTCTTGATGAAGGCACTCAGTGCGCCGCGGAGGCCCACCCGCCTCCGCTCCTCTTGATGAAGGCGCTCAGTGCGCCGCGGTCGTCGAGACCGCTCCTCTTGATGATGGCGCTCAGTGCGCCGCGGTCGTCGAGACCGCTCCTCTTGATGAAGGCACTCAGTGCGCCGCGGAGGCCCACCCGCCTCCGCTCCTCTTGATGAAGGCGCTCAGTGCGCCGCGGTCGTCGAGACCGCTCCTCTTGATGATGGCGCTCAGTGCGCCGCGGTCGTCGAGACCGCTCCTCTTGATGAAGGCACTCAGTGCGCCGCGGAGGCCCACCCGCCTCCGCTCCTCTTGATGAAGGCGCTCAGTGCGCCGCGGAGGCCCACCCGCCTCCGCTCCTCTTGATGAAGGCGCTCAGTGCGCCGCGGTCGTCGAGACCGCTCCTCTTGATGATGGCGCTCAGTGCGCCGCGGAGGCCCACCCACCCACCCGCCTCCGCTCCTCTTGATGAAGGCGCTCAGTACGCCGCGGTCGTCGAGATCGCTCCCAAACCAACGTGTACCTACAAAAAATATTGTTGGTACATTATTTACGATAAAAAACAGATTTGCAATGCACAATGCCTATGCCATTTGATAAAAAAAACTCGACATAATGCCTGTAACCAATTCATATTTGTTTTACTGGTATCAGAAGCGAATTTCCAATAATTAACTGTTTTTTCTCTAATTATTATTCTCAATTGTTTACGACGAACACTGACAGCACTCCCTTCCCACCTGCTCAGGCACAGGCTTCGAGAGTCCGACAAATCACGTTTCGAAAATCACTACATACCACGTCACCGTCCAATCCATAGCAAAGAATTCCCTTCTAGATGCAGTCCTTGAGTTAATCCCCGAGCAGCCGAAGTCGAACTGCTCCTGAAATTTAGTCAATACCTCTCGCATGAGAGGTACTAATCGATGAGCCAACGAAGCTACACCAGTTCTAAGAAAAGCGCGGACTTAGCTTTTGGATTCCTTGGTCAGCATGAGAAGGTCGTTCCTTGGTCGGAGCGCTCGCCATCTTGTCAACGTGCATCTGCAAATAAAAATTAATTAATTTTTTAAAAATAATAATAAATAAATAAATATAATAAAAATAATCTGAGAAGACAGACGACACATTAAATAAGTGTTACACTGCCGTAAGTTTTCAAATGGTAAGTTATATTTATTCACCTTTACATTATCGTCGTTATCCTTCTGCATTTCGATTCCTCTCACTCATCGAAGTCTTCTTGCTCATTCTGGTCGTAGACGTACGATGGTAGATCGTCCGGGAGTCAGCGGCTATGATGGGTACTGTAAATATTGATTAATAAATCAGTTATATCAGAGCAAGGATATAATGAGAATATTTATGGAGAGAAGAAATATTAGAAATAGGAAAACGCCCGTGAGGATGCCGCCTGCAGGGAGACGATTAATACATATCGCACACCCGCAAGGCGACGTTTCCCACCCACTACACCACACTGCACATTCACTGAGCGGGTCCACGTTCTCCACGTTGAAAAAATAATCCGACATGCCCTTTCTCGAACTATAAACTATGAATATGATTCGGTGCAGACTGGAGCACTACTCTATGCCCTATTTTTTTCTCTTCACACCTGGTATTTTTAACCCAACCAAAAACGTCATCATAATGCAAATAAATCATTTTTGTAAGCTTCAGATTCGTTAACGAGACGTGCTTTTTGTCAATAAGGGTTTGTGAACCAGGAGAGTGGAAAATTCGAAGAACTTAGATATGCTATTCTTACCATGCACGCAGCATTAGTTGATTCTGGTGAGGAAGAACCAGAGATCAAATACTACCCTCAAAAGGACCTATGCATACCACATTTTGAGCCTAATTTGAACAAAAATTAGAGAAAAGCATACCACCATTACACAGAAACAGAGAAAATAATCCGAACCTAACCACCACATTCCCAATATCCTTCAAAATGTGTAAAAGCATGCCACAATTTAAGTTTCATTACGTGAGTATTTGACCTCTGGGAAGAGCGGACACATGTGATAACCCTTTTATAATGGCATCACCTTCCCGTATAACGCTTGTTGCACCACTACTGAAATCCACCGTACCTCTTGAAGAAGTGCGAAATGACTCCGCTCGAGTACGTGTCCAAGTGGGGCAGTCATCTAACTGCAAAATGGAATGTATTAACATAGGATATACATAAGAAATTGAAGACATTGACTCACCGACGAAATCGTCACGTTTCGTCCGTCGTCGAGACCGCTCCTCTTGATGATGGCGCTCAGTGCGCTGCGGAGGCCCACCCACCCACCCGCCTCCGCTCCTCTTGATGAAGGCGCTCAGTGCGCCGCGGTCGTCGAGACCGCTCCTCTTGATGAAGGCGCTCAGTGCGCCGCGGAGGCCCACCCGCCTCCGCTCCTCTTGATGAAGGCGCTCAGTGCGCCGCGGAGGCCCACCCGCCTCCGCTCCTCTTGATGAAGGCGCTCAGTGCGCCGCGGTCGTAGAGACCGCTCCTCTTGATGAAGGCGCTCAGTGCGCCGCGGAGGCCCACCCGCCTCCGCTCCTCTTGATGAAGGCGCTCAGTGCGCCGCGGTCGTCGAGACCGCTCCTCTTGATGATGGCGCTCAGTGCGCCGCGGTCGTCGAGACCGCTCCTCTTGATGAAGACGCTCAGTGCGCCGCGGTCGTCGAGACCGCTCCTCTTGATGAAGGCGCTCAGTGCGCCGCGGTCGTCGAGACCGCCCCTCTTGATAAAGGCGCTCAGTGCGCCGCGGAGGCCCACCCGCCTCCGCTCCTCTTGATGAAGACGCTCAGTGCGCCGCGGTCGTCGAGACCGCTCCTCTTGATGAAGGCGCTCAGTGCGCCGCGGTCGTCGAGACCGCCCCTCTTGATAAAGGCGCTCAGTGCGCCGCGGAGGCCCACCCGCCTCCGCTCCTCTTGATGAAGGCGCTCAGTGCGCCGCGGTCGTCGAGACCGCTCCTCTTGATGATGGCGCTCAGTGCGCCGCGGTCGTCGAGACCGCTCCTCTTGATGATGGCGCTCAGTGCGCCGCGGTCGTCGAGACCGCTCCTCTTGATGATGGCGCTCAGTGCGCCGCGGAGGCCCACCCACCCACCCGCCTCCGCTCCTCTTGATGAAGGCGCTCAGTGCGCCGCGGTCGTCGAGACCGCTCCCAAACCAACGTGTATCTACAAAAAATATTGTTGGTACATTATTTACGATAAAAAACAGATTTGCAATGCACAATGCCTATGCCATTTGATAAAAAAAACTCGACATAATGCCTGTAACCAATTCATATTGCGCTCCTCTTGATGAAGGCGCTCAGTGCGCCGCGGTCGTCGAGACCGCCCCTCTTGATAAAGGCGCTCAGTGCGCCGCGGAGGCCCACCCGCCTCCGCTCCTCTTGATGAAGACGCTCAGTGCGCCGCGGTCGTCGAGACCGCTCCTCTTGATGAAGGCGCTCAGTGCGCCGCGGTCGTCGAGACCGCTCCTCTTGATGATGGCGCTCAGTGCGCCGCGGAGGCCCACCCACCCACCCGCCTCCGCTCCTCTTGATGAAGGCGCTCAGTGCGCCGCGGTCGTCGAGACCGCTCCTCTTGATGATGGCGCTCAGTGCGCCGCGGAGGCCCACCCACCCACCCGCCTCCGCTCCTCTTGATGAAGGCGCTCAGTGCGCCGCGGAGGCCCACCCGCCTCCGCTCCTCTTGATGAAGGCGCTCAGTGCGCCGCGGTCGTCGAGACAGCTCCTCTTGATGAAGGCGCTCAGTGCGCCGCGGTCGTCGAGACCGCTCCTCTTGATGATGGCGCTCAGTGCGCCGCGGTCGTCGAGACCGCCCTTCTTGATGAAGGCGCTCAGTGCGCCGCGGTCGTCGAGACCGCTCCTCTTGATGATGGCGCTCAGTGCGCCGCGGTCGTCGAGACCGCTCCTCTTGATGATGGCGCTCAGTGCGCCGCGGTCGTCGAGACCGCTCCTCTTGATGAAGGCGCTCAGTGCGCCGCGGTCGTCGAGACCGCTCCTCTTGATGATGGCGCTCAGTGCGCCGCGGAGGCCCACCCACCCACCCGCCTCCGCTCCTCTTGATGAAGGCGCTCAGTGCGCCGCGGTCGTCGAGACCGCTCCCAAACCAACGTGTATCTACAAAAAATATTGTTGGTACATTATTTACGATAAAAAACAGATTTGCAATGCACAATGCCTATGCCATTTGATAAAAAAACTCGACATAATGCCTGTAACCAATTCATATTTGTTTTACTGGTATCACAAGCGAATTTCCAATAATTAACTGTTTTTTTCTCTAATTATTATTCTCAATTGTTTACGACGAACACTGACAGCACTCCCTTCCCACCTGCTCGGGCACAGGCTTCGAGAGTCCGACAAATCACGTTTCGAAAATCACTACATACCACGTAACCGTCCAATCCATAGCAAAGAATTCCCTTCTAGATGCAGTCCTTGAGTTAATCCCCGAGCAGCCGAAGTCGAACTGCTCCTGAAATTTAGTCAATACCTCTCGCATGAGAGGTACTAATCGATGAGCCAACGAGGCTACACCAGTTCTAAGCAAAGCGCGATGAGCCAACGAGGCTACACCAGTTCTAAGCAAAGCGCGATGAGCCAACGAGGCTACACCAGTTCTAAGCAAAGTGCGATGAGCCAACGAGGCTACACCAGTTCTAAGAAAATTGCGATGAGCCAACGAGGCTACATCAGTTCTAAGCCAAGTGCGATGAGCCAACGAGGCTACACCCGTTCTAAGCAAAGTGCGATGAGCCAACGAGGCTACACCAGTTCTAAGCAAAGTGCGATGAGCCAACGAGGCTACACCCGTTCTAAGCAAAGTGCGATGAGCCAACGAGGCTACACCAGTTCTAAATGTAAGCAAAGTGCGATGAGCCAACGAGGCTACACCCGTTCTAAGCAAAGTGCGATGAGCCAACGAGGCTACACCAGATCTAAGCAAAGTGCGATGAGCCAACGAGGCTACACCCGTTCTAAGCAAAGTGCGATGAGCCAACGAGGCTACACCAGTTCTAAGCCAAGTGCGATGAGCCAACGAGGCTACACCCGTTCTAAGCAAAGTGCGATGAGCCAACGAGGCTACACCAGTTCTAAGCAAAGTGCGATGAGCCAACGAGGCTACACCCGTTCTAAGCAAAGTGCGATGAGCCAACGAGGCTACACCAGTTCTAAATGTAAGCAAAGTGCGATGAGCCAACGAGGCTACATCAGTTCTAAGCCAAGTGCGATGAGCCAACGAGGCTACACCAGTTCTAAATGTAAGCAAAGTGCGATGAGCCAACGAGGCTACACCAGTTCTAAGCCAAGTGCGATGAGCCAACGAGGCTACACCAGTTCTAAGCAAAGTGCGATGAGCCAACGAGGCTACACCCGTTCTAAGCAAAGTGCGATGAGCCAACGAGGCTACACCAGTTCTAAGCAAAGTGCGATGAGCCAACGAGGCTACACCCGTTCTAAGCAAAGTGCGATGAGCCAACGAGGCTACACCAGTTCTAAATGTAAGCAAAGTGCGATGAGCCAACGAGGCTACATCAGTTCTAAGCCAAGTGCGATGAGCCAACGAGGCTACACCAGTTCTAAGCCAAGTGCGATGAGCCAACGAGGCTACACCAGTTCTAAGCAAAGTGCGATGAGCCAACGAGGCTACACCCGTTCTAAGCAAAGTGCGATGAGCCAACGAGGCTACACCAGTTCTAAGCCAAGTGCGATGAGCCAACGAGGCTACACCCGTTCTAAGCAAAGTGCGATGAGCCAACGAGGCCACACCAGTTCTAAGCAAAGTGCGATGAGCCAACGAGGCTACACCAGTTCTAAGCAAAGTGCGATGAGCCAACGAGGCTACACCAGTTCTAAGCAAAGCGCGATGAGCCAACGAGGCTACACCAGTTCTAAGCAAAGCGCAGACTTAGCTTTTGGATTCCTTGGTCAGCATGAGAGGGTCCTTCCTTGATCGGAGTGCTCGCCATCTTGTCAACGTGCATCTGTCAATAAAATAATATTTGACAAATTTTGAATATTTAAAATCGAAGTTAAAGGAGGCTATTTCCCCCTTTTGCTCAAGATGCTTCATTAATTCAATGGTTCAGATCATGTAGAATCCGCGCAACACCGATCATGCAGGAACGCTTGAGGCTAATATTTTGACACACCGCGTATTTTTCTCGTTCGGAGGGCAACCGCAAATCGTTGTCTAAATGGAAAGCATGACAAAATACAGTTCGCGCAGCTCCGATGCGCCATGTTTCAGATTGGCATTCGAATCAATCATCCGCCGTCGGCGATGACAGGTGTCGGAGTAACTCATTCATGGCCGAGAACCACAAAACATTGAGACCATCGCGTCTACTGTTTCACACATCAGCCTTCAAGCACAGCAAACCTCGACCAACAGCTGGATAGGAGTAGAAAAAATAACCAACCTTATTCCCTCGCCACTCGCGGCTCTTCCTTCGCCGCTGCACAACTCTAACATTCCTTAACATTAAGATCATGAATATTTAAACATTAAAATGCTCTCATTGACAGATATTTCTCTTCAGTGGTTGCCAACTTTTCTGTATTTAGTAATGCACGCATGTCATCTACATTACGAAATGCTTTACTTCTGGAAAACAAAGACCGATAATACAATATTGGATAACAAGTTGGGGAGGGAATCATAGGTTGCAGGGGTTGCGGTTCAACATTAGAAAAGTACATAAGCTAGAGTGGAAGGAGGATGATGAGATATCATAGATCGATTGATACAGAATAGCTAAGATAGAGTGTGGTTGTTGTTGTTGTTATAAGTGTGATGGGTGGTCGACACCCGCTAGCTACAGTATACATTTTCGTGCTAGGACCGCATATGAGGAACGAGGAGGAACTGGGGAGGGACATATCTTCAATGAAGCAATACGAGATTAGGCGATTAAACCAGGGCTATTCAAACGTTTACAAATCGGGATAAATGAGGGGGGGGGGTTGGTAGTACACAACAAGTCGTTTGAGGGGGGTGATAGGGGGAGATCTAATTGGGTGCAGGGAGTGGAAAGGGAAACGGGGGGTGAATACACGATAACGGATGTAATTATTGAAGGAAGGATGACCAACGGAAGGGGAAAAGGAGGTGGGAAATGGAGACATGGAAGGAAAGGTACAGATAGATTGTGAGGGGAAAACAACAGTAGGAAAGTGAGCAGAGAGAGACGCAAATGGGGGGAGGGGGGGGGGTTACGGTAGTTGGAGACAACGGTAGATTGGGCAGAAATCGATGGTCATCGTGTGGTCGAGTGAGCGATTCTGCAACGAAATACTTGATTATTGATTGGGTTACGGTAGTTAGGGTACTGTATTGAATACTGAGTGACTTTACCTAGTGTGCTCAGGGACAGTATTCGATATTAATGGCAATTTGCGCCATACCGCTCATATTGTCCTGCCTGCGGAATAAAGAGATATTGTATTGATTTAAAAGGTTAGTTCGGAAAGAAAGGACTACGGTACCACAGCGTAGCAGCAGAGGGTTACGGTACTACGGTACCCTCACAAAGATGTGCATTCCAGGCTTTCCTCCGATTTACGAAACATCAAAAGCACAGGCGGATCACATGGGGACTGACAACTCACAATCAGAGACAAGCTCTTATTTCGCAGATCGAAAGAACATTGCGAAATGAAAGATTGAGCAGAGCACAGGTCTTCACTATACAAGCACCTTGTTATGGACAACATCGGTACGAGTCAGATCCCATTACAAACCAATCAATAACCAGAACCACGATCCAACTTGCGACATATCCCACAAGCACAACCGACTACTGCCACTACGTCAAGCAGACATTGATCGACTGGCTAATTGATCGGTAACATTTAACAGTATCGGTACCGTACTTCAGAGCAGTTATCGATCCATAATTGTATACTGTACCGGAACAAAACTTCAAGAAGTAATCGATCGATAGTTGCCAATCGTATCGATACCGTACTCCAATCAGTTATCGATCACGAAGCCAGTCAATCAATAACCATAATCTACCGTATCATCTCCACTCACCAGCGCATTTCGTCCTCGTCCGCGATGTCGTTCGGATTGGCCATGCCGGGGATCAGCAGCTTCTTGTTCTGTAATTCAATTGTTTATAATTCGAAGGGGTAGACGAGAAAAATTGTCAGATTCAATAAACTCGGCAATGTATCGCCATGGTGAAACACCTAGTATACTGGTATAGTAACTATTTTGTTGTTGCATAAAACTAAGAAGGTTTTGGGTTTCAGCGGTTCGTTAGTATATTGTAAAACCTCACAACAACGACTCTTCCTTGAAAACGAATCCTCAAACAAAAAAAAATCATTATCCGCCTATCGTAATCCCAATTCACAAATAAATCGATAATCTATCCCCTACCTGGGCTGCCTGGATCTCCTTCTCGCGCTCCTCGAGGAAGAGGTCGGACGTGTCCTCGCCAGACTGCTCCTGAAACGAATGCTGTGAGCTACCGTATACTTGGCGTCAATCGATACTCCCTCTACCGTTACTGACATCCACAGTAACCCCTCAGTTATAGATAGTTCCCAACACCTACTGATCCACTCACTCAATCGATACCCCCACTTCCGTACCTAATTTCCATGGCTACCGTAATCAGTCAGTAGTCAATCAATCGTCCCCTACCGTACCTTGAGCTGTACGAGGAAGTCCCTGATGTGGTTCTTCATCGCGACGATGTTGTTGTTGAAGGAGACGAAGCCCTTGATGATCACGCGCACCTGGTCACTGCAAAACAGTACATTATTATTGTTATTGTAATTTTTGAAGCGTTGAAAAAGGAGATACTGCTTGCTCTAGTTCAAGAATGAACTACTAGTCCTGGTGAAACATCGTAGCCCCTACTCAATAGCCAAATATGATCATTGTACAAATAGGTTCTCATGGAACCATTTCAAACATCAAACTCTCGAAACCTCTGATCGCAGGGATTAAATTGGATTGAACGGGGGTAGTTATTTTTATCAAAAGAGGAAATAATGTAATTGAATACTGCGATCCACTGCGAGTATCGATTATGCGTGAAATACCTGCGTTACCATGACACTATTTATTTTTTTTCTTTATCCACCGTCGTCCCATTACAACTTCCACATTCGTCTCGCCTTCATCAACCCTGCGCAGCCTCTATTCACCTGGTACTTCGTACCACATTTGCAATATAGCACCCCTCCATCTGCCGTATCCCTGTCACCTACGTGGTGAGATTGGTGAATTACTACCGTACTCCACACTACCGTATCCATACATGAAAAAGCTAGTGGTAAACTACCTGGAATTTGAAAACATATGCCGCATTTAAGGTTTTCGCTGACAAGGCATGTTACTTATGATTCGCAAACATATGCCGCATTCACAGAATTAGTCGGTTTCCAAGCTCTTTTTCATAAACATACGCCGCTGTCGCAGTATTTTGCCACATAACTTTTTCATGTATGACCGTATCCCCCTTCCATCTACAGTACCCCCTCACTTACGTGGTGAGATTGGTGAAGTGCTGGACGAAGATGTTGCCGATGTGATCCGAGATGAAGTCGATGTTCGGCTGGCCGGGATTCGTCGGATTGAGCGGCACGGTGATCGACGATTCCAACGCCCGGAACATGAGACACATAATCTCCGCGAAGTATGTCATGCCTGACGGTGAGATAATATTTTATTCAAGGTATCAGCGACATTGTATGTTCGCCCTTCATGGCCCGATAGAAATTCCACCTCACCTAGTCTCATATCCTCAAGTAGGTCATGCCTCATGGTTAGATAACCAATAGATACATTTAAAAGAAAACTGTCAACCAGTGACGAGCGCCATTCTCGGACAATTGGACAAAATCGGGGGTTCGACTAAAAACATATTGAAAATCGCGGGTTCTGTTTCCGAAATTGGGGGGTTTTAGGCTTCAAACCCGGATCAAAATCGGGGGTATAGTCCGACATCCGACCCCGTGCTCTTCACTGCTGTCAACGGAATTATATGCTCCTCATCAATCCCAAATTCATCACCCTATAGAAACTCCCATTCACCTAGTGTTCTATTCTCACGTATGTCACGTCTGATGATAAGCAAATCGATTAATTGAATTTTAGCACCGTTTGTAGACAGTATTGTATTAACCCAATCAATCCCGTATTCATCACCCGGAAGAAACTCCAATTCACCTAGTGTTCTATCCTCAATAACGTCATGCCTGACGGTGAGATAAATATCTATTTCGATTCCCTGCGTCTACTGGATTGCATGAATCTTGCCTTCATCACGCCATGGAAACTCCCGTTCACCTAGAATTTATCAGTACTCAATGCGCCATCCCGATTGTATGCTCCACACCAATCCCTCCTTTCTCACATAGATGAAACTTCCCTCCTCCTAGCCTCCAATTCTCAAGCCAGTCGAGAATCAAGACCGTGATCACCAGATCATTCACAGATTAGTAAATTTTAGCCTTTCTGCCAGAGGTTTATTACATTTCTGCTTCCGAAATCGCATTCATCACCCCCGCGCAACCTCCGTTCACCTAGTTGTCACAGTCCATCTAAATTCAATATCCCCTTATACCGTACCCCTCCCTCCCCCTCCCCTGATACCGTACCTGCGACCTGGACCTGGTTCGAGTCGGCGACGACCGCGAGCACGTGCTGCAGCAGCTGCACGTAGTGGCTGCAACCAATGGTTACTGTACCAAATACCGTATTCATCAATCGATAATTTCCCAAAATCTTGACCTTTTTGCACTACACCAACAAATTCACAAAAACAAAAAATCAACTACCAAAATATTCACTAATTGATAATTTCCCAAAATCTCGACATTTTTGCATTACACCAACAACTTATCGAAAAATCGATAATTGCTACCGTAATCCCCCTCTCTCCCCCGACTACCGTACTTCTTGTAGAAGGGCTGCGCCTGCTCCTCGGGCAGCATCGCCACCTTCGTCAGCATGTCCTTCAGGATGTCCAGGCCTGCAAAGGGAGATCCCATCAATCGATAACTGAGGAGGATACGGTAGTCAGTTGGCGATCGATAAATCGATAAGGAAGCGGATATACCGTACCCATCTCGGCGACATTTCGCATGCTGTGCTGGAATGCCCACACGACCGCGTCGATCACGAACCTGCAATTGATTTGGTAAACGAGAAACCGCTACCAGGTAAATTCATGTTTCCCTGGTATATCAAATATACTTCGTCTCATGTCGCATAAATTCCGGATCGCAAAGCTTGAACAAAAAATAATAATTCAATACCGAGCTAGTTATAAAACCACTTAACCTTAATGCCGATTCGAGTTCAATCTATACGATACTCCTACAGTACCCTCCACTCTACCGTAACCCGTCACCGCATCGTTTCCTCGGGGAGGGCGATGACGACAGGAAACTACGACTACCGTAATCCCACTCGCAATACTCTTACAGTAATCTCTACTCACTGCATGGTCTCCTCCGGGAGGGCGAGGAAGACGGGGAAGCACGATTGGGAGAGGGAGAGCAGCAGACGGAAGAAGCCCGTGCGGTGCTCGGGGAACGCCTCCATGTCCTGAATGAGAGGAGGGGAGATTAGGCAAGTTACTTTTTAGTTCATAAAAAAATCAATCGCCTCATATCGTTCCCAGAACACCCCATGTCAATTCGTAATATCAGTGAAACCGCTACCATCTCAGTCAAATTTACTACGACAGAACCTTTTTTTTGCAAGAAAAAAAAGAGAATCATATCAAATTCAACCAAGACAAATTGATAACCAAGTACTGTTGAAACTATTATGCGTCTTCTATAGCCAAAATTCGAAAAAGAATAAGTTTCTCGTATTTTTCTTCTTCAGACATGGAGAGACCCCACTCCTTATTCACCTTTCCCATTAGCTTGATACCACTCGCCACTTTTCGCAGAATTTACAAACCTCACCTTGTTGATCATTTCGAGTGTGCAATTGAAGACGGCGTCCAGGATGCGCGGCACCTCCGGCGAGATCTTCTCCTGCATTGAAGTTTAGTTGTTATTAATTCACCGCGACCGCCAGAACTATTGTTAGCACCATTTGCTTCCCCGCTTTCACAATGTTCCGTTGCGCCAAAGTGACTGGATTTTTTTAAAGAGCAAAATCTACTATAATCAAATTCCCACGCCTTCCACAAGAGCTAACTCTGTGGCTTCACATCACCTTGCCAATGTTCAAGAACATGCTGACGTCCAATTCGAAAAGCAGTGGTCGAAAAATATGTCAACATCAACATGAGGTGCCCGACGAAGTCGGGCAATTTTTTAGTCTAGGTACCCGAAAGGTTGAAATTTCAAGTGTTCTAACCAAGCATGCAACCATTTTTTTGTCATTTTTAGGTCTATGTGTCCGAAAACAATTGAAAATATAGGACTAGGTGCCCGATGGCAAAACCCTGTTGACACGACTTTTCGACCACTGTCGAAAAGAATAGACACTGATAATGACAATAATAAAAACAACAACAAGCAACCAACCCTGAGCTTGGTGATGATGATGGAGAGGAGGGAGAGGACCTTCGGCTCTCTCGCCGCCGCCACATTGCGCTGATAGTCGAAGAGGATCGAATCGAAGAGAGGAGGAACGAACGAGTCCATCACCGTCTGTAGAATAAGTAGGTAATTAGGTGTAATGTTTTTATTCTAGACTAGGACAAAGGCGAACTATAATAATTTTATAGAGTAATGTTTTACCGCCAAATCAACGAACAATCACCAAACTCTGCTTATGCACAGCTTAGTAGCAACTTTGAAACTTGTACAATCCCTGTTGGCCTACTAATCAAACCGCAGCCTGCGTTAAAATTGAGTTAGGTAAGTTTTTTTTCTACGAACTCCGCTGCCGTCCTATCAAAAGAGCATTCCGTCTTCAGCGTTCATAACCAAGTCGAAATCCAAAGTATCCCGGTACCCTACTGAACCCGTAATCAATGAGTAAACAATAACAAATAATCAGTAAACAAAGACCCACGTCATCGTCGTCGGCCTTGGCCACCCACGTGGAGAGCAGCACGAGGATCTCCCGCTTCACGTTACGCATCTGACGAACGATCGGATTCTGCAAGGGATCAGAATTAAAATTATTCCGTCATAAAACATCGCCCTATTTCAAACAAGTGTGTTCAGGTTTCCGGCTTTCATCAAAGCCAGTTCGCAATTGGCAATCACAATCGCACGGTGATGTACATTGCACAAGTAACCTCAAAACATCGATTCTCCTCATGTTGTAATTTTCTCGGCAGGCGAGTTCACGTTCCCAGCTATAATCAAAGCCAGCTCATTTTCACTCATCTCATCTCAGTAATCCTTGCCTGTGTCGTTCAAAATCAATATATCTTAAACCATCCAATCAATTCGCTTGCAACGTGAATTTCGATTGCGTCTCACCAAGGATAGCCTATCGTCACTAATCACACTTCATCGGTCATTTCCTCAATCCCTTATCACCCGGTGAATACAGGCTCCCCCATTTCTTGAACTGCTCACCGTGAGTACATCCTCTCCATGCTCCTTCACCGCCTCGCTCACGTCCTGCGAGTGAATGCGATAGACGGAGAGGAGCGCGTCGTAGATGCGCGTCAACTGACACGCGAACGGCATACCTGAATAACATTTAATTAATTAATGACAGTTTATTAGCCCAGGTGTGACATGCACGAATTAATGAGCCACTCTCATGAAGGCTTTGTAAAAATAGGAAAACGGCAAATAAGCGGGTCAACTATTGTATTTGCAGATCGTCAGCCAGTCCGATTGGCAATAGCCTGTTTCACACCGCATTTGGAGTACCGAATAAACGCCAATGTTGCGGGCGTGAAAACTTTGTCAAACCAGACAGCTAATCCCTCAACCATGCATTCTATTATTATTTTTAAACATACAACGGGCGTCTACTACCAACAGATAGAAGTCCTAGGGATCATCAAGAACACGTGAATCTCAAACAACCTGGCCCAATGTTTATTAAATTTAAATTTTAATGACATAATGAAATTCTCTCACCAATGGCCTTGCACGCTGCCACATTCGTCTTCAGGATGTTGATCATGTTGCGAAGGATCTACAAATGGAACAAATTATCGATTACCGTACTCCCTTCTACCGTAATCTCCTCCTCCTTATTCACCACTGCCGTAATCGATCATGTGGGTCAGTAGCCTTCATTCTCAACTACTAAAACCTTTCAAAGGCAAGTAGAAGCCCGTAAAGCCCCATCTTCCGCCGTAGACCTCACCTACCGTAATCCCAGCCCTACCGTACCTCCTGGTCCTTGAGAGCTTCTCCCTTCCCCTTTCTAACCCGGCGGTTCTAGCATGCACCGTCCCTTCAACCGTACCTCTTGGTCCTTGAGTGCCTCGATGTTCGTCTCTGCCTGGGCGATGATCTCGTCCCACACCGTGTTCGGCAGCGTCATCAGCTTGTCGATCAGCGCCTCCTGCAGGGAAATCAATTGATTAGGATTACGGTATGACTCTCCTCGTTTCGCGAGCTCTCTCGTCGGTCAGAGACAGGGAGAGAGCATGGCGTATCGAGAGAGTGAGCACCTGCCGCTGGTCGGAACTGCCTGGTGTGAGCACGAGCAGACAGCCCTGACCAGCATGCATTGAGCGGGAGGTAAGGTTCATTTTTTTTCGATTGATGAGGAATATGGAGTATAATTGGTCCGCCTAGGATAGTTCAGATCATGCAGAATCCGCGCAACACCCATCATCCAGGTTTCAAAATTCACTAGGCTGATGTTGCGTATTCATATTGAGACATATTGCTACGTGCAAATTAAATTTGTTTAACAACGAATTTGACATGCATTGCTACGGAGGACGACGCTAAACTGAAGAAGAATCTTGCACCACCGAATCACCTTGGCGTGGCGAAAATCACAAGGCCCGGAATAGCTCGATTTAAAACTGTATTTATTTAGCACTGTCACAAGTGTACCACCCGTCGTTATCTCTACTGAAGGCATGCTAAAGCAGAATTCGCGCAGCCCCAATGTTCCATGCTCCAATTTCTACGCAAAGTCCACTAATGGTATCAAAACTTCTCTATTACTCCCACCTACCCCGTTAAATAGTGAAGGTCATCCTCCCAAATTTCTGACCATTCTCTCCTCGGCCACTCTCTCCCCGCTCGCCTCTACCAACTGCCCCGTCGCCACCATGCGCTCGGTCGCCAGCAGCGCCTGCGTTTCGTATTTTTACTTTTTATTAACAAGGCCAGAGCCACTTCACCAAAACCCCAACGCACATCGTACCTTGAACCCCTCGCGAAACGCCCAATCTCCAAGTTTGAAATTTTTTTCACTCTTCGTGAAACGCCCAATCTCCAAGTTTGAAATTTTTTTCACTATCTCCACAAAAGAAATCAAATTAAAGGCCCATCACTCATCTCATATCACCACTAAACGCCAATCTCACAGGTTCGCTAAACACGCGATGTCGATGAGTTCCCGTAACAAAAACACAATTTAAAAAAAAAATAATGAAATACCATCTCATAACACCATTGGGAACCATTGAACCCAATATTCCTTTACAAAATTATTTGTTTTTAATAAATTTAATTATTTAAATAATTAATTAAATATCTAAAATGCCAACCTGGATGCTCGGTTCCGTCTGCGCTGAGATGATCGTGCCTACAGCCTCGTAGAACACGTGCACCTCAAGGGGATTTTATTATTACTAATTATCTTATTATTAATTATATAATCAAACACCATCAATTTTCTATGGCACTGTAATCAATCGCACAACCCTTTGAATACATCAGCACCCTGTTGCTCAAATATGCAGGCTGTAATAAACTTTTTTTTGAAATATTTCCTCAGCTGTTATCAATAACATCTCATATCATTCTCCTTACTACATCAAAACCCTGTTGCACAAATCTGCCCAGTCAAAGCCACAACTAGGAAACCAATTACTAAGAGACTATAATTTTTTTGTGTCTGTCTGTCCGTCCGTGGGTGGGTATGTATGTGGGTATGTGGGTATGTATGTCACGCTCCGGAAATCGCCCAAAATCGCCCTTTTCGCCCGTTTCCAAGCCTAACTCCTTCAGCAAAAGTCTTGTAGTGGTGATCAGAAAAAAATCAAAAATCAATAATTTCATCATCACTATGCAATATGACGAAATAGCTTACAAACCCGTTTTTCGCGCCGTTCTCGCCGAAAACTCGATAATCAATTTCATCATCACTATGCAATATTGCGTAATTATGATGCAATAACTCGTTTTTTGCATTGTTTTCGCCTGAAACTTAACCAAATCAAATATTTTTTTCATTTTTATTACTACGTCATCAATCGATACCGTAACCCGATTACAGTATCCCAAAAGGTTCGGCGGGTCAGATTTAGTTCGCTGGGTCAGATTTATGACTTTCGTCATAAATCGATACCGTAACCCGATTACAGTATCCCAAAAGGTTCGGCGGGTCAGATTTAGTTCGCTGGGTCAGATTTATGACTTTCGTCATAAATCGATACCGTAACCCGATTACAGTATCCCAAAAGGTTCGGCGGGTCAGATTTAGTACGCTGGGTCAGATTTATGACTTTTGTCATAAATCGATACCGTACCACTATTACTATGCACCAAAGTTGTCGACTAGGTCAAACTTAGTTTACTGGGTCAGATTTATGACTTTTGTCATAAATCGATACCGTACCACTATTACCATGCACCAAAGTAGTCGCCTAGGTCAAACTTAGTTCACTGGGTCAGATTTATGACTTTTGTCATTAATCGATACCGTATCACTAATACAGAACCCTAATCGGTTCGACGGGTCAGACCCAGCGACATTAGCTAGCGAGCGCAGCGAGCCTGCGAGTCCCTGGCGGAAGGCTCGTGGGGCTGAGGGCGAGCCGGAAAAAGATGGGATGGGGCCACGCAGTGGCCCCATCCCATCTTTTTTCGGATCGCCCGAGGCCCCACGAGCCTTTCGCGAGGGACGATGCCAACTCGGTCCGCGACTGTGAATATTTAATCTACCAATGTGGCCCACTAGCCCAAACGTAATTCACTGGGTCTGATTTATGAGTTTTGTCGTAAATCAATACCGTATTACTTTTATATAATATTAACGTGATTCGCTTGATCAAAGTTAGTACGGTGAAACACATTCACGCGTGCGGAAGGCCTCACGAGCCTTCCGCAAGCGTTCGCACATAACTGGGATAGAACCTTAACACACAACCCGGCGACGCGAAGCGCTCGCAGAAGACTATCACAACCCGGCGTTGCGCACACGCTGGCGAGCGTAGCGAGCCTCATTGCAGCCGCAGGCTGCTTGCCACCCGCAGGGTCTAGCCGGGCGTAGCCCGGCTAGTTATAAAAACTATCCCCAACTATAAAAGATCAAAGTGGGCGGAGCCTGTCTTGCTCACCTGGGGCGGCGACAGATCGCAGATGATGGAGGAGAGATTGCAGAGCATCTCGTCCACGAACGGCTGACCCTCGCCCATCTGCGTCTACAATGGAAGGAGATGAGTTGGATATGAGAGGATTGAGAAACAGAGAAGGGCCAGCAAGAGTAGTGGTGCCCATTCATGCCACTAGTCAAAGAAAGATTTCAATAGCAACCATCCAGCACATCGTTTAAAAATTAGCCAGACAGGACAGTGCTTCACAGTCAGATAGTAAGACCTTCTACCCCTGATATCGCAATCTCGCTGTCGAACGGTCTAATTGAAAACTCAATCCAGAATTGAGTTTCATCGTTGTTTCATTGCTCTGAATATTTCATTGAATTCTGAATTTCACTAATTGGTTATTAAATTGCGGAATAAAAAAATAACCTATCGAACCATTAAGTCACTATAGTGAACTGCCTCTTGCACTGGAGATCTGTCTATCTCAAATATCCGTAGTGGAACCCTCCGGTATCAATAAATCAATAATCAATAAACCAATACCTAAACAACGGATAACTTACAATGACGAAGTGTCGCTTGCACTTGATGGCGATCTTGATGAAGGTGTCGCACGCCATATCCTGCACTCCCTCGTGCGTCTCGTGCATGAACTCGAACAGCTTGTTGATCACCTGCAAAATTTAATTAACTAATTGGTTAATTAAGAAAATCGGCTATTTTCAGCCCGACAATCTTGTACTGCGCGGATTTTATAACATGCTACGTTGAGCCCTTCAAACAATGTGAAGTGGGTTCTCCAGAAACAAAAAAAATCATAAAGTTACACACTAAATGGGCCCGACACCTACGCGCTTCACATATCCTATGTAAGCATAAACTACCCTGTTGTTGATTGACCCTTCCAACAACAACCACCCCCCAACGAACCGTCTTGAGGAACTTCCAGTGGGCGCGGAGGAAGCGCGGGTACTGGCCGACGACGTACATGATGTTGGAGGCGATCACGGCCTGAGCGATTAATTAAGTTAATTGTGCTAATTAATTAAAATACAATAATTAATAAACCACACCTTGTTGTCCTTGCCGCGCTTCTGCTCGCACAGTCCGAGGAGGTCTGGAAGCGTTGAAAAGTTTAGATTTTATGTTTATGATCCCCAGCCCGAAGCAAGATCACAACTAGTACTTCCACTATCCCTTTGGTGAACCATTGCAACCCCAATGTGGATAGTCACTACGTTCTGGGATTTCGGAATCCAGGGATTTTTTTTTTGTTTTTCTTTCATTTATTGGCTTATTGGTAGCTCGTGCGGCACACTCTCGATCGAAGCAAGTAACCCTGCCAACCTCTCAAGGAGAAGTTGAAACACAAGTGTGCCGAGTGGTGAAACCATCACCTGTGGTAGGATCTCCACCAATTTTTGCAACCGTTGTCACTTCCCAATGCCGCGTCAGCTCCGTTTCAGCTTCTCCTAATCCCCTCATCTCAAGTCTCATGACCAGAATTATTCCCTCCTGGTCTTAAATCATCTTAAACCCGCCGCATCTCCGTTTCACCCTCACCTCTGATGACCAGGACGAGGAATCGCTTCTCATCCTCCTCACTCATCGTTCCCGAGATGGCGCCCACCGCCCAGCACAGCGTGTTCAGGTTCTTCCACGAGAACTCGTTACCGTTCACCTGAGTGAGAGACTCATTTTTGATTGGCTACCGTTTCACCCATATAATAGACTGATAAATATTTTCCACACAAATCTGGCGTGCACTACAGTCCCTACGACCACAAGCCCTTTCAGGCAACATTGCAACACCAGTGTCGCTGGTTCCAAACTCGCCCATCGTCATTTTGTTTTCGGAGGTCCATCAGTCCAATTATCGATTGACCCGCTACCGTAACCCTATCCTCTCCCTAGTGCCCATGTGCACATTCCCAATTACCCTTCCCTCACCTGCGTCGCCAGCTTCTCCGTCATCTTGAGCTCCGTGTCCTTGTAGTCGAGATGCGTGAGGTACACGAGCGTCTCCTGTGAATAATATGGGTAATACACACTGCACCAGCCGTAATCGATCGATAATCATAAACTACCGTAACCACGGATCTGCTACCGTACCTTCATGTTCTTGTACAGTGCGATCGAGTCCGTGTCCTTGAACACCTCGCGGATCACCTGCAAAGGGGGAAACATTATTATCGAGACTTCGTGGTTTCATGTCCAGTTCATAGCAATCGTATTGCCCGAAATTACAATTGAGAATACGCTCCTAAATTTTTAACTCGAAACCTATTCAAACTGAGGTTTCAAGCGTACTTCATAGTTATCAAGGTTACACAGATCACACAGGGTAACCGTCATCCATTACGGAAAAAAAATCAATAACAGCCCCCTCCCTACCGTAATCCCCTTGGTACCGTACCCCCTCCACCTCATACCGTACCTCTCCCTGGTCGTTCTCCACGACGAGCACTTCCTCCGGCTTGGCCATGCGGCAGATCATGATCTGACGAAGGCGCGAGAGCGACGGGCTGCAAAAGCGAGGAATTAAAAGAGTTTCTAACCCAGTAGATTGATGTTTAGACGATTGGATAACTAGGAAGGTGCAGATGCAATTGCAATAGATTCAACGTTGCTTCCCCAAAAGTAACACAAAAAAAGGCAATCTCGCGTTTCAAGTTCTGTACGCATCATGCCTTAGCGGATCCTCGTCAATCGCACACACGGTTCGCTGGTCAACAAAACAAAAATACCCTAACGCATCCATCTAGGTGCCCGTGGCCTTTGATCGAACTTAAACACTTTCGACGTTATCATTGTCGCACATGGGCCCATTCGAAGCTCCATATCAAGCACCACATCATAGTAATCAAGCAGTTACTCACGCGTAGATTGGCACGCGTTCTACTCAAAACTGCACGCGTCTCCCTTTCTAACACGCGCTTCTCGGTTTCATAGAATCTTTGCCAGTTTAAAAATAAAAATAAAGGCACTTCTTCGTTTCACCCAAATCATAATATTGAAAAGATCACTCACGCATACAGCTGCTTCCTTCTCTCCTCGGGAGTACCGGCTGTCTGTCCGCCCATGAATCCTCCGCCCATGCCGAGGAAGCCGCCCAGTGAGGTGCCGCCCGACGCGGGGAACGGACACGCACGGAACAGCTCCGCCGTCAGCCAATTCCAGTAGTCGAGACAGATCTGCACGAGTGAGGTATAAGTTGGGATAGATTACGGTAGACTGTACTGTAGACAGACCCAATTGTAGATACTACACTCAAGACGATTTGGATGAACAACAATCCAACAGGCTCAATAGAGGAACACAACACAGTTGAGCAACTTTTGTATGAAAAACTATAGGGACCACCATCGTGAGAGCCGGAAAATTAAAGCCAGAGATTAGTGTGAGATTGAGAGCCGGAAAATGATACGGTAAAATGACATAAAATTCCGGGAGCCGGGTTAAAGACTAAACGATGCAAACTTTGTCAATTTCTACTTTATTGATCGATTTTTATACTTTAACCTGAAAGGCCGCGAGTTTTGTCGTTATGTGCGCTAAATACACTCCATGGACAATCCCCACGCCAAAAATGCCGCAATTCTGTAGGCGTCCACGTCCGTTATCGTCGAAAATCGGTTTTGCACGCGCTGACTTTGGCATTCATTGATCGATAATTGTACTTTAACCTGAAAGGCCGCGAGTTTCTCTCTTATCTGTGCTAGGCAGGCCCCATGGACAACCCCTGTGCTAAAAATGCCGCAATTCTGTAGGCGTCCACGTCCGTTATCGTCGTTGACAGCTCGTCGTGCACCTTGGGCTCGCTTTTTATTCGCATATTTCGATCGATATTTATACTTTAACTTGAAAGGCCGCGACTTTTGCTGTTATGTGGGCCGCATAGACACTATGGACAACCCCTGTGCTAAAAATGACGCAATTCTGTAGGCGTCCACGTCCGTTATCGTCGTTGACAGCTCGTCGTGCACCCTGGGCTCGCTTTTTATTCGCATATTTCGATCGATATTTATACTTTAACTTGAAAGGCCGCGACTTTTGCTGTTATGTGGGCCGCATAGACACTATGGACAACCCCTGTGCTAAAAATGCCGCAATTCTGTAGGCGTCCACGTCCGTTATCGTCGTTGACAGCTCGTCGTGCACCTTGGGCTCGCTTTTTATTCGCATATTTCGATCGATATTTATACTTTAACTTGAAAGGCCGCGAGTTTTGTCGTTATGTGAGCTGAATAGGCCCCATGGACAACCCCTGTGCAAAAAATGAGGCTAGTTTCATGGTCGTCCACGCCCTTTATCGTCGAATTTAGCTGTTGGACACTTCCATATTTTCATTTATCGATCGATAATTGCACTTTAACTTGAAAGGCCGCGAGTTTTGTTGTTATGTGAGCTGAATAGGCCCCATGGACAACCCCTGTGCAAAAAATGAGGCTAGTTTCATGGTCGTCCACGCCCGTTATCGTAGAATTTAGCTGTTGGACACTTCCATATTTTCATTTATCGATCGATAATTGCACTTTAACTTGAAAGGCCGCGAGTTTTGTTGTTATAAGAGCTAAATAGGACACATTGACTACCACCACGCCAAAAACGCCGTGATTTCATGGTCGCCCACGTCAGATATTGGCGAAAATAGGTGTTACAAGCCCCCTACTTCGGCATGTTTCGAACGCTAACTTTTGTGCACTGCTTTTCTTTGGCGAGGGCCGCTTGTTATCGCTGTTGATTGTTGACTACCAACCCCTGGGCGACCCCCTCCTCCATTTTGACGCCGATCGATAGGTGCCCGCGGATGGTGCAAGCCAAAGTATGTTGGAATTTACTTAATGTGCTGTATTGTTTCCATACTTTTCAATCGAGGGAGAGATCAGCCAGAATCGAGGGAGAGCATGACACAGCATCGAGGGAAGAATGGCAAAATAAATTTGAACAGCTAAAACAGTTTTTTTCTAAAATAAAGTAATAAATTTTTAGCCGGAACCGGAAAATAGGATGTCACAGCCAGGACCGTCACCAGAACCGGAGCCGGTACAAACGTCGCCTTGGCGTGGTGTGACTCTCGTTTTGAAGCGAGAGACTTTTTTTCTTTTGCAAATATCTTTTTTCTTTTTTTATTATTTTTAATTTTTATTTTTGGAAAGTCATTCTACACCCATGGACTAATGATTACGACGCTTCTTGACATCCGAAATACAAATTCACAATTTTGATGGTGGTCCCTAGAAAAACTATGCATTTTTATCGTCAGCAGAGGAATCATCGGTTGCTCCAGTGACGACCCCTTCATGACAAATCGGTTGAACATGAGTTCACCGGGAGATACATTCCACTAAACAGTCACTCCTCGATCCTCAACACCCGTGCCCCTACCGTACCTTGAAAATCTCAGTCTCCTCGACTTCGGAGATCTGCAGCAGCATCTGCAGCGCGTATGCGTGCACCTCGCGCACCTCCTCGTGCTTGCCCAGCGCCTGCATTAAATTAAATAAATAAATAAATGACAATTTTTTTAATGCGACGCCAGCAATTCCGTCGTCTCATCCTGAAGCCACAACTGCTTTTCAAAGTTTTCTAATGATGGATGGCCTCCTAGGAATGGAAAAAAACAAACAAATATTGATAAAAAATTCAAAAATTCAATAGTTGGTTCGCCGTTTCACGTTGCACTAATAAGCACGAATCAACGCAACTTCGAAAGTTTGACGAGAGAACCGTATATACAAAAAAAATCAAAATTCGCTTCTTGAAAAATAAAATACATCCAACGCGCTGTCTTGCCGTTTCACAAATTCCCAAATCATGCCCAGCTACCGTAATCCCTCAATTCCACCGTATCCCCTCCACATCTACCGTAATCCTCTCACCTCCACGATGGCCGAGTGCTCCTTGAGGAAGGAGACGAGGAACTGCGCCAGGTTCGCGATGAACTTCTGGTCCTTAAAAATAATATTTGTAATTAGCTTAATTAATTAAATTGAAAGGTGTTTAAATAATAATAATAATAATAACAATAACAACAATAATCACAACAACAACAATACCTTGTCATTGGACGACTTGTACGCGGCGTTCAAGTCCTGCACACCGCCCAGCAGACGTTGCACCTGATCAGGGTTTAATTACTCATTAGTAAAATAGGAATTAAATAGATAATAGAACCGATAATTAATTAACGCATATTTCCGCGGACGTGGCAATCATTATTGCAAGCCCCATGCCAAGCCTTTTGGCTAACGTTCGAGTCTCTCAATCGCCAGTGTCTTTTTGCGATAATTCATGCGGTTTCTCAGTTTCACAAATTCTACAAATTTCCATCCACCACCAAACAGCAATGGTAGCAAATGTTCGGATCTCTAAACCGCATAGCGATGATTCCGACAAATCACGCGGTTTCTCTGTTTCACAAGCTCTCCAAATGTCCCTGTACAGCCGTGCAACAATGTTTGTGCACCGCGTCGAATATAATCGAACCATCAACACCCTTCCTTCGCTAACCCGGCGCTCCTACCACCCGCCATCTCCCTACTCACCTCAGCCATGGTGGTGACGAACATGGCCTTCAGCTTCTGCTGGTAGGCCACGTCGTCCGACGTGATGTTGATCTGTGCGATCTCCGTCAGGCACTGCAGGGCGATCGAACGGAAGATCTCGAGGGGCAGGAACTGCAAGGATATTGCTATTATTAACTCGTTTACTTTAAGCCATTTTTAAGGATACTAAGAATGCCTCTCAAGCAACCCGAAATGCATCTTGACCTAGCACAATAATCTCCATCGGCAGGAACTGCAATCAAATTGTTATTGTTATTATTTTTTTTCGCCAGTTATTCAATTAATAATCATTGAGAGTGGTTCAAGCAAGCTGTATTGCTTCCAAAAATAATGACAGTCTTCAAAGGCCCCCTTGAAACGCGCCATCACCTAGACAAATATATTGTGGTCTGATGACAGATTCCATCAAATATATAGTGGTCTGATTACCGGGCCGGTAGTTACCAAAATGTATGGTTATTACTACCACATCCACCTCCCCCGCGCCACCTTACCACCTTATTCTCACCAATATCAAGGCGATTCCCCGTTTCTCAAACTCACATTGTTGGCGAGAAAACCAAGTTTCTTCACAACATGTTTCAACAGGTGACTTGCCGCTTCATTGACACTATAACTAAGGTAGCTCACATTATTCGCGAGGAGCTCGGTAATGACCAACCCTCCTCATTTGACGCGGCTATACCTCCTCCCCCCCAATCAATACCCGGCGCTTTCCTGTTTCAAACACTCACATTGTTGGCGAGGAGCTCGGTGATGTTCGTCTCGAAGACGTACCCGACGGGGATCCACGACAGGAAGCGGTGCAGCGTGCGCAGCGTCGCCTCCACCATCGCCGTGTCGTAGCACTTCTCCTGCAATTATTATTGATTTTATTATTACTAATTAAATTACAAGCCTCAAGTCGATTGAAAACGAAAGACAACCGGCAGGGATATCAGATCCATGAGACCTCAACACACCACGAAATGATAGTTAACTTTTTTTTTCAAATTGTTCAGCGACTATTGCAATCACAAGACACATAGCAAATATATCAGATCGATGATACTTAAACACAACTGTTTTAATTAAGCTAATTAACTAAATAAGTAAACATACGAATATGGCGAGGCAGAGGTCGAACACGTCCTGAAACTGCCCGCAGAACTGCTGCTTCAGATGGTGCTCCTTCGCCTGCGTCAGATTCTGCGACCCGAAGTCGAACACCTCCTCACTGCAAACGAATCATCAGCATCATAGCTCATCAAATACGATTGAAACATGATTATCGAGGGTTAAGAAGCCATACTCCAATGGTTGAATAACCTTCGGCAATAAGAAGAGAAAAAAAATATGAGAAAATCAATAAAGTCACTCATCGATTCCTTCCTACTACCGTACCTGAGCAGTCTGAGGATGTTCATGTTGTTGACGCAGATCGAGTCGCTCGTCTTGCTCGCCGCGACGATGTCCGTGATGAACGTCGGCCAGTTCTTCGGCCAATCCTGCTTCACGATCTGCAATTGATTGTTAATTCATCGATTGATTACCGTAACCCAAGACTGTGCCAGGTTTGCAAGTATTGATCAAGTAATCGATATTCAGACTGCCGTGCCCCAGGAGAAGGCTGGAAATTGATTTACTGGCTAGTCGAGTATAGACTGAGCAACCAAATTTCATAAGCAAGCCAAGTACTGTTTCACCAAGCGACAGTCATGTTTTACGCTACTGGTATCACAGGTGCGGAATCAAGAAGAATAATTGTACCGCAAATCCAAAGTCACAAAAAATACACCACCAGTCGCTTTATCTTGCATGTGAATAGCTCAACCGCAGGTGCCAACTAGGCTCAGCGTTAAAAAACTCAGTCCCCGATCGCCTTCCCTCGTGCCCCTTCCTACAGTATACCTGTACGAGTACGAGGTTCAGCTTGTGGAGTAGGAGGGCATTGGCTGCGGCCTCTCCCGTGCTCTCGCTCAGCTTGAGCACGAGATTGACGATGAACGTCTTGATGCCGTCCCGCTGTACGGTAGGAAGCGTCTTCCATCTATAATTACATCATTAATTAGTAATATATTAATTAACTAAATTAATAATAATAACTAATTAAATGCATTGTTGACATCGTCTTCCATCTGCACAGAATTAGGCTAATTAGTGGTTAATTAATTGATTGATTAATTAATTAAATAATAATTAAATGCTTTGTGTACCCAGTTGGTTAATGGATACACCAATCAATAATGTCCAAGGAAATTTGAAGGAAATTGTGCGAGAGGATGGAGAGGGATCAGTGTTTCACCGTTTAGACATAATCTGCGGGGTTGAAGCTATGCCAGTAACATCAAGTATTTGTTGTTGATCAAAACATCAAGACAGATCGATGCTTCGTAACCAAGATAAAGGCAATTGCATAGCGGCTAGAGCATTCGCTACCAATATGGTAGCACCAGATAGCAAAGCGGTCAAAAGACTTTCCCTGAAAAGAGCCCAACTCAAAGTCACGATGGCTTGCTGTTTCACGACTACTTCAAATGCGAGATTCCCCGGCTCCAACCAATGCGACGACCTTTTCCCGATTAACAATCAATCAATCATCCGAATAACATGTTCAATTTAATTTCTAACAATAAAATGGGGGCCCGCATTCGCGTCAGCGCAAAGACTTGCAGAAGGTGGGGGAAAGGAGAGGCAATGAGCTTCAGCGCCATAAAAACAAACGACGTCTACATTCCCACCAACGCATTCAATAAGGAGAGAGAGTGTACCGGAGATTCGGCGGTTCACAACTGCATCAAATACTATAATTTCAGATCATAACCAATTTCTCTTCATTATTCAACGAAAAAAACCAATAACAAGATGATTCATTGTTTCACACAACCGCATCAAGAAAACAATATCAAATCATAGAGAATGGTTCGTATCTTCCCCGGGACTTTTCCGCATCACAATAGTGTCTTTGTTAGAACTTTTAGAAGGAAGACAATGAGATTCTCAGGTAGTCCCGAAAGAGAAAAATCGATAAATCACTAACTAGCAAAGAAGAGCGCAGCTTGTTCGGTGTTTCACAATCGCATCAAAAACCAAAAATCGATAAACCATAACCAAGTAAAGAAGAGCGCAGCTGATTCGGTGTTTCACAATCGCATCAAAGACAAAAAAATCGAAAATCGACTACCGTACCTGGTCTGGATGGTTCCCTCGAGGATCTGGAGCGCGAAGTACTTGCTCTCCGCTTGCTTCGAGTACTCGAGGATCGCGTCCACCTTTATAGTTATTTAAATTATTAAAATGAATATATTAAATTATTGATTTCGAAAAAAACTCCATTTGAAGTCTTTCATCTTTTCATAACACTTTTGTTATTAACACCCAATCGCCTGCCGTTTCCTGCTTACATTTTTAAATTAAATTTTGAAAACCTTCCATTTCCTAATACGCCCACCCTTGTTCTCCCCTACTAGCATCGATTTACACGGTCATTGAAGCGTGATTCACCCTCACGCCCCTCCCTCGTCTCTCGTCTAGGGGTGACACTCGTGACTCTAACCGAGCCACGCGGATTTGAAGTGCTGACTGGCGGGAATATTAATTGCCCTCCTACTGTGAGAGTTGCAGTTTGCAGATGGAACAACCACGAGACCACTAGGCTAATAGGAATCGATCATCCGGGGAGAGAGTCGAAGTGTGATATGATTGATCGTCCCAGAAAAATTAACACGCATTAAAATGTGGAAGGGAAAGGATCAACTCATGCCTCAGACCATTGACTGTTTTAAAAATGTACAAGAAATATTAAAAAGAGGAGTAATTTAACCGCGCTGTTTGGTGTTTCATAATCACTACAATGTATACATCTCAAGCTATGAAATGCGGCCGAACTGTTACTAACACGCCTCTCAACATTTCTCATAGTGATGATCATATTGTCAACACTTTGGTATGTGTTTCACAATCGCTACAAAGTCATCATATTCAACAGGAAGACAATATCAGACAAATAGCTGTGTAGTACTAACGCACAATCGATAATATCCCAGAAATTTCGTTTTGTAACAATATTGCAACACTAATAACAACAAAGGCCTCGTCAGATTCTGGCTGCCCGAACATCGCCCCATTTTCGACACGACGGGTAAGCTAGAGCAATAGACCAGGTGATTTCATGTTTCAACAATATCTAATATCCGTCATCGATGTACCTTGGTCCACGAGCTGGGATTCTCCTTGACCTCCATGAGCAGGAGGTTCGCCTGGCGCTGCTCCTCGCCCACGCCCACATTCATCGCCGAGATCACCTTAATTAATTAGTTAATTATTTAAATGTTAATTAACTGATTATATAAATGAACCAAAACAATCTAACAATAGCCCCCGTTCCCTCGGCGCGCGCGCACCATCACGTGCCTGCCTCTTTGCAAAACAATCTTCTTGCAGGGGGTTCGGGGGCTATTTTCAGGTTGTTTTCGTCATAAATAGTGTAAATACTACAAATTTGTCTTACTTGATCGAGAAGGTCGACGTCGAATTTGCCCTCCTCACTGAATTGCTTCTTTGCCCTTTCGATGAAGGCAAGTTGAGCCATGATTTCTGCAAATGAATCATATTCACGATCATTTTCGCCCGAATTTTGCTCCGTATTGACCGGTAATTCGTCCATTTCGTCACCACTGACCTGTCTATCCAACACGTTGTATGTAGAAAGGGTGATCTCTCACTTCACTCTCGCAGGTTCTACTCTCTCTTGAAGTATGTAGCAGGGACGGAAGTCGTTGCGTTGATTATTGGAAGATAGAAGGGCACTCTCTCCGCACTCTCACGACACTCTCACAAAAAATCGCTTGAGAAACGTCGCTCGGTCTACTTGGCCAGTTCTGGAATTACAAATTTAAATTTAAATTTCAAATTTGGCGCGCAACGACGAAACATTGTTTGGGCTGGGTGCAAGAAAGGTTTCGGCGGGGCGCGAGAGGCGGCTTGTCTCGTGATGCTAGGCACGAGGGTTGTCCTGCGGAGAAGAGGAGGCGGGGCGGACATAGCGGAACCGCCCCGCAAGAGTTAGTAAACAGGGCACTTCACGTGACAACCTGGACAGACGCGTCAAATGGGGGCTATTTTCGAAAATATTTGTTTGTCAGCAAGAGTAATGTTGAAGGTATCGAATGGAAAAGGATTCGGAGAAAAGAACAAAGAAAAAGGGAAGGAATCACGCGGAGAAACGAAGCGGACCCGCGAAAAGCGGAAAACACTATTTTCGAGTACGAGTGACAACGAGAGAACGCGGGTGTCGAAAGGCGCGCGTTCAAATTTCACTTTGCTAAACATAGAAATGACCTTTTTGGGAGTACAGTAATACGGATTGTTTTGTTATTGATTTTACTTGTAATTTTGTAAATATTTATCTTATGTAAAATAAACAAGCCCACAACTCAAACACAATATTCGGATTTTTACCAAATCTGAAAGGTGTCGTAGTTTTCGACACCTTTCAGATCTAGGCTTACTCACAGTTGCATTTTCAATATCGAGTAGACCTCTTTGTTCACCATCCATTCGAGGTCACTAATCTCCTTCTAGATAGTGATTTTCTCAGACGTTCATTGACCGATGATGTAATATGTTTCAGGGAGCGGTCTAATCCTGCTTACATCACTAAATATTAGTATCTTTTCCCGTTTCATTGAACAAAGAATAATTTAGATAATTCAATGTCCTTACGACGATGTTCCTGTCCAAGAGATCAATGCGTGCTCTTTTTCTCCTACCAAATCTCTCGTCGGTAAGAATTGCGAAGAGAGTTCGAGGAGTATTCTTCACCGTCTTCTCTTCGTCCTCAGGAGGACTGCCGTCTGACTCTTCTTTTCTGTACAAATATGTTTCAGAGTATCTACAATCTAATCCTTCTCCGCTCTCTGATAATTAGTGTTTCTGGCTCCGTTTTTCTATAAAAAAATCCCATAGAAAGCTTTTAAAAAATGTATCAATAACTCCAGTCTTCTCTCCTTCTTTTACACGATCCCTCGCCAGTCACTGAATTCAAGGAAGATCCCGACGCCGTCTTATCTTCGTCCTCAGGAGGACTGCCTTCTGACTCGCTCCTTCCTGCACGCTCTCTCATGCTGTCTACGGGGTGAGATAGTGCGTGAAACGAGGAGATCTAGACAGAACAACATCATTATCTTCATTCCAATCAGCCATTCCACCCTCATATTTTGAATTGAGGCCTCGAACATCTTTTCCAGGCAGACTGCTGCGATATCTGCATTAAAATCTGACATTCTTTCTGTTCGACGTCTTGTCCGTTCTGTGCTCCATCATATTCGGTTTTTTGCCCCTTCTAGAGTTGAACGGTGCTATTCGATTGTGTTTCATCAATCTTTCACAAGGTTTCAGTCTTGTTGGAGATCAATGCTGCTGAGTAAATCAATTCGAACATTCAAAAGAAACGTTTACATTTTTTCTATTCATTCTCACACCCGTCTCTGCTTTTCGCATGCTTTTCTCAACCTGTCCATTCTCAAAATATCTTTACATCCCTAAAAACCGTTTGTTCATCTTTTTTTCGCATCATCGTCGCATCGTATTTGCAAGCGTCTATCATTGTGAGTGGGACAATCGCATCATGTCAAACAGCTCATTTCTAGACGACTCTAATTCTCGGACTCTCTTCAATTCGCCCGCTCTCTCGCCGGTCAGACAGAGCGAGAGAGCAGGCGAAACGGAGAGAGTCAGACAGTTGCTCTTATTTCGAGATAGACTGACTGACTGCATTGAGACTGCGCGCCTGATTTCCTGTCCAATTTGTCCGCAGTTGATTTTTGCATCAAATCTCTTCTCATCCTTTCGTTGTTCTTTCTCAACAAGAGATGCAAACTCATTTTCAGAGAGAAATCGGTTTGTTTTGGACACTTTTTCAGGATATTGAAATTTTAGCAGAAGAACATTGATGTCAAAAAGAGCAACGATACTTTTTGACTCCCTTGCCTTGTCCCCGACAACCTCATGAAGTGATAGAAGATGGCGTAGGTTTCACAGTGTCGTCAAGAGTCTGATCGCATGTCTGAGACAGTATTGCACTGTTTGCTTTCAAAAATACAAATAATATGTTTGCTCTAAATGTTCCATGTAAACTACTGCTCCCGTTCATCAAAGTAGTCTAAAGAGAACACATGTTGAATGCAGTAGCCGGAATGAAGCATGCTTCCAGGGCAGGAGCAGACGAATGAATGGAGAGATCAAAGAAGGAAGATTCGTTGGTGTCTCTTCATTTCGCGTGCTTACTCACTATCACGAAAGCATCTCTGACGGCCGAGAGACGACGTGAAATGAGGAGTCCACTCAGTTGAATGCCGAGACCAAACGGCGACTCATCATCTATTCGGAGAGGTGAATGAAAGGCCTCTCGTGGACATATCAATCTTCCTTGTGTCTCCTCGAGGTTTGCTGAATGAAGACTCTCCTTTTTCCCCCTCCACTCTCGTCGGTCAGACAAAACGAGAGAGCACGCGATATGAAGAGACGACGACCGAGTAATGTTGAATGAAGACCGGACTCTCCTCATTTCCCATGATCTCTCGCCTCCGAGACCGGCAGATATACGGCGGACGTCCGCATTTCCCCGTATCCACCCTCCAGATGAAAGGGCTCGGCCCCGCTCATTCACATGTGCTTTACAATTCACGAGGGCAGGTCGTTTCTATTTCAAGCGAGGTCGTGATTCTTTCTGGTTGATTTCTTTGTTCGAATCTGAAGTTGAAAGAGTTTTCCTCTTGATTCGCTCACTCTAGTCTAGACTGTCCATCCGTTCGTAAATCAGTTCGGCCGTACCGGATTCAAGGGCATTTGCATGGTGAATGAACCTATTTTCGGGGGAAATTTCTGATTCGCCATTTTGTTGAAAGGCCAGAGCTACTATTGTACCCTCTGTATAGTAAAAAAAGGTAACGATTGTTCCGTATTCAGCGTATTGTCAACGCGCGATGCATGCGAAAGTTTCGTTTTATGTGAAATATTCATCATAATGCGAAAGTGAACAACTAGAAACATTTCTCGACAATGCTAATTTCTTTTTCGTCGAACCAATTATCGTCTGTGACACTTTTTCGTGGAATCCAAATAATTTTCTCGATTGCCAAAGACCACTCGCAATTATTTGGACACGACCTTTCTCGGATGCGAAAATAGACACTCCCACATATATTTTTTGGTACTTCTTCTTTCGGTTTATTTGTTATTCTTCGTTCGGAGATGGTTCATTTTGAGTCATGGCCTTGCTCTCTCGCTTTTCTGATCGAGAGAACATTGCGAAATGAGTGAATCAGGCGAAGCCTCTTCATTTTCGCTCAAAGAACCTAAGTGTGCCCACATGGTTCGCACTTTGGTCATAACCAGAGTCCACTTCTACGTACGACAGCGCGAATTTAGGAGAGCTCAAAAATAGCATTTGTTCGAATAATCGGCGCGCAACCGTATGGTTTGCGCACAACTGTTCAAAATATGGCAATTCCCTGATCGTTTGGGATTGAATGCGAAAAAAATGAAAAGACGATTTCCCGTATTTCGATGTTCGTACGATAGATCATGCTAAGTGGATCATCACTTAGTGGATGGTCCTTTTTCGTCATTCACAATGGCTAAACCACACTTTGCTCAAAATGAGAGGCTGCGATCAAGAAGGAGAATAGTTCCGTCGTGCCAGGATGCACGTGGCACATTCTTTGAGAATCTATTGAGAATTCCTCCCCGATAACTTGCCCATTGTCAGCCAATTCGGTGCGGGGGTTGTGTGTGACACGAGGTCGGAAGGTCACTGCATTGTAGATAGGACAACGTAAGAATGATACTGACCTATTGAATGAGAATTAATTATTTTTGTTTTAGATACTCGTTTTGGAAACTGCAAAACTCATACAGCGCTTAACCATATCCAATAGGTCAGTGTCAGAATATTCGCACATAGTGTTGGATGTTTGCATGACAATAAATGAACTACGACATCGGCATTCGAACATCCACGATTCATCCCAAATTCGACCTAACCCCGCGCGCGAACCATGCTGTTTTCAACGTCACAGCCGATCACAAGTCATTCGATTTATGCCTGCCCCCCCCCTCCGCCACGAAATTTTCGTGTTTTCCAAATCTGTTCTTCTACCTCTCCTTCTTCGCTCTTCGTCTCTCATTTAGCCGCACTCTCGCGTCCATCAGAGAAACGAGAGAGCGGGGGAAATGGAGAGAGTCAGAGACCTCCTTTCTCCTTCGCCGGAACTTCTTCGGCCCCGCGGCTACAACGTTATCCACTTTAAGAGGAGCCTCGAGAAATCTCCTTCGAAATCTTTCCTCTCCCATCCCTTTTTTGCTCATCTTTTTTCATGTCGCCAGGTCGCGGACCGTAGAATAGGCTGGAATCTCTCCATTCCCTGTACTCTAAGTGGCCAGAGTGACGAGATAACGTTCTAGATGAAGAGAGCAGGCCTTTTGAGATTGCGTGCGAGCAAATCTGTGCATGTTGCAGTGTATTCCGTGAACTTCCTTGAGAGATTCGGTCTAGTCTATAGTCTAGTGTCCTGGGGTTCAAGGCGTTTTTAGGGTAGAGATTTTCCTTATTCGTAATCAGTGCTTCCGAAGAACGCATTGTATGATTTTAACTAGCAGAATCACCGTCAATCGATGCGAGTAGTTCGTAATTGATTATAGAGAGGTGATGTCCTCCTGAACTACTGACAGGCGATTCCTACGAATTTCCGGGAATCCAGGCGCGCTTTTTCCCTTTATTGGTTTCCGGCACTCCTGTCTGTGTTGGGCATGATACGTTTTCGAAATTTGTTTGGCAAAGGAAGCAAGAGTAGATCGTCTTTTCCAATAAGAACACGCTAAATGGCATCGATGAAACTCAACAAATTTCGAATTTTCACCCGGATTGTTATTATGCGGGAATTCCTCTGCATTGCTTACCACCCCCGATGCTCTTTTGTTCTCTCCCTTCCTTCTCAATCCAGGAAGGATCTCTTCACTAAGCGCATTCACTCATCATCACGGAAATTTCGCGCAGTCTCTTCATTCCGTCTTATCTCTCACCGGTCATAAAGGGCGAGAGAGCGTGCGAAACGAGGAGAGTCAGCCAGCTAAAAAAGAGTAAATTCATGTCATGCGCAGAGAATCCGCCCGCCCGTCATTGTATCGACGATGTTGGCGAGTTCTAGAATATGAAGTAGAGATGGCTCGGAAGGAAATTACTCTCTCCATTTCGCGTGCTCTCTCAGCTCTCGGATCGTAGATCTACTTTGCAACATGAATGTAGAGATTCTCGGCTTTCGAACGACTTCCAGACTATCTAGATTTACTCGGATCTGAACTCACCACGACCGTGAGCCTATCTAGATACTGAAAGAAATTCATTGTTACGCTCTTCGTTCTCACAAAATCCAACAACGCGCAATCTTTTGAATTTAAATTCCCTGCACTCGTACTGCTCAATAAATGAGCTTTGTTCCCCAATAAAGGAACCCTATTTTCTTTTCGAATTCTTTTAGATGCTATATCTCGAAATTACCGCCTCGAAACAATGAAGTTTTGCCAATAAATTTCCACTTCAATTTCGGGAGTTTCGTTATTGCGCGTTTACGCCCTACCACAGCCCCTTTTATTCGCCAGACACTGCCCTTTTTGCTCATAAAATCGAGAATATTCTCCGAAATCGCGCTTGACGGCGTTCTCATCCATAAAATCCAATGAAAAACAGGCGCTTCTCGAACTTCGGTTGCCTAATCCCCTGCTCTGCGTCTCTCCTAATTGCCTGATCTCTTGCGATATCTGACTGGCTAGAGAGCATGGGACATCGAGAGAGTCAGCTCATGCGAGTTTCCCAGGATTTTGCAGTTTCGAGTATCGTCGGCTAAAAGCGGCCGCGTTTCGCGAGAGGGTGGGGCAACCTACTCGCGCATTCGTTGAATCCCGAAGGTTTCTTTGAAAATTCACCATCGACAGAATCACCATCGACCACGGAATCAAACATGTTCGAAACTATCGCGTGGATTATCCAAGTGCTATTACCTCTTTTTCTTATGAAACAAAACTGCACCAAACTGCACCTCTGAATTAGCGAATCTGAGTGATCGTGTTGCCTTTTATAAATTTTGTGAAACGCATCTGAATCTATCATCATTCGCTAAATATTTTTTCATTGCTTCTTCCTTAATCGTTCAGCTTTCTTTATTCGGATGCCTGCTAGGCCCTAGTCTGCAAAATCGTTCGATCAAAGACACTGAAATAAAATCGTCCATTGCGCGCATCCTCTCCTCATTTCGCCTGCTCTTTCGCTCCTCTGACCGACGAGAGAGCGTGCGAAACGAAGAGACCGTTTCTTTCGAAGAAATTGCCTCCTCAACTTTGTTCACGGCATTTCCCACGACGATTCGCCTCTTTTGTGTATTCGATTTCAAATTTGAGCAGCAACAGTCTCGGCCTCTTTCTTCTCTTGGTTTCCCATCCTCTCGGGCCATCTAGGCAGTTCTAGAGAACGCGCAGAAAGATAGATAATCAAAAAGTTGCTCAATTTCAACTAGACTTGCACACAGGGAGAAACCTGCATTCGAAAAGAAATGGCAAAACGGCAAAATGTCTTTATTTTCTTCGCGCACATTTGGAATTATCTAGAAGAACCTACTTGTGATGCATAGAGCTGCGTTCAAAGAATTGTTTCCATGATCATGCTTCTATTGAAATTTGCTACGTGCCCTTTTGCAAAAAATATCAACTCTATCCGAAACTTGATCCTGAATCTACCTGTCACAGAGGCGTAGAATGAGAACCCCGCTTTCGAAAAGGAATGACATAACGGCCAAACGTCTAAATTTTCTTTATTCTGTTCGAGCTCGTTCGCATCGGATAGCCATTTAGATTTCTTTCTAGTATGCCAGAGGATTAAAAAAATGAGCGCATCTAAAGTTTGGACTGCGAGTCTTGGTATCTAGATAGTTCTTGCTTCTCCGAACACAATCGTGCATTTTGCGAACTCGAATTTCGATCCTGAAACTTGCCGAATCTATCCATCATTTCGTCTTCCTCCAGCCCGCAACTCTTTTCATCAGTTCTCCCCGATGATAAATGCTGCGCTTCCCGTTCTCAGCAGCCTTTCTTCTCTTCCTCGGACTCTCTCCATTTTCAACGCTCTCTCACCGGTCCGTGCAAGCTAGAGAGCAGGGCCAATTGAGAGAGTCAGACCATCCCCCTCCCTCCCTCTGTCCTCCCATTCTTCTTCCCCTTCCTTCTCCATCCGTCCCTTCCCCCGTCCTCATGAATTCATATGCCGCGAGCGTCGCTTTTTGTTCGCGAATTCGCGAAAATTCTCGGATTTCGGCGGAGGTTCCCTGCTTGGTTTTGGCACCTTCCGGCTTTATCTAACCTTACCTATGTTGCCTTCCTGAGCGATCTTTGAAGACGACCTGTGGTGTTTGTGGCTTCCGGCGAAAATGAGTAGGCGCAACTGGAAGATGGAGATCTTTGTGCGAGTCAAAAGATACTTTCTAAATTTCTTTCTTCTTGTCTAACTTTTCTCGAATATTCCAATACAGAAAACTGATTTTTCTCGATGGCATACACCATTGTGCTTCTTAGAGACTCTTCCTGTATTGAATACGGAAGTGACTACAACGACAGCGCACGGAATGCGTTTTTTTATTCACGTTCCTTAGATCTCTGCCCATCCACATTCCGTGTCGATTCTGACGTAGAAAGATGGCTTACGATTTCGGCCGACGGAATAAGACGTCTCTTCATTTCACGTACTCTCTTTTCGGTCAAAGTGAGGAGAGAGCGACGGAGTCATGACAGTATTCTTTGCTATTCGCGTACGGTTGCATGACAATTTTTTCATTCAGGATATTTCCGACTGGAGACTATTTCTAAGAATTTTTTCGCGATAAATAATAACTTTCTTGCACTGCGTAAAGGTTTTTTCACATTATATAACTCTCCTGCGCATTTATCGGCAGAAAACACTTCTTTAGAATATTCGTCGTTTCTCTCGTTAAACCTTTCTCATGTTGCGTTGTCTCACAACGTGAACCGCTCCATTGAGCATAGCCGTTGGTCGTTCGATCAAGATCAAAGACCAGCCCCATTCCGAATGTTCCTCTCAAAACGACTCCTCCTCATTTTTCGTTCCATGACATTATCTCGCATAATTTTGTCGCGTTTCCACGTGTTAATAACCGTCTCTAGAGGCCTCTAAGATGGCATATTATTCCTCATAGCTATTGCCCAAATCAGCTCCAAATAGTGTTTCATCTTTCCATCGTTTCCTTGTCAGGTGATTTATTCAGGAAGGCCCTTCGGTTATGCACGTTCTTTCTATATTTTCGTCAGCCCGAAACAACGTTTTTCCAGATGACTAGATTGGTATGACCCTTCACTCCTGCCCCACCTCTCTAGATAGTTGCTCACATACTTGTCTCTTAATTATATTGTGTATTTTCTATTAGTCCTTTCTCCCTTTATTTAGAAAAAAAATCACATCATAATTTCCATTTCAGATGACTCGATTGGGATGATCATCCGCAATGGCCCTTCCTCGGTCCCTGCTGCTTCTACTGCTCACGGCCGGCGTGCGCGCCGCCTACACGCGTTCGGTAATTTATTTAATTTTGATTTTGAAAATTTCTTTTTTTCTGCCCTAAAAATTCATTCGTGGGCCATTAGAGGTTCATAATAAAAATAAGAGAATTTTTATAGGTTATTCCATTTGAATCCTAGTTTTTCCATTGCCATCAGAGACCTTGTTAGTGGTACTCACAGCAAAAATAATGGGATGGTCAGGCGCGAAAATGACATTTTTTCTGGCTTATTCTCTGCAGATCCCTCATTCCCATCTCACAAGAACCCATTAGCGACCTTTTCCCGCTACTCATAACAGACTCATAACATCGAGACATACTAGGGATGTGGCCCGTCTGTGACCCGCCGACCTCTTTAACTCTAATTATCTTTTTGCGTCTGCACGAGTAACAATGAGAAGACAATGCTCTCCTCATTTCACGTGCTCCCTCGCCGAGCAGGGCTACTAGGGACAGAATAGTAGGAAAGGCGGCCAGTCAGCAGCAGAGTAGGCAGACAAAAAATAGTCGAGACACTTTAACGAAGGAGAGAAGAACAAAGATCGGGGTTTTTAATTTTTTTTTCGGAAACGACGGAGACAGAGGCTGATATTTTGATTTCACAAATGCTGAAATGGAATCGGTGAAACTTACTCGAGAATCAGCTCACGAGTCCTCCAGCATTTTTGCCGATCGACTGCAGCATAGATAAATTCTCGTGAAAACAATCTAGTGCAATTATTTATTTTTTTAATTTTCTAAAACAAAAACCAATAAAAAGTATTGAAGGTTCCCGCGGCTCCAACGATTCTTCCTGTCTTCGTGCCTTCTACAATGCAGACACCACCTTCCTCAACATCTAGGTGAAATTAACACATGTTGAAATTATTATTCTCGAAGATTAAATGCTGATAGAAAGTGGTAAAATGATTCTTTTTTTAAATTTAAATAGTTCTCGAGAAGACTAGAGAACATGGATCAGATTGCGTGAGCCTTATGCATACAGGGTGTTCTCGGTTCTAGATTGGTGGAACGATTTATTCATGCCAATTCGATTTCCGCCATGCACAAATCAGAACCCTCCGTGCACGAATAAATTTGCACCGATGTTGATCTTTCGTGTTCTTTGCAGCATTTCGAATGAAAAAAGTATGCTCAACTATTGCAACGAAAAGGAATTTTTTAATATCAATAAATTAAATTGAATACTAAAAATTATCAGGTCGATTCCCTCCAAGCAGACTGCGATGCGAAACCTTTACGAGCATTTGTTCCATGATTATCAACGGTGAGCTTTCTCATGGGTTGGATGAGGGATCCAGGGTGAGGAATTCGCGCTGCGAAGGCACTCCCATTAGATAATCTGACCTGTGTGATGGTAAGTACGAGGAATGAAGTTGATTCTTTACCCAGACAGAACCTAGTAGAAACAAGCATTTTCCATCAGACGCGTCAGACGTTAGTTCTGCTTACTCCGTGAATACACACTAACATCGCACGCAATGAGTGATTTATCGAGTTTCGAAAATGAAAACAAACATCCGATTTCAATTTTTAATAGAAATTTGAGGATTTGAAATTATTCATTTCAGGGAGCTCCGGCCCGTTCTTCACGAAAACATTACGTTGCCGGTCAAGTTGAAATTCTGGCTCAAGCAGATTTTGAAAGTATGAGTTTGTGCTGTAGTCCTCGTAGATATTATCAAAGTCAAGCAGCACATCGCTTGTTTGTATCACGGCTGAAACATATCCGAATCTCGGCTAATTTGTTTATCTGAGATTGAATGTAATAGACATTTCGCAATTCCTGATTGAAGATCAAAGACCAAAGACCAAAGTTCAGAGATCAAAGATCAAAGATCAATTTCAGGTCGACGAGCGAGATCAGATCCTCAACGTGTACTGCTGGCTCGAGCTGGTAGGCAATTTAGATTTCTACAACTTGTGATTTGTCTCTTTTTGCACTAATACTGTCCAATTCTGAAGAGGCTACAACTGCAATCTTTTGAACAATATCGTCACTCTGACCTTAATGAGCATGGTTACTGACAGTAGCTTCGATTTGTTTTCCCACTGCCTCTCTAGACGGTACTACCCCGAGTTGTAAATTTTATTTCGTAAATTCGGTTTCGGAAATCACTTTTTCATAAAAAAAATTTGGGAAAAAATTTGTGGAAAACTTTATTTGGGAAAACTTTTATGGTAAAAATTGCTTGGGAAATGCGCAATGGGAAGTCATTTTTGGGAAATCTCTTTTCGTAAATATTTTCGCGTAAATAAGTCGTGAGTATGCGCGCACCTTTAGAAGCTCTTTTCCGATTTGTTTTTGCTATAATCGGGTTCACCGCATATTATTATAATTAATTTAAAATAAAAATGATACAAAAAATTAGTGTAAACATGAGAAAATTACTTCCAAACCGATGTGCGCGCTCAAGCTGCGTTGCGGTCGCGTCGCGGTTTACTTCCGTAAAAATATTTACGAAAAAAGACTTCCCAAAAATTATTTGTCAATAGTTATTTACGGAACGGTAATTTCCGAAATGAGTTTTACGTTTTTAAACTTCCGATTTTAGATTTCCATAATAAAATTTTTGAGAATTTTTTTTTCAAAAATGTATTTACGAAAAAAAATTTACAACTCGGGGTAGTACCCTCTAGACCGTTTGACCTCAACGCCTGTCTCATGAGAATCTCTCTTTTGAAGTCACGACAATTCAGCGCGAATAAAGACCCCTCCGGGGGCTCCTCCGGAAATCAAATAAAGACGAAGGTCCCGCGATTTCACTATTTTTGCGCGCGATTTGGGTGCGTGCGAGCCATTTTCGTATTCGTCCCCTTGGGGAATCAGTTGAAACTGTCATCGAACATGTCGCGAAGAGGCGTGACAAACAGGAAATATGTCTGTCAGTTTTCGGTCTCTCGATTTCGCTTGATCTCCCGTCGGTTAAACAGGACGAGAGAGCGTGTGAAGTGAGGAGAGTCAGAGAAGAAAGGCGCCCACGGGCGGATGCTGTCAAGAGAGATGGGCGCGGAACGGAAAAATGCGTGGAAAAGGCCGGAACCGAAAATAGTGGGTGAAAATGCAGTTAGAGTTTGACAGGAGAAAGCAAGAAATGTGCGCGGATGGAAAACAGAGGGATGTCTCATGTATAAAGTGCACAATTAGAACCTGATGAACATAATTGTCCGTTCTAAGCTGCTAATTACAAAACAAATATCCAGTGATGCCGAAGCATCAAATACTGTATGAACGATGGCAAGAATTTGATCAATTAATTAATTTAAAATGTTTTTTTTATATTTAAAAAAATTTAAATTTACAGTACTGGACGGACGAGACGCTCAAGTGGGATCCGGCCGAGTTCGGCGGTCTCACGCGCGTACACGTCCCCGCGACGAAGATATGGAAACCGGACATACTGGTTTACAACAAGTAGGTTTCTACTGGTGTCCTTACCGTGTAAAACACGTGAATTTTTATCTGTATTAGTGGTTTGTGCCCGCAACGAAGTTCTCTTCATCAGTTCCTTTTCAAGAGACATTTTCATCTTATTGCTTTTTTTCGAACGTTTTTGAGATGCGTTTCAAACGAAACACAAACGTGTTGCGTAGTTTGTTGGTGATTTCACTTGCAGTTCGAAATACAAAAAAAAGTGAAATATCGAATAAGAATTCGGGAGACACGTGACTGCGAAGACGAAAATATGGAAACCGGGTATTCTGTACAATAAGCAAGTAGAAATGAGCTTCAAAATCGAATCTTTATTTAGATGCGTCTCACGCGTGATTTTTGAGAACAGATCGTTTCTCTTGCAGATCGTTTCGTTTTTTTTGGGATTATCTTTTTCAATTAGTAAAATAAAATCGAAGTTATATTTTAAAAAGAATAATTTTGCAGCGCGAACATGAACGTTGCGGAGAACGAGATCGAAACGAATGCGATTATACAGAACACAGGAGAGGTACGGTAGAGGGATGGAGGGGATACGGTAGATCCTTGGCTAGATTACGGTAGAATATCGATTAATTTCCGAGTACAAATATATCACGGTGACGTGTAGATTTCGGTAGATCATCAATCAGAACGAAACACTACTGATTTTTTTATATTCAGCATCGAACAAATTTCAAGAGATACACTTTACAATTGGGTTTTCACTACGATATTTTCCAAAGTAGACAGTATTGATCGATACCGTAATCTAGTCCATTAATCGTGTCCGCAGGTGATGCTGTTCCGCTCGATGATCACGGACATTACGTGCACACTCTCCCTCGAGCAGTTCCCCTTCGATCAGGCACGTTCCTGCTATCATCTTTTTTTTCAAACTTTCGCTTATGATCCCGTGGACCTCTGATTATTGGTCAAGATGATGAGAGATGAGAGGATAAAACAATTATAAAAACGTTCAGACTACTGCAAAGCTAGTTAATTGCTGATTGTTTGGTGATGAGACGATGGGAAAATGATAATGGAAGATATATCTGCTTGCAGCAAGTGTGCTATCTCATCTTCGCTTCGTGGAGCATGGACGGCAGTAAGATTGAGCTATCAGTGAGGGATTTTTGGCTGCGTAGCTGGTTCATTGACTGAGTATCATGATTCTCAACAGGGATCACACTAGGCCATAGGTGTCCTAGCCGCCGGCTGACCCCATGACCCCGGGTACATGGCTGCGCAACGTTGTCGTAGGGGTCATTGGTAAAAACTGTTTGGTGATCGATCGATAATTGGTACTATACCCAATCACATCTACAGTAACCACAATTACCGTACATGGCTACCGTATCCCAGTAGCATCGCGAACTGACTTTTTATAAATACCCTGTCCGACAACGTTGCGCAACCACGTACCACGTACGCAACCACGGTCATGGTCCAAAATGGGTTGGTAGGTCATGATGAAAGTTGTCCCTGAAACATATCCCAATGTGTTGTACAGTATACCATTATCGATTTTTGGTTTGTTTATAAGTAAAGTGCGCATCCTACAATCACCTGGTTTGAAAAAAGCAAGCGAAATCGACATTTTATCCAACCCGGCGATTCTAGGATGCGTTCTTTACTAATAAACAACCTCCGTAATCGAAGTTTTCTCTAACCCGGTGATACTAGGATGCGCTCTTTACTAATAAACAAACCAAAAATCGATAATGGTATACTGTAAAACACATTGGGATATGTTTCAGATACAAGTTCCACCATGACCCACCAACCCTTTTTGGACCATGACCCCGGGTACGTGGTTGCGCAACGTTGTCGGACAGGGTATTTATAAAAAGTCAGTTCGCGATGCTACTGGGATACGGTAGCCATGTACGGTAATTGTGGTTACTGTAGATGTGATTGGGTATGGTACCAATTATCGATCGATCACCAAACAGTTTTTACCAATGACCCCTACGACAACGTTGCGCAGCCATGTACCCGGGGTCATGAGGTCAGCCGCCAGTGCTGGACAGCTATGCACTAGGCTGCGTAGCTGTTCCAATAATGCTAATCTCTATTTGGAAGCGTAACTACCCAATGACATCACCCCTTCAGGCTACTCCGAACACGGACAATCTCGAGTTGTACATACGCAACACCGAGTGGACGCTCACCGACTTCAAGGTCAAGAACTACATGAAGGTGAGTCCAGAGTGGTGGTGTGATTTACTAAACGTCGCCTGTCGAAAATTCAACGTGCTCGACGAAGTTAAGAGTATGGACAAACCAGGGTTACGGCTAATGTTGTTGGAATATTGGTGGATGAGATGAGAACAAAGTAAGAATCGTAGTGCGATCATCTCATTCGTTTTACGTCCTTTGTGAAACATATCGTTTCGAGTGCGAACTGTTTCTGAAGCCAAATCGTTGAGGCGATAGATATCAGTGATGCTGTTTTCTTACAAATTAAAAAAAATAACGAAATAATATAATAAAATGTAAGGTGTACGACTGCTGTCCTCATCCGTTCCCGGACATCACGTACTTCATGGTGCTGAGAAGATCCCCGTCCTACTACATATTCAGGTGGGTTTCAACTGAATCTGGTTTAATAACAGCGGGAGTGACTCAACGTTCAAGCTGCAGTGCAGGACTGTAAGGATAACATCACGAGGAATCAAGAGACGGATCCTCACCATTACAGTCTTATACTGTAGAGCAAATATGAATTATTGTTGAAATTAGCGAAAGCGGTGGTAAAATCGAACATTTTCCTCCTCACGTCAGTTGTGCACTCGCTGAAGCGTAACGCAATTCATTAGTATCTCATTTGTCATTCCTGAAGTTATCTTTACTATTTTTCTTCAAAAAATATGACACATTCGAACTTCAAATTCCGAGCATTTTTAAAATATAATTTATTTCAGTTTGGTAATTCCGTCCGCCTTCATAACTGTCGTTACAATCGTTGGATTCTTCACTCCACACTCGACCACGGGAGACAATACGGAGAAGGTCAGTGGGATTTCAATTGAGGCTGTAAGAGATCCTGTCTCCTCATTTCACACACTCTCTCGGCGCTCTGACCGGCGAGAGAGCACGAGAAATGAAGAGACGGGTTCATCATACCGCACTCGATGACATAATATTAGGTTCAATTTAATATCGCACGGGATTTTCACAATTTTTGATCAGTGCGTGTGACGGTATCGCTGATCATGAAGGCAACACAAAAAGGACAAGTTCGACAAAGAAAAAGCAGTAATGATCTTCTTCAGGTCTCACTCGGCGTCACTGCGCTACTGTCCATGGCCATTATCAGTAAGTTATCAGATCAATACGAAAGATAACGAATTGTAAAAAAACATATTACATCTTGAGCCTGCTCGGTCATGGTTAGTCCCGCTCAGTATTAGAACAAAATCAATTAAATTGAGAGACGAGAGACTGTGCAAAATAGAGAGAGAGTTTCTTCAAATCACGACATTTTTCCATTGCAGTGATGATGGTGTCGGATGAGGTGCCGGCGACTTCCGAGGTCATTCCGTTGATTGGTACGTTTCTGTGTGTCGAATATTTCATTTTCAGCCTCTCACTACCTTTCGATTCTTTACGGCAGCTTTCAGTGGCTGCAATAACAAATTTAGCACCTTCGAGAATGAACACTGTTGAACTGATATTTTAATTATGTTTTTTTTTTCTATTCGAACTGGGCACGGCACTAGCCCTTGAGAATATTTGCAAAGATAAGTGAGCGCGCTGAAACATATGAGGAAGTGTTGTTCGATAGTCGAAAAAAACTACAGGCGACGTTTCCCACCAACCACACAACAAGACTTGCAGGCAAGTACTACATCGGCCTGATCTTCCTCATCTTCATCGCCGCATTCACAACGACGCTCACGTTGAGCTACCAGATGAGGGGCAACGCTGGCAAGAGGGCGAGTTGTTGATCTTTGATCTTTGGACTTTGGTCGTTGATCTCTCTCCTCAACCACTCTTACAAGGATCCCATTTCACAGCATTCTGACCCCCATTGTTCTCTCCAGAAAAGGGTGACAATGAACCAGGGGATTAACTTTTGAATTTTCCCGCCACACCGTAATCAGACTGCAAAAATTCAAAATGAGCGGGGAGAGCGACCGCTCCCTCCGCCCAGTTCTTGTAGATCGATTCATGCAAAGTGCGCAAGTACATATGTAAAGATCTCCCCCTTCTCTGTCGGAGAAGAATGCTGTGATTTCTGTATGTCAAAAAGGATTATTGAATTGGATTACAAGATTGAATTTTCAGTTTCTACGACTTTAGTTTTCTTGCAAAACATATACTATTTCTCAACGCGCAGCTTTTAGAAAGTCACGTCTAATCCGCCGTCACCTCATGTCCCCATCTTTCTCCTCATTCTTGAATCTTTGGCCTGAGAGGATCTCTTCCGGTGGTGCAACCGGACACCTTTTCTCGTGTCTCAAACGCGCGCGAGAAATGACCGAAATTGGACGTTTCTCGCCTGATTCTCTCCATTTCCCATGCTCTCTCGCTCACTCTGACCGGCTAAAGTGTCCGAACAATCGAGGCAATGAGCACACGCGCTCGTAGTGAGTAGGCGAGGGCCGAATTAGGGGAAGACGACACCGTCTCTTCATTTTGCACACTCTCTCTCCGGTCAGACGCCAATCTAGCGTTGTTTTGAACTTTCAGTCTTTCACAAGCTTTGAAAAGATGCAACCCCCCTTCAACCCTGCGCTTGTTTTGTGATGGAATCGTTGCAAGCATAGGAAATGACGATGCAAATGATACCTTGAAACGTCAGAAAGAAGATCTTCAGAAACCACTACATCGCAGAATGAAAGTCAATGAAAAAACAGTATTTTTTTTTGATAATGTGTTTTGCGACAGGGAGACGATGACGTTGAGTTGTTGTTTAGAGTTAGTCATGAACTCTGGTATTGCTCACCTAATAGGCCACCTATCTAGATAATAACCTATAATGCCACCTAAGTTGTCACCTATTAGGTGGGATATTAGGTGGCCTATTAGGTGAACAATACCAGAGAAACATATATGCAATGGAATCGTAGCTCTAGTACATAGCAAATGACGATGGAAGGGCCACCCTGTAACGGCTGTAGGAAGAACATGAGAAGAAGTGCTCTCATCAAATTTTCACGTAAGAAGAGCAGCGAAGGCTTTTTTGATAATGTTTTTTGACCAGATAGCAACGCACATAATAAATATTCAAGTTGAGCCGCGGTTTTGAACGAATCGTGAAACACATTTGATCAAATAGTTCTTGCAAGTTTGTCGCTCACACATCAGACCACGAACGGTGGACCTTGACAATCTGACGCTCTGAAAACCACCTAATATTCCGTTCCGCAGGTGCACCCGGCCGTCCGGGACTTCTTCTTCCGTCGGATAGCGGGCAATCCGTACATCTCGTGGGCCTTCTCCTACCAGATGCCCCACTCGTGGCGACGTCGTATGAAGCGCCGCAACGGCACCGCCATGGACCGCGTACGTCACGATTTCGACTGGCGACTTTTAGTAAATCGCACCACCACACACTACACCATTTCCAGGAGCAGACGTTCCTGTTCGGCCGCAACGACGGCAGCTTCGCCTCTTCTGCGGGCGGCATCAACGGCTACTGCAAGGTGCGTGTGCTCGTGTGATTACTAAACAGCATTGCTGTCGAAATGCGACAGGCGACGATTACTAATCGGCACACCACAGGCGACAAAGCTGTGCAAGGAGGACTCGCACTTGGAGGACTCTCCACAACAAGCGCAGATTGTCACCATGGAGGATCTGACTGGCAATATGAGAACATATTTGGTAATTTTCATTTCATGGCATATTTTTCTTATTTTTTTTAAAAGCGAGAACATACTCGTATTGGATAGAACCTATTTTAGTCAGTGATAACAACCTGATGAAACTCACTTTAATTCGCCAAAGATCATTAGGATTTCGTCAGTCACCCTTCTGGGCAATAGCTTTACAGGATTTTAGGCTTAGGCAAGATGATAACAAGTTTTAAAAAATTAAAAATAATTTAGAAAGTCGATGTGGAGGATCAGCCGGACATTCAGCTGGCGATGAATCGAGTGCACGCGTCGCTCGACGAGATCCGCGGCATCCTACACCACGGTAGGCCGACGATTACTAAAATCAGCGATGCTGTCGAAAATTCGATAGGCGACGTTTCCTACACCACACCACATTGCAGATCGCGAGCAGCGCCGCATTCAGTTCGAATGGCAGCAGGTGCGTGTGACGTTTCCTAGACAGCGCGCGCTTGTCGAAAACGACGTTTTACCGCACCACACCACGATAACACACCAATTCCAGGTCACGCGAATTATCGATCGTCTGATCATGTTCGCCTACATCATCGTCACTGTCGTGTTCGCCGTGTACATGCTGGCGACTCGGGAGCCGGAGATCAAGCTCACCGACGACATTATGGACAGCGTCAAGAAGTAGGGCGACGATTACCAAAAAGCAGCGCTCCCGTCGAAAATGCGACAGACGACGTTTCACACAAGCACACCACACCACCGATAGCACACCGCATTGTCTTACGTGTATCTGTTTCCAGCTCAATCAAGGTGCTGTATTATTCGCAATTTCATTGGTTTCTGTACAGCGTATTCTTTCTTTCCCTTCACTCGATAAAGTTTGGTGCAATAATTCACGCTAATGAGATGGTAAGACGATTCTATCAATGTGGCGAAACTCCAATTCGAGCGCATTTTGAGGCAAGCTCGAGCTCAATGTATCGACAGATAAAATTGATGCAAATATGGTTGTTTTGCATGTAGCGGCTCAGATTGCTCGATTACTATTGGGTAGGGTCCACCAGATGTATGAAGTATGAAGTGCGGGCGTAATTTCCGTAATAGAAGATCACCCACGTTTTTGATTGGTGAGCATGTCGGGGTTGTATTGCACACAACCTTCCGGCTTTCGTTTATGAGACCACCAAACTCGATTCTTTCCCTCCTCAAATGACTCGCAATCTGGCTGGTCATCGTTCTAGCATTACGGAGATTCAGCACGTTTACAAAATGACAATCCTACCGACCCTTTTGGCACTTGTTGATTTTTTACTCCGTCAAGAGACTACAAACATGCGAATATGTTTCACGATTCCTGTAATAATTAGGTGGTCCGAACTCTTACAATGTCGTCATGATGTTTTGGTTCGCAACAAAAATAATAATAGGCTGGCTGCAATATCGTAATTTATACACGATACTGCGTACACAAAATGAATTGTTCCTTGCGATTCTTGGTCTTCACTTCGACGTTGTGGACAACTTCGATAATGGACAGTGTGATGCAGTAGGGCGACAAGTACTAAAAGCAGCTCACCTGTCGAAAATGTGACAGGCGACGTTTCCCACTCTACACCATGTCAATCCCATTGACCCCTCTCCGATTTTTGGTCTTCTTCTTATGACGTTGTGGACGATTCTCTCTCGCATTTCTCGATAATCTGCCCATCGCCGATCGAATTTCATTCAGGGGGAATTCCGCATCCGCAGAACAATCGACATACTGAATGATGATTAGTTCTGGCTTTTCGACCACATTCATCCATGTTCGTTATAGTTCCTTGCCTGTGCGTGGCAACAGGCACGTTCGTCTCCAAACGACTTTAAAATCGCGATAATTGCAACTTTTACGTTGTCTTTACCATTTACAATGGTGTCATAGCATCGACCCATCGTTTGGCGTGTGCTGTGGTTCTGCGGAATTCTACTCGGAGATCCTGCATCTCAAGATTCTCTATTACCAACTGTATCATTTTTATGGGAGAAGACCATTTTTGTTGTCAGCGGCACTCGTCGACATATTGTAATTGTTCGGACCACTTATTTATTACGGGAACCGTGAAACGTAATCGAATGTACACCTTTGAAAGAGGAGTAAGAGGGTCATTTCAGTGACTAAAATATCACGGAGATTTCGTTCCAATCGGTGCTCATCGCTCATACGCTCTCGCCTTTTCTCAGCCCTCAATTATTCCCATCGTGAATTCGCGCGATGAAATCATCTCTTTTACGAGGGACTCGCGCGCCGTTTATGCGCACAGATAGATTTCGCGGCGCTGAATAGGTCTGCGGATACTGCTTGTGATTTTTCGTTTTCATGCTATCTATTACTTCTCTGGCAACGAAATTTATTGTAACTGACTTTGCTTTGGATAGGGTCTGCGGATGGAGGAAGATATCTCAGATTCCTGGGGATGCAATCATTGTCGTCCAGATAGATCGCATCGTCATGTGGTATCGTTACGTCTGTCCATTGTCTTCCCGGTAGCTATTTTGAATTTTGATGAACGTGGAGAGGTACGATCACTCTTGTTCACTGCAATAATTTCTTATTGCAGTATTGAAACCTAATCGAAATTGGCCGAACATTTCAGTGGATTCAGCTTTCTTGAACTTATCTTTCCAAAGTTTCTCTGCATTTTTCCACACCTCTCTAGTCCCGTGCCTCTCCACCTCGAACATCTCTCTCCTTTCCGCTCAACGAGCATGGACATAGTGTGCCCTCTACTCATAACTAAGATGACTCCCCTTTCCTAATTCCCCCTCCGTCCCTCCCTCTCAATACTCTTTCGTCGATCAGAGAAGCGAGAGAGACTGAGAAATTGAAAAACCATCCCTCCCCCTCTCCATTTCCCCTATTGTTTCCTCCTCCCTCCCCTTGAGGAGTAGGAAGGACCGCTGACTCCGCCCCATTTTGCCCCGAGAAGGAGTCCGAAGATATGCCAGCACCAGATCCGGGTTTTGCCCTGGCGAGTCCAGAGCCGGGGTATGCCACGTCCCCGGAATGTCCCGGACAGGTCCGGAGATCCGCTGTTTAGCAGCGCGTCAGGCATCCGCCGAACTTCTAAGGTCCTTGAGCCGCCCCCTCTTCTAAATATCCCACGAGCGCCTCTCACTTCCTGCAGAAATCGTCCACTTTCGTGAGCGCTCTCCTCGTTTTGCGTGCTCTCTCGCCCCATTTATTTTGCCGTTACTCGACTTCGAAATTCGAAAGCGATCGTCTCGCCATTTCAAGCGCTTTATCGTCAGTCAGAGTGGCGAGAGAGTGTGTGAAATGGAGAGACGATATTGTCAATCTATTCGTCACTCCTTCTGAATTGGCGGGAATGCAAGGAAGCCATCACTCAAGTTCAGGAGGCGAAATTAGGCCCCCGCCGTATTTCGTGAAAGGTGGCAGGCTGGAGAGGTTGATGTCACCTCCGCCCTTCGAAGAAAGTCTTTCTAATATTGTTCTTTCCAATCCATCCTCAAAATATTATTCCATTTCATTGACTCAGCCCGACAAAAAAATCAAAAAGCGTTCTATTATAGGTGATGAAACGCTGTCCAAAATCGCAAGGGCCTAGTATTTTGCTCAATATCGTCAAATAACGATGAAACAATGACATGCTTTTACATATGCATCATCATTTTTTCTCAGAGACAGTTGAATTGCCTTCTCCTTACTCCTTTCCGATTCGATTTCTTCTATTGCAAGAGCCCCTCAATTCGCCAAAGTCACTTGTGAGCATTCTGTATCTGAGTTCACTTCTCTCTTACCTGGTCCATCGGAATCTTTGGCCTTACCGGATTACCTTCCTTTCCTTTCGTCTTCGAAATATCGTCTGTCTCTCTCATTTTCAATGCTCTCTCATCAGCCAGAGAAACGAGAGATCATGGAAAAGTGAGAGAGTCATCTTCTCCTCTCTTGCTCAGGTAAACCCGGCGAAATCCAACACTGCACCTGTCTTGTTTTTGTTACAAGATCAGCTATCGGGTGTTCTGACATTTCAACAAGCGATATTGCGTTGGCTCTCTTTTTTTCATGGTCTCTAGCAGGTCAGAGACGGTGAGAGATCACGGAAAAGCGAGAGAGTCAGAGAAATGGACGCGTTCGGTGCCGTCATCGGATCCCTGACAACTACACACTTGTCATCTCATTCTATGGCGGCCATTCTTTGTTCTCTCGCCTTTTCTCCTCGGCTCAGACGCGATTTGTGCCTTAGACTGGGAAGGTGAAGCCGTTTCGACTGGTCTTGACAAATTGGTCTAGCTCAGACCGAAATGTGGAGGAAATTCGTCGTCCCTACCTTTTGTCTCGATTTCATGAACCCTTTTGACTTGGCTAGGTGGTCTGAAATGCAGAAATCTTCTAGACCACGTGAAATATTACGCACGAACAACGATAATCTTGCCTAATCTTCTTATTTTGCTCATCTTTACTCGTTCACACAACTCATACGCGCATTCATTGTCTCCTACTTTCCCATGCTCTCTCGCTTTTCTGACCGACGAAACAGACGTGCCTTGTATCACTAATATGAAAGAAACAGACGTGCCTTGTATCACTAATCTGAAAGACGGTTGAGAGTGGAGACAACCTTTGCGCTGATTCGTCACTTCAAACGCTTTTCCGGTTTTCTAATGAGCGTGTGAAAGAAAGTTTCCCTGACGTATCCCCTCTTTGAACGACGTTCCTAGAACCGATCCCAAGGAGAAGGAACACTTTCCTGGATGGATACATTTCGCTGTTTCCGATCTTTGGCGCGCTATTGCCTAATTGTTGCTCCTTCCTGGTGCCGTTTGAGAAGCTCATTGTCAGAGTTATGGACAGCGCGTGAAGAAGTAGGGCGACGAATACCGAAAAGCCGTGCGTCTGTCGAAAATGCGACAGGCGACGTTTCACCAGCACCACACCACTAGATTTGAAGTTTCGGAAATCATTTTGCGAGAATTTTTCGTAGACTCCGTTAAAACTACAGCTCCATCCATTCGAGTGCATTTATTTGCTGCTAATGCAGCCATTTTTCGCAACCTCTGTTCTGTTCCCCTTTTACATTAAACTCCCTCCTCCGCCCTTGCATCAAACAACCCCATGCGCCTTTCTCTATCCAATAACTTCCATTCTTGCTGCCCGACTTTTATGGTTCACCGGAATGCGTCTTTTGTATGCGAGACACAGTATTGCCTCCGCAATTGGTTCCTGGCCGAGCCGCATTTTATTATCCGATCTTAGCCATTTCGAAAACTCTAACTTCTGTGGCTTGCCTGAGGAATTATTTCGAGAACTGCCTCATATGAACCACATTCCACGTCATACAGTTATTTTGGTTATTGGATTAATGACCTAGGATACAAGGGAGGCGATTTTACTGTCGTCTTGCGATACCACGCGCCACGTCTGGTGAGGTAAGGTGAAGCCGCCACGAACGCTGTCGAGATGGACGTCTAGCGCACGTTCGTCTTTGGCTTCATCGAGAAACTCTCATCTCTGGTGTTTTCCTGTTCCGAAAAATAGTGTGCCACTCCATGTTTCTTTGGCCGCCGTTCCATTGGTCGGCCGACCTTTGACTCGTGTTTCCCTATCATTTCCATATCTCACGTTCACTTATAGGTCGGCCTACCCTTTTCAGTTTCTTTTTCCGATCAGCCAGATATCTAACACAGAAAATGCTATTTCCAGCATCCACCCACATTCCTCTAAGCTCTCGAAGGAGTTCTTACGGAGTTCGTGAAATCTCGTTAGTTTTCCTGTTTTCCTCAAACGTTTCAAGGACGCTTCAAGAGCTTGACTCTCTTCCTTCTGTCTGCTCTTTTATCGATCAGACTACGATCAAAACGTGGAGTTGTTCTTCATTTGTAAATATTTCGACTTGACTCTACTTCTCTTGAAAGATCTCTTTCGTCAGAAAACATCACCAGGCAACGTTGCTTCCTGGAAAACGTTTGACGCACTTTGTCGCAATCGTAGAGACACTAGTGTAGTCCTGAAGAATCTTTTCTTTTAGCTCCCGAAAGTTACCCGATTATAACTCCCTGACGAATTTTTCAAAGTTGAAGATTGAATGAAACATATTCGTGATTGATATTTCGAAGCGATGATCGGATATGGAATCATTGTAAATCACATGCCTTCCTAATAGGAAGTTTATATCATGAGTAGGGCTGTCAGGATGAAGAATCCGTCTCTTCATTCCGTGTACTCTCTCACCGGTCAGAGTGACGAGAGAGTGCGAGGAATGAAGAGACGGATTCTTCATCCTGACAGCCCTAATCATGAGCTCCACTGACAATGAGAAACAGCTTGCACTGCCTAGACGCTCCATCAGAAATAGAAGCGTGCCACTGCAATCGTCATCCTTCCTCTGACTCTCTCATTTCCCCGTGTTCTCTCGTCGGTATGGGGAGCGAGAGATCATGGGAAATGGAGAGAGTCAGACGATTCCTCGACGTTGCCGTCATCCTCCTCTGATTGCACGCACCTGCTACGTCCATTCCGTCCAAGACGCTGCTGATGTTGTCTCATTTCCGCCTCTCCCTGCAGAAATCGCGCTGGAATCCGAGTAGCTGAGAACGACTCTCTTCATCTCACCTGCTCTCTCGCCTCCCTGCCCCCTTCGACAGTATTCCAATAGGGGAGACTCATCCATGGGGGTGTGAAAGGAATAGGGGTCTGGGGAAGGAGGATTCACTTCCTCACACTCTCTCCATTTCCCCTGCTCTCTCGCCTGCTCTAACCGGAGAGAGACCAAGTGAAATAGAGAGACCACAAAATCCGCGTTCAGTCGTCGCGCATTTTCTTCAGCAGTAATAGAGCGGCTGAAAGAGAAAGGGGAGCGGATAGAATCAAAGATGCGGGAAAGTCGGGAAAGTGGGAATTTCCTCCACACACACACTAAAACGAGTGGGAGAGGGGGGGGGAGGAGGGCCTTTCCGAGACTGCTGCACAATCGCGCGCTCTCTCTCTAGTTTCCGATTGCATTGCGGACTGATCGGGCGAGTGGCTTGAAGAATGAACCTCGTGAGTGACCATTTAGTTGTCGTGCATGATTCTTTTTTTTATTGGCTCTGCTATTTATCGCAGAGTACCCCTCCCTATCGTTCTTATTATCCACTAATACTCTTTCTTAGTGCGGTTGTTTCCTGGGCAAAAAAAAAACAGAGACGTTCAATAATGAACTTCACCGGTTGTTCATACTACAATGATAATACCGTTCACTACCAGTCAACTAAATACGAAGGGTTTCTAATCGGTTTTTTCTTACTCGGGAGTCTCACTCTTTTGCGTTCAGTGTTGTTCTTTTATTGTTCACAGTGAACGCCTTCAAATTATATTAGAAGCCATGCGACACCTCCCCCGCAAAATAAAAGAACGTTCCCCATCTGGTGTCTGTCTCCCTCGAGGCATCATCTCCCTGCCTGTCGAGTGCTTTCTCACAAGAATTTTAATTTATTCAACAATGATCCTTATCGGTTGATACCTCAGTACAAGCATCTATTGAACAGTAAGGATGTTTTTGGCACCTACTTTCCACCCCCGCAAGTCAATGAAATGAGTGTTCCTCATCTGGTCTCAGTCTCCCCTGAGGCATCATCTTCCTATCTGTCTGTCGCGCTGTCTTACACTATCAGATTGTGTCTTCAACTTTCTTCTTCTTTGTGTTCCCGTTGTTTTTCTAATGGTTCCCGAATCATTCGCGTATCCCAGTTTTCATTGTATCTTGTCTGAACGTATTTTCGGATTTATTTTGGAACCTTTCCCATTCTACTTTCCAAAACCGTTGATGAACTCGCTGGTTTGCATTCAGTTTTTTAAACCTTTTCTCTTCAACTTTCGTTTACATGCCCAACCACACCTTGAAGTCGTCACTTGCAGGCCCGAATGAGCCGAAGATGATCGTCCGGTGGTTGCTCGCGGGGTTAGTCGCTGCGTCTTTCTGTGTGGTAAGTCTGCCTATCTGAACCGGTGAAACTGTGCCACATCGAGTATCGAGTCCAATTTTTAGCCCAGCTGGTCTTGTTTCTGACTCATTTCTCGCGTTGTGCGCAATGTTTCCAAGTGTAAACATAGACCGTAGCGTGACGCAGCGTGGCATAAGCTAAACTCATGGACCGTCTAAACCTCTCATTTCCGAATACTCTGTCGCTTGTCTGTCAGAAAAAGACAGAATGAAGACACAAGAACATTGCTCAAGCTAAACTATAGGAGCGCGAGAAACGGCTAGTTTTCTTGCTCGATCAGGAATTGATGACATTTGAAAACGAAATGCATAGAAACTCCTCGATGTTTCGAGAGTTCTCTGAAATGAAAGGCTATTGCAAAGATCAGGCGTTCAAAAATCCACTTTGGAAAGTCCAGGAAGCGTTATTAATTATTCTATTCAGGTCTCGGCTTCCGATCAGAAGCAGTTATTCAATTATCTCTTCAAGGATTACAGGAAAGAACTGAGGCCTGTCAAGGTGAATTTCGAAAATGAGATGATTTTTTCTCACTGTTCATTGTGTTACGGCGAGCTCAATAGCTCTAACGGGCTCAATTGTGTTTCAGTGAATCTTCTAATGACGCTCCCATCTTCTAAAATTGATTATGTGTTGCTCATGTTTCCATAAAAAATTACTTATCACGAGAAAGTTTTGGAGAAAGTGGGCGTATAAAACGAAGGCCCGTCGCTGTGGTCGAATCGGTTCACGAAAAGTATTGCTGTTTTGGTCAACAGCTTCATTTCCTCCTGCACACAATTGACAGTAAAGTTCTTGCTGTTTTCGCCAGGCGGTTTCTTCGCGAAGAACCACTTTTGTTCTCTGGAATTGAGGAAATTGGCCCAGGTGGTCAGTATGGACTACGGACGGTCTAATGAAAAAGATATACAAAAAGGGTGTCCACGTCAAGCGATGTGCAGTCGCATGCAGTCGCAAGACAATGCTAGAAGGAATCCACTTGTATGAATGGTAGCCAAAATATAAATGATTTTAATTAATTAATTAAATTAACTATAATTAGGATGATTCGAGTGGACCAACGAATGTGACAGTGCAGCTCTACTTCAAGCAGATTCAGAAGATACAAGAGAATGATCAGATCATCACGCTCTATTGCTGGCTGGAAGAGGTAAGTCAACATTACATTTATAATTGTTCTAAACAAAAGTTTGAAATAGTCAAGATGAGAAATAGTTGTTTGATGCATATCGAAATTTTGATTAGCAAAGTACGTTTCACTGTTTTCATAAGAATCCATGTATGTGTGATCGACAGTGTCTCTTCGGAAGTCAACCTAATACTGATCCATTACTGATTCATTCTCCTCTTTTTGATGTCAAAACGAAAAAAAGAATAGATCGATACCACTGTAGTAAACCGAATCCTATCCTAATACTTCGCAGTATTGAATGGGCAAGATTTTCTATGAGAATCGGAGTACAATTGCGTCAAACTAAACAGTGATTTTTTATGAATCTTGTGTCCAAAAAACAACCGAAAAGCTAAGAAAACTATGATTTTTCCAGTACTGGATGGACGAGTTCCTTCGATGGGATCCGGCCGAGTTCGGGGGCATTTCCACTCTGCACGTGCCCGCGGATATGATATGGAAACCGGATCTGCTCGTGTACAATAAGTAAGTATTGTGTTCCAGTTGTCCTGTTATTGAGCTTCAAGCTACTCACAAAGGTTGCGCTGCATAAAGATCGATTGCTTTTCTCGTTTGAGCGATGGATTGAATATGAATTCAATATTAGTCTTCGTTTTATCCATGAACCTCGTCACCTCGTCGCATCTTCTTATTTGCTAGTTGATTCAGCGTTGTGTTTTGTGCAAAAATACAGGCTGTCATTTTCATCGAATCACTCGATTTCAAGTATATTTTCATGCAGAGATATGGTTGACTCACTTTCCCCTTCTTCCAATTTTCCAGAAGCTTCCCTTCCTTCTTTGAGTGCTTCTTCCCACTCCCACCCGCCCGTCATTGAGACTCGCAAATTAGCGAGAAATCGCGCGCGCGAAAACGACGCAAACACCCGAATTTCCAGCTCAAAATCGAAGTTGGAATTCTCAATGCACCGACAATCGGGAACAAAGACCAAGGGACGTAAACCATGTACAATTCAAGGGAAAGAAGTCAGGGATAAATCGGGTTTAGTGCGCGGCGGCTTTGTTTGGTATGAAAACAGGGATTTACGGTTTGAAAATTTTGTAAATTTCGAATTTTCAGCGCTAATATGAACGTAAAGGACAATGAACTACAGACCAATTCGCTGATTGAATACGATGGAAAGGTGAGATTTTAAAAATACAAAATTGTAATTGAATCTAAAAAGTCCGGGATTGTAAATGGAAAAAAATACTCGAGTAAAGCGCAATTTTCTGACAGAGAGATAGGATTGGGTAGGAGATAACCCATAGCGATAGGTGAACGCGTGCTTCCGTAGCGCAGTAGGCAGCGCGTCAGTCTCATAATCTGAAGGTCGTGAGTTCGAGCCTCACCGGGAGCAACCGTTTTGCCGGCATTTTATGAACGCTTTTTTGATTTATTTTATTTCTTTTAGGTTGAAAATAAAAAAAAGACAATTATCTTTTTTTAATATTTAATTAATTAAGGTTTCCCTCTTCCGGGCGATGATTATCGACATCACTTGCTACCTGAACATGAACAAGTTTCCATTCGATCAAGTTAGTCTCCTTTTCTTATTCAGGATCTGAGCTTCTGAATGGTCGAAAACTGGATGTTTCAATGGACTGACATTGAAAATATTATACTAGTCTCTCGAATTTCTATTTCTATGATTATGTGAGAAAGTTGCATCAGGCATTTGGATAAGTTTCACTTGTGTTATGAAAAGTGTCTTTATTTCATTTCTCAATCCATCTGTGGTTCTCTTTGAAAATAACATATCACAAATTGCAGCAAATCTGCTACATCATGCTCGCGTCCTGGTCGTACGATGGGTCACAGGTTTCAATATATTATTTTTAAAGGAGGCGTATCATGAAAAATTAGTTCATGTTGTTGAGGTCATGATCCGATTGGAATCCATAACGATGTTAGAAAGCCGAAGTTTGAAAGTAGTACATCCACTCTGGACCGAGATATCCGCGTTCAATGTATCAGGAAAAACCAGGGAAAAGCCCGCGAAGAATTCAAATATTTTATGGAGCGCTAATGGGGAGGAAGGGAAGGTAGATCAAGAAGATAGATGGAAAGGTCATCGTTGTCTCGCCCACTATTGATTGGCTACGGAGGGATTTTTCTTTGTTCCCGCAGGCTCTTCCCATCGACAAAAACTGATCTACTCCTTGACGATTTTCCAAAAGTTTCTTGGCAATTTTCCAGAATCTTGCAAAACTCGGCATATCGTTGTAAGAGTCGCTATGTTTGAATTTCAAAAGTTCATGATACGCCTCCTTTAAATATTTAATTTTACAAAATTATTTCCCCTGTCTCTCGATTATCCTCTCTGTCTCAAAGCCTCTTGAATTCCAACACATTGCGAGATCTGTTGCCATTGAAGACTTGAATGCTTTCAGATCATGCTGCAAACAGCGGAAGAGCCCACAGCAGCGCCCAACGCGAACAAGTAATTTTTTTTTATTATTTATCGAATTATTTAATTAATTTCAGGACGAACCTCGCCACTCTCACACACTACATTCCGAATATGGAGTGGAAACTGGTCGACTTCAAGTACCGCAGCAATCTCAAGTTAGCACATTTTTCACTGGTCGATTCATCGGAATTTTTTATTTGTTAGGCCTGTGTGTTGCCTGAATGGTAAATTCGTCTCTTTATGTAGGGGCCACAACGTGGATTGCCGAATTGTCACAATCGGGTCAAATAAGTGTCCAAACTGTCCCTCATGGACCTAATAACATCACCCTTTTTACCGTTTGTTGATATCTTGTCTCTGAGCTGCGCTACAGCCCGCGAAGCACGCGCGGCACGCTCTGTTGTTGAGGGGGGAAAGGCGAGACGAGAGGGAAAGGGGGCGGAGCCTATTTCAAACTCATTACCAAAATTCGGAGGCAAGAGCTTCGCCAAGTCGTGAGAGACAATTCACGGGAGAAATTGCCTCTTATCCAGACAGAGCGTGCGCTAGTCACGACGGGTCAGGAACAGCAGGGAGAGCGAGGCGGAGGGAGAGGGAGTGTGGTGTGCCTCTCGCCTCTCTCCTCTCATTTGACTAGCTCCGCCCACGTTCACACTGTGGTTAGCGCTAATCGGCATCGAAAAAATACGGGCGTACAGAAACCTTTAAACAAGAAACACAAACCAGAGAAAGTTGATAAAATTCTATTTTTTTCTCTAAAGATCCTGAAAAAATCCATTCAGTCAGAAAATCTCTGTCCGAACAGAATTATCCCACTGAAACCTACCAAAAAGGCCTCTTCCCTTCCTTTGTCCTCAATTTTGACCAACTCAATGATGATGTTCAATTTTCGGACATTGCTCGATCGATAGGCATTGTTAGTATCTATCCAGCGCACTTTAGAATGAAGGATTTGGTTTAGAATGAGCTTTGTGTTTTTGTTTCGCGCTTTTTGGCGAAATCGTGTCTCATCAAAGTGGGCGGAGCTTGTGGCCCCTATCTTTATGCTCTTCATCCTAACAGTTATCCTGA